>CM043018.1:21198546-21888810 GCA_023690525.1 Holotrichia oblita | reverse complement strand
GACATTGTATTAACCTTTTATGAGTAATACAATTCTACGTGGACAACTAGAAAAAATTTCTTCCTAACAATCAAACAAACGACCTATAATTATTTCGGTTATTCTATTTTTAAATTGATCATTGTTTGCAAAATGACGTTTTCTAAGTTGATTTTATAAGTTAATAAAAAAATTGGATGAAGCCCAATCTTCACTGTGCCTTGTGAGATCAGACAAACTCATGAAGAAAAACTCAATTTTGATGAAAAAAAGGTATTTTTTTTGTGAACGTATGTACCGGGTGTCCAATTTTCGATGGTTTTGGGGTATCTCACTTATTCGTAAAGATAGAGAGTTGCGGTTTTCGCATTACTTTGCTACTTTTTTGTGAAACGAAAGATGCCGTGAACAAAATTTTCATACCTCACTTCGTTTTCGAGATACAGGGTGATTTTGAATATATTGCATTTTGGAACCTCCCTCGTATCTCAGTTATCGTTTAACTTATCGAAAAGGTAAAAAATATTTTTTATGCAGATTTTTACGTAGACTCCAGTGGCGTAGATAGATTTCCGCTGAAGACTGTAATTTTTTAGATATTAATCAAAGTTATGTTTTTTTTTAAATGAGACATCCTATATATTTTTTGATTGTTTGGTTAAGCTTTTACAAGCTTTTCAAAAATATATAACACTTTAGATATATTTGCATTTGAATGAAAATTCTAATTAATAACTACATTCTGACACTATTCTGACATAAACCACCTAAAACTCGTAAATTGACGTAAGACGCAGTTGTTTTTTTTTATTCGCCATGGCCTGCTAACAAAAAAATTATATTTTTAATTTAAAATGCAAATATATCTAAAGTATTATATATTTTTTTGAAAAGCTTGTAAAAAGCTTAACCAAACCGACAAAAAATATATAGGGTGTCCCATTTAAAAAACATAACTTTGACTAATATCTAAGAAATTACAGTCTTCAGTGGAAATCTATCTACGCCACTGGAGTCTACGTAAAAAACTGCATAAAAAACATTTTTTACCTTTTCGATAAGTTAAACGATAACTGAGATACGACGGAAGTTCCAAAATGCAATATTTTCAAAATCACCCTGTATCTCGAAATCGAAGTGAGCTATGAAAATTTTGTTCGCAGCATCTTTCGTTTCACAAAAAAAGTAGCAAAGTAATGCGAAAACCGCAACTCTCTATCTTTACGAATAAGTGAGATACCCCCAAAACCATCGAAAATTGGACACCCAGTACATAATTTTGTTAACATATTAGCGCAGTTAATCGCTCTTATTGTAGTCTTACTTTAGACTTTAATTTGATTATCAGATGTTTTAGAAACAAATCAGGGTTCAAAAGATGCGATATTGTTTTAAGAAATGTGTTACCAAAGCAAATGTGTGTAAATGTATCAAATACTTTTTTTCGGTACAGAAAGAACAAAAAAACAATTCCAAAAAGATCTGATCAAATTTTAGCAGCAAAAACAGAGTCCTATTTCACGCTAATCAACTCAAAAATTCATGGAAATGATGGATTTTGTTCAAGCAATCTTCCTTCAACGCAGCATTAAAAAAATTCAAACAAAAGCTAAGTTTGAGCATAAAGTTTTGGCATGGTCAGCCCAAAAGGATTAAGTTCCCCATTGATATGTACATATCTGGTTTGGTTACTAATCGAGAAACGTATTTAAGTAATTGCTTAAAGAGACGCTTGCTATTGTATATTAAAGCCAACTATCCAAACAATGATTATGTCTCCTGACTGGATCTGGTGAGCTCTCCAATATTTAAAAGAGGAACGTAGAACTTGCAAAAAGTTGACAACCTAGAAAATAATCCCGAAGAACTAAGTTATTAATCGTATTCAGTATTGCCTGACCAAGATGACCATCAGTCGAATCGATCATATTAGTTGCAACGGAGTAATTGATACTTTTAATTCTCTTATAAATCAAAATTTTTAGTAAATATTGGTTAGAATAATATCTTTAGATCCCTCGTTTACTTTAAATCAAATAGGGACAAAGATGCGACTTAGTAAATCGAAAATATTGTACCACCAAAATATTTGTACAGCTGCAAATATAATTGGCTATTTACATACATGTTTGTAGCGATCGTTTCATAGCTTTTATGTATTTTCAAAGTACTAAATATATTCCATTTTTAAATTAACGAGAGCAAGTATTTTTAACAGATTCGTATTAAACCAAACAATCCTTCTAAAATGAGGTTAATAGGTCTATGTAAAAACAATATCGTTTAAGCTATTACACAATTCGCTGCGCTTCTATAAAAAAAAACTGAATAATATATTTTCGCGTTTGTTTTAATTTCTTGAAACGTTGTGTATGCTGTTAACGTCGTAGAAATCTGAACAGGTGTCACATTATAATTTTGCTTTTAAAGATCACTTGTCTATGTTTTTATAAAATATTGAAGTAATGATTTGAATAAACAATACCACAGAATTTATTGTGTTCGCTGTAATTTCCTATCAATCCGTGCTTTCCCAAGGATTTTGTAAAAACTTTAGCCAAACTTTAGCAGTACTTTGCAGGGTGTGTCTAATTACTGAGAAATATTCTACTAATTGTTTGTTATATGGTTAGAAGAAATATATATTTGCACCAAGATAGAACACATTCCGATTATTGGAATCCATCCACATCCGTTTGTAAATATCTCTGCAATCTTTTTAGAAGACGATAAAAATTTTAAAATGTAACGGAATACTAAACTTGTTTTCATCGCTTACGTTGCACTAACTTGTGCGGTACAACATTTTAGCTGGCAAACTGATTAGAGATTCATTTCTTGTTTCGAACAGGATCAATGGATTAGATGGCTCGATCTGCTTCGTAGTTGCCTGTAAGCTAGGGCATTTTTTGGGTTGACTTTATTTGGCAACGCTGGACGTTTGCAATATTAATATAGCTCTTGTGAATACGAGAGATATAGTATAGTTAAAATATTTTTTGAAATATTCCCATGTTCTTCTACCTTATTACTAAACCAAACGAGGTGTGGAAATATTAGATCTTGAGGTCATAGCACACCAGTAATTTAAATTCAGACCTGAGCACGTCAGAGACCTATCACTGCTGAAACCGAACGATTCCATCCATCCAGATTTTAAGAGTTATACTACTGTGGCAGTCTTTGATAGTAAAACCGTGCGGTAACATGGCTTTTTATTACTCATGAGATTCAAATTTTATTCTACTAATCTTGTTGGATCTTAATGATACGCTATTGCTTTCATTTTGCTCGAGTGTGCCACTAGATTTCATGCTAGAGCCAACATTTTTTGATGTATAGAGGGTGGGCTTGCCAATTAATCTCTCTTGTTTGCGGTGTGGCTCTAATTTTTTTTGAAATAATAGTTTTTCGGCTAGAAATAAATAAAAGAAAAACTAAACTAATGAAACTCCGAAACCAACAGATAAGCGATAAAAGTATTAAAATGGGGAAATATGTATATTTCGAACAGGTAGAAAAATTTAAATACTTGGGAATAATGATTTCTAGTGATGGGAATAGAGAGACGGAAATAAAAGAAAAATATTGACAACAAATCGAGTATTTCACGCAAATAAAAGTTTGCTACGACATAAATGCTTTACGAGAACCAGTAAACTAAAAAAAGAAGTGCTAAGAAGACTTAAGAATAGTAGAAAGAAAAATAATGAGAACAATATTGGGAACAGTTAAAGTAGGTGAAAATCAATATAGAAGGAGGACAAATGCTGAGATAATGCAAATAATTGGAGAAGATATAGTCAAGAAGATCAAACGACAAAGGATAAGACGGCTTTGGACATGTATGGAGAGCAAATGACTCGTCGATCAAAGAAATGTTGGTCTGGGACCCAAGTGGAAGAAGAAGCAGAGGCAGGCCTAGGTCAAAATGGTTAAACGAAGGTTTTAGAAGATTTAAGCAGAGTAGGAATTACGAGTTGGATAGGAAAGACCAGCAATAGACGAACATGCAAGGAAACATGTGAGATGGTATAAAAGTAGGAAAGGGAATTGATTCATCTCGAAGAAAATGGATTTAGAAAGCTCTAGCGGCGTTGCCCCCCTCGGAATCCAATTCTGCTTTAATTTAAAAATGCACATTTGCCTAACATGAAGATTATCTGCCACTGCATGCATGCTGCAGTCGTTTTCCAGCAAAGTTTTCCCTCTCATTTTTAGTACCTAGCACAGTTTTTTTATTGCAATAACCTGGTTCATGGAACATGGAAATATTAACATTAACAATAACCACATGTTAGGTGAATGAAATATTATTAAATTATGTATTTATTCAATAATCCATTCAAACACCATTAGATGCGGTTGAACAAGTTGGCTTTCCTGCATTGCATGCAAAAAGAATTGACGTCTTTCAGTTCATATGGGGACCTAGATTAATTGTATGTAGAAGTCATTGTTTGTTATGAAATTAGAGAACGATTAACTTGCACCGTTTACACTAACATTTTTTTATATAGTGTTTTCGTCCACACGGATGCTTGATTCCAACAAACAATTCTCTCATTTATTCACGTATAGCTCGTAAATGACTTGAAACAAATAACATCAATACTTTGAAATGGCCCTCAAACAGTCCAGATTTAAACCCCATTTTATAATTAATAGGGCTATTAACGAAATCAATATACAATTTGAAGCCTTGAAATAGTGATGAATTATTAATTGCCATACAAGAATCGTAGGGATATTTTGATACCAGGTACCAACAGTGAAATATGTGGAACTCATTGTTGATTAAAGGCTCATTTATAAAGAGAGTGACAAAAACATCAAAAAATAATTTTTACAGTAATATATGGGAGGGGGAGGGGGTTACAGTCATTTAGATCTTGGGAACTATAAATGCCCCATGAGAAAAGCACAAATCCAGGATGATTTGATAGATTAGGTGTCTTGAGCAATATTAGAAAAAAACATGGAAAAAATTGGTCGATGTTTCAATGTAAACTTCAGCCACCTTCCCTTGCTTTCTTTATCAAAATAAGCAGCTATTATGCTTCTCTACGCATATATTGTCGAGACTTGACCGGAAAATAGTTCTTACGTTATTGTCAAACTGAGTGGAAGCATTATCTTAAACATTTGAGATCGATTTCGAACATTATCCTTTGTAATTTTAGCTATCCAACGAGCAAATATTTAATTCTTTAATATCTCGACTAATAAAGTCAATCGGCGATTAAAACCGCGTATTGGAACAAATAAACTATTGCATACACAACAATAATTGTAATAAATCGTCGAATTGTACTTTGTAAAAGTTTATTACCTTGCATTGTTAAACAGTGCCGATCCTTTTCAACAACAAAATAGTTTTTTTGAAACAATTTTTACCTCTCCCCTTTGATTACAGTCGCGATTGTATGCGCGCATATAACCCGACTCTACCGATTGACCCGATACAACTATCCTTGTCTATACACAGCGTTAAATACGCAACGATATCCGGCCAACTTATCGCTTGCGTCGCTAGCAACTGTTCGGTTACCCACGCAAACTCGTCGACATCTTGTATAGTGACGAACAAGCGACCGAATCATCCAACGCCTCGCAAAACTTCCAACGTTGAACTTGGAATTTCGCGATTCGACAATAGTTAGTGGATACAATTTTATTATTGTCGCATATGGACTTCTCTGAAAGCGACAACGATACTATAATGTCACTAGATGTTGAGTTATTTATAAGTGAAATTAAGAAACGACCGGCTTTATACAACCCGAATTTACAAGAGTACGGCGATAAAAATTTGAAGAAACGTTTGTGGTTGGAAATATGTCCTATGTTTGTTGCAAATTGGAGTGATCTTAGACCTGGAGAAAAGAGTTATAAAGGTAAACAACAGCATGTAAGATGTACTCCCTGATTAAAGAAATTAATTATTTTTAGCTAGAGAATTACAAAAACGATGGCATAATTTAAGGACGTGTTATAATAGAGAGTATAAAAAAGAAAAGAAAGAAGAATTGTTACAAATACCACAAGCAGTACGCAGAAGAAGAAGGAAATACGTTTATTACAACGATTTATCGTTTCTTCAACAATTTCAAGGACATAAAAGATTTACAAGAGAAACTAGTAGTGAAATCGAAATGGAAACTCAACAAGAAGGTGAATCAGACTTGCAGAAAACTATCAGGTCTAATAATTCTACTCCAGTTGACACTAGTGAGGATATGTCTCCACCACCTAACATCAAATCTGAAACATACGAAATGCCTTTATTAGAAGACACTGATATGATTGAAAGGAGGAACGATTATTACGAAGAAATAGATGAAGATAGATATTTTTTATTATCGTTACTTCCTGCTTTTAGACGATTTACTGAAGATCAAAAATATGCTGCTCGAATAGAGATAATGCAAGCTATGAGGCGCGTTAATTCGTCCGGAATAATGCCAAACTAATATTTGTATTAATACGATTATATTTAAAAATAAATTTAAAAACTTTGTTAAATGTAGTTTAATTGGTAGCCTTTGATTTGACAAATCTGATATCTAATCATTTATGAGATGAAATACTTGCACCAAGCATGTCGATGTATGTAGGTATACAAAAGTTAGGCCGTGCAAATTCCACTACCTTATTTCATCTCGAAGTTGTAACATGACCTTCTGTCTTATCAACTCTATCTGTGTTATAATTATAGCTGTTGTTTTTTTTCTGATTATTTATCGAATCACTTTAATTCAAACTTTTACTTCGAAATAATTAACGATTGGTACCAGATCTTTACTTTTCTATTAAAGTTACCTCCTTGATTTTATTACGTTTACTAGATAACAACAATACTGGCAGTTTCGGTTGTATTCTTTTATAAAACATTTAAAATAAGTTTTAATGAAACAATAACTAACGGGTTAGCAGCGCTATTAGCAACCCTTCATGGAATTTTGCATAAAAGCCGTCACCTCAAGCCTTACAAAATCCAACTAGGCAAGATTTGAAGCCAGTTGTTTAAAAATTTCTGGGTTAGAGACTAGAATTGGCTGGAAATGTCATATGCACAACTAGATGCCCTTGCAGCGTTTTTTTTTTGTGTATTTGAAAAATCAGGTCCATAAGAACAATTTATAAACAATTTCATGCTTACAAAATAAAAGCCAACACTACGTCACTGAAATCGAGCTCTTCTCGTGAGAACATATGTTGAAAAGCTTTGTAAACAGAATGAATATGTGTTCACTGGCAATGAGTCAGGCTTTGCACTTTAAAGTGGAATAAAAAATTCCGAATCAATTTACTAAATAGCAATAGATTTCAATTAAAAACTAAAATAAACAAAAAACAGAACCTGATTTTCATAAAAATCACGCAACCTGAAACAAAAGTTCAATTTTTAAGCGAAAAATTGAACGCGGGAGGGGAGGGAGCGGACCAAATTTCGTAACCTTGGAATGCTTCAAATTTTGATAACTTTTAAAATGTTGAATTAAAAAAATGAGGCACAGAATGATCTAAAAAGTGGTTGTTTCCGTGTTTGAACTGATTTTTAAATTATTTTGCAAAACTTTTAAACAATGTTTCTCTGGTAGGTGAAAAAGCGGAGGGGGTGGGGAGAAGTAGATTAAAAATAAGTTTGCCAGCTTCTCTGCTTCCTTTTTTGTTGGAGTATTGAAATTTGAAGAATCTTTATCGAAGAGTTAGTTTTTAGAAAGGGCGACCGAATTTCGTTTTTCTCGTTTTGTTACCTTTAGAAACTAATTTTTCGTCATATTTTTCCAAATTTATGTTAATGATTATTTTGAAAATAATGACAGAGAATGTATTTGACTAAGCAACTTTCCTGCAATTATATTGTTTCCCAGTCATATTTGGTTTTGCTTTATTTTTCTTCACTTGATTTCTTTCGATTTCATATCGATATTTTTTTGTAGTTATGTACCATTCATTTTCCTCGACAATTCCATGCAGCTTTCTTTTTGACCTATTCCCCAGCTATTCGATTTTCGTTTCTATTAAATATCAATCTAAATGAATGACCTTGAAAACATAATTCTCTACAGTATTCAGTTGATTGGGTGTACAGGCCAATTATTTTTTCTTAGTATTTTCCAACATTTTTTAAACACGTAGGATTGATTGATGCAAACTATAAACATTTCTGATCACGTCATTATATTACGAATAGATTTAAATCTGGAGAGTTTTTAATGATATATCTAAATTATGTGAATATTATTTATTGTTAAATCTTAAGCAACCAAAATCATAATGTATCTGCAATTCTTACATCGTTTCCTTCCATTTCGATTGTACTTTTTAGATTGTTAATTAACCATAATTAACAGGAAATAACATCAAATCCGTAAGTACGTATGTATCTAATGACCAAGTTAAAATTGAAAGTTGTACGGTAATAACACTTCTAATACCAGATTGAGTAATGCTAGAATTCGCTTCTTAAATTGTTACTGCGTGACATGAACCCGGTAGCATTTACTATACGAAGGAGAGATGGAAAAAGTAGAATAGAAAATTGCTTTGTGTGTATGTTGCATTGAACTGTGGATTCATCGGACCGTATAATTGCTCTTCGGAAAATGTTCCGTGTAATAAATTAATCTAGAACTGATCTCTTATTCGAGTTTATTTAGAGGGGGCTTGGTTCTATTGCGTACGTGCTCTTTTTGTTTATATTAAAAGGACACCTGGCTTAAAACGTAAATTATTTTACCGGAAATGTAAACGCTGAGAATCGAATGGAGCAGTAGCTAATCAATGGTGGTCCTCTGTCCGCCTGTAACGATTAAAATAGCTACATTTAGTTCAAAGTTTTGAACGTTTAGGTTATTACCGTCCTCTTCTGTAACTACAAAACTTTTCAATTGGTTTATTAGACAACATTTGTTCCTTGACAATGATTAATGGTTTTCACTTGGCACATTTAAATAATATTGTGAGTGATTTTATACATTTATAGGGTACTAAATTATATGTGCAAACATGATCTTCCTATTAGCAGTCCATTTTATTGTCGTTACTCGTTAGTTTATGAAAATATAAAATAATTTTCACGCTCTTAATGCAATTCAATGTGCACAAAATTCATAGTGTGTCATTTTTTATCATCAGATGTTATTAGAATTTATTATAAAAGTTATAGATAATGAAATTTTGTCCAATGTGACCTTGTTGTGCCTGGCTAGAACAGTTAAGTTTTGCAGACATTCTCATACAAATTTGGGGGCTATATAATGAGATGCTAGAGCCTTTAAGGTTGCCTGACTGCCAGAGAGAGTGCAGATCGCTTCTCTTCGCGATTGGCGACGCAGACTCTCCAGGGCGCATATTTGTATACACCGTGTCCGTAAATGTTTGAAGCTGACGTCTGTCAAAATGTATGCAATATCTGTGCTTAAAGTTTACCACCCTGAGAATGTCAGTTGGTTTATTCCTCTATGGCCATAGTCGCACATCTGTGATTTTGTTGGGTTTGTTTTTTTGCCATTGCAATGGTTTTATGGTTGTAATTTTTTATAATTATTAATTTTAATTAGCAATAAGCGTTTCCAAAAGGAAGCATACTGTGTTTGATTTTAAGAAACAATTTTAATAATTATGCTGAAAGTAACTACCGCGTGGGACGCTAATGTTAATTCTTGCGATCGAAATCAGATGTAGTGTGACAAACTTAACCAAAATTTGACAGTAGCTGTCAGCTTCAAACATTTACGGACACCCGATAGCATATATTTCTGTTTGGAATAACCGTGGTGTATCGCTCAAGTTGTTCACGTACTTTCTAACCCTGGTTTTCCTCATAGACACCGACGTCGGAATTAGTACCCGTTCTTGACCCATCTCTGTACCATTTTTGGGTTTTCAGTTTTCTCTCATCAGCATTTTTCCATTCATCCCAATTCAAGACCATTTTAAAGGGTTTATCGTAGGAAATCCCTATGTCACTACCCATATCAAAGACTGGGTTTCTTGCTGCCGATTTTATTCTGCTGTGTCCCAACCCATAATAGGTTCTCTAGTTGTCAGTATTTCTCAGTCTGTACGCTTCCATTTTAGCCTCTGCCATGATAAAAATATCGAGGGAGGTAGCTTTAAAATGGTTTCTATAACAACCGTTGGGGTGCTCTTAATATCCTCAGTTATACATGGGCATGTCAGTCTCTGAATTCTCGAGAGGTTAGTTATCGCATGCAAAATTCAGAAGTTGTTGGCGATTGTTTTCCAGTCTGGATGCTGCTTAGTGCCATATAATACATACTGAGAAAATCTATTTTCGTAAAAAAAAACTTGCTCTCCAGCTGTTGTAGTTTTGGGAACATCAATTTCTAAAGTTAGGGGAATCATCTATAGTATAGGTTTTCGAACCATCTAATAGCACAGTTACCTAAGTTTTGTGTCTATTCACTTTCTTGTTTCCAAAGAAATTATTTAGTATAAAATTGAGTTGATCAAGGTCATATTGATGTCTGCTTCAATACTTACCCGCTGCTATTGTTGTAATTGTTGTTTAAATATTCAAGGCAACATATACATAATGTATATTAGTGAAAATGAAAAAACAACGAGGTTGTTAAGAAAATATTTTGGTTAAAAATTAACATATCCACCGAAACTGTATGTGTTATTGTGAAAATTGTTGTTTACGAATCAGAAGATTAGTGTAGTATTGTCTAGTATGCAATTTATTAGGAGAAGCATCAAGTGTTATCTTAACATTATCTGGAACAGTATGAGAAAGGGATAGAAAAAGTAATCTCTATTTTTCTAAAAGAGATAACTAAAACAGTCTACGGCTATTCTATCCAGCTTTTATTAGAAACAGAATACTAAGCTAATGGTAGTTTTACACCTAAATTTATTAGAATTTGTAGTACAAAATATAGGAACACAATTTGCAGTAAAACTATGATAGCAACAAAGGACAATCTGACACATACTTTATAGTGGATACTCATCTAAAATGTATGAAGAATTACATTTGCTTTGAAATATTTAAGATACTACCTATTTACGACGCTCTTACGTTCTTTAGAGAATACTCGTAAAACGAATAACCGTAAAACGAGATTGTTTCGGCGCAAACACAATTAGGAAACAACTCGGAAACTCTCTTTTGTAAATATTTTATTGCCTTGGCGTTTATTTTTATTCGTTTATAAAAAGATAATATAGATAATAAACTGTAAATAGTTAGTTAAAATTAAATTTGATGTAAATTATTAAATATTTAATTTTATAAATTATTTTGTTTTATATGTGCAATTTAACCTTTTATCTAAATAGTAGATTGTGGCTTGATCTTCATTTTCAGTATTAAATAATCAAAATTAATATCTATTAAATATTTCGTAATCATTCTAATTTATAAGATGATATTGTTTAAATTAATGTCTAAATAAATAATTAATAGATATACCTTCTTAATCTTTTCCACTATCAGTAATTCAGTTTTTCATCTCAATCATCTTGTATATGAGTCAAATAGTATTGTCTTGATCTTCATTTTCTTTTATAATCTTAATCTGCCTTTCTTATTCGTTTTTGTCTCTCCTTCTTAATCTTTTCGTAAGTTTTTCATCTCAACATCTGGAGATATTCACAATTTCCACTTTTCTTCGTTTTTAACCGGTTTGAACTTAACGACTACAACATTGTTTAATGATGACAAGGATTCTTGTTAATCTATAATATTCACGCTAACATTCACAGTACCTTCTGGTTCCAAATTGTTAAGTTCCAAGGTAGTCATTTCTCGCTTTTTCGAGAAGAAGCAAACATTCAATCTTGAAATACTGTTGCGTTTATCAAGAAAATTCCGGCAATGGAACGTTTAGTTCTAGTATGCATTTCACACCCTACATCCAAGGGCTGAACTTCATGTCTACAGTGGGCTAAGAAACAATAACACCATTTCTCTAATAGCTGATATGTGCTTTTAATAGTAACTTAATTTAACACTTGATTGTCCTTGTTTGATTTTGTGAATCGCACAAAATGCTCCAGCCGCGGTAGAAATATCTTTAGACATCTAGCCGTCCTTTTGGGAAAAAGCGATTGATGGTGGTTCCATATCGATTAATTCATTTTGCACCTCTCTCAATGTAAATACAGACTACAGTTAAATATTAACCTCCTTCAGCATTGCTTATAGCACCTACTTGATTACGACCTTTTATTGCAGCTTACCTTATTGGCCTGGATTGCACAATGCTTAGTCCCCACTTGTTAATATTATATATATGTACTCGGTCAAAAGTTTACTTTGGTCTAAAACCTTCACTAAGGTTTCCAAGTTAGATAAATTCCTGGATTACTTTTAAAAAGTGCTCTTATCTACCTCCAACCTGCTAATCCTGAATTTTCAGAAAATGAATGTGAAATGTTCGAAAGACGAACGTTTTCAAACTCTCCAGCTCTCTGCTAAATCTTGGCTTCCGTCAACTAAGGTATCTTTTTTTGGCTGCCTGTGGTACTTTTAAAGTGTCGGTCAAGTAGCTTAATTATTTAATTAATTAAAATGACCATTTCGTATCTTAATTTATAAGCATGCTGTAAAAATTTTCTATGATAACTATTTCGCGCCGCTATAAAATAATAACGGTAAATGTACTGCACCCAGGTCTTTACAAAGTGCACAAAAGATTGTGTGTTTGTTTCTGAATCTCATAATTTGTCTAGGCACATTGCGCGCATTATTGTTTCACAAGTGCTTGCAGACTTTGGAGAGTTTCAGACATCGCAATTTCTCATATTTACAAAATCATTGACATTATTAAATTATGCAGGTGATGAAGGTTGTGATTGGAAATTGGGTGGCAATAAAATACTAAAGGGTTGAGAAACTGTGAAAACTTCTTCAGTTTTGATAATTTTTTAACCAATAGATCTTGATCTGTTGAACACACTGTTGAATGATTGTTTTGTTTTGAAATTATATTGTTTTCGTAATATTTGTCAATAAGCATTGCCAATTTGTTCTACTGACGTAGCTTTAACGAAACCACATTTTACGCAGTTTAGAATAAATTGATTTATAGTTCATTGTTGTTTTGTTGATAGAGGAATGAAGTTCTAGCAGGAAATAAACGTTTACATAGTTTTAAAACTGTTTGAGGAGTTAGATTATTGCAATTCAGATTGTTATTTTTCGATTTAATACGTAATTTTAAGTCACGAAATATGTTAGTTATTATATTATGCACGTAATATTGGAAATAGAATTCAAAATATTTACGAAAAATAATATGTTAACGCGAAATCTATTCGGTACATATAACTTTGAACCAGTTACATCCAATATATACATACGCATGTTGTTTTGATTTCCGCTTAGAAATCGTGTCCTTGTCGAAAGTCCGTGAGCACACGCGCTAAAATGAAAACATAAATATAGTCGGAGTAGCTTATAAACATTTTGCCAATTAACTACAGCAGCATTACTGACAATTTTCCTGTCTTGTTGTTAACTTAGTAAGATTAATGAATTCAGGTTCAAATAAGTCGCTTTACTACAACGCCTTTTTTTTTTTTTAAATTGAATATTAAGTTTTCAAGCTAAAATAGTGAAAGAAACAACACGATTCTTATTTTGCGCAGGGATAATGTTTGACTATGACAGTGAATTGTACAATAAAAACTTGTGTTAAGTAATAAACACACAAAGTGAGAATTTATTAGCCAATAAAATTTCTTATCAAGATATTTTCATATTTCTAGGAACAAGTCTAAAACCTATTTGTATTGTTTATACTAAATTCTTTTGCGTCGATAACAATTTAATCTTTTGTTCTAATTTTTGAATAACGATATATAAATCTTTTCCTGCTTTACTTTCTCAATACAGTAGTTATTTTTAAGTGCACACGACCTGGGATTGGACGTGTAGTATGCGTTCATATGTTTTCAAGGATATAACAACGATATAGCAAAAACGTGAATCACCATTCTTGCAACTAAAACCTGAATTTCCACTCAATTGTTTCGGAATACATAGAAATAATAATAAAATAAAAATAAGGAGCAAATTAAAATAATTACATGTTTATTGTGAGATTTTAAATTTTAATTACACAAGGACAACATTATATCTTTAATTGCATTTTTCTTAGAAAAATTATTATTTTGATAATTTATTCATCATTAAAATTAAATAATAGAATGTAAATTGCCAAGGCTGTTAATATTCTCTTGATATAGTTTTGCGATAATTTAAAGGGGCAGATGTTCTAAGTTGACTCAAACTTTTTGTCTCTTAATGTTAACGCTAATGATATGAATACTTTAACATCAACGTTATTAGTTAGTAGTATTATATTTCAAGGTTTTAAGATTGATGGTAACTTTTTGACATTGAACTCATAGAAGTTCAGCTTGAGTTCATTACCAAATTGTAAACGGAAACGTTTTTACAGATTTTCTTACCTTGCACGTAATACTCTTAATTATGATATTACATAAAGAGCAAATCTGTATTTACTTATGGGTTATTAAGTTTTCTATTCCATTTAGAAGCGCCATGCCATTTATTTGTAAATAATGTATAAGTTATTATACCAAGAAGCGAAGAAACTATTCATTTAATCGATTTTCTACATGTTTATTGTAAATGTTACAGGTTTGCATCATCTCCGCCTTCTCCACAGCACAACTAAAATTTTTAAAAGATGTTTCGATTTTATTGATTAATTCTGCTTTTGTTGTCATTGCATTTACGTACATCCTTTTCTTTGAATAATCCGA
The DNA here is from genome assembly GCA_023690525.1 of Holotrichia oblita. Classification (NCBI taxonomy): domain Eukaryota; kingdom Metazoa; phylum Arthropoda; class Insecta; order Coleoptera; family Scarabaeidae; genus Holotrichia; species Holotrichia oblita. The sequence goes on along the minus strand of CM043018.1, from coordinate 21,874,059 downwards.
TACAAAAAAAAAACAATAAAGTAGATCTAGGCGATCATTTTGAGGGTCCATTAGGACATATCCATCACATCTTTAAATATCCGTGTTAGTGGTAGCAATCACTTGTCAAATTTTCATCCTAAAATTTATATAATAATGGACCGTTTTTGATTCAAAACATTGACACCATACATCTTCGATGATGATTTAGGGCAAAATGCACTAAAAAAATTATCATTTAAAATAACAAAATTGCTATTTACTTCCGGTATAACTGCAAGTCAGATCTGGTTGAAAATATTTTAAAACAATTAAATCAATACTAATGGGTGGGTGATCTAATGTTTGGAATTTGAATCGTATATAAAAAAAGAAATGAATATTTAAAAAAAATATAGTTTCATTACATTTAAAAATAAACACAACATTATTCGAACGACTACCACGGCTAGCCCTACAGTACGCCCACCGATCAACGCAATTATCAAGTACTTTTTCGATTGTTTCGGTTTGAATTTCATGAATTGGCAACTTCGATTTTTTGTTTCAAGGTTTCAATTGTCTCTGGATGGTTAGCGAAACATTTATTTTTAACGACTCCCTACAAAAAATAGTCCAACGGGCTCAAATAACAGCTCCGAGACGACCAATTGATTATTCGATTTTCGAAAATGGTGTCCATAAGTTCAATTGTTACGTTGGCTGTGTTGAAACCAAATGTAGTCCATGTCATCCTCTTCAATTTGTAGAAACAAAAATTCATTGATCATGGCACAGTAACATTTTTGAATAACAATGGGCCAATGATGCCATCGTGCCAAAATCCGCAGCAAACAGTCACTTGTTTTGGGTGCATCGGTTTGACGTTTAGATTTTCTGAGGCTCAAATGCAACAATTGACACAGCCTCCAATGTGGAAATGGGCCTTAATCTGAAAAGATGATTTTTCGGTAAAAATGCTCATCTCCAGCCAAGCGATTTCATGCCGAGGTCTTTATGCAAAATTTTCCTCAACGATGACGAGTTGATGTTGATGGATTTTCACCCACACTTGGGTAACAGCAACAATGCGGTTGACGCACTAGACGAGAATGTAAACGGGTTTTTTGTCCAATAACGATGCTATTTCCCGAATTGCCTTCATGAACGTTAAATGGCTCACCCAGTACTAACGCAAATTTCAGAATCGTACTAACAGTAGATTTCCTAAACCTTCTAACTAACTGCTAATTTTCAATTCTATTATGCCTAATTTTTTTAAGATGTTTTATACTTTGTTCTAGCGTCTAATCGCACAGATATTTTAAGTGTATACATCTAGATTACTTGAACTACGAGTACAATCCACTGTGTGGGAATTTAACCTCGAAACCCAGAAACTAATTCAACAATTTTTTCCCACGAAACTGTACCACACATAATCATTTTTTTTTTTGTTCGGATGCATCATAGAATGATTTATGTAATGTGTGTAATTTAAATTGTAATAGTTGATTAGCTACTACCGAAAAGTTTTCTAAAGCACGATAACATATTAATACAATACACGGAAAATGTTTGCTTCACATATTAATTGATACTAATTTAATGGTTCAGGTTATTGGGTAACGTCCGCTTTACAACTGCCATAGCACTGTGCAGTTTAGTGTGTGTTCGGTTACACATTGCAAATTAAAAATGGATAAATGTTTTTTCCGGGATGTTTTACAAATGTAAACTTTGCTCGGTTTATTTCCGTAGCACAATGAAGTAGAAATGCGTCAAAACGACAAACAATCGCGAATAGTTCGTATGCTATTGTTTGGTTTTTTTTTTTTTTGATTTGTACTGCTAACAGTGGATATACATTAATATACAGGTTCAATAGCTAATAATAATTTCCCTAAATGTTTGCAGCTTTTTTGAAATTGTTGATTTGGAGATAGATCTCCTCATAAATTATCTTCGGAATTTAATGTTTTTATGGCCAATACAATGCTCGTCATCTTGAGTGAACTTGAACAGTATTTATAAAAATCAAAGTTTATGGACTTTTTAAAATTTGATCAATATCTCTCTACTGTCACAACTAAAGCTATATACAATTCGCGCTAATTTTAAATTAAATACATCAAGTTCACTGTACACCAAACAAGTTTTAATTAGACATTGATTGCACCCATATATACAACAGTGTTTCACAATCTTAATTCGTTATTCTCTAAGCGTCGTTTGAACTCGTATGTTTGCCTAATTCAAAGTAGTAAAACGACGAGTGGTCATTAAAAATGGAACACCAACAATCATTATTTGCAATTAACTTTTTTACGTCGTATTTTATTGATGATGCAACGCTCGCACCAGAACTCTTTTTCTTCTTGAGACTGATCGTCTCCTGCGCGTATAGATAAAGTGGTTCGTGGAAAAATACACAGTTAGAGGGAACCATTTCACGGACTATCTCTGAAGTAATTCTGTAAACATTGTACAGTGCCGGAGCCACGGTACGTCTACATTACATGCACGTTATCTAAAATTAGATTTACACTGAATATAGGTCACTCGTGATGCCCCACATTGCCACCATCACCTTCATTACACACACACAAAGCCGATGATATAATCTGTTTAACATATAGTAATGGTTCGTTTAGATTATTAGTTTAGAGATTCGTGCATAATGCATGCGAACTTAATGATAAGCTGTTTATAAAAGCGGAGGAGAAAGTGATTTGTTTGTAAAGGAAGAAGGTAGTTGTGATGTCAATTTTATTTGATCTGAGTGTATACATATAAGTGAGTTAGACGAGGTGATAGTGTTCTGTGGAATAATTTTAGAACAAGGGTGATGAAACGTTATAGCTGCCGGTTTTCAAGTTTAATAAATATCCAGTTTCGAAATAGATTGGATTATACATCCGATGTATATTTTAAACACAGAACTAGTTTTAGAGTTACTGCAGACGTGTTATTGTGATGAAAAAAATAAGTTATTGTAGATTTCTAAATTTCAAGAAATCTGTACCGATATATGTTACCGATTATTTCTCTTCGCAATTTTCATATGCAATGATTTTCAATAACTGTCATGCCTAACATAAAAACCAATTTTAAAACATTATACAGTTAACAAGTGTACTACTAATATGGTGCTGGCCGTGGAAGTCCACACATGCCGTTTTATTATGCTATTCAGTAGTTGTTACTCAATGTCGTTCTTTTGTTTTTAACTATTAATATTTTAAAATTTAATGTTGTTGCAAAGATTCTAGTACAACTTATACTGAATGTTTTGCCATTTTTATTAAAATCATTTAAAAAATTGCTGCTCGTAAATAAAACAGAGAAATTTGGTAATGAATTGTATCTCTTCACTACTAGAAGTATCTCCTCAATTGTCGCAGCTAGGACCTTTCACAGCATACTTCGACATTTGCAAGTAACGGGCTAAAATCGTCAGTAATACACTCTATTAATAGGTTTTCAACGTCTTGTTCTAAGGAAGGAGCAGGGCTTGAAATAGGGGTAGATACCAGACTAGTATTTAGATTTATAGTATCTAGTTGAACCTGGCATTTACTATTTGACAGATAAAAAATCGGCAACACCAACACCACAACATTTAATTAATTAACTCTGGACACGTGTTTCGACGGCTCATGGCTCCTCAATGTCAGTTGGTCCTACTTTCACTTAACGATTTATTAATTTAAGCATCAAATTGAATAAGTTATGTAGATTAAACCGTTGAATCAATCTAAGATATATATGTACATAGCTCAGTTAATTATTCATTCATCATAAAACATTACTCAGTATACATAGTAGCGATTGGTTTTTGTTCTCTTAAAAGATTGTAAAATTTATAGTTTTCTAAATTCGGATTATTTGTTGCAAAATGTTAGAAAATTACAGAAATAGAAAGAATTAATGACAATGCAATAAAACATCAATTATTCACGTGCATTGTGTACCTAAAGATGGCATGTGACATACATAACCCATTGCTCTCCTTTGTGGCCCTCAGAAAAAATCCTTGGCAGAAAACATAGGCAGGATCTTCGTCCACTGTCTGCCATGGCTTCCATTTATATCTTTTTTACATTGCTTCTTTGTATTTCTGAACTATCTCGTCCTTTTTTGGATTTTTTTTCTTCCAAATTTTCGGCAGATTTTTTAATGAGTTGTCAGATATTATTTGTAAGATGAGCCAGTTGTCACAGAGTCCCTTATAGCGTTGCGGCCTTTGTGTACTGACAGGTTGACGATACCTTAAAGTACTGAATTGAGGATTCTTGTTAGAACTTATGGGATGATCTGTAATCATCGAGCTATTTGACTTATCTGAGGTAGGTGTTGCTTGTTTGTTTTTTTTTTTCATATAGGATTATCTGCGAGTCTCAGAAGTTTCCTGGTTCTTGTATCTAAGATAGGAGGGCAATATCTGTAAAAATATTTTTGTTCATCCAAAAGTGCCCCTTCTGAAGTTTTTATTGTAGTCTCTCCAGTTCGCACTTTTAAATAAGTCCTTCCGAAACACTCCATTATGTCGTAAGAGGGTAACGGTTTGCCTGAGTGTGGCAGCTATTGTCTTATTTATTCGCTGTAATGTATTATTAAAGATCTCATGAAGGGTTTGTATATCAGCTACAACTTATGTGAACATTACGATGGCAATTACTCAATATTACAAATATGGCAGTAGTATTCATCCAAGATTATGTGAACTCAAATGAGTTCACTATTTCCCAAATATTTGGGAACTATGTTGTAAAAACGTTGGTTTGAACCCAACCTCACCTGAGTGAACCTTACCATTAGGTAGCCATCCCAGTTCTAGCTTAGAAATATAACTAAAGGTGAGAGATAATGCCCAAAAGCACTCATGCTTGCAAGAGCCGCGATTTGGCGATGCACTCGTGCTAAAAATACACTCGTTGTGCCATTTAACATTTCTTAAGGAGTAAAAAATCGTTTGCGGAATTAATAGTATGACAAGGACTTAAAATCGGCAGCAACGGTCTACTCATTTGCTGAAATGCAACTGGAATGCGTAGGTATGTAATATTGTGAAATAAAATTGCAACCTTGGATTTCTATTTTAAATATGATTTTGCTATAAATCTGCGCTATTAATGTTCAATTAGTCTGAAGTTTTTAGAGAACAGCTTTTTATATTGTGGACTAGACAAATTTATTAATTTTTCTTTATTTAAACTTAATTTTTTAAAGATTAGTTGTTTTTACTTCAACTGTTTTTTTGTTTTATTATGTAATAGATTTTCTTAGCAGAAGCAATTAAAGGAGCATAAAACAATAAATATTTGACTGGTTTATCTGCCAAAATCAATATGGCAAATCTAAAGTTTAAAAAACAACAAACAAAAACAGGAGATCTTTAGATCCTTCTCTGCCGTTCAAACAGCAATACAGATAATACACTCTCGTTGAAACGATGTTGTGCAGTCGCAGTGATGCTGTTGCAATGCTGTTTAGCAAATGTGCGATGGCGTAACACGCCGTATACACAAGTAAATGCTTGTGCGATTAAAAATCCTAAAACGAAAGTGCGCTTTCTTAATATCTACTTGATTGTTATTCGAACGTAGTCATTAATATTAATGTTTAAGTAGTAGAAGAAATACTAAATAGCTCGTTGATTCTAAAAGCAACATTAATATCTCCCATACAGATGAACTTAATTAATTTAAAAATCACCATAGAAATTGTTAACGTGTGTACTCATTATGTTCTTGCTTCCGTTTTATGGTTTATAAGTATGACCTTGTACATAATAACGCAATGTGAAACTATACACATTTGCGGATTACACGTTTGGTGAACAAAGTAAAATGTATATGCTCTATGTAGGTATCTATATAAAGATTGACCAGACAGTTTGTCGCGTTGGAAAATCGTAGTAGAATATTTGATTATTATTGCGTCTTTAGAACAGCAATAGATCACAATAACTCTTGAAGTATTTATGCAGATATTTGTATGTGGGTGTAGTTAATCATAAATAGGCAAATCAACAAGTATTTGCGCAGCTTAAAATATCACATGTGTTACACGTGCTATTTTCGTATCAATACATAATAGTATACATAGTTGTTGTCCTATAATTCTTTTTAAAAACCATCTACTTAACTTTCCAGTTTCACAAGGACACACTGTTTCCGTTTCCCCGTTTGCACTTTGTTATTATTCCAAAAGGAGTTGACAAATGCCTTAAAGTGGAAACTTTAAATTTAGTTAGAAAATCCAAAAGTACAGCGACGAGGGTCTTTACCGAAAGATGTTTTGGCCTGACAGATACAGTTATCGTATGTATAGTCTCTTCCAAAATAAATGTCACCCCCTGTGCCGAAAACCACGTTATAACTGCTAATGCAAATTAGATGCATGAAGTTGAATCGATATTTGGTTTGCACCGCATTTACAAGATTAGTATTCACTAACGAAAAATCGTATTGGATTATGGGAAACATCATTTTTATGGGTTTGTTTAGCCTTGGGAGCGACATTAATTTTGGAACAGACTGTACAAGAGAATATCGTATGTACCGGAGAACACCAACTAATGAACTGGATGAAGTGCTCATCTCATAACTCCAAATTAAATTGAGATGTGGTATAAATAAAGAGCTTGATTATAGAACCTCATTTATGTTGAACAATCGAAACAACTACACATCTTCCAAGAGATTCCTTGTACATTAACACAAATTTTGGATGATTACTCAATTCTTTTAATATGATATGATAACGTAGTATATCAATTTACTGGGCTTTAGTATGGATTGCATTATTGCTAGATCAATATTCCATGGAAGGTGTGGATTCTAAACTGTCTCTGAATTTGGTTTTCTCCGGATTGATTAATCTGAAACTTCTTTCAATGCACGAACTACTATGAGGTAAACTATTGAAATAAATTTAGACATACTATGTTCTTCAAATTTGTATCTATGTAGTCAACTTTTGAGGAATTTCAGCATAGGAAATAGCAGAAAACACGCTTTCAACAATATAAATCAATATAAAACGCACTTTCCTATCTTAAACCAAACAATTCTCTCATTGTGCTGGGTACGAATTGAATTTTGCCTATAATCGTTCATTCGTGCTCAATTTCCCCTGTCTGGCAGCTATTTCTTTTATATACGAAAGCAGCTCGTCAAGTATTGTTGTTGTTGAGCGTTGTTAAACATGTTTAAACCCAGCAGTGTAGATGGTAGCAATTGAAACATAGTATTGGTGTGTCAGAGCATTGTTTTGGTAGAATAGAACAGCTCGTCTTATTTCTGCTAATACTTTGCGTATTAATGTTTGCGTAACATTTACCTATTACAGTATGCCCACATGGTAAAAAGCAACCTCCTCAAAATCTCAAAAAAAAAATATGGTTATGATTTTTCCATGCTGTCATGCTTTTTTAACTCTAAGTCGAAGTGATGAACCCAAGTTTCATCCAGTGTAACGAACCTGACATGCGTTTTTTGATCGGCTGTTAACATTTCTGGTATCTATTGTACAGACACTTTTTTTCAAATTCAATTCATCACGCAACAAGTTTTCAATACTTCTAATTGTGAGCTATATGTCCCTGCTTGACTTCATAACTTTATGGCAAAATTAGAAAGAAAGGTTAACTAATCATTGGGTTAAAGTACAGATGGAGAATATAAGGGCAAAAGTCTATGACATCCATTTGACACAACTTGATCAACTGATCATTCTAGTATGTTTGTTCTGCTCTTATAATCTCTGTCTTTCTGTAGCTATCCTCCTGTTCATAATGTTATAAAACCAATACTGTCTCTGCTATAAACTTAACCATAATTTTTCTACGAGACTATAGATAGAGGCTATAGATTTTAGATAATTACTTTTACAAAGAAATTAGGCAATAATGTATTTACATTCTACTTATTTCACGAGTTAATATTTTCTGTACACTTAATAGCGTATATGCAGTTCCCATTCTTTGTTGCGGCATCAACATTTAAATGCAAATTCCTCGTCAATACCGACAGTGTTTGTAATGTTGTTGCAAAATATCGGAAAATTTCATCGAATTGTAAATAGCGAACAATGCAATGGAGCTATGCAGAGCCGCACACGGTGTTTACGGTCTAGTTGAGAGTATACCAACGGTAACCAGCACCACTCCCTACACTCGAGTCTTTTTTCCGCAAAGGTCACCGGCCAATTTGACCCCGCGTTCTATGCCAACGTCTGAAACGTCTCGACATCATCGTAAGTGCAATCGACGAAAGGGCTCCAATTTACGAAATTGAAATTAAAATGCCGTAAAATATTCGTGCGTGTTTTTGCCATCAAAAAAAAATTTTCATAAATATTCTGCGGTAGAAAATAATGGTAAGAACTTGATTACGCTTTAATGAAATTCAAATTTTTTATGGAAATAACCTCGCATCGTAAGCAATACGAGAAGGTTGTAGCTCATATTGCCAGTAATAGTTAGTAGTCCGTTATTATCTCAATCTAATTTTCTGTTGATGAAGTGCAGTATTAATACGCAGTTGTTGAGAGAATTGAAGCTAATACGTTGAGAATAGGAGGAGGATTAAGTGCTCTCTAAATTATTACAATGAATGTGGTATACATTTAGATCAGTTTGTTACTAATACTTCTTTAATGTCAATAACTATGTATGCTTTTGTTTTACTATCTTAATTTTCCCAACATATTTTGTTGCCAAACACATTTCTGTTTATTATGAGTAAAAAGGTGAAAACCTTGTTTCTAAGGAAGCAATTTATCAAACAATCCACAATAAATCAACGCTAAAATTTGCAGTGCAAACGCCAGCACAATTTTTTGGTCTTCCATTTGCGATTTATTTGAATTCACCGAATTAAAAAATAAATCCATACACCAATCAGTAACCATAACGCAAAAAATTAATTGAAATTAACGTGTTAAATATTCCATTACATAAAATTTTTCCAGCATTCCTTTAATCACACCTAAACGATTCGTATCGTGTTGTTAACGTTAAAACGTGCTTATTTACTTACATTACACAAATCACCAAAGCAACGTAGCGAATAACTATTTTGTAAGTGAAAGGTGTAATTACAGCCTTATACAATTTTCTACGTATATTACTTTTATTCTGTAATGGTTAAATTACTTAGCTCTTTTAGCTTGCTAAATATAGCAGATAACAATGGTGGTCTTCATATTTACCTTTTATATGATTTTGCGTTATGCAATCGGTGTTAGTATGTCGTTATACCGTTCCAATCACGTCTTGTCTGCGAATGACTTATCCGCTTCCTTATACGACTTCCTTAAACCCAATTTTGCCATTACAATAGAGTTCTTATCTCCTAACTGTTGTATACCTATTGAAGTCTTTATGTATTGTATACAGACTGAACTACGCTTTTAGTTCTGTTTGCCATGTGCGAGGAAACGAGAAAATGCAACATAAGGAGTATCATTCCGGTTGTTCGAGATGTAGGTCTGGACACAGACGTTTTTGAAGGAAATATCTCGAAAGATCAGTAATTCGATTAATTGAGAGTGTGGTATTTATCTGGGATAACTCTATTGCGACTTAGCTATATATGTCCGTTTTGGGTCAACGGCACTTTCACGGTAAAGATATCTTTGTTGTTGTATCGTAAAAAGTGGATGAGCATCACGCGCGGGACCACATGGATATTACTATCTATAACCGCCATTCTGAGTCTAAAATGTGCTTTCTTTCTTTCTAACACAGATTCCTTACCTATTGCGGTACTTTAGCGGGTTAGATCTCAATTTTTTTCTACAAATCTTTTGTATTACAGTTTTAACTGTATGTGTGTTGGCTGTATGGTCTTGTTGGTATATAACTATTTTTATGTTAGCTGAAACTTGTGCTAAAATGTTTCTGAGCTGTTAAAACTTCAGGAGTTGTTTTTGCGGAAAAGAGAACTACAACAATCCGGACTTGTAACCTTCAGGTTTCGAAAAAAAAAAAAACGGTTTTTACGGCTTTTTGAATTAATGTTATAATTTTGAAAAACTTTGGAGTAATACAAACCAAACCGAAAATAACCCCAAAAGCTTTGAAAATTTCGAACTTTGACAAAGTGGAGGCTAACTTCATACTGATTGTCTTGCCTGTTCGGTCTCAGTGTAAAAGAAATTCTATATTACGTATCAACTCTTTATTCGGGGAATTTATATTCCAAATTATTACCATATTATCATAAAAATGAATATCTGTATACATGCAGTGTGGTTTATCGGAAACTCCGTGTTGTTAATTGTGGAAAAAATGTAAGAACGAAAAATCTGAAAACTTGGCACTATACTATAGTTAATGGAAAAAAATCACATTTTCGAGATGACATCACTTGCCGTCTGAAAACGAAATGGAAAGTGGTCAAAGCTCCATTTTTTCTAAGTGAAAAGCTCTAATTTTTATAATTTTATCTTATTCTACATTTAAATTAGGAATGAGTAATTTTCTATAAGGATATCTACTACAAAAATGGTTAATTTTTGAAAAATTAGCAAGTTAGTATTTTTATTTTTAGCAAAAATTAAGGCAAAGTTTAAGAGAAATAAGCCACAATATCCGCGCTACAAATAGCATTGGAATCGAAGTTACAAACTCATCAATTTAAAATTTCATCTGCATGCATCGTGCAACATTTATGAGTGGATGAGTGGAATAAGAATGAAAAATCTAACTAGCTCTATAATAAATAAAACAAATAATAATATTCATTTTGCACAAATGCAATTAGTGATGTTTGATAGCTTTTTTAAATATATGAACGTGACTCGACCTGAATCGGTTTGAATAGTTTTGGTTAATTATAATTTTCGATACATACAGGGTGAGGCATTAGTGCGAGGAAGTCCAATTACTCCTGTATTATAAGAGAAATGATTTCGTTATAGAAACGCAAATAACTCAAAAACTATCCCATTTAGCTATAGGGAATGTTTAATAAATAATAAAGTTCGTGAAGAGAGAAGTTTACTCCAATAATAAAATACAGGGTGTTCCATTTGAAATATGTGAGAAAATAAACATTCCGAGTTATGACCCGCCCTGTATATAAATATTGAATACGCCGATAAATAAATAATTTCTGATGAAAGGAGATCACATTAGAAATGTTTCTAGCGCAAATGAATTATTTTATGTGGAAGCCGTAGTACAATAGGAGACGCCAACTATGTTATTAAATTCATGCAAAACTTCCCATATCTTCTAAAGTAAACAAAATAATCTAGCAAAACCCTATATTATAATAAAGGTAAGGTGTTCCATTTAAAATGAAGTAAGTTTAGTTTATTTAACACCCTGTATAGGTAAAAAATATTTTTAGGTTATAGCCCCCCATGCGCTTTAACTTTTATCTTAAGAGGGTCGTCTACCTGCTGATTATTTTACACCGGTGCCATATCTACATAATTCTATAAATCGTTTGCTTGATTTTATTTCAATATAATTTGAAAATTGGGCTTCATACACATATTTCTACAAATGTTTTACATCTACATATGCAATTTTGTCTACTAATATTCGGTATTAACTTCACAATCTCTTTTCCCGTTACAGGCCGTTACCTTGATACGGGAATCGAGATTACACTATTAATTTTTAGATTTAATTACTGAAATTTGCTATGAGCATTCAAAATACGTCTACACATATGTGTATGAAGCCCGATTTTAAAATACGTTTTAAATAAATTATAAAAACCTTATATTATGAAAAAATTTAACTGTGGCAACATCGCCAACTGTCAAACGGTAGTCGGGCCTCTTAATAACATTTTCTCATTTCTCTTATAATACAGGAGTAATTGGACTTCCTCGCACTATAATGCCCCACCCTGTACATATGTATGTATATAAATAAATAATACATATCTGCTAATTTTCGTCATTTTTTAAATTCTATTGCACACTATTGATTTGTTACGAGAAAGTACTTCACCAATACAACAATTAACTAAATGAATCAAACAAATAAATAACTATTTATCGACTATTAACACATTTTAGTTAAACAATTATTGTTAACTGAAAACAATAATAATAGGTTGAAGGTTAATATGAAGCCGTAAATAATGATGACATTTTAATTGAATTTCATGTAAATGTATATTTATAAAATATTTTGAAAGTTAATAAATATTTTGAAAGTTTTCTGATAAACTGAATTATATTTTTCTCTTTCTTACAGTGAATCAACGATGCCTTCATTACTCGAAGCCTTAGAGCAAAAATATGGCGAAAGTTCAACGGAATCGGAAGGTTCAGAAGAAGAAGGTATCTCAGTATCCATATATGTGCCGAGGAAATCGCCTAGACTGACGGTGCCTTCTCTTCTTGTCCTCAACGACTGTGATATTGCTACTGCCGGTGAACAACAAGCTCTAGTTGATAAATGCGCAGCAGTAGAAGAACTTGACCTCGCCAAGAACAAGCTAAACTACTGGCCAGAGGTACTAAAACTTATTTTAAATAAATATTCATATCCATGCAAAAAACTAAGAAATATGTTACATATTTTGCCCAGACGTTTTGTAATATTTTATGTGGTGTAATTTCGAAATTTTATGGCGTGCCAATTTTTATAGCACTATTATATTTGGCATTACATAATTATTGATGTTAGCCTGGTGTATAGTGACTTACTTCTTCCGAGACCTGGTAAAAATAGTGTAAGGTCGTTCTGCTTTGTTACGGTTAAATTATACATATCGCTGAGTTATACTGTTTACGAAATCTGTGTTTCGTATATGTTCACAATTTTATTGTTACGAGTACGTTACGGATATGCGTTGAAAATTACAGGAAACTTGTTTTAGCTAGTTCAAATAAACTTGAGTATCTAGCGGTTAACTGCAATTGTAACTGATGCAATAACAATTTAGTTCTTTAACTATTATCGTTCTTACTATATAAGTAGTAAATATGAAGGCCTATTTAGATACATGCATATCTCTGTGACTGTACAAAAAAGTTACAAAGAATAATTGTGGCATATCCCTGCCATGAAAAAGTAGCAGTATTATTCTATTATTTAGATCTTTGCATGATTTAATTCCTTTTTCCCTTACTATGTTCTTTGAAAATAGTGTTCCAATAGTGTCCAACAATTTTAGGAATGTTTGCGACACCCAAATATTTTAACTTCCGAATAAGCAGAAGTTTTTTCCTAAGGTATCGAAGCAAATGCTTTCCAGTTTCTTTAGTCTCTTGGAGATCGCAGTTTCTGTTCTATGAGACACTACTTTCAATTCAAGTTGTAGGTATCATTCATGTAACTAGCTCTTCAAAGGACTTCGTTAGTTTTAAACAGATCAGTCTCGACTTTAGCTTCCACCATTATAAGAAGATCACCGGCATATGCTATTGATGTTACTTCCGCCGCTAGTTCCAGGGCAAGATCGTCATTGTGCAAAATGCTCCACGGTGTAGGTTTCAAAACAGATTCATCTGGGATATTCAATTTATTTAAAATAATCTTGCTTCCTCTAAAATATTGTCTTATAATATTCACTTTTTATTTGAATGTTTTTTTTTTCAATATACAAGGTGTCCAAGATAGTTTTTATTGTATTTTGAGAGATCTTTTTCAAATTTGGTGCAGATTTTACTCTTATCTAAGCACACATTGCGTATGATTTCCAACAAAAAGAAAACTTGAAGGCTGAAATGAAAGTGTTCCTATAGTGTCGAGGCACACTACAGCTACCCATACTTTTTTGAACTTGTTAACTCTATCAACGACTGCTCTTATGATATGTAGGTACTGTACATTTGTCTTTCATAAAATAAAATTTGGCCTCCGGGATAGATAGACAGATTAGTTTTCGCCAATATATTTTGCCCAGTGTGATAACTGAGCAAATTAGTCTATAAGACGATCCCAAGTCTATTGATTTTCCACTCTATTTTGTAGCCGTTGCCCCATACATCATTTTCCAGGTCATTTAATGCCAATGATTCTTGTTGTTAAATTAGCGACTTTCGTTAAGCTTGATTTAGTGCCTATTGAAATTAATATTACATCAGGTACTACAGAAGTATGTAGCCGAGACAAATGGTTAAATTAAATTATTGTTATTGATTAGTTCTTTATAATCAATAACAGATTATTTAATTTGAGTAATATTATCTTTTTTTCGGATACGATTAATGTCGATCGACATTTCAGTGGAGTATCCAGAATATAAATTGTTCTCTTACATGATTTGAAGCTTTTATAGATCTATTTTTTTAAGGTTTCGTATGAATTTTTAAAATATTGGCAAAGTTTCATCTAGTGTCATCATTCAATTCCTTTTAAAATCTTGTATTCATAATATCATACTTTCCTTTAGAAGAAATTTGCAAACTAATAAAACTAAATGTTGTTCCATAGTTTGGATTCTTCAACCATTTTCATTAATTTGTATAGATTCTACAATAAGTAATTGTAACTTTTTGTTTAACTGGTTTTATCAATTTGATAAACATTCACAGTGCAAATAATATATACAGCGAAGTTCTAAAGTATATAATACCAATCAATATTATATTCATCAAATATTTATAAATTACTGAGGTAATGATGACCACAACTTGCTAACCAAAGGTAAAGAACCCAGTCAGAATATTAAACCTAATTCAACCAAAAAAAAGCCTAAAAATGCATACAATTTTCAATAGTTTCATTGTTTTATTATATAGGTATTTGGTATACTGCAACAAATGCCCAGATTAAAATTCGTCAACCTCAGCTTCAATCAGCTCTCAATGCCTCTCAAACAAACCGATGTCGATGTGAATATTCGTTGGGATTATCTACGTAATCTCGTACTCAACTCCACGCAGATCGATTGGAAGAGCGTCCAACAAATTTTGGATTACTCCCCTACTTTGGAAGAACTTCACCTGAGTCTAAACGAGTACGACCACGTGAGATTATGCGACCCTAGCACTAAATGCGAGCAGTGTGAACAGATTTCCAACAAAAACGACAACTTGAACGAACCTGAAACAGAATGCGGCTGTGGGAAAGTACCGAACTATAAACGACATAAACACTTGGGCGTTAAAAAATTCCATTTTAACGGAAATCCGGTTTCCAAGTGGTCGGAAATAAAAAAGCTAGGATACGCTTTTCCTAATTTAGAATCGTTAGTGGTGGCGGATTGTCCTATATTGAGTTTGGATCTACAATTAGAAGAAGGATCTCAAAATAGAGAATATAATAGATGTGAGAGCGAATGCGAGTCGAGCGAAAATTGTGAATCACCCCATGACAGCTTCAGACACCTCAAATTTTTAAATTTGAATTCAACACAACTCTCAACATGGGATGAGATTGAGCGATTATCAAAATTTCCTGTTTTGCAGTGTTTACGAATACAAGTAAGTTCAACTATGCTTTTTTAAAATTTACAATATTCTTAAAATTCAATTTGATTTTAGGGATGTCCTTTGTGGGAAAGTCATGAATACACAGAACATGAACGAAGACAACTTCTTATAGCCAGGTTGCCAAACGTTGAAATGTTAAATGGAGGTGGTAATATAGAACATGATGAAAGAGAAGATGCTGAGAGAGCATTCATTAGATATTATATGGATAAACCTGAAAGTGATAGACCTGAAAGGTGAGCTAAACCAGTTTGCATAAATCTGATCCTAATATACTTACCTCTTTATTCAGATACTTCGAGTTAGTATCCATACATGGTAAACTAGATCCTTTAGTTAATGTCGACCTACGGCCAGAAAAACGAGTTAAGGTTACATTTACATGTGGATCCAATAGTGAAGTACGATCAGTGGATGTCTATCGTACTGTTAGCGATTTGAAGAGCAAACTGGAGCAATTTGCTGGATTTTCAGCAGCCAAAATGAGATTGTTTTATGTTGATCAGGATCTTCGGGACATGCAGGTAATTTTTTTTTCAACTCTAAAAATGCACCAAAGTAATCAAAGCATTCTAATTCTAATAATTCACTTCCAATAATTTATTGCATATACCGAAATATGATGCGCGTGGTTCTCGTTTGTGCTGTTGATATTTTTTATGTGTTTTACAACTTGCAACCTGATTTACCGACAAGTCTAAACTCCATGCTAGTGCACCATTAAGAAAATGTATAAAAGTCATTTATTGCGTTCTGGGAAAAACCAATAGTGGTGGAATTGAATTTCCAGCGCCAGTTATGATTTGTGCTGTGATTGAGTTTTTTTCTGCTAATAACTAGGCAATATTGAAAATCGTTCTTAAGAAGTTGGCACTCTCATAGTTATTATCTTAGATAAAAGGATTACTTCTACATGAAATTTAAACTAGGACTAGAATTGTACTACATGGGCTGAAAAGGTCCGGGATTTTTAACGAAAACAAGCATTTTGGGCGAAGTTAAATTTCGTTATAGTTCTTTACTGGATCTCTTGGTGCAGAAGTAGAACACTAAACACTTCAACCCACTAAACACCAAAAGGTTTTTTTTTAGTTTCGACAGCAACGAACGCTGTCATTATCAAGGCGATAATAATTTTTTTCGCATTTTGACAAGTAATGTGCTACTTTATTATAATCAAAATCGTTTATTAAAGTGGCACTTTACCACATCGATACGTCACTTTACTACATATGTAGTAATGTCATTTCAATAAAACACAGTTTGACAGAAAATTATTTATTTAAATATTGGAATTGGAACTATTGTGAAATATATTAAAAGTACAATTATTTAAATTTGAAAACCTAACAACACCCATTTTATTCAATTCTATTTGCTCTGTCTAAAAATTATTATAATTCTCCATCTGTATTCTTGAACGATTGTGAAGTGCCACTGGTTCTTGCTGATGAAATATACTTCTTGAAATGTTCAGCTTATTGGCAATGCTCTTCTCGATATACCCTTCCGCCACACTAGTTGACTGCCATCCTCCATGCCTTTTAAGTGTGTGAATATCAGCGAGGAAGGTAGCAGTTGTCCTCCTCAAGCAATGGCCAGTATAAGTAGACGCATCTGGGAGTTTTAAGTATTCTGCGACTTTTTGGGGAATTTTTGCAAAAGTGTTGATGCCAATAGCTTGGATTGTGCACTTACTGTGATTGTAGTAAATGAAAAATCTATTGTGTTTTACGGTTTTGGGTCTCAATCGTGAATACTTATGGTAAATTTCATATCCGTTGCACTCTGATCCTACGAGAAATATACATCTCTTTTTGGTTTTGGTATCATGTAAAGTTATAGCTAACATTATCCCCGTATCTTCTATATCGTTTACAGTTAAGTTGTACAGTTCTGCACACCAACATGCCCCATTTAAACCAAATATCAGTACCACTTTCATTAATAGAAATTTGTCATCTGAAGCCTCTTTCAAAAATTTCATAACGTCTCCCATAGTCAACACTTTTGAATTCTTTGGTTTGTACCCGTCATTTTGACATTTCAAGAATGCAGTTAGTTTTTTATATTGTGATTCTTGCAAAATGCGAAAAAATAGTGTAAACAAACTCGTAAGAAAAACTTTTACTAAACTCATACAGCTTTAAGTTACTCGCTCGCTCGTACTCAAACGCTACATTCGTTTAGTAAAACATTGCTTTTCTATACTTGTTATTTAATATACTAATTTTTATCGCCTTGGTAATGACAGCGTGGCTGTCGAAACGCGCCGGTGTCTAGCTAAAACTTTTTGGTGTTTAGTGGGTTGAATTGTTTAGTGTTTGATGTTATATTTAGTTCTCAAAATAGTTATCTTCGCGGTGGATACACTTGATATACGTAGCGATCATCCAACATTTCAATGCCCTTTCGGGAGTACGAAATGTATAAACCATCGAAATACGCCTCGGTGTCCGCGACGACTTTTTAATTCGACCTAAATCTCATTCTCTAGAGCCACCGCTTGAGGTTAGGAAGGAGATAACAGTCGCTGAGAGCCAAGTCTGGAGAATACGCTGGGAGAGTAACTAGTTCGAATTGTTCGTTAATTCGTTCAATTTGGCCATCGTTTTGAAGGACGTGTGTGACTGCGCGTTATCGTGATGATACAGAGCTGCCTTCTTCGCCATATGCTGCCGTTGTTTCTTTATTTTCTTCTTCACTTCGTCCAATAACGGTGCATAATACTCTCCTGTCACTGTTCTTCTCTTCTGCAGGTAATCAATAACACTTATCCCATGCGAATCCCAAAAACGACGGAAGTCAGTGGCGGCGTAAAGAGGAGGGGTGAGGGGGGGGGGTACGGGCGGTCCGCTCTGGGTGGCACCAAGAGAGGGCACGTGGTGACAACTTACTCGTAGTCAGGCGCCACTTGGAAGCCTCTAGCATGTCTTGCCAAGAAGCGGTCCAGTGGACTACCTTGGAGCTTCTGAAATTTATTGTAAAATGGGACTATTCTGTGTGTTCCAAGTCTAGCATTGTGTCTAATATTTTTTTCACTATTAGTGTTTCAGTGGCTTCTTCTGAGAGAAGCTTCTCAAAATTAAAGTTGATTAAATGTTACTTAAGATCCACAATGAGCCAAGCGCGACTTACCCATCTTTCCATATTGTCCATTGAAAAGGACAAGAAAGTAAATTTTGATAATGTGTGGAGGTCATAACCTTTTCGGCCGCGCGTTGCATTTTTAGCCGCTTTGGCCGGCATTCGTGGCTTTCCAGCCACTCTGAAGGTTTCCTACTGGATTCAGACGTATAGTAATGGACCCATCGTTACAAAACGTCGAAAAAGATCCGCTCGATTCCATTGCAACAATGCCAAACCGGCCATTGAATCGTCAATGCGCTGCTATTTTTGGTCGACGTTCTGCAAATACGGCATCCATCGCGCCGAAAGATTTTTCATTTCCAAAAGATCGTGCAAAATGCATCCTACCCGTTCTTTTGACATTCAATGCATTTGCTTTACGATTTCTGCGTTCGTACTCTCTTTTGGTATTCCACAACGCGGTGCGTCTTCGGTGCTTGTACAGTGGGGAAAAACAGTATCCTGCTAGTGCGTGAAAGATTTCTTGCTTTAACCCTACAGGAACTTTATTCTCCTAGTATGCATACAATGAATGGTCAGTGTCACATACAATCCATGTAGGTCCACCTATCCAAAAATCCCGGAACTTTTCAGCCCACGTAGTGGATATAACATTAATCGTTATTCTTTTATTTATTACAGGGTCCAGAAGAAATGAAATATCCCCATAAGCAACTGTATAGCTACAACATTCGTTCAGGTGACGAAATCATAGTAGACTGCAAAAAGAAAGTAATGGACAAACAGTAATTAACTTACGAAGTTTTTTGATACACGTTTTTAACAATAACAAGATTACAATATATTAGGTCAATGTATTTTGCCAATTGAAATAAAATAACTGCCAGATGGTTGAATACATTTTCATTTTCTTGTTTTGTAACTAATACAATCCGAACGGGTTTCTATCTAAGTTAGAGCAAATAGATCATATTAAAAAAACCTATATGTATTACATACTAATATATACTGTAGTTGAAGAAATAACACGAAAGAAGTTTTATATATTTAACGTTTTAGTGGATAGATAAGCCTAATAAAAAAAGCAAATGTGGAGTTGCTGTGCAACGATAAATTACGACTTAATATGTATTTATGTGAAATTAATTTTGGTCAGTTGTAATGTTAACAAAGAAATGTTTCCAAATGCATTAATATGCGAAAAATGATTAACTAGAGTTAATTCAATTCGACCACAAAATATTTCACATTCTAGAGACATTTCTTTGTTACAATTTCTACTTTTATTTTCAAATATTATCAAAGTAACTATAGTGATTTTTCTGCAGTAAGGATAAACAGATTGGATACTATGATGAATAAGATAGAAAATCCTACTTATTAATGTTACTTTGTAACCTTCCAAACACAATATAACCTACTATTAGTATATACATATTAAAAAAGAACTATTATGTAGCTTTAGTTAGATCGTAGGTAGCTTTTTTTGAGTTTTTGTCGTTAGTATTTAATTTCTCGTTTTGTTTGTGATACTACTACTGTTACTACTCTTATTTTCCGTCTCTCACAGTGTGAGACTAAAACGTAGTATTTTTTATGTAGTACATGTTTATGTTATTAACAAACTCAATAAAACTGCCATGTAGTTTTATGTGTATCTTTAGCGAAAAGTTCATGAATACATGTCTAGTACTCTGTAATAAATGTGATTAATTCATTTGCATTGTGATACGATTGAATCCCGAGTCATTTAAGTAGATGTTTATTTAGGTAATTAAAGGATTTTAATGTTTTTGTTTCTAACGAAATCGAGTTCGGTTTATTTTCGACATCACGGTGATGGGGTATAATAACAGTAATATACTGCTGTATATAGATTTTTAATTAAAATATGTTAATTGATTCACGGAGCTTATTTCTCTTAAACAATCGCATTTATGATCGACAATATAATTGAACTCGATTCCTATCAATTTAATAGTAATATAATATCGTGTCTGAAATAAAAGATAACGAATTAAGTGAATAATAAATATATTTCCTTTTGAATGATTTACAATAAATAATGACCACAAATGTTTGCATTTTATTTTGTCAATTTCCAATTATTAATTACAACTGTCCTACCCGGTGAAAAGATTCGACTAAAAAGGTATGTTTTTACATGAGTGTGTCAATAATGGTGTTATTCCCTTAAATAAATAATTTTAAAAAGCCATTATTACCTTAAAAGTAGTTAAAGCATAATACAAATATTTTAATTTAATTTGTATGAAATTTAAGAATAGTGCACTCGGAAAAGAAGAGGGCAGCGGATTGTTTGTAACATTGAGTAATAAATTGCGAAAATATTTCGCTAGTTATATTTACTGAAGTCGAAAAAAGTATGTCAAATCATTGTAATGCCTCTGTTACGTTATTTTGGTGGGGGGTTGGTGTCAACACGATTTATTCCACGAATAGTTGATGAAGATGATACGCGTTGATAACATATTGTGCTTTACTGTGTCGTATTTTGTTTAATACAGGAAAATTGTGTTAATGAAAGATACTTTTTTTACGATTGATGTGAATTCGATGTTGTTGTAAATGTCAATGGCCAAACAGAGAGCGGATTTGTTCGCGGAATAAAGTATTCAATACGTTATGTAATATTTCAAATATTCATCTCCCATCGGCGCGCAGCTTAAATGATTGGCAAATATTTCATCGCCGAGCAGCGTATCGCTATAGTGCGGTTCCACTCATGTAAAATAAAGCGACACGTGCTATATTTCGCAAAGCAGCAGTGGTAGCACACTTCATATCAATACCTAACTCCGCGGTAAAATATTCTCCGAGAGGCAACTTTGCTGCGTCGCGTAGTGTAAATGTGGCATGGCCTCAAAATGCAGCGCTATGCTACTTTAATGAGGTCCGACCTTTACTTAGCTTCAAAGAATTATAAGTTTGTAGATTATCAATTTTTGGAAAAAGTGTCGACATCAGTAGCGATTTTGATTTATTTTCACTTAGTGTATAGGTATACTACGCCATATTTGCTTTAACATTGGCAGTTCATACAGTTTGTGGTAAATATTTGCGCTCAGTGGAGATTTAGTACATGTTCCTTAATAATTTGAATACTAACTTAAGAGTTCTTTACTGCTATCAGTGGAACAATGGAGTACTTCTTAAAAAACGCTATAAGTAAAGTCTGATTCGCTGTGGCTAACTAAAATATCGATATGAAACGTTTCTGAAAAGATAGATCAAACTGTCTGAAGATAATTTTATTTCTATCTTAGAATATTATCGTTAATTGAAACCTACATCATGAATATGTTGAATTTTCTACATCGAACAAGATGTATGTAATAAACTTATTTTATTTAAAAAAAGACAGTCTGTAACATATAGAAATACTTTTGTTAACGCCAATTTCTAATTCAGTTGAATTGATTGATGGAACAATAAAATGCAGCTGCTTACATGGGAACGTTAATAAATGCTGGAAGTAAAATGGTATGACAATTAAATCAAGGAAATTTTAGATCCAATTTAACATATAATAAAATTTCAAACGATACTTTTAATAAGAAAACAACGTCTAAATATTGACACACCCTGTATAAACAAAAAAACATAAGACTACATTCCGTATATTATATCACATACAAAAACTATCTAACAATAAGTAAAAAAATACCATGTTGCTGTGTGTTTTCTAATCGATATCAAGTTACCGAAATTAAAGAAAATTCCCCTAAGAGCTTCTCCCATGGACGTTTCAGTTGTCTTAAAGTTTACTTCTATTTTTGCTTTATCGATAACTTACTTAATTATAAATGTTATAATTTATATTGTCACTGAAGAAACATGAGCTGCTAAATAAATATATAAATAAACGAATTACACCCCATATTTAGCGGCACATTTTTCCCCAAACGACAATTTATAATTTTTAAACTTTTAACGCAATTTTAAACACTGTTCGCAATTCAGTAAATATTCACATCAAACATTCATACATACTTCCACTGGAATATTAATATTATTTTTAAATATTACATCTCATAGGCTATTTTTAAAAGTATAAATAGTATACAGTTTATAACTAGGGCCCATATAAATTGAGCAGGAAAAATGACATCACTACAGATTGTACTAATACAGAATAATAATCTTCTAGTAAGATGAAAAAAATCAATTTTATTGAAAAAAATTCAATCGCAATCAATTCGAAATAAAAAAAACTTAGGATGCATAACAATATACTGATTGATAAAGTTTCTCCTATGTTTTAAGAGTTCCTTTTTAAAAATAAATTAATATGTCCATGAGATTTAATTTACCTAAATTTATAATTCAGTATGTGAATCACTTTCACTAGGTTTACTTGCTTCAATATCTTCTTCGGGGGTTGTCGTTTCAGGAATATCTTCGGTTTCTTCCTCAGTAGGTGGTTCTTCGACTGTTTCTTCTTTCTCACCGCTGCCGTCAATATCTTTCTCATCTAATTCTTCCCCGCCTTCTTTTTTATCGTCATTCTTCTTTTCGTCTTTTGATTTTTCAGTTTTTTTCGGTTTCCAGAATTTAATTTTATTTACTAAATACTTAACTTCACGATCTAACGCGGCCATCTTTTCAGAAATCATTTTAACGGTCAACTTTACAGGTTCGTGTTTTTCAATTTTGTTTTGCTCTTCAGTCTCTTTATCTCTCCATTCTTCCGTTTCCCTTATAATTTTTTCTAACGTTTCAATTTCCACATCTGTAAAAACATCCTTTTCAGGATTGTTGGATTTCGTTAAATTCCTAGCTGACTCTAGGAAATTCTTAGAACCATTTAACATGCTGTGTAACGCAGCTAACGCTTCCGGTCTTTCTTTATGTTCGAATACTCTGTAATGTAAATCTCTCGTTAAAGTACTCAATTCAGAAAGTTTCTCTTCGTATGTGTTAGCATCTGCGTCGATGCCATCTTCATACAACCACTCTGAAATTTCACTGCAAGCTGTGAGTATTTTAGTTTTTTCTTCTTCAGTGCACGCCGAAGAATATTCTTCCTCTTCCAGTTTTGTCTGAAGATCAATTACGAAGCTTTCTAAACTGTTTAAAGCGGTAGCTCTACGATTAATTTCCTTTTCGATATCATTTAATTTCTTCAATTTATCCTGTGAAGCACTGAATTGATTGTTACTCATATCGTTAATAGTTAATAATTTTTCAGATGCTTCTAACGGTTCTTTAACTGTAACTACTTTAGGCTTAGCTTCCTTTTGCTCGGTAGCTTCTTTAGTCGTATTGCCTTTAGATTCTGTGGTATTTCTAACTTCTTCAGTTTTATTCGTTTGATCAGTAGTTTCTTTCTTTTCTTCTTTATTCTCACTTTCATCACCAGATGGTTTTTCCTCTTCTTTGGCCTCTTCCTCTTTCGTTTTTTTATCTGGTTCTCCGCTGAATAATTTACTTATTGTGCTACCTAATTTCGAAAATGTTCCTTCCTCTTCAGGTTCCTGGGTCAAAGTTTTCTCAACAACATATTCAACATTCACCAGCTTCAATAATCCTGACTCATCCATAGTAAAGTGTGCTTTGATTCCTTTCGATTCGACGTTCTCTCCGCTATTCTTCTTCATTGCGTTTACAACACCTTTTACACTAACTTCAGTTAGATTTACACTTCCTATATTTAGAATTTCATGTGCTGGTAAGTAATCTAAGTCAGCGTAGTTCACATTGAACAAGAAATCGTCGACATGCTTGTTGAAGGTAATAATTTTCTTTTGAGGGTACGGATTCATTAATCCAAACAACATACGCTTAACTTGTTTGATATCGCCTTCAACTTCTCTTTCGAATATTATCTGTACTGGGAATAGAACCGCATCTTTCGTGATGAATTTCTTAACTTGAAAACCGGTGCTAAGATCTGCAGCTTTGTAGACAGCTCCAAGGGCAGCAGCTTCGTCTGTATTCAAATTTTTGGCTAATTCTTGTTTGACGACCTTTTGTAGAGCTTCTTGTACTTTTGGAACTCTAGTGCCTGAAAATAAACAACAGATCTGTCAATATTGAGGATATTTTCGCATTCAAATTTAATCATTAAGTTTTACAATATAGTACATATTTTTCAATAACAATAGCTGTTGTAAAAATTAGAAAGTGAGATAGATAACTTGGACAAATCGTAAATTTGAATTATTTTTGTAAATTTGAATAAACTACAAATTGTGTTGGAGTAATAATCGAATCATTAACAATCGCAACAAATCGCATAGAAAATTTACTCGAGGAGGTCTTCGTAGGCGAGAAAAAGAAAACGTTGAGTTGGCATTCTGCACTAACTTAACGTAGAGCCCATTTTTTTTGTAAAAGTACCTCACATCTAAAGAGAATTGGATTATCTGGGAGTCTCAGACCAAAAGACAGCGAATATATTAGAAACCTACAATGACTAAAAATTAAAAAAGGCGAAAAAGAGCACCCAAAACACAAAATCATATGATTTTACGGCGAGTAGAGATTGGTTTGATAAATATAAAAAACGCACGGCATAGTTTTTGAAAAACTATTGGGTGAATGTGGTTAAATACGACTTTAACCGAATTTCGGTTGAAATCGTGTTTAAATACTTTCACCCAACACTAACGACCCGGGGTATAATTTTACCAAAATATTTTATAACTCAGGAAATGATGATAATGATAAAAGCAACAGTGGAAACCTGAACTAAAATTTAAATTCCAGAAGTATAAAATTATATTCTATGAATAGAATAATTTAGTGGGACTAAAAACAAAAACTGAAAACGAATTGTAACAAATAGATGCTTCAATAATGGAAAAATTGTTAGCCTCAAAGCTGTTATAAAAAAATATATTGTCCAAGTACCTACTGGTAATTACTAGGAGTACAATCATTCTATTAATATCTTTCTTATTGATGTATAATTCCGACATCATCGAATTACTCGAATCGTTTACTGCATGTAAATAGGTGTATGTCTTAATGTTCCCTATAAGTATATTTTATTGATTAGGAGATTATATACGTGTTGTGTTTGCATGTCTACTGTCTTTTATAATAAATGATTGATCATTTTATAGTTTTATCTATGACAATATTATCAAACACTATTATAAGATACTCAGAGCGTATAGTAAAAAATGCGCTAACAAATCGTTATTAATAAACAGCCTCTGCTGTCCTTTTTTAATATTCATGTGAATAGCTAAATGTCTTATTGGCGTTATTATATCTTATTCCCAAAATAAAAATTGTAGCAGCAACTAAACAAACGGGTGTGGAAATAAATCTAAATCATACTTATAAATAAACTCGGCAAAGAAGAGGAAGGTTCAGTGTAGTACCGAGAACAACCTGGAGGAGCAAACTGCGTGGCACAGAAACTCGAGCGTATGGAATGTTGTTTATATGTTTATTGTTTGTTTAAAGGTGTTTGAAAGTTAGTTCTTAGTTGTGAGTTTAGTGATTTTGTGATGTGTACGCTTTACCTACTTGATTTATGTATGTTGGCGTTGCCACTAATGTACACTAATTAGGATAGTTTATCCTAATTAGTTTAAAGCATAATTAAGTTATTTCTAGTAACTGCAAAATTTGTTGTTTGATTCTTGTTTAAAACTTTAAATATCTATTTTTATATATAAAAGAAAATATACATACAATCGAAATAATTATGTAAGCCTGTTTGGGAAGTTGGGTTTTATTACCACCTTATTGCGGAAGTAACTACAAATAGTTTTATAATAAGACTTTAGATTCGCGAAAGACTGGAACAATTCTATTGCATTATCTAATACTGTATGTAATACATTTCGAACATATTTCAAGATGCTTGAAATCAAATTCAAACTTTTCCGCCAATATTCTTGGACATATTTTTAAAATGGCGTCAATAGCCTCAAGGTCACACAGAATCGACAATAAAACATCAAAGGTTCCGACAAACTTGTCCTTTCTGTTTACTCTATGGTCCCGAGCATAAATGATGCGACTACGTAAACGTTATTGAACGCTCGCCTTGATACGGATCCTTGGCCCCTCCACGTTGTTCTCTGTACTATACTGAAACTTGTCCCTCTTTGCCAACTCTAGTGCCAATCATTCATCAATCACTGCTCCTATAATGCAGTTCAATTTAGTTGTGCGTATTGTCAATCTCTTTAACTATTACATAACCCCGATGAAGCTTTTAATTAAAGCGAAATATTGGTAAATGTGAGGATTGAGTTTGATTTATAACCACGGGTTCACCCGACATTTTTACTCCACTACATCTAGTTATAAGGATACGATAAAGGTAAATTTTGCTTGTCTGACTTTATATAACGATTTAATCTTTGCTCATTTTTCCCCCGTTCATTCCGCTAATTTTTCTTTTTCCTATCGACAAAATATTATTGAATATAGAAAAATACGATTAGTTTAAAATCGAGGGAGTCATTAAAACACAAAATTGCTTACCATAGCAGCAAAATTAAACAAAATATGAGAAGATAGATAGATAGATAAATAAAGCACATAACTTTTGTGGTAGACTTGATTAAGTGTAACTTTTCGAACTAGACAGTTGTAACCATTTTTTGGTATTTTAGATACAATGTAGTGCTAAATCAACCAAAAATATGTGTAAGAAAAGAAATACATTCAAATTATTTGTATGTATATTGTGCCATTGTTTATTCTCTATTAATTTTCTAGGTAAAAAAATATATTTACAATATATTACAATATCTTTTCAATTAAGGCTAATTTGAAATTTTAAAATATTTTAGTCTTCATTTTTCCTGTGATCTCATAACCAAAATGGAATGCATGTTATTAATTTTTGCGTTTAAACAAACATTCCTACATTCCTACATTTTTGTACAATTTAATTTCGAGTAAATTCTCTAAAAATACGATTTTTCCTCATCGAGTTTATGAAAATAGAAATATGAATATATATATAAAATATGAATTCATATTCTCTTAATCCAGTTTCATCGCCAATATTCTACTGTAGGCTCTTTAACTTTAAATATCATCAAAAACGTACTAACAAAATTATATTTTGCAATAATAGAAACCATTGTGCTTAGTTACTTTTTATTAATTGCTGATTTTGCACTGTGTTTAAATCAAATCAATAATTCTAATATTTTAATCCTCGTATTTGTAATAACAGCCTAGTGATATATTTCATATTAACAACATCAATGATAACTGCGTTTTTGTTTTCTCGTTTTTTTTTATAGAAACGAATAAATGTTGAAAAAAATTTCACAAAGATAATTGTTTCATGTTATATATAGTGCGGTTCTGAAGTAAGACTCTCCGTCCCCCTCTCCCCTCTGTTAACTTATGATCGGTTTAATAGAGAGGTTGTTGATTATGGCACTCACGTCAATAAAATTATATTCTATGACATTCATAAGGTAGTATGGGCTTAATGGAAGACACAAGTTTTACAATTCATAGCTATCTAAGACTTTCAAATTTATGTTAAGCAGATAAATGCAAACAAAATGTAAAATGAAATTAATTTTTGTTCTATTACTATGTTCATATGAGTGGACAAATTTTTATGAAATTTTAGCCTGATACCATACTCAGTGAGCTCTTTAAAATGAGGTGTTACTCGACCCCGCACTCCATTCGAAATTTTGATACTATATCGACCCCTGTCGTCAATCTTTAAAAACAAATAGAAATTTTTCTTCAGGAATGGAGTATATATTTCATATTAATGACCCAAAGGGAACAAATACTTTAGAACCGCACTGTATGTATGTACAAGATTTAGTATAGTAATGAATTTCTTTATACATAATCTCTCCATACTTAATTTTAGTGTACGAATTAACTTAAATACTTTAATTTCTAATAAATGTTATCAAAAACATTAAATATCTATTGTTAACTTAATGTATTGCATATATTTATTTGAAAAAACTAGTGTTATCAGAACTTCAGATTTAATTTCAGTTATAAAATTAACGATTCAAATCTAATTATTAATTTCATTTACTTATCATTGCATACAAAAGATAAATATATTTTATATCACAGAATTCTAGATGATATAAGAAATATTGAAACTGCATATATGAGGTTGAAAAAAGTGGGAAGAAAAATGTAATGAATGTAATAGTGTTATGAGTAAATATATTCTACAAAATGATTTGTTCAGCTTACCTGCTCCTACAAGAACAACCTGACTGATAACATCCATAGCTAAACCGGCAGTTCTCAAAGCTTGCTCTACAGGATTTCCAACACGTTCAAAAATATCACTGCATAGATTTTCAAGATCTTCTCTCGTAACTTGTACACGGAAATCCTGTTCATCCAATAAACCTTCAATTTGTGCGAAATGATCGTTATTTGCCGACAAAACATTTTTAACACGCCCAGCTTCTTTGAATAGTTTCGCCATTGCTCTAGGGTTCTTAAAAACATCATTAGTAGTCTTCTTCTGCTCGTTAAACTTTTTCGCTAAATGATCTCGTAACCGTATTTGGATTTCAAGACCGCCTAAAGTACGATCGTATCCAACACCAATTACTGATATTTGTGGATGTGTCTCTACATAACCTCTCTCTTTTGTTTTTACATTCTGCAAGCTGACGATGGATGCTGTTGTTGCTGAAGCTCCCATATCGTAGAACATAATGTATTGTGCTGTTTCATTAAAATCTTTAGTGCGGAAGATTCCATAATTTAAAGCGACGGCCATATGGTTGTTTATTATTTGTAATACTTTTAAATCGGCTAGTTTAGCTGCTTGTAAGACAGCTTTCCGCTCCACTTGATTAAAATAACATGGTACTGTAATAACACATTCCTTAATTTTTTGATGAGCACTTTGTTCAGCGAATTCCCTCGCTTTCACTAAGAATTGCGCAATTAATTCTTCTGGACTGTAATAAGTTTCATCATCATGTTTAAATAAGATTGTGCCACGATCGCTATCTTCAACTAAATCATAATACGGAAATCTTTGTTGGAATAATTTAACCATTGGGTGGTTAATTCCTTTTCCTAATAAATCTAACAAGTACTGATATGAATTTTTTGGAAATCTTATACCAACAGTCTGCTCTGCGTCTTCACCAAATGTTCTGATATTATCCCGATAACTTATAATGGTGGGTGTTTTCCTTTTCGATTCTTTATTTAATGCTATCTCCATGGGTACACCAGGTGACACTATGCCGATTTTCATCCATTCTGAGCCAAAGTCAATTGACATTACAGCTAAACTGTTCACATATGTAATTGCACATAATAACAGGATACTAATTCCAATAAGTTTCATCCTCCAAAATCTAAAACAGAAGTATTGGCTTTTATATTTCATTAAGCATACCGTATAATACAAAGATGTAAAAATTATTAAACATACTTAATACTAATATTGAGGTTAGGACCGAATGACAAGTCTTGTTTTAGTATTAAAATAAATGAAACTGGTTAAAATCTATGACTAAAATGTCTACTTACAATGCTTATAGTACGTCCGTTAGAAGGAAACAATAGTAAACTTAATTAAATGTTATTTGCCTACGTACACTTATAGTTTAAAACCACGTCAATCTTATCCCATGTGCCTGAAAAACAGCTGCTTATTATTTAGCCGGCTGCTGAACTTTCAGGTGTGGCGTAATTTGATTGGTTGTCGATAGAATACATACATTCAAACACTAAGATATGATTTGCGAGAATATAGAAATTTCTAAATTTAAATTTACGAACGGATTAAACCGGATTTAACATCATTAAATGATGTAATAATTGAATTAGTGAGTGATAAATGGATTTTAGACAAAATTTCTCGGTTAAAAAAAGTTTTTAAACCGGGTTTTTGATGCACACAAAATTCCCTAAAATATTATGATTGGGTGAACCTAATTACGATATGTATATTATAACGATATTTTGAATTAATCGATACCTATTTAATTGTGAAAATAATATTTTATTTTCATTATAAAATTATGAAAAATATGGTTATTGTGGCGCCAGCTCTCATTGAATAGTCAAATAATGGAAATTATTGGAGATAATTTGATTGGTAGATTTCATGTTTGTCTACTGGTTTGAAACTGAGATAATTGTAGGGCTTGAATAATGGCCTTGAAGTTATAAAATTATCTCTCCAAATAATTAATAACATTAGTTTTGTTCAAAAGTCTTACACAATTTAAATATAAATGGTAGGTTATTTGAGAAAAAGCGAATGCCCGCTTAAGTAATAGACCAATGTTTAATTTTCTTTTAAGACATTATTTTTTATGTTAAAACAGCAATAATTAACAAAATTATTGCATCTCTTTTAGTTCGGTGACAAAAGACATAATCTAAAAAATTAAGATATAAATAACATTGCATATTATTATTTTTTCGTTGCATATAGCGCCCTCTATTGAACGGAGCCATAACTTGTCAGATAAACGTCATGTGTCATCTATCCATATCTCATTTACTTCATAAGTTACTCGAAAGATGGCGACATAGATAGATGATTGTACTGAAGATATTAATCTAAATAAAGTCCAAATGCCTAAATAAACTATAATTAAATCTCTTATCTATTTTACAGCGAAACGTAACATTTTAATACTGTTTGTTTATACACTGCCGTTGAAGCTATTTTATTTGCTATACATATACTATATTTTTATCACTTTGAAAATAAAACATAGTGATATCATTGGTGGTTTAGTTACATCTTGCTTAATTAAGAAGTACACTGATTACTGATGTTTATTTAGAGCGTTATTGCCATATGTACAAAATTTAAATAATCATAATAAATCATAATTTATTCGTACAAATGTTTTCTATTGTTTCTATTTATTTGTTATTAAATTTTGCACAATAATAACCGATATTAACTTAACAATCTCTAATTTGGAACAGAATATATAGAATTAGAAATCATTAAATTAATATTAGCTGTTAATGCATGGAATTTTATCATATAAATAGAAGATATTTGTAAGAATATGTATACAATAGCATGTTATCAAGGCTACGGTGCTTTTGAGATCCGTGTACAAAATTTTGCACATCTTAATATACATATGTTTGTATCCTTATATGTCAGAGTGGGCTCCTTTTAGTGTTGCCAAAGTTATTTCTTCTTGGCTAGCAGCTTTAGAAAAGCAATATTATTCCGTTATAGGAACTAATCATCAAAGCAAAAGTAGTGTTGTTTTTCCTGGACAAAATTCCACGCAATCATTAGAATAACAAATAGAATTGATAACCGACGTTGAAATAATAATAAAATGCTCTTTGTAAAGTAGCAACAACAGCAAATTAGAGTATCTTTTTAAAGAGGAATTCTCAAACAACTTTAATTCCGTTTGTTGAGTGCTTGGCGTTTTGATCTAGTGAGTAGCTTCCCAACAGACGAAATTGTAAATGCAAGCCCTCATTTGGCACATTTTGCTACTGACTGGCTGTATAGCCTCTACTAAGCTTCAAAGAAAAGTTAAGTATCAGGCTTTAATTGCCTGATCAAGGAAAGTATACGAGGATACATTGATATCTAGTTAGCCTAGACCGGTTCCGTAGATAAAAAATATTGCGATATATTGCAATAGCAACGAAAAATAACCGAAATCACAGAATAAACAGAAAGGACAAAAGCTTTAAAATTGATGTCATGGTTTTTGTGCGCATGACTGGCAGAGATGGTAGATGGTAACTTCCTATCTCCAGGATCCTTCGCGTTTGGACACGAGGCGGCGGACTGTCAGGGTCCAACTCTCCCAAGTGCTGGATTAGCCGATTCTTCGAGCTCAAAGCCCTTTGAAGAGTTCTCCTGGCCAGCGCCAGCGCGTACTCGCTCAAAGGCGGTATTTGCAGATTACGGTGCAATTGGATGTTAGTCAAGTGCCGCGACTATGATGCGCAACACCCGGTTTTGAAGCACGTCGAGTCTCTTGACTTGAGACTTGCTGGCGCTGGAGCAGGTCAGGGCACGCAGGTCCAAATAGGTCGGAGAAAGGTCTTATAAATGAGAAGCTTTATTCTCAAGCAGAGAGAGCTTTTCCACAGAAGGGGGGCCAGAGCGCCCCGAAAACGCAAAAATTTCGCAGAAACGGCGAAAAACTGCTGGTTAAAGGTGATGCTGAGATATTGAACGTAGGTTTCCCACGACAGACCCCGGCCTTCGATGTTAATCTGAAAAGGTGGAGGATTACGTTTCCTGGAGAATCGGATCGCAACGCACTTATCTGTGCTTATTGTTAGACGACACTTGGACGCCCACTCACAGATTCCATCCACGGACCTCTGGAGTCGACGACAGACTAAGGTATCGTTTCTAGAGGGCGTATAGATTGCCGTATCATCGACAAATACGGCCAGTCACGTGGCGATGGAATGTGGAATATTGCTGGTATACAATATGAAAAGCTCAGGGCCCAACAATGAACCTTGAGGAACTCCAGCGTGAATAGGTCTTCGGAGGGATAGCTCACCCCACAACTTTATAGAAAAAGTTCTGCCGGACAGGTAGGATCGAAGATCATATTAGGGTTGATGCCAAAACTGCCCATTTCAAACAACAAACCGTCATGCCACACCGAGTCGAACGCATGGACAAAATCAAGAAACATCCATAAGTATCCTTCATAAGTCGGAGGAGTTGGAAGTCGGCCGATAAGCCCTCCCGAAACCCAAACTGCTCGTCGAACAAAAGATTTGCTTCGTTAATAAAATCTCGCAGTCTAGCAAGAATAACAGCTTCTGCAAATTTGCTGCGCTGTAAGTTTTCCATTGAAGATGAATACCGATTGGGAAGGCCAGTTTTTGTGTCCGTCCCCGAAAATGTTGATGCAGTTTATGACCTGAGTTTTTCAGATCGTCGTATTGGGCTAAATCGAATATCTGAGGCACTTAGTATTTCATATAAACTCGTCCATCATATATGTAATTCACGTCAATTTGGACATGAGAAAAATTTCCGAAGAATGGATCCTCAGAAACAACGCAACAGTCGATGAAATGCAGACACTCTGGTTTTCCAAGGCCTAAGAAGTTTCGTGTTAAAAAATCTGTTACAAAAGTTCTTGTTTTAGTTTTTTGGAATTGCCATGGAGTAATCATGATTAATTTTTTGGATAAGGGTGGAATTATAGCTGCAAATTATTATTCGATGTTACTGACCACTCTATGAGAAAAAATTATGGAGAGAAGACGCGGAAAGTTGCCCAAATGTGTTTTGTTTTTGCAGGACAATGTCCCTGCACACAAATCGCATGTTGTCATGCAAACAATTCGTTATTTAGAGTATTCGAATACCTCCCTTATTCACCAAATCTTGCTCCCTCCATTTATCATGACAAAACGAGCGAGAACTTTACTGAAGATTTGTATGCGTTCTTTACGTGGATGATATCATCTTTTCTGTAAGGCACAAATTTTCCGAAACACAGAAATAATAATTACTTTTCTCACAACTAGATACGCATAAAATCCGTAGAATTTCTCAGAGTTTCAAGAGATGTTGAAAATTTGTATGGTGCTACGACATGATTTACAATATGGAAAGATCCAGATCGTCAAATAGCTATTGAGACTGCTGATATGAACAAATAATAATATACGTTTATAGGACGTGGATAAATAGCAACGAATAGGAAATGATCAAATCTCTGCGACAGCGAATCCAATCTCGTTCGATACGTTTCTGCGTTTCGACCGAAGTTTTAGTAGGTAAAACATCCCTTTCTAACTAACCCGAATAATATAATATTACTTCAGTTGCTTATTAATTATTAAAATGACTCACGGTGAATTAATTTCTAGGATATGGAAATTGTTTTCGCAGGAAATGCGATTTTTAAATTATTTTCTTCGAATGCCTCGTTCATGTTCATGTGCGCAACGATGTAAAATGCTTTGCCGTCTAATTCTCCTAGTCTCGCTGTGCCCACGCATATTTAAATGACCTATAATCTACAAGCTACGTTTAGGAATATACAACAGTTAGCATATACAATACATGTTTAATATCTTTGTACGTTTTTCTGTATTTGCTTCGTCTACAAAACTGATTAGGCATTCACATGCTATTTTCAACAGTAATGGATTTTAAATAGTGTAACATTTAATTTGTGACCTGGGAAACATTACG
Organism: Holotrichia oblita; assembly: GCA_023690525.1. Taxonomy (NCBI): domain Eukaryota; kingdom Metazoa; phylum Arthropoda; class Insecta; order Coleoptera; family Scarabaeidae; genus Holotrichia; species Holotrichia oblita. The sequence goes on along the minus strand of CM043018.1, from coordinate 21,839,453 downwards.
TATTATTTTTTAATGAAACGATGTAAATTTATGCCACACATATACACAGATATGTACTATAAATGCCGTATACGCGTATACAGATGCTAAACGGAATATAAACTAAAACGAATAAACGACAACGGATCACATGCAATAATTTACACGTTTGTGTTTATAATTTTGTTAAAATTTGTTTGTGTATGTCTACATCGGAGTACGTATACATGTAAAAATATATATGCGTATACGTTTTATTTGAATGGTAACGCACAAAATATCGAATTTAATGTGTATACGGTGTGTGTATAAATTCTGTCATCGCCCAGGTAAACATGATTTTTTCAAATCCTTCTGCAGCTATGTGAAATATATATTTGAATTTTAATTTTGTTTTGAATTACGTTGTTTGATGTTTATATTGATTCCGCAGATATCTTCAAATGGCTCTAATATATACAGTGACACGCAAAAATATAATTTCGTTAAATAAGTTTGTTTAGTTGGTCAGAAAAATATTGTAAATTTGCTGACAACCAAAACAATCCCCTAGGGGTCTGCGGACAATATTTTAGTGGTCCGCCAAATATGTATGGCATTAACTTTGTCTTCAACTTTAAACATGTCTATGTTGTTTCCTTGTAACCCTAGATTCAAAACATTTAAATGTTCAAACACATCAGCTAAGAATAAGTAGGCAGTTACGCAATGCCAAGAAAAGTTAGTGAAACTATTTGCATACTTGATGTGATGAAGAAATATTCTGACATCATCCTTAAGCTTAAAAAAGCTGGTCAATATTCTACCTCGAGAGAGCCATTTTACTTCCGTGTGAATAAGAAGCTGCTCATATCTTTGCACACCAAAGAAAGCAACCTTGATTGCAAAGGTCAAGTTTTAATGTAGTTAATAATGTGAACTTTCAATAAACAATCTTTTGGCTACTAAAGTCTGTTAATAAATATATCAGTGTGTCCATTTCATGTTAGGATCTACAACTTCTATACGAGCTTGAAGACCTGTTTTGTACCCAGCCATGGATTTTGTTTCATCTGTAGATAAACCCATACTTCCTCCGGGCAATGTTATGTTTACTAAAAAGTCACACAGTTATTAGAGAGGCTTCTCGTTGACTGTAATGGTCAATAAGTTTGACAAGACTGAATCACTTTCGTTGACAGATCCATGAATTAGGAGGATCATAGGTGTCGACATCCTAGCTAATCTAATATCATGGAGTCAATGGTAGAACATGTTGCAAGGTTAGTACAACTAGAACATGTTGCAAGGTTAGTACAACTAGTAACGAAACCAGTTATAAGAAAAGCAATTAAAGGATAAGGCTAATAAGTTCTAACTTATGCCTCATTTACCTAGAAAGACACTAGAAAATTTTATTGTGATTATGGTTTGAAAGAATGGATCAGTAAGAGGCATTGAAGTGACTAGCACTAATTTAAAAAGTAGAGAGTTAGTGGTGTATAAAAATAGCTTAATATTTTCGAGTTTGTTAATTATTTTTTTGCAAGAATATTCACGAAAGACTGTTTATGAAATGGAAGAGTGTATCCAGCGATATAACGGAGTTTACAATTTGACCAAAACTGAAATAAAATATTCTTATATAATTTGGTTGCTCCGAAAAATGCTTGATGGTAACAACATTCAGAATTGTACTAAAATATCTGAGTTTATAACTTTACAGTTGTCAGATATATTTTGACAGGCACAGCTGCCAGATTCGAAAGCTATTGTTTCATAATTTGACAGATGTCAGAAATATTTTGATAGCTACGATCCTGAAAACTGTGAATGTCTAATGAGTTTAAAATGTTGTAGCTGTCAAATCCATTTTGACAGCTGTAATTGCCAAACCCGAAATAAAATACTGTTTTTACAATTTGGCAGCTGTTAGGAATCTTTTTATATACAGAATCGTAAAAATAATTGAATTTTACGACTGTCAGATTTATTTTGACAACTTCAACTGATAAATCTAGTTGTTGGATCTATTTTGATGGTCAATACAAAAAAAATTGAAAATTGTAACAAATAGAGTTTTCAATTATAAGACTGTCCGATATATTTTGCCAGCTACAATTGTTGAGTCTACAAAATACCCTTTTTACAATTTGTCAGCTGTCAACTGTCTGTAGGTATTTTGACAGTTATATAAATATTTCCGAGATTCTATATACAATCTCAATTTTGTTCGACAGCTGGGAGCTCGTGTATAATAAATAAAGATTTGATATTAAACTAAGTTTATTTAGTGGGAAGAAGATAATACAATTAGTGATCTTTTTCGGATAAATTAAATTCACATTAAGGCAAAGCCGCTGTTTTTAAAATGTCAACTCTCAGTAAACGAAATATGCGTCTAATATTATTTAGCAGATTATCTTTCAATTCCTGAAATATTTCCACTTGTAGGTCAATAAAAGAACAATTAATTAAATTCCAATTTATTTCAGAACAGATAATATTATGTATTCGTTAAAAAGACTTCTTCAGTGGAAGAAATTGACATTTAATATGTGTCAAATTACTAATAATATAAATATAAATGGCCATGAAAATGAAATATCTAAAAAAACAAAGAATTCATTGATACCTATATCGAATTTTAATTACACTCTCAAGTAATAATCAAGGATATATTGGTTTAATACAAGGTATGGCCATTTATATTTATATTATTAGTAATTTGACAGATATTAAACATAGAATAACTTAGATAGAATGGCAAGTACGGCAGTGGGGATGAACGACTATTGCAGCGCCTCTTGCAGTCATACCGGTACTACTTAAGGCACAATTTAGCGCGCGGGTTATTTAAAATTTTGTTTCTGTATTTTATCTAATGATTGCGTCAGACAAAAATTGAAATTTAACTGACATTGCGATTTGAGACAAATAAGTATCACATTAGAATGTTTGGCATACGATGATTTGATGAAATGGCAGTTTAGTATGGATAATGTCAATATATAAGCATAGAAGTTTTGAATGCTACCTATTATTACTTTAGTTAAAACAAAAATAAGTCTTATTTTATGTTATGTCATTATAATAAATACAATATTTAAACTGCTTAAAGCAATTCATGTAACTGATTAAACTATAAGAATACCAAGCAAATTCGCAGATGGTATAGACCTTAAAACCAATTAAACCATTTAAACATTCCTGTTTAAAACGTGGAGAAAAAGTATGGAATATTAGTTTTTGATTATCACAATTAAACATGTCTGGTTATTAATTCGTTACAATCATACCTTCAATATCTTTTCTTTCTTCACTGGAAATCGCCGTCTATTATTCATATATAGGTACACTTTATTCATTAAAAATATACCTAAAGTAATATTTTCAAATTACCTACATACATACTTACATAGGCGAAGCGATATCTGTATAACCAGGATATCAGAACACTTCTTTTTATAAGATAGTTAAATTTCTCGGTTCGCTTTTACCTAAAAACGCATTTTTTGTGTATAATGTTAAAATAATATGCAATACAAAAATGACAGAAGACAATAGAGAAAATAATAGTGACAGGATAGTGACCATGGTGACAGCGAAAAAATCATCAAAAAAGGTAAATTTACGCACTGAGTGAGAGAGATAACATTCGTTTAGTACCGGTATGACTGGGAGATGGCGTTGTCGTTCTCGTTCAAAGCCTATTTAGCTAGTCGCCACACCATGGATATTAAATGTCAATTTCTTCCACTAAGAAAGTCTTTTTAACGGAATAAATTGGTATTTAATTAATTGTTGTTTTATTGACCTACAAGTGGCAATATTTTAGGAATTGAAAGATAAGTACATAGTCAGAAAATAGATATATTAATTGAGCAGATTGAGACATTTGGTATAGGACTGACAATCCACGAATCCTTCGAGTCGGATCAGTATTTGTCGTTACCGATTTCTTTTTGTCGATTTACTGGTTGGTACTAGTTCTAACCTTCCCTGGCAGAGTTAAGCAATGAAAGCAGGTTTAGTATTTGGAGTGATGCTGATGACATGCGACAGGTAGAAACTATACTACGTCTGTAACTTTTTTATTGCTTATGTTAGTAGGGTTAGTAGTACACTGAGAGAAATGATATTGTTAATACAACAGTTCTTGCAGTTTTGAAATTAAAACATTCATTTAAACCATAAATGGTTAACTGAAATACGGACCTCTTTTTAATATGCCTACGTTTTTAATGTTGAACACGTAAGCTTGATATAACAATAAAAAAGTATTGAAATTTGTTTATGAAATTAAGTAATTGATCCAATCGTAGAAATAGTTGTCTAAATGCAGGAGAAATGTTGTTTTTAAAATGTCAACAGAACAATTTGGTCGCATTGGTTCAAACGCGGAGAATATTTAACTCAACATTTCTTCAGTGTTATATTTAACGTTTCACACAACTGGGCAATATCACCATAAAAATAAAATTTAAATTAGTAAGTAGCTATTGAAATAACATTATGATAGTGCTAATTTAACAAAGTAGTCTAATTGAAATTTAGCTTTCTGGGTTTTCAATCAATCTTAAGAAACGTGTTAATTTTAACAGATATTATTGTTCAATTAACCATAATTATTTAACTTTTTTTGCGTTTTAAATGAACATCACGAGCGCATTGCTGGTATTCAAAATTATTTTCGTGTTCAGTTACCTCTTCTTTTACGGTTAATATGACAACTTTTTTTTCTCAGTGTACAGTGTAGTGTTTTCTGTAATTATGCCATGGAATTTCTGGTTCGGGCTCTACAGATAATAATAAAATGCAAGTTTTTCAGCAACGCTCGACTCCTACGGCCTGTTTCAAAGCAAATGCTGGAGAGATGAATGTCTGGTGATCCTCAGGGAAATTTTTTGAAACGTGCTAATGATGCTGTCAAGAATTCAAACATTTGCCTACCAGCACTCTCTGAAATATTAATGCTAATTAAATTACCATTGAGCTGAATGTATGTAGCAATTTTAAAAGTTAGAGTTTTGTATACATAGCTTCAAATGCTTTTGTCAGAAGGTGGGACTTTGGGTTTCTATAAAGGGTATAGAGATGAATTCTAGAATCTAGAAATATTCAAGCAACGCATTATTTCTGTATTTTTAGACGAATATGGCAGACATATATTTTTGCAAAGAGGAAACAAATTGGTCTCAAATTCTTTAAATCTTGAAATTATCTTTATACAAGATTATTATCTGGTCTATCTTGATTTGCGGACTAAAACAATTCAAACAATCGTATATTAGAAAATACGTGACCACTTCAGAAGAAAATGAATCAAAAAATTCTCATTCCGCTTTTGTATGTATGTATAAAATGAATCTAAACAATTACAGAATAAACCATGATTATTTCTAATTTGAGTCAGACAAAAACGTATTAACCAAAAAAATGCACTACTATTACTGAATGGACATGTTATTACTTAACGTTTATTAAGAAGGGGGCTGTAGTACGATTCTGTAAGTTTAACGCGTTAGTGGGGTTGAGAGTTATCGGTAGGTAACCTGTAGCCTAAGGGTGCATGCGGAATGAACTGTCATCCTTGCACGGCACACAGAGGGAGACCCTATTGTATTCATAGACGACGACACAACAGGACTAGACGTCATCTCGAAGGCATATCATTCAAATGCGACCGAAAGCTGTGATGCGGACGGCCATATACTTATGACAAAGTATTATTAATTGTACGTTTCAACAGTGTGAGACGAAGAGGGATGTATTAGTTACGTCGATATGTATGTACGCTAGGTCACGTTGTATACGTCTACACCGATTTACATATTAATTGGGTTTGACTTGATTTAAGTTGTTCAGGCAGAGCGTACGGAGTACCTAAAATAATAAAATAATTATATACACCAACACCGACGTGTGCCCGCTGTGCTGGGAAGATTCAACAAATCAACTTCTAAATGGGAGGCAAACGAATTTTGAATTTCGAAGGTTCCCTGTTTTACATTTTTATAAAGTCATTTCAGTATGCGTGTGAAATATGATCGTTTCGAAGCTCGTCATTAGAGAAGCATTAGTTTAACTGCTCATATTTACGCCGATTATGTAACGTTTTAAGGGTGAACACATGCTGAAAGAGATATTAGAATATTGGTCTCTTATTGTAGATTACACCGACGAACAGAAAAAAAACTTTTCTTTGTCTCAGAAAGAAAAATATATGATTCTAGTAATATTTTTTCTCCTGAATTCAAATATGATATCGAATTTTTCTAATTTCAAACATTTTAGAACTTCTCTACATTCTCAACTAACATCTGCGAGTTATGAGAACTGGTTAACTTAAATATAACAAAAATTAGAAGAGATAAGGCCGGAAATAAAACGTATAAGTATTGTATAAATTCTATTAGAAACCACAACAAAATGAGTCATTTCTAAATACAACATAAATAGGTTTCAATAGCTCCGGCAAGAGGAACGAGAGTCCGCCTGCTTTTCCATTTTGAAAGTTATGAAGAAGGTTGTTTTGATGTGCGAATTGGAACGCTGATGTGCACAAATTTTATTTGGTAACCCCATAAGAGTGGGCATACATTTCTTCTATGTGCTTTAGTAATTGTTGTCCCATATTTTCAGAAAATGCAGAATCTAAACGACCCAGCTGTGCGATACAAAACTTTCTTGCAAGCCCTCGAATTGACTTCATCTTTCACTCAATTGATCCTAATCCCAATGCTATAGATCTGTTCAACTTTGCGCCCTATCAGTCTTGCGTTTGTAATTAAAACCATTTTTTTTTTCTGAGAAATAGAAATTAATCGACTGTAGGGTTTCACGGCCACTGTTCCATAGAGATGTATCTTTCGGGTATTGCCGTGGTTGTTGTAACAAACTTGACGTTTCGCTGATCATGCTGTCAGCTTCTTCAGAAGTTCTCTAAAGACTGGACAGTCGGGCAAAACGTTAAGTTTGTTACAACAACCGCGGCAATACCCGAAAGATACATCTTTATTAAATAGAAATTGTTGTTATTACTTTCATTAAGGTAAAATGAACAAGATAAAAACAACTGATACTTTTCGTCTAGTTCTTTTTGCCCTACTTGTTGGTAAAAATATATCAGTCTTTTAAAAATAAATAAGATACATCATTTTAAACAGATCAACAGCAAAATATTTTCCTACCCCACAATAAATACTGCAGAAGAACAAAATAAAAAAATGATATTATTTTCAACAGAACATTTTCGAATCTTCCCTTTATGATTACTTTTTTAAATAATAAAATAAACAATAAATATACAACTTTTTATGTTTTCTTATTAGGTATTAGTATTAATTGTTCTTATGAGTTCTCTAATTTGTGTATTTCCATTCTCAAACATTGGTTACAGTGAAAACATGGCCGCATTTAGCCTTTGTTAAAATTAGGTTTTTATTACAATAAAATCAAAATAAACGAGGATACTGTACCGGGTGGCCAACTAAGAATGTCGCTCGGCTATACCTCAGGAACGGTTCACAGTACACCTTTGGGAAAAAAATATTATTGACTAAAGTGATCTTTAGTCAATAATAATTCTTATTTTATGCAAAAGTTACCAACTTAAGGTCTATCATAAATATGAAAATCGGAATCTACTGAAAATTTTGTATATTTTATATCCGACAACTTTTATGTATTCAGTCAAATAAGGGATGGGAGGAGGGGAAACTTTGTATTGAAGGAACGCTTATAACTTTGGTTCTGTTGAACCGAATTTAGCAAACTTAATCTCGTTGGATACAGCATTGCTCTTCCAATCTAATGCTTACGAATTTGAACCAATCTAATAAGTGACGTGCATGTTACATGGCGCTGTTTAATTTTTTCGGGAATTTTGTTTTTTCTCGAAAATATTAAACGGAGACATACATTTTTGACAGAAAATTAAAAAGTAGGATAAATTACCAACAAATCAGCGAAAACCGAATATCGATATCTTTTACCAATCCGAAGATATCTTCGGAGACGTGCGGATGGTAAAATTTTTTTTCTATAAATTAAGTAATTCTGCTTCCCGTTAACGGAATTTAGCAAATTTGGTTTTATTAGAAAGGATTTTCATTGGTCTATGTTTAATAATTCAAATTGTTTATTATTGTTTTGGCCATTACCGCTACAGAGCGTTAAGGACATTTAAATATGTAAATTTTATGACTTTTTAAAAGAACAGCGTGGGGAAGGTTATATTTATGCTCATACTATAAAATCATGAATTGGAAGCTTAAGATTTCAGTGAAAAGCAGAACGGTATAATTCATACAAACAATGCAGAAAAACAATAAAAAAGGAAACAGCATTCTAAAATTAATATTAGTGGCGGCCTAAATCGTGAAGTTGTCTCCTATTATTTTCGATGCAAACTTTCACTCTACAACGAGTGGCTAGAACTACAGTCTATATTTCTGTCTTATAAATACTTTGAACGATATTTCCTATTTCCACGACTAAGTTGTTACAAGAAGTAGATCGTGTTGCAAAAATAAGATATTTGTTTCGCCCCCTCAAATAAAAATCTAAACAAGTCAAATTTGGGGTGCTGGGTGGCCATGGAAATAGACTGGCGTGTTACATCCACCTATCATCAGGGGCCAGAAAATTGCGAACATTTACGGAGAAATGCCCGTACACACATTGAAAAGCATATTGTTGCAAATTGCTAGCGACATGTCTTCTATTCTGTTCTCTTTAACGCCCTCTAGCGTTACTACATATTTATTAACGTCAGATGGTGGAGATTGCAGCTTCTCACAGCAGAAGGCGGAAAGCAACTTCTGAAATTGTGTTAGGATTTAAACGAAATAGGTCAGTTGCCACCAATTATATTATTATGTGTCACATTTTGGTCAAACCCTAGATAGAATGGCGTATTTAAGGTAGATAATATAGCTCATAGCACTTTCCTGGACATTTGTACTGTAACTCTTTGAACAAATCACTGGTTATAAATCCCTAGGACGAGTTTTCCACATATTTTCCAGTTGGTAACATATCATATATCTACAGCTTAAGCTTGTCTCTTTTAAATATAATCATAGGTGATGTAGCAATACCCAATACACTAACACGTCCAGTAATAGTAGATGACATTCTCTGCATATTATGATGTCTGTTAATGAACTTGTTTAGCTCATTTCTGATCGTGATCTGTTTACTGACAACCTGACTCGGCCATGTTGTATAGTTTATTTGGGTGTTCTTTAAAATCAAGATCGTTCGTAAACACTTCTGATTGCTGTAAAATGGTTAACTACCAATAATAGATCTATTTAGCTTCTGTGTTCGAGTAGGATTCACAAATTGCGCCTTTCTTTTTGTAATTAAAGGAATCCTTCAAAGAAGGAGAATTCAGGGGGAAGTCAGATCAGAGGAAGTCCCCCTTTTGCTAATTTAATAATTCTGCTGACTAGATCAGCCTTTTTTCTTCGTTTAATATTAGCTTCCGGCTCAAACAGTTTTTCAAATTTCCAGTTTTAAGATAGTTCTTTGAGGGTTTTGGAGGATTTGGAGGCGGTGTACATACTCTTTAATCCTCTATCGATAGTATGAACTGCAGCAAGAAAGTTTTGTTCTGTCCACAATATTCTCTTTGTAAGAGCATTTTAAGAACTACTTTCGGTTTTCAAAAAAAAAAAGTGAGTTACAGTTCTGATTTCTGATAGGAAGCTTTTGTTTTAAGTATTTCAAACAATGATTTTGACAAAGTTATTAATCTTAATTTGATATGTAAGGAAGGTATAGATCATTTTTAGGATTACACAATGCGTTATGTTTCACAATTTTCTGTACAAGAATGAATGATTGGCGCTTACAACATCATTTTCTATTGTAGTGGTGTTTTCTGTTCCTATATAAAAGCTGGGGGTGATGGAGAAATTATGAATACATATTTGGAAACACGACAAAGAACTGCATTAAGTCGTCGATAGTCGCAGCGGTTAGGCGGCTGACTATCGTTATGGTGGAATGATAGAAGCCGGGTTTCGACTCTTGGGAGAGACGGTGACATTTTTTCGGAGAGTTGAAATCCGGATTGACTTACCATTCGCTGTCGGGCGCAAAGTGATTAACAGCGCGGCATTATAAAAGGCGGTATGATGTTGCCACAAAGCCGTTTGTTTATTATTTTTTCGACCTAGCGTTTATGTAGTTAATTTTACTTCGTAGACGACAGCATACCAACAACATTTCCCGCTTCACATATACAAATATAAGCGCTAAATGCATAATAATCGCAATAATCTATCAGCTAATGTATGTACATATGCAGTTACAGACTATATTACTCCGGTATATAAAAAAAGACAGAATTCGTAAACCTGATGCGATTATTATAAATTATCTTTATTGATTGACATAAAAATTATCTTATCTCCCGCGATACCAGACTTTAATTTATTGTACTATACACTTTTGTTACACTGCTTTGTTTATTTATACGCACTCCGGATGATTGTTTAAATTGCCTGAAAATTAAATAAATACACCACGATTACAGATTAATCAATTGGATTCCCATGTTAAGCCTCAAACTAATACAGAGAGCAATGACAAAAAGCGAAATTTGTAAATAATGTATTTTTTGCTTTTTTTGCAATTTTCAAATTGGATGTTCGCGCAAATATTGGTATATCAAATTTTGTGCATCAATAGCTGACATTAACTTCGTACATTGCGGTTTAAATTAATAGAATACGTTTTGTTTAATTAGCAAGTAAATATATTAAAATTGGAACTTCTAACTCCTACAGTAACAAGAAATCGACCGGATAAAATACCAAACCGTATACATTGGCATATTCTTTAGACGTATTTAAATTTAAATGCGACTAATCAAACTCTGCCTTTATTAATTTTAATTCGTCTTACCTGAAAATCGATTTTAAACCAGTTAACGTTGATGTAGTAGTTCTTATTGTATACCCCCGTTACTCGTCCCTGTTGCTCGTAAACTTACGATATACTTGCTTCGGATTATTGCGTTATAAACGGCGTGATGGAGTAGTTTTTAATGAATTCTGAAACAAAGATAAATAACGTCTTAGTTCGTTATTCATTCGTGCACGATTTCTTACCTTGCTTTAAACATTGATGACGTAATTGCGTTTAACTTGTTATTTTAGGCATTCTATGATGTTCTTCCTCAGTTAATCTTCATCGTACAAATTTTAAGATTGCTAACAGAATTTACCAGTCCAAGATAAAACCGCATATAATGCAATATTTATAAAGAATTATTACGCGATTTCTTAGAGATGTGTGTAAGACTTTTGCAATCATTCATGTAAATTTACCTTTCCTAATTCAATTAATCTATGCCTCTGTTAATACATCATATGTAACTTGTTGAACAGTCAAGTCTACGTATTAATGACTCCCATAGGCATTCGGATCCCACGCATAACTCGGTTCCGTAGATAAAAATATTGCGATATATTGCAATAGCAACGAAAATAACCGAAATCACATAGAATAAACAGTAGTGACAAAAGCTTTAAAATTGATGTCATGGTTTTTGTGCGCATGACTGGCAGAGATGGTAGATGGTAACTTCCTTTTCATTCCAGGATCCTTCGCGTTTGGACACGAGGCGGCGGACTGTCAGGTCCAATCCTCCCAAGTTGGATTAGCTAAGATTCTTCGAGGCTCAAAGCCCTTGAAGAGTTCTCCTGGCCAGCGCCAGCGTGCACGCTCAAAGGCGGTATTTGCAGATTATGGTGCATTTGGATGTTATCAAGTGTCGCGACTATGATGCGCAACACCCGGTTTTGAAGCACGTCGAGTCTCTTGACTTGAGATTTGCTGGCGCTGGAGCAGGTCAGGGCACGCAGGTCCAAATAGGTCGGAGAAAGGTCTTATAAATGAGAAGCTTTATTCCTTGCCAGAGAGAGCTTTTCCACAGAAGGGGGCCAGAGCGCCTGAAACGCAAAAATTTCGCAGAAACGGCGAAAACTGCTGGCGATAAAGGTAAGGCGCTGAGATATTGGAACGTAGGTTTCCCACGACAGACCCCGGCCTCGATGTTAATCTGAAAAGGTGGAGGATTACGTTTCCCGAGAATCGGATCGCAACGCACTTATCTGTGCTTATTGTTAGACGACACTTGGACGCTCACTCACAGATTCCATCCACGGACCTCTGGAGTCGACGACAGACTAAGGTATCGTTTCTAGAGGGCGTATAGATTGCCGTATCATCGACAAATACGGCCAGTCACGTGGCGATGGAATGTGGAATATTGCTGGTATACAATATGAAAAGCTCAGGGCCTGCAGTTAACGAACCTGAGGAACCTCCAGCGTGAATAGGTCTTCGAGGGATAGTCACCCCACAACTTTATAGAAAAAGTTCTGCCGGACAGGTAGGATCGAAGATCATATTAGGTTGATGCCAACCGCCCATTTCAAACAACAAACCGTCGTTACACCGAGTCGAACGCATGGACAAAAATCAAGAAACATCCATAAGTATCCTCTGGCGTCGGAGGAGTTGAAGTCGGCCGATAAGCCTCCCGAACCCAAACTGCTCGTCGAACAAAAGATTTGTCGGTTAATAAAATCCTGCAGTTCAGCAAGAATAACAGCTTCTGCAAATTTGCTGCGCTGTAAGTTTTCCATTGAAGATGAATACCCATACTTGGGAAGGGCCAGTTTTTGTGTCCGTCCCCGAAAATGTTGATGCAGTTTTCAGGACCTGAGTTTTTCGGATCGTCGTATTGGGCTAAATCGAATATCTGAGGCACTTAGTATTTCATATAAACTCGTCCATCATGTAATTCACGTCAATTTGGACATGAGAAAATTTCCGAAGAATGGATCTCAGAAACAACGCAAGCAGTCGATGAAATGCAGACACTCTGGTTTTCCAAGGCCTAAGAAGTTTCGGGTGTTAAAAAATCTGTTACAAAAGTTCTTGTTTTAGTTTTTGAACGTTGCCATGGAGTAATCATGATTAATTTTTTGGATAAGGTGGAATTATAGCTGCAAATTATTATTCGATGTTACTGACCACTCTATGAGAAAAAATTATGGAGAGAAGACGCGGAAAGTTGCCCAAATGTGTTTTGTTTTTGCAGGACAATGTCCCTGCACACAAATCGCATGTTGTCATGCAAACAATTCGTTATTTAGAGTATTCGAATACTCCCTTATTCACCAAATCTTGCCCTCCATTTATCATGACAAAACGAGCGAGAACTTTACTGAAGATTTGTATGCGTTCTTTACGGAGATATTTTTTCGGTAAGGCACAAATTTTCCGAAACACAGAAATAATAACGTTACTTTTCTCAATAACCAGATACGCATAAAATCCGTAGAATTTCCTCAGAGTTTCAAGAGATGTTGAAAATTTGTATGGTGCTACGACATGATTTACAATATGGAAAGATCCAGATCGTCAAATAGCTATTGAGACTGCTGGATATGAAATAAATAATAATATACGTTTATAGGACGTGGATAAATAGCAACGAATAGAAATGATCAAATCTCTGCGACAGCGAATCCAATCTCGTTCGACATGTTTCTGCGTTTCGACCGAAGTTTTAGTAGGTAAAACATCCTTCTAACTAACCCGAATAATATAATATTACTTCAGTTAAGCTATTAATTATTAAACGACTCACGGTGAATTAATTCTCTAGGATATGAAATTGTTTTCGCAGGAAATGCGATTTTTAAATTATTTTCTTCGAATGCCTCGTCTATGTTCATGTGCGCAACGATGTAAAATGCTTTGCCGTCTAATTCTCCTAGTCTCGCCGTGCCCACGCATATTTAAATGACCTATAATCACAAGCCACGTTTAGGAATATACAACAGTTAGCATATACAATACATGTTTTCATCTTTGTACGTTTTTCTGTATTTGCTTCAACATACAAAACTGATTAGGCATTCACATGCTATTTTCAACAGTAATGGATTTTAAATAGTGTAACATTTAATTTGTGACCTGGGAAACATTACGTATTATTTTTTAATGAAACGATGTAAATTTATGCCACACATATACACAGATATGTACTATAAATGCCGTATACGCGTATATACAGATGCTAAACGGAATATAAACCAAAACGAATAAACGACAACGGATCACATGTAATAATTTACACGTTTGTGTTTATAATTTTGTTAAAATTTGTTTGTGTATGTCTACATCGGAGTACGTATACATGTAAAAATATATATGCGTATACGTTTTATTTGAATGGTAACGCACAAAATATCGAATTTAATGTATACGGTGTGTGTATAAATTTTATCATCGCCCAGGTAAACATGATTTTTTCAAATCCTTCTGCATATGTGAAATATATATTTGAATTTTAATTTTGTTTAAATTACGTTGTTTGATGTTTATATTGATTCGCAGATATCTTCAAATGGCTCTAATATATACAGTGACACGCAAAATATAATTTCGTTAAATAAGTTTGTTTAGTTGGTCAGAAAAATATTGTAAATTTGCTGACAACCAAACAATCCCTAGGGGTCTGCGTGACAATATTTTAGTGGTCCGCCAAATATGTATGGTATTAACTTTGTCTTCAACTTTAAAATATGTCTATGTTGTTTTGTAACCCTAGATTCAAAACATTTAAATGTTCAAACACATCAGCTAAGAATAAGTAGGCAGTTACGCAATGCCAAGAAAAGTTAGTGAAACTATTTGTATACTTGATGTGATGAAGAAAATATTCTGACATCATCCTTAAGCTTAAAAAAGCTGGTCAATATTCTACCTCGAGAGAGCCATTTTTACTTCCGTGTGAATAAGAAGCTGCTCATATCTTTGCACACTAAAGAAAGCAACCTTGATTGCAAAGGTCAAGTTTTAATGTAGTTAATAATGTGAACTTTCAATAAACAATCTTTTGGCTATTACAAAGTCCGTTAATAAATATATCAGTGTGTCCATTTCATGTTAGGATCTACAACTTCTATATTTTCAAGACCTGTTTTGTACCCAGCCATGGATTTTGTTTCATCTGTAGATAAACCTACACTTCTCCGGGCAATGTTATGTCATTACAAAAAGTCACACAGTTATTAGAGAGGGGCTTTCGCGATCAGGTAAGTCAATAAGCTTGACAAGCATTTCCTCAATCTCACGTACAGATCCATGAATTAGGAGGATCATAGTGCAAAGCCGACATCCTAGCTAATCTAATATCATGGAGTCAATGGTAGAACATGTTGCAAGGTTAGTACAACTAGTAACGAAACCACAAGTGAAAATACAATTAAAGACAAGGCTAATAAGTTTGTAACTTATGCCTCATTTACCTAGAAAGACACACTTCTGTTAGAAAATTTTATTGTGATTATGGTTTAGGTGAATGGATCAGTAAGAGGCATTGAAGTGACTAGCACTAATTTAAAAAGTAGAGAGTTAGTGGTGTATAAAAATAGCTTAATATTTTCGAGTTTGTTAATTATTTTTTTGCAAGAATATTCACGAAAGACTGTTTATGAAATGGAAGAGTGTATCCAGCGATATAACGGAGTTTACAATTTGACCAAAACTGAAATAAAATATTCTTATATAATTTGCTTGCTCCGAAAAATGCTTGATGGTAACAACATTAGAATTGTACTAAAATATCTGAGTTTATAACTTTACAGTTGTCAGATATATTTTGACAGCACAGCTGATTCGAAAGCTATTGTTTCATAATTTGACAGATGTCAGAAATATTTTGATAGCATGATCCTGAAAACTGTGAATGTCTAATGAGTTTAAAATGTTGTAGCTGTCAACCATTTTGACAGCTGTAATTGCTAAACCCGAAATAAAATACTGTTTTTACAATTTGGCAGCTGTTAGAATCTTTTTGATACAGAATCGTAAAAATAATTGGAATTTTACGACTGTCAGATTTATTTTGACAACTTCAACTGATAAATCTAGTTGTTGGATCTATTTTGATGGTCAATACAAAAAAAATTGAAAATTGTAACAAAATAGAGTTTTCAATTATAAGACTGTCCGATATATTTTGCCAGCTACAATTGTTGAGTCTACAAAATACCCTTTTTTATAATTTGTCAGCTGTCAATCTGTCTGTAGGTATTTTGACAGTTATATAAATATTTCGAGATTCTATATACAATCTCAATTTTGTTCGACAGCTGGGAGCTCGTGTATAATAAATAAAGATTTGATATTAAACTAAGTTTATTTAGTGGGAAGAAGATAATACAATTAGTGATCTTTTCGGATAAATTAAATTCACATTAAGGCAAAGCCGCTGTTTTTAAAATGTCAACTCAGTAAACGAAATATGCGTCTAATATTATTTAGCAGATTATCTTTCAATTCCTGAAATATTTCCACTTGTAGGTCAATAAAAAGCAATTAATTAAATTCCAATTTATTTCAGAACAGATAATATTATGTATTCGTTAAAAGACTTCTTCAGTGGAAGAAATTGACATTTAATATGTGTCAAATTACTAATAATATAAACATAAATGGCCATGAAATGAAATATCTAAAAAACAAAGAATTCATTGATACCTATATCGAATTTTAATTACACTCTCAAGTAATAATCAAGGATATATTGGTTTAATACAAGGTATGGCCATTTATATTTATATTATTAGTAATTTGACAGATATTAAACATAGAATAACTTAGATAGAATGGCAAGTACGGCAGTGATGAACGACTATTGCAGCGCCTCTGTGCAGTCATACCGGTACTACTTAAGGCACAATTTAGCGGGTTATTTAAAATTTTGTTTCTGTATTTTATCTAATGATTGCGTCAGACAAAAAATTGAAATTTAACTGACATTGCGATTTGAGACAAATAAGTATCACATTAGAATGTTTGGCATACGATGATTTGATGAAATGGCAGTTTAGTATGGATAATGTCAATATATAAGCATAGAAGTTTTGAATGCTACCTATTATTACTTTAGTTAAAACAAAATAAGTCTTATTTTATGTTATGTCATTATAATAAATACAATATTTAAACTGCTTAAAGCAATTCATGTAACTGATTAAACTATAAGAATACCAAGCAAATTCGCAGATGGTATAGACCTTAAAACTAATTGGGAACCATTTAAACATTCCTGTTTAAAACGTGGAGAAAAAGTATGGAATATTAGTTTTTGATTATCACAATTAAACATGTCTGGTTATTAATTCGTTACAATCATACCTTCAATATCTTTTCTTTCTTCACTGGAAATCGCCGTCTATTATTCATATATAGGTACACTTTATTCATTAAAATATACCTAAAGTAATATTTTCAAATTACCTACATACATACTTACATAGGCGAAGCGATATCTGTATAACCAGGATATCAGAACACTTCTTTTATAAGATAGTTAAATTTCTCGGTTCGCTTTTACCTAAAAACGCATTTTTGGTGTATAATGTTAAAATAATATGCAAAAGGTAAAAATGACAGAAGACAATAGAGAAAATAATAGTGACAGGATAGTGACCATGGTGACAGCGAAAAAAATCATCAAAAAAGGTAAATTTACGGTTGAGTGAGAGAGATAACATTCGTTTAGTACCGGTATGACTGGGAGATGGCGTTGTCGTTCTCGTTCAAAGCCTATTTAGCTAGTCGCCACACCATGGATATTAAATGTCAATTTCTTCCACTAAGAAAGTCTTTTTTAACGGAATAAATTGGTATTTAATTAATTGTTGTTTTATTGACCTACAAGTGGCAATATTTTAGGAATTGAAAGATAAGTACATAGTCAGAAAATAGATATATTAATTGAGCAGATTGAGACATTTGTATAGGACTGATAATCCACGAATCTTCGAGTCGGATCAGTATTTGTCGTTACCGATTTCTTTGTCGATTTACTGGTTGGTGCCTAGTTCTAACCTTCCTGGCAGAGTTAAGCAATGAAAGCAGGTTTAGTATTTGGAGTGATGCTGATGACATGCGACAGGTAGAAACTATACTACGTCTGTAACTTTTTTATTGCTTATGTTAGTAGGGTTAGTAGTACACTGAGAGAAATAGTATTAATACAACAGTTCTTGCAGTTTTGAAATTAAAACATTCATTTAAACCATAAATGGTTAACTGAAATACGGACCTCTTTTAATATGCCTACGTTTTTAATGTTGAACACGTAAGCTTGATATAACAATAAAAGTATTGAAATTTGTTTATGAAATTAAGTAATTGATCCAATCGTAGAAATAGTTGTCTAAATGCAGGAGAAATGTTGTTTTTAAAATGTCAACAGAACAATTTGGTCGCATTGGTTCAAACGCGGAGAATATTTAACTCAACATTTCTTCAGTGTTATATATTTAACGTTTCACACAACTGGGCAATATCACCATAAAAATAAAATTTAAATTAGTAAGTAGCTATTGAAATAACATTATGATAGTGCTAATTTAATGGTGTAGTCTAATTGAAATTTAGCTTTCTGGGTTTTCAATCAATCTTAAGAAACGTGTTAATTTTAACAGATATTATTGTTCAATTAACCATAATTATTTAACTTTTTTTTTTTGCGTTTTAAATGAACATCACGAGCGCATTGCTGGTATTCAAAATTATTTTCGTGTTCAGTTACCTCTTTTACGGTTAATATGACAACTTTTTTTCTCAGTGTACAGTGTAGTGTTTTCGTAATAATGCGGAATTGTGGTTCGGGCCCTACAGATAATAATAAAATGCAAGTTTTTCAGCAACGCTCGACTCCTACGGCCTCATTTCAAAGCAAATGCTGGAGAGATGAATGTCTGGTGATCCTCAGGGGAAATTTTTGAAACGTGCTAATGATGCTGTCAAGAATTCAAACATTTGCCTACCAGCACCTCTCTGAAATATTAATGCTAATTAAATTACCATTGAGCTGAATGCCGTATGTAGCAATTTTAAAAGTTAGAGTTTTGTATACATAGCTTCAAATGCTTTTGTCAGAAGGTGGGACTTTGGGTTTCTATAAAGGGTATAGAGATGAATTCTAGAATCTAGAAATATTCAAGCAACGCATTATTTCTGTATTTTTAGACGAATATGGCAGACATATATTTTTGCAAAGAGGAAACAAATTGGTCTCAAATTCTTTAAATCTTGAAATTATCTTTATACAAGATTATTATCTGGTCTATCTTGATTTGCGGACTAAAACAATTCAAACAATCGTATATTAGAAAATACGTGACCACTTCAGAAGAAAATGAATCAAAAAATTTTCATTCCGCTTTTGTATGTATGTATAAAAATGAATCTAAACAATTACAGAATAAACCATGATTATTTCTAATTTGAGTCAGACAAAAACGTATTAACCAAAAAATGCACTACTATTACTGAATGGACATGTTATTACTTAACGTTTATTAAGAAGGGGGCTGTAGTACGATTCTGTAAGTTTAACGCGTTAGTGGGGTTGAGAGTTATCGGTAGGTAACCTGTAGCCTAAGGGTGCATGCGGAATGAACTGTCATCCCTTGCACGGCACACAGAGGGAGACCCTATTGTATTCATAGACGACGACACAACAGGACTAGACGTCATCTCGAAGGCATATCATTCAAATGCGACCGAAAGCTGTGATGCGGACGGCCATATACTTATGACAAAGTATTATTAATTGTACGTTTCAACAGTGTGAGACGAAGAGGGATGTATTAGTTACGTCGATATGTATGTACGCTAGGTCACGTTGTATACGTCTACACCGATTTACATATTAATTGGGTTTGACTTGATTTAAGTTGTTCAGGCAGAGCGTACGGAGTACCTAAAATAATAAAATAATTATATACACCAACACCGACGTGTGCCCGCTGTGCTGGGAAGATTCAACAAATCAACTTCTAAATGGGAGGCAAACGAATTTTGAATTTCGAAGGTTCCCTGTTTTACATTTTATAAAGTCATTTCAGTATGCGTGTGAAATATGATCGTTTCGAAGCTCGTCATTAGAGAAGCATTAGTTTAACTGCTCATATTTACGCCGATTATGTAACGTTTTAAGGGTGAACACATGCTGAAAGAGATATTAGAATATTGGTCTCTTATTGTAGATTACACCGACGAACAGAAAAAAAACTTTTCTTTGTCTCCAGAAAGAAAAATATATGATTCTAGTAATATTTTTTCTCCTGAATTCAAATATGATATCGAATTTTTCTAATTTCAAACATTTTAGAACTTCTCTACATTCTCAACTAACATCTGCGAGTTATGAGAACTGGTTAACTTAAATATAACAAAAATTAGAAGAGATAAGGCCGGAAATAAAACGTATAAGTATTGTATAAATTCTATTAGAAACCACAACAAAATGAGTCATTTCTAAATACAACATAAATAGGTTTCAATAGCTCCGGCAAGAGGAACGAGAGTCCGCCTGCTTTTCCATTTTGAAAGTTATGAAGAAGGTTGTTTTGATGTGCGAATTGGAACGCTGATGTGCACAAATTTTATTTGGTAACCCCATAAGAGTGGGCATACATTTTCTTCTATGTGCTTTAGTAATTGTTGTCCCATATTTTCAGAAAATGCAGAATCTAAACGACCCAGCTGTGCGATACAAACTTTTGCAAGCCCTCGAATTGACTTCATCTTTCACTCAATTGATCCTAATCCCAATGCTATAGATCTGTTCAACTTTGCGCCCTATCAGTCTTGCGTTTGTAATTAAAACCATTTTTTTTTTCTGAGAAATAGAAATTAATCGACTGTAGGGTTTCACGGCCACTGTTCCATAGAGATGTATCTTTCGGGTATTGCCGTGGTTGTTGTAACAAACTTGACGTTTCGCTGATCATGCTGTCAGCTTCTTCAGAAGTTCTCTAAAGACTGGACAGTCGGGCAAAACGTTAAGTTTGTTACAACAACCGCGGCAATACCCGAAAGATACATCTTTATTAAATAGAAATTGTTGTTATTACTTTCATTAAGGTAAAATGAACAAGATAAAAACAACTGATACTTTTCGTCTAGTTCTTTTTGCCCTACTTGTTGGTAAAAATATATCAGTCTTTTTAAAAATAAATAAGATACATCATTTTAAACAGATCAACAGCAAAATATTTTCCTACCCCACAATAAATACTGCAGAAGAACAAAATAAAAAAATGATATTATTTTCAACAGAACATTTTCGAATCTTCCCTTTATGATTACTTTTTAAAATAATAAAATAAACAATAAATATACAACTTTTTATGTTTTCTTATTAGGTATTAGTATTAATTGTTCTTATGAGTTCTCTAATTTGTGTATTTCCATTCTCAAACATTGGTTACAGTGAAAACATGGCCGCATTTAGCCTTTGTTAAAATTAGGTTTTTATTACAATAAAATCAAAATAAACGAGGATACTGTACCGGGCCAACTAAGAATGTCGCTCGGCTATACCTCAGGAACGGTTCACAGTACACCTTTGGGAAAAAAATATTATTGACTAAAGTGATCTTTAGTCAATAATAATTCTTATTTTATGCAAAAGTTACCAACTTAAGGTCTATCATAAATATGAAAATCGGAATCTACTGAAAATTTTGTATATTTTATATCCGACAACTTTTATGTATTCAGTCAAATAAGGGATGGGGAGGAGGGAAACTTTGTATTGAAGGAACGCTTATAACTTTGGTTCTGTTGAACCGAATTTAGCAAACTTAATCTCGTTGGATACAGCATTGCTCTTCCAATCTAATGCTTACGAATTTGAACCAATCTAATAAGTGACGTGCATGTTACATGGCGCTGTTTAATTTTTTCGAATTTTGTTTTTTCTCGAAAATATTAAACGGAGACATACATTTTTGACAGAAAATTAAAAAAAGTAGGATAAATTACCAACAAATCAGCGAAAACCGAATATCGATATCTTTTACCAATCCGAAGATATCTTCGGAGACGTGCGGATGGTAAAATTTTTTTCTATAAATTAAGTAATTCTGCTTCCCGTTAACGGAATTTAGCAAATTTGGTTTTATTAGAAAGGATTTTCATTGGTCTATGTTTAATAATTCAAATTGTTTATTATTGTTTTGGCCATTACCGCTACAGAGCGTTAAGGACATTTAAATATGTAAATTTTATGACTTTTTAAAAGAACAGCGTGGGGAAGGTTATATTTATGCTCATACTATAAAATCATGAATTGGAAGCTTAAGATTTCAGTGAAAAGCAGAACGGTATAATTCATAAAACAATGCAGAAAAAACAATAAAAAAGGAAACAGCATTCTAAAATTAATATTAGTGGCGGCCTAAATCGTGAAGTTGTCTCCTATTATTTTCGATGCAAACTTTCACTCTACAACGAGTGGCTAGAACTACAGTCTATATTTCATCTTATAAATACTTTGAACGATATTTCCTATTTCCACGACTAAGTTGTTACAAGAAGTAGATCGTGTTGCAAAATAAGATATTTGTTTCGCCCCCTCAAATAAAAAATCTAAACAAGTCAAATTTGGGGTGCTGGGTGGCCATGGAAATAGACTGGCGTGTTACATCCACCTATCATCAGGGGCCAGAAAATTGCGAACATTTACGGAGAAATGCCCGTACACACATTGAAAAGCATATTGTTGCAAATTGCTAGCGACATGTCTTCTATTCTGTTCTCTTTAACGCCCTCTAGCGTTACTACATATTTATTAACGTCAGATGGTGGAGATTGCAGCTTCTCACAGCAGAAGGCGGAAAGCAACTTCTGAAATTGTGTTAGGATTTAAACGAAAATAGGTCAGTTGCCACCAATTATATTATTATGTGTCACACATTTTGGTCAAACCCTAGATAGAATGGCGTATTTAAGGTAGATAATATAGCTCATAGCACTTTCCTGGACATTTGTACTGTAACTCTTTGAACAAATCACTGGTTATAAATCCCTAGGACGAGTTTTCCACATATTTTCCAGTTGGTAACATATCATATATCTACAGCTTAAGCTTGTCTCTTTTAAATATAATCATAGGTGATGTAGCAATACCCAATACACTAACACGTCCAGTAATAGTAGATGACATTCTCTGCATATTATGATGTCTGTTAATGAACTTGTTTAGCTCATTTCTGATCGTGATCTGTTTACTGACAACCTGACTCGGCCATGTTGTATAGTTTATTTGGGTGTTCTTTAAAATCAAGATCGTTCGTAAACACTTCTGATTGCTGTAAAATGGTTAACTACCAATAATAGATCTATTTAGCTTCTGTGTTCGAGTAGGATTCACAAATTGCGCCTTTCTTTTTGTAATTAAAGGAATCCTTCAAAAGAAGGAGAATTCAGGGGGAAGTCAGATCAGAGGAAGTCCCCCTTTTGCTAATTTAATAATTCTGCTGACTAGATCAGCCTTTTTTTCTTCGTTTAATATTAGCTTCCGGCTCAAACAGTTTTTCAAATTTCCAGTTTTAAGATAGTTCTTTGAGGGTTTTGGAGGATTTGGAGGCGGTGTACATACTCTTTAATCCTCTATCGATAGTATGAACTGCAGCAAAGAAAGTTTTGTTCTGTCCACAATATTCTCTTTGTAAGAGCATTTTAAGAACTACTTTCGGTTTTCAAAAAAAAAGTGAGTTACAGTTCTGATTTCTGATAGGAAGCTTTTGTTTTAAGTATTTCAAACAATGATTTTGACAAAGTTATTAATCTTAATTTGATATGTAAGGAAGGTATAGATCATTTTTAGGATTACACAATGCGTTATGTTTCACAATTTTCTGTACAAGAATGAATGATTGGCGCTTACAACATCATTTTCTATTGTAGTGGTGTTTTCTGTTCCTATATAAAAGCTGGGGGTGATGGAGAAATTATGAATACATATTTGGAAACACGACAAAGAACTGCATTAAGTCGTCGATAGTCGCAGCGGTTAGGCGGCTGACTATCGTTATGGTGGAATGATAGAAGCCGGGTTTCGACTCTTGGGAGAGACGGTGACATTTTTTTCGGAGAGTTGAAATCCGGATTGACTTACCATTCGCTGTCGGGCGCAAAGTGATTAACAGCGCGGCATTATAAAAGGCGGTATGATGTTGCCACAAAGCCGTTTGTTTATTATTTTTTCGACCTAGCGTTTATGTAGTTAATTTTACTTCGTAGACGACAGCATACCAACAACATTTCCCGCTTCACATATACAAATATAAGCGCTAAATGCATAATAATCGCAATAATCTATCAGCTAATGTATGTACATATGCAGTTACAGACTATATTACTCCGGTATATAAAAAAGACAGAATTCGTAAACCTGATGCGATTATTATAAATTATCTTTATTGATTGACATAAAAATTATCTTATCTCCCGCGATACCAGACTTTAATTTATTGTACTATACACTTTTGTTACACTGCTTTGTTTATTTATACGCACTCCGGATGATTGTTTAAATTGCCTGAAAATTAAAATAAATACACCACGATTACAGATTAATCAATTGGATTCCCATGTTAAGCCTCAAACTAATACAGAGAGCAATGACAAAAAGCGAAATTTGTAAATAATGTATTTTTTGCTTTTTTTTGCAATTTTCAAATTGGATGTTCGCGCAAATATTGGTATATCAAATTTTGTGCATCAATAGCTGACATTAACTTCGTACATTGCGGTTTAAATTAATAGAATACGTTTTGTTTAATTAGCAAGTAAATATATTAAAATTGGAACTTCTAACTCCTACAGTAACAAGAAATCGACCGGATAAAATACCAAACCGTATACATTGGCATATTCTTTAGACGTATTTAAATTTAAATGCGACTAATCAAACTCTGCCTTTATTAATTTTAATTCGTCTTACCTGAAAATCGATTTTAAACCAGTTAACGTTGATGTAGTAGTTCTTATTGTATACCCCCGTTACTCGTCCCTGTTGCTCGTAAACTTACGATATACTTGCTTCGGATTATTGCGTTATAAACGGCGTGATGGAGTAGTTTTTAATGAATTCTGAAACAAAGATAAATAACGTCTTAGTTCGTTATTCATTCGTGCACGATTTCTTACCTTGCTTTAAACATTGATGACGTAATTGCGTTTAACTTGTTATTTTAGGCATTCTATGATGTTCTTCCTCAGTTAATCTTCATCGTACAAATTTTAAGATTGCTAACAGAATTTACCAGTCCAAGATAAAACCGCATATAATGCAATATTTATAAAGAATTATTACGCGATTTCTTAGAGATGTGTGTAAGACTTTTGCAATCATTCATGTAAATTTACCTTTCCTAATTCAATTAATCTATGCCTCTGTTAATACATCATATGTAACTTGTTGAACAGTCAAGTCTACGTATTAATGACTCCCATAGGCATTCGGATCCCACGCATAACTACTACATGCATGCTGAAATTACGTGTACTTCCTCTCGCACTTTCCATTAACATGTGCGCGAAAGAAACCGATACCTTATATGAAGTTAATTGCAGTTTTACGATTATTAAAATTTTCTGAAAAATATCACCTAGTGAAAAAGTTTTAATAAGGTTTCCGTTTCCATTAAAAAGAATTATATTACGTTAACAAAACGTTATCTTACAGTTTCTGTGTATTATTATACTTTGTTTTGTTCGTAATTAAAAGATTTAGTACATAATTTGATACGAGTAAAACTAGGAATAAAGTGGGCATTAATAACTTTCAAATAAATTCCTAGGTAAGCGAATTATTTGCATTTCGAGACAAATTCGAAAATAACCCAATCATAACATTAAACTTGTAGTTAATTAAACAACCAGTAAATCTTTCTGCCCAAAGTCGTAAAAATGACAGAAAAATCCGTTCCGTTCAGCCCACACATAAACTCTTAATTCAGGCATTGTGTATTCACGAAATTCTTTCCCTAAAATCTCTTCTACTCCGGATTCACGTATTTACGTTTTCCGTTTTGCCGCGTATACATTCACCATCCATCGATTGCGATAAAAATACACTCTTCTTTTACCCAACTGGTGGCGTCGGCGTCGTTTGTCGAAAACATAACTCCTTCATATCATAAATACATTCATTCCACGAACGCGTGCATTCTCCATCCAGTAGCACATGCAGAAAGAATCTCTTTTTAGTGAAGTGGACTAGCATCTATTTATTTACCCTATCGTAATTCTACCGCGATGCGCTAGCCGGAGCATTACACCGTTGGTATTTCCGCTAAAAATTCCGTCTATTTTATTTACTTATGCCGCCAGATAGACCGCAGTTTATTGTGGTAGTGATTTATATAATATTTAAAGTTTGAAATACCGCTTCATTTGAAACAACGCGCTTGTATGTGTTTCCTTAACGGTGTATAAAGTATGGATGAAAGGGAGCTAAAAATAATTTTTCATGCAGAAAACCGGACAAAACTCGTTTTATATAGATAATAATAAATAATATTAAGTACGTGATGATAAATGTAACGACACAGGAGGGAATAACGTGGGATCTTTAAATTAAACAATAAATACGTAAGGTACTGAAAATTAGTTTTAATACGTAAGCAATCTGTAATACGATGTATTTCCACTTCCTGGTTACTTTTGAAACACAAATTTGGCTCATTTTATTACTGTTGTAGAAAGTAGTGTACCATAGCCAGTTTTATCCAAGTTAATTAAATATTCGTTTTGAATTAATGATAACCTCTTTAATGTTTTTTTTTTCTGGTAGTCGAAATGATATGGAATAGTTTTCTTTTGAAAAGCAATTGAGATTCTACTCCTGTAATGACAAGATTTATATTTTTTCAGGGGTAAGGTGTCTTTTTAAAAATGGATTTCTGGTTTTCTTCACTTTACAGTAACCACGAATAGTTTTAAAAATGTTACAGACGTATTAATAATAATAATAATAATAATCATTATTATTTATCATCAAAATACACATGGTTTGTACATATGGTTATTAGTACTAAAACGGGCCCAATCAGACGCGGACTAAGTTTCGACTTAGAATAGAAAGGGTCTTACTAATCTTCACTTCCTCCGACAGCACATTGAACAACTTGCACCCCATATTGGAAACTGATCTACTGTACATGATGTTTATCAGGGCGCACAATATACTTATTTCGCGTATCATACTGATGTAATAATTCGTTTTTTTTTAAAGATTCCAATTCTTATAAACATACACAAAGTCTCAAATATATGTATATATGTTCGCTAGTGTCACTTTTGAACTCTTCTCGACACGACTGTCTAAATCCAATGCCCGATAAAATCCTTATTGCGCGCTTCTGCATTATGAAAACTCTTTCAACTACACTTGAGTTTCCCATTGCATGATACCATAGCGTATGTAGATGCGAATGAAAACTAGCATAATATAAGGTTAAAAGCACCTGTCTATTACAATGGTAAGATATAAATTTAGACAGACGTTCACAAAGAAAAGCGATGTGAGTTTTAACATTTAGTCTGCAGTCAAAAGTGATTCCAAGAATTTTAACATCATTGTGGTATGGAAAATTATCAAAATTCTTTTCCAAATCTATCCCGCAACTACTTAATTGAAATGATGTTACGATTGTTTTATCGACATTTAGCATTAACTTATTTTTCGATAACCATTACTTTACAAGTTCATATATATCTGTCAATCTACCTAATAAATTTTTCTCATTTTTTATTTCACTAGTACAGTGGTGTCATCTGCATACATATTCTAAAATACATCATCAAAAGATTTCAAAAGTAAATGTAAATCATTTGCATATGCAATATACAGGAATGGTCCCAAAATGGAACCCTGAGGCACTCCTTGCGGTAAACTAGTGTCGCTTAAAATATGTTGATTTAATCGTACTATTTGTTGACGCCCCGAAAAATAAGATTTAACGAAATCTAAAGCAACCCCTCCAGCACTCCATATCTGAATAACATTTCAAACAAGATCTCGTGACAAACATAAACAAAAGCTCGCGAATACTCCAAGAAAAGACCAACAACAAAAAAACCGTTATCCAAATCTTGTAAGCCAGTTATGAATGGAATACAGCAATACTATGTTATCTGCCATATTTCTTTCAATATCACAGAGAAGAAAACTTCTCCTATCAGCACCAACACAATTGGGAATCCTTTGTTTCGTTCTGTTGTGAGTAATGCACTTTAGTGTTACTCTGTTGGAAAAAAGTGACGAGCACACCACTATGTATAATTGCATCCCATACCATACTGATCTGCTGGCGGCGAATATAACGTGGTTGCATGTACTGCTCGAGTTGACACCCACCACGTCACCGATGAGCCAAAATTTGCGCGCCGTCGACGCCCAGCAACAAAATGTGTCTCTATTCGGCAACCCACTCGCGAGTCAGAAATTTACTGACTTAGTCGCAGTCTAGTCTTTAGTAAATGCCCCCGTATAGTGCGCGTAGTAAGGTACAGTAGACAATTTTATTTCGTGGAGAGTCCTGTCACAATATGATAATACCGAAGCTGCCCCGAAGGTATCCGCTATCCATGCAAGGTAAAATCGTAACGACAAGAGTTTCTACATTTCAGGGTGATTTAAAACCTATTTACACATACAAATATATGGTCTAATATAATGCACACAAGGTTACTAATCTTTATGTGACTATTTCAATATTTTAGTTTACCCTACGCCGTTGAAATACATATACCATTGTGATAATATGAGCAATGGACCTGCAAGATAGCGGCAATACATTTCTAATTGGTAGAACTCGAAAACTATAACAGTTAAAAAAGAGTTCTCTTAAAAAAAATCCTTAATTTGAATCGCTGTTTACATATTTGATATTCGGGTCCTGATTGATGTATGTATTTTATAATCATATTGGAATACCCCTACGAAAATATCAAACTCAACAAACTAAACAATATATAGATACTATACGATACCTATTTTCAATATTTTAATCATTCACTCAAATATTCTTGTTAAATATTTCTTACTAAACTCGTAATTTATTCATTATTATTGCATATTTCTCCACAAGTCTAAAATTAAATCTTAATATTACGCGAATAATGTCTAGTTTATAATCATTCTTGATGACAGTAATTGCATAGAATAAGAATTATAGAGGAAGCAGGTAAATGAACTCCAAGATATCTATTAGGATTAATAGAATAAATTGTTTAATAATTTAATATTCTTTTAACAATCAAATTTCTTTTAAAGCATTACAGTCTCATACGCCGACTATTTAGACCGAATTTATTAATCCATCAAATACCACAAACTGTAAAGTAGGGATTAGACTACAATAAATATGAGCTATGCAAAAAAAAATCCTATTTATTCTAATAATTAAATTTGTTTGAAGTACTGTGATTTCTTCACTGGAACTCATATTCAAAATATTTAAATATTTCCTAAATTTTAAGAATTGTTAATTTCAATGTCTTTGTAACGAAAGTCTCAGAAAATTATTATATTCTTAATACAAAGTTAGAATGATGGGCTAAACCAATTATGAGCACCATTTGAATATGTTGTAATTACGTTATAAGTGAATATAATTATATTCAGCAAATAAAAACCTATTTAAATCGGAAGATTTTTTTTCTTATACTTCATATTAACCAACACGTATAAAAAGAAGTAGCTGTTTCTCCGGTTAGTTATATTAAATTATTATTGTATCGTGATTAGGACCCAAATATCAAATACAGTGATTTTAATTAAAGTTCTTTTGTAAGAGAACTCTCTTCTAACTAGCAGTATGTTACTGTTGTCGCTATTTGACAACTCTATTGATACGGTAGGAGAATTTAAAATATTTAAATACTCACGTTTATTTGCATGCTAAATAAGTTTTAAATCACCCTAAAATGTAGAAAATCTTGTCGTTACGATTTTATCTGTATGTGTACGGCCTTGAGCGAAAGCGAAGAATTATTGCAAAGATATCAATAGCTTTGGTATCTCTCGTATTATTATACTGTGACAGGACTGTCCACGAAATGAAATTGTCTAGTGTACGTCTTCCATTCTTGCTGGCCAAACAACTCTAATTTGGAAGACACAACACCAAGGCGCGGTCCTCGCGTGCTGTGGTCACGGGGGGTCGTCCCGCTCGCGGCTGAAGGCACATACAGTCTTGCTCATTCCATTCAAGCCATGCTCGTTGCACTGCCGACAACGATCGTTTGAGACGACGCGTGATTTCACGAAAGGATAATCTTGCCATGTGTACACCTACAATCAGTCCTTGCTCAAACTCGCTCAGGTCACTCGAACGGCCCTTTATTACCAATAAAGTACGACTACATAGTACCGCTTTGCACCAAAAAAAGGTCGACCGATTTCTCCTACTCGCTTCGGTTTAAATGCCGACGGAATATTGCAGCTCTCGGAGTCGCTTAGTAAAAAATGTTGAAATCGTTGCATTAACTGTGCCGTTAAAAAAATACATTCTTGTCATGTTTTCACACAAGAAAACACCTCTTTAAATCTGATAAGGGACATTATTTTAGGTTTAAAATAAATCGTAATTTTTTCATTATTTCTTCATATTGCTGTGTCTAATGTCGAGTTCTCACCTCCAACTGACATGTCTGAACGAATACTCAGCGAATATGGCTCTATTCCATTTAAAAACTAATAATTGTAATATCTGGTATCCTAGCATCAGAGCTGGTCAGTTTTAGAAATGATGCTGGGCATTTGTGACATATCTCGAGAAGTATCGATTTATCTTGTAGAATACTTATTGGATTACATTTTATCGCTTTTGTGTAACTGTAAAGCTATAAACTCTTTATTACGAGTACTTGTGAGTTGTTATGAAAAAGAAGAATAAATATTTGTAGCAACAAACAATTCATGTCCAAGTTCGTTAGGTTAAATCAAATCCTTATTTTGTTTATTTATATGGCATATACGAATTAAATTATTATTATTTAATTAATAAGTTGAAAAGGTATTTGTTTTTGATTATTTAAGTTTTAGTGTAATTAGACGTTCTTTGTATACAGATATAAATACAGATGTATAAAGTACATCTATATACACTAGATTCGTCCAGAAATAAATGAGTTTACAATTTCCCAACACTCCTATAGCTGTAACAGCAGGCGTACCAACGAGATATTCGTTGTACTACACACAGAACTAGCGTTCGCACCACTTTTCTATGGAAGTGTGCGTGTGTGTGAGTGTAACGTATTCGTAAACAAATGAACTGATAACGACGGCCACTTTTAAATTATACAACACAATGAATTCTAAAAATAGGTGTCGAAGTGCTACAGGAGGTGTTAGAAATACTCGCATTGGGTATACGTGAAAACATTATGCCTTTACTACACAATTCGATTTTGAATTTATGTATTCGTACTGTAAAGTTGGTATAACTAACAAACTAATAAGATTTTCGTGCTTAATATCTCTCACAAGTATTGCTGTTGTATTTGTTTATTATCTATCGCATACGTATATATTTATTTTAAAATTATACGTTTCGTTAGCGTTATAACAATGTTAAAAGTTATGTTGATATTTCGTAAAGTACGTTCAACTATTTTGTAGTTGAAATAGTACAAGAATACTGAGGAATATTTAAAATAGTTCGCAAATATGTCACATAACAGTCTGATTAATTTAGTATGGGAGATAATATGAACTTCTTATTCATCCAAAAGTTGTTGGTTTTGAAACAAGATGGAAAGAGACATCATTTCACATAAGTATGTAGAGCTACATATGTGCATATGTATTTGGCATCCTCTACTTTTTCATAAAACTACAGAAAGTTTGGGGACTGAAATAAAACAGTATATACATAAATGTTACCTAGCTCAATAACCGTTTGATAGATCTGCTTCCTCCTCGCCCAGTAGGTTCAACTTGTTACTCTAAACGAGAGGCCAAACGCCTAGCAGGGCACATTAGCGCCTTATAGGGCTAAATTTTCATCGATATTTTCTCGAGAACCGGTTGATGAATCTGATTCGCTCTGGGCAAGTTGGTTCAATCTAAACGAGAGGACAAACTCCCAGGAAGGCACATTAACTCATTTGAGCGCTGTGACCGTTACATTTTCATAAATTTTTCTGGACAACATTTTCATCATATAAATATTACCTAGCTCGATAACCGTTTGATGTATCTGCTTCCTCCTCGGCAAGTAGGTTCACCTTGTTAATCTAAACAAGAGGGCAAACTCCCAGCACATTGACGCCTTTGATTACGGTCTAATCTCGCTTAATGGCCGAGATATTTAAAATAACCGAAAGATTTCTAGCCGGGCATTTGTCGAATTTTCGATCTCCGAGAGGTGGAAAATATTGTACTCATCGCCCTGAGTGTTGTACCGAAGAGATTTCGGTCCTATCACTCTTAATAGCCGAGATATTTAAAAAAACCAAAAGATTTCTAGCCGGGCATTTGTCGAATTTTCGGTGTGGTAACGAGCAATATTCCTTTTCGTGATGTACCACAAATTTTTGGTCGGCGACAAGTCTGGGTACTGTGCCGGCCTATCTAGTAGACGAACGTCATTATCTCTAAACCAACATTCTATTATACCTCTTGCAGCATCGAGACATACCGGCCACTGATCATGCGTCCCACACATAACTACTGCGTCGGCGATTGATGCTGACATGCATCCTCACACCATGGTGGTATCATCCCGATGCTTTACAGTGGGGACTAAAAAATGCGCCGAACGAAGTGGGGTCCAGGACGCCCGAAAAGTTGAAAGAAGTGCAATAAAAATCTACTAACTGAATTTTCTCATGTTGGAAGAAACTAAGTTCTGTAAATTATTCTTCTAATTAACACTGAGTCACCTCATAGGATTATGAAACTTACCTCTATGTTGGATCCGTCTGAAAAAATGACACGCTGCCTGTCTTCAATACTCCAATTAGTATACTTTTTAGTCCACGCAAGACGTTTTTTTTTG
This sequence comes from Holotrichia oblita, assembly GCA_023690525.1. Lineage (NCBI taxonomy): Eukaryota > Metazoa > Arthropoda > Insecta > Coleoptera > Scarabaeidae > Holotrichia > Holotrichia oblita. The sequence goes on along the minus strand of CM043018.1, from coordinate 21,806,571 downwards.
TGGGTCTCTGTGAGATATGGTTTTCGCCAAGCAACGCCGGCATGTAAGGAGGCTGCCTTTAAGCGTCGTTTAACAGTTCTTGCATAAATTCTGACACCCTGGAGCATCCATTGTTTTTTAAGTCCTAAGTCTTGAGCACGACGAGGAATTGATAAATTTGGATCTTCTGCAACACTAGCTTTTACAGCAGCAATAATCTCAACAGTTCTGGCATTTCGGCGTCTTACTGGTGTTTTTACATCGTGAAGAGTAAAATTACTTTGAAATTTCATAACGATGCGACGAATGACAAGCACAGAAGGGCGATTATTTAGACCAAAGTTTTCGCGAAATTTTTGAACAATAACCAAACGTTCTTGGAGCGAGTATTTAGCCATAGGAAATTGTTAGAGTTTAGTGAACATAAATAACAACTAGTGACAGGTATAACTTTGCTACCATGGTTACTACATCATTACAAAATCATATTATTCTTATTGGAAAACCCTTTATAAGCTTGGGCTATGTTTTCAAGCAGAATCTTTTAAGAAATATGTATGATCGGGAATGGAATCTGGAATGTATTCAGTAAGGCTTAAGATTTAAAAACTGAGTCGACCTTACCAATAACATCGAAAGAGAAACAGTGTAGCACTGACGTTCTTAAAGCCGTTAAGAAAGTACTTCAGCGTTGCAACCTCAAGTTTACTAACTTCCGTGATATGCTGCCCCCGAAATATTGGAAAGAAATATAGAATTTCTTGCACTACGACGAAAAGTACCGGAATTAAAATAAAAAAGTAATTTTACTTATTATTACTGTTTAACTGATCTGGCAAATTTCTGATTCAAAGCCAGTGGACTTGAGTCCATCATGGCTGTAGTCAACTTTATTAAGGCAACAAAATTCAATAAGCACCAATTTATAAAGTAAGTCGTGGAAAGCAAAGAGAGACTGATGTCTGAGTTTATGGTCTGAAGTACTAGATGATTATGCAATAAAATTCAGCATGTTGTGAAGACAATTCAAAGGGAGATATAGTACTTGTTGTCACAAACAGTCCTCTTTAGATTTCCTTTAAATCGCCTTCACTGTCAACACTCCCAACACATAAATTTCTGTACCAATTGTGCTGCTTGAACTTTGAAAAAGCCTTTTGTTGAAAGAAAAATTACTCAGTGCGTCTCTACTTACATTTCCCATGATGCATTTCCTACTCTTCCCGGCACTCTCAGAAGATTGACACTTTATTAGTAAGCACATATCTATGTAAGAATGTGAAGCTTAAAACGAATAAATGAAAATAATAGACCGACATCTCCAAAATAGTTTCCTCGTACCAACTTCCTATTCAAGGAAAAAAATGTCAGATTTATAATTCACATTTTATTCAGTTAATTCGCCAAATTATATGGTTTGAATGATGAACTCAAGCTCTAGTTGCGCTATTTAAACTTAGTTTTACTGAAATTAAGTGCCTGAAGGCTCTGCTCTATGCACTTCCTTCCGTAGATATAGCTGAAGGGAAGGTTTAAAAGCTAAACAAGGCGAATGTATGTATTTTTGGGACTTTGAAAATCTTTTATATGGTATTGTATTGTCTTGCCGTTTTAACTTGGACACGCAAGACACTTCCCCTACGAACTTCATTGAAGTGTAAACCTCACTCGACACACCACGATGATTGAAAATTGAACGATCGTCTGGAGAGCTAGTTTCTTTGTCATCTATTATTGTTGGTATTTTATTTGCTTTTAAATGTTATCTAATTTAACGTTTACATAATTGTAATATATTAATTCTTTTAATTTACTATTCCATTAATATTTGTATGTGTTTAGTTCAACGTCAACAATTTTAATCAGGCCTTGGGTCATTATCCTTTAATTTTACATTTGTATAATTGCTTGTACGTACAAAGTTGCCAACGAATTTCTAATCTTTAGTAATTAAGGTTATGTAATACTTGATTAGTTAATAAACAAGTACCTACAGTATTTTTTATCGTGCATAGCCGAACCAGACAAGTGGCACGTCTGAATCAACCTTGGAACTGTCAGAGTTGGACATTAGACCACAAATGTACGGCTGTTCACCATGTTTAACTTTTAGTTTTTTGTCATCTCAACACTTTCTGCTATTATTGGTTCCTCCAATTTCCTATTTAAATTCGAACAATAAAACCATCAGAAGCCAAATAATCACGTACCCTCAAAGAGGTGCGTTTTCCATTTATAAACTGCCAGAACAGTTTTGGATCATCCGTTAACACATCCTGCTTACCATCATTCTTAAGACAAAATCGTTCTTTCGCCTATGTTGTGCCCAGCCATATTCAGTTACACCAGGCAATCACTCAATTATTCTCCACTTGCATCTTTAATTGCCAATCCCCACTGTGGTCACTTGACGTTGATGTTGTCTCGTTTGAACTAGTCGGTAACCATTTTTTTTTTTACATTTGCTTACCTGGTGTTCTTGCTCATGATAGTCAATACAGACGGCTGTCCTATCCTCTTGTTTGCATCCTTTCGCTGGATGGCTAAATTCCAGCCATTTGAAACATCTTCTCTCTTCCTGTTAATTTTCCAGATATACCGATCATTTAGAGCGACTAAGGCGAGCTAGAAAAGACATAGATCTAGAGTGGGCGGCTGTAAAACATATACGGAGTAGCACGCTTACCAATGCGATTTCAAGGAAAATCTCATTGATATTCTCACACATTTAGTGAGCCTATCTTTCAGCGAAGGTATATTTCCTGATGTTTTGAAAGTGTCGGCCATTGCTCCTAGCCACAAAAAAAAGGAAATGCCACAGATAGTACTAATTATCGTCCCATTGCTCTTACATCTGTTGTTTCCAAAATATTGGAATATTGCATGCTGAACCGATTCTTAGATAAATACAAGATCATTACACGCAATCAACACGGCTTCAGAAAAAATCCATCTACTTGACTGACACTGATTGAATTTTATAATCGACTTTTGCAGCATATTGAACAGCGTAAAACACCTATTGGAATTTTCTGTGATTTGCAGAAGGCATTCAATTGTGCAGAACATGATAAATTGCGTGCAAACAGAATTCAATTTGTTGAACTGTCTTTTTCGAATAAACACCATCAATTAGTGTGTGCAAAGTTCCACTGCCTACCTGTACTGAATGGTGTCCCTCAGGAAACAGTACTAGGACCAGTACTATACAATTTATATTTCAATGATATTACATCATTTTTGGACGATGACACCTTACCATGTATGCAAATGATATGTCGATGCTGATATACGATGGTTCTAATACCGTATTTCAAGCGAATCATATTCTAAGGAATCTGTATACATGGTTCCTGGAACATAGGCTTGCAGTGAGTTTTGACAAAACTAATCATATGATGTTCCAAACCAAACAAAAACTTATTGAACAATATAATTTAACAATGAATAATCAACTGTTATATCAAAAGGATGCTGTGATAAGCTATGCTACTAGAATAAAAGATGATATCCATCAACCTGAGTGTACTCTTAAGGTAACAAGCATAGGACCGAATAACATGGGCATAAAAATTTTATTAAAGATATATGGAATCGTTAATGTTAATTGTCCAAATAAACAATTCCGACATAATATAAGTATTTTTCTAAAAGCATACAATTTTTATTCATTTGAAGAATAGTAGCAATAAAGGATATATAACTGTATATAGAATAGGTAGAGTTATGGATCTTTCTGTAGTGTTAATATGGTTTTACACTACAATAACACAGGTCTACAACAAATTCGATGTTTAGAAATTTATACCTTTTCTTGAATGATTTTAACCTGCAGATTTCAATAATAACATCCTTTTTGTTCCATCACGTACGGATTTTTTACAAAACGTGTGCTTGTTAAAATTTTGTGATAATGATGTTTATAGTAAAATTTTATTATAAAAAGTTAAATTGGCAACAGTGTTATATTCCCACTGATCCTACAACACGTCAATACTTGTCTTTAGTCTGCATTTAGTGTTACTTGTGTGGGTATTGTTTTGCGATTTTTTAATTATTGTATTTGTTCGTGTTTTGTTAATTTACATAATGGAAAGACGACATTGTTTAAATGATCCGAACTGTTTTTGTTACCTTTGTGGAAATTTTGTAATAACTAAAGATAAACAATATACAACTGCACTTGTGAAATCAGCATATTATGCTTATTTTAGCATAAAACTTGGTGACCAAGATAAATCGTGGGCCCCACACGTTGTACGCAGGGTTTGCGTAGAAACTTTGCGAGACTGGACAAAAGGTAGAAAAAAAATATTAAGTTTCGGAATACCCATGATATGGCGTGAACCAAAAAAAAAAAACATAGTGATGACCATTATTTGTGTTCTTGCAATATAAAAGGCTTTAACATCAAGAATAAGAAAAATGTAACATATCCCAACGTCAGTTCTGCTATCAAACCTGTGCCGCACGGACCTGGCGTACCAGTACCTGTTCCACCTTAAGAAATTGAAGCAATAGTTTCATCTGACTCTGATGAGGATCCATATGATTCCAAAGACGTTGACTTTAATCCAGAAGAATGTATTAAACCAGAACTGTTTACTCAAAATGAACTCAGTGATTTAATAAGAGATTTACATCTTCCTAAGATGCATCAGAATTGTTGGCATCCAGACTTCGTGAGAAAAATTTGTTGGCTCCTGCAACATCAAGCAGTTTCTATAGAAATCGAGAAAAAGACTTGAGCCCTTATTTCAGTTCAGATGGAACTTTAGTATATTTTAACATGATTTACCTACAAAGTTGCTTCGTATGACAAAGGAGATTGACGTCTTGTCATCGATTCAAGCAAAAGAAGCCTAAAAGGAGTATTACTACATAATGGTAATGTGTTGAGCTCGATTCATGTCGCACATTCGGTACAACTTAAAGAAACCTATCAAAACTTCGAGCTTCTGTTAAAGAAAATTAAGTATGAGGAACATAACTGGATGCTTTGCGGAGATCTTTGTATGCTTCTGGGTCAGCAATTAGGATTTACAAAGTTATCCTGTTTTATCTGTGAATGGGATAGCCATGCAAGGGACAAACATTGAACTGACATACAGTGGCCTCTTCAGAAAGACCTTGTTCCAGGTACAAAAAACATACAACGTACTAAATTGGTGGATCCTTTTACTTCCTTTACATATAAAGTTAGGCTTAGTGAAGCAATTTGTTAAAGCTCTTAAGAAAGATGGAGACTGTTTTAAGTATATTTGCAACAAATTCCCGACTTTATCTGAAGCAAAATTAAAAGAAGGAGTTTTTGTAGGGCCTCAAATAAGATCGCTCAGTTGTATGAATGCTGTAGAAAAAGATGCGTGGATTACGTTTAAAGAGGTTATTGAAAAGTTTTTGGGGAATCATAAAGACCCCGACTACGAGAATATTGTCAACAACATGCTAAAAACGTTTCAGCACTTAGGTTGTAATATGAGTTTAAAAGTGCATTTCCTATTTTCACATTTGGATCAGAAAATCTCAGTGCACGAACTGAAGAACAGGATGAAAGGTTTCAACAGGATATACGGGAAATGGAACGGAGATGGAGCATATCAATGATTGCAGACTATTGCTTGTTGTTGCAACGCGATAATCTCGAACAAACACACCACAAAAAGGCAACTAAAAGCAGTTTACGTACCAAATGTAAAAGATATTAATTTAATAGGAAAATCTCTATAAATTCTGTTCTTTTATTGTAGTTTGTAAAAAAAAAACCTTACGTGATGCATAAAAATAAAAGGAAAATTCATAATCAGGGCCCCGAAGTTGTATAAAAGTAGTTGTTGAATTTAAAACATCTTTCAACAAACATTTTTTTTTAGACCTGTGTAATTTGTAATTTGTGTTTAGGTTTGTCAGCAGTTTATTGACTTATTACATACACAACTTGTATCATTGTAATCAATAAAGTATTATTATTATTATTATTAATTCCGTATATGTTTTACAACTGCCCCACTCTAGATCTATCCCTTTTCTAGCACGACTTAGTCCCCCTAAATGATCTGTAGAATAAAGTAAAGTAAAACTGCTTATAGTGTCAAAATATTGAACTGCAAGAGTAAGATTTCAGTCATTCATAGATCTTGGAAGCTATTTTAGCAAGAGAGATTTATTACGGTTGGAATTCGAATTATCATCTTTAATTTATTTAAATTACGGTATTTTAGCGTTTAGATCGTAAATTAAAATATTGTAAATATAAGCAATTTCAATGCATTTGAAAAACAAAATATATACATATCATCCACGTGATACATACATCAAGCAATAATTTTCTGAATTCCTTAATTATCTTTGATGACCATAACGATTAAGAAGATAAATGTTAAAGCAATATTAATAACACCTTAGTCGCCTTCATTTATGACTATACATGCGCGTAAATAATATAACACGAATAAAGCAATAAACGCGAAATCCCATTTCACTCCGGCCGGCCGTAATAAAGAATTTATTTTTAACAAACGACTCTTAAATGAAACCGTCCGGGAGAAGGAATACCAGGCAGTTTAGTGTGTATGGAGGATTCTCTCTTTCTCCTACACCCTAACGAAAATCGCATTTACTACACTACGTAGAAACATATCCAACGCCAAAACGTACGAAAATTCGCCTAGCAGTATTGGATCCATTACCTCATTTAATAGCCCGTTTCTTTGTATGTTTATACAACCTCGATCTCGTACAGCATAATTTTAATTAAGGGCTGAAACAAATCAACCTCGTTTCTAATCGAGAGTACCGAAGCGTCCCGACCGTTTCCAGTTCATGCATGAATTTTCCGGATAATAAATGATAGCAGTGATTTTCCGTCACTCTCTCTCCATCTATACCTATCTCCTTCCGGTATATACCTCTTTCTCTTCGACGGTGCGCGCTTGGCAATCTAGAAGGGTCGCGGTTGTTATAGAAACACTCGTAATGAGGTTTGGACTCCTCGCTCCTTTGAAATACAGCAGCTGCACTCCGTGGACTAACTTTTAAGTCACAAATATGTTAATGCCGCCTTTGATTTCCGCTTTTATTTTAACTTGTTCTTCCCTTCCTTTTATTCTCTTGTATTTTTTTTTATAGATTGTGCAGGAGGATGTACGACGATAGATATAGGGTGCCGATAGATGTGGAATAAAGGGCAACCCGTGATGTATGAAGATATAGAGACAATCCACTCGTAACTATGTGTGTAATTCTAATCTTCTCAGAAAGTTTTTTGTTCCGGTGCGGTGGGTGAAGAAAGAAAACATCGGAAATAAATGTGATCCATCATGATGGTAACAAGTACGTTTTTGTTCGGAGAGGCTTTTAAATATGGACAATTTAGGAGTTTGCGGAAAATATCTCAGATACAGGCGAATGAATAATGAAGAGTCTTTTATGTGGAATAACTTTCTGAGTCTTCCATTTCTGCTGGACGACAATTATATGGAGATAATTAAGTTAATTGAAGAACATTACCAGATTTTATTTTATAATAAAATAAGAGAAGGTATCCATTTAAGCGTAAGTAACTCCAACTAGGGGAAGTTATAAGCATTGTAAACAGCGCATTCTAATAGCTTGCAAAATATACAATGTTATATTTAGAATATAACTGCGAGAAAATGTAATAATATTGTCTGTTACTAACTTAATGAGTGTAGATGTGAAAAAGAAAATTTTCAAAATTGACTACGTCAATGTTCTATGCTTGTTTTGTGCTGTGTTTAAAAAATCGTTTATATAATAGACCTACCTGGATGTAATAGGGTAGCATTTCGGAAGCAACTGGTTCACTGAAGAAGAGATAGTTCAAAGAATTCCTGTTAAAAGCACAAAATTTCTTCTAGCTTTGTCATAAACAATTTATTTACAATCACGCTATTATTAATTATTATAAGTTTATTATAGATTTGTTTTTAACTAACTATTAAGTTGAATTTCAATGGACACAATATTGGGGAAGCAGCCAAATGAAACTAGTAATTCCTTATTACTGTTTAAGCTTTCATAAAATTTATTTACTTCATCAGAGACAAAAGATCGGAAAATATAAGACAAACCATCAATGTAAATCGATGGTCATCCTCACAGTAGAAAGGTTAACGCTCAATTTTGCATGAATACACAGTTAATAAGATGACTAGGAAGTAATTTATAAAATAACTTTACGATTATCACAACAAATTAAAATTTTTAAATTAACTTTAAAGAGACAACCCATCTGTCATAATAATAATTATGAGGTTAAGGCAAATTCTCTCGTTGAAAGTATAACTGCTTTCTGACAATTTGTTTTCTGGAGAAAAACTTAAGAATTAATGCTGTTACACTAATAACAAGGTGGCCATTAGAAATGGCTTACCATGTCCTTAAAAAGAAGCTCCAACCTATCCAATACGGTGCTTGAACCCTACCGGCATCACTAAGACATCTTTCAATGCTCAACATGTGTGCTTAAACAGATGAATGCGGTGATGCCGCTGTAGTCTACTGGTCACATAATGGTCTATACCTAGTAACAATACTGATCCATATTTGCCCTCCAGAGATAAGCTTTTCAGCCGCAACAAATAAATCTGTTATATTAAAGAAAAATTGCATGTAAACAATTCAAGAATTGTAATGTCAACAGAAGAATATACTCATCATCAGCCATCCTCCTTACCAATTTTCAGCAGCAATGGTCCAAATGAAATTAAAAATGGTGACGCAGATCGATCCTCATTCTTTTTCAAATTTCGAAACGCTTTGAATCCATTCAACACGTTTCAACGCTCTGATTATGCGCTCCTATCATTAAGTTTAAATAGTTCTCCTAGTGTTTTGCGGTTTGATATTGGTAATCGAGTTGATTCAAATTTGCATGTACTGATTACTCATCGGCATTAATCAAAACTCAATTTTCCGTTGTATTATTGGCGCTAAAATTGCACAATCAGGCCTTTCTCCGATCCAACCATCAAAGGACCATCGATTCATGCACCAGATTTTTTATTGTTTTAGACTTCATTGTCACCGTAGCAAATCTTGCTTCATGAATTTGGATAGGGCTATCTATCGGTAACCGCTTGCCTTTTCTGCAAACGACAACACTGCATACTTTTCGCCACAATCAATAATGATAAGTATGTCCTCCACAAAGAAGTTTCAAAATATTAGATAATCTAAGGTTAGACTTTAGTTTGTTGTTGATATCCATATTATGAATGAGGAGGTTACAACTACAACACGGTTCCACCTGTTGTAATTTATTCAGAAATCCAAACTGCTCGTCAAACTCCTCGTTCTGTAGCAATCTTTTAGTAACATTATTGTTCTTTTACGTCTACTTTGACTGATCCATTTTTGATCGCAGTAAATTGACGATGTTCTTAAAAAGAAATTTCAAAGTACTTGTTGCAAATTTGAACCACCCAGTGTCGGTAGAGCAACATCTTTTAATATGCAAAATTGGTTAAGCTATAGCTATGAAACGTGGACAACTCGAGGCTATCCACGGTATTAAATTCTAATAAACTCACAGTTCCAAGCAGTAAACAAAATATTGGCGCTATGTCTTTCCGGGAAAAGACACAAGTACGACAACGATAACTGCGGCACCACGACTGGCAGGATAGTGCCTTCATTGTTCATATTCTCATGTAAAACCTACATAAGTGCCCCCTGATTGTATTGAGACAGACAATGGGAGTGAATTGATAACAAATGGTGAATTCTGCCAATTCATACAAATTTTCATCAAACATCTCAAATTCTAAGTAGTTTGGTGGTTTCGAATAATCCCTCTCCCCAATTATATGTGGATACTCTTAATATGGCTAACTAATCATCAGTTTTCACCAATCAACCTGAAAGAGATACTAGTAACACGGAAAATATTAAGCTTAGTCACAGAGTGGCAAACTGTACGACCTTATAGAAACACGGACCCAAGAAAGCGCTCATCTATCTTGGTACTTTGGTCTTTGTTTTCTTATTCATTTAGGAGATGTAAAACTGTCAAAAGGTTTCTGACAGCTGTAAGATTGTAAATATATTTCAACAGCTGTCATTTTCGTTAGTTGTAACGCTTTTTGGGTGTAACAGCTGCAAAAAACGTATAAAATTCATCATAACTGTCAAGATACTCCTGATACCTGTCAAGTTGTAAATGGCAGTTATGTCTTACAAGTTCAATAGGTGCAATTGTCAAAATTTTTTGACAGTTTGACAGCTGTAAAACAACTAAATTAAGTAACTGTCAAAATATTTCTGACATCTACCGAACTGTAATGACAATTGTAACCGTCAAAATACATCTGACAAGTGTAAAATATTCTTGTTTTGACAGCTGCATTAATTAAACGATACTTTCGACACCTGTCAAATTGTAAAACCTCTCCTATTCCTTACATATTTAATTGTAATTGTCAAAAATGTTATGTTTCTCTTCAAATCTGACCATTTAAATAGCTGTCAAAACGCATCGCACAGCTATGAAATTATGAAAAAAAACACAGACCCAAGAAAGATGAGCGCAGCTGAGAAAAGTCGGAGCTTTAACAGATACTTAATTCATGGTTTAAGTATGATATAGCGTTGAAAACTGCTCTTCTGAACGAGTCAAAAACTGGAAGACCGATGAGCAACAGATCGAAGTTTTAATTACGGTCTTAAACTTTCCTCCTTAAATTCTCGATTAACCGGTATTCTTCTCCACAAATGCTACATCTGTTATTTCATGAACTTTCTACGACAGGAGAAAACCTTTGAAACGATGTTCAGAACAGTTAGTCTGGTATAACTTTCAATATTTTAAATATCGAAGGTAGCTATGCTAAGAGAACGACCGACTATTTTTAATACTTTTCTATTCTGGGACAATGTAGAACAAAAAATTTATAAACTGGAAAGCTTTCAAAATTTCGAATTTTCAAAAAGTCTACATACAGTTTCTTTCTCATTTTTAATTCATATCCATCATAATCAAGATCAAGATTATTATAGGTACTCTAGTAGTAAATTATCTATCAAGTGTATAACATACAAATAAATTCAAACTCAATTCAAATAGTATTTAAATCAAATATGTATACCTGCGACGAACAACATGTAAGCATGTTCTCATTATCACTTTGTGAATATGCATAACTTCAATTAAACTAAATCTAAATGTTTATTCGAATAATAATGAAGGACAATACACGTTTTCACGCTGATATAAGCACGCTAAACGACCCACATGCACAGGTAAATGTATCAAATAGAGAAACATACCCGTTTATACGCTTTACATAAGTGTAATACATACATACATATACATGCATGCATACATACAAGCATAGGTGTGTGTACAAATAAAACCTTGCAAGGCATTGATGGTCATGTAGTTTGCTCCCAGCATAACTTTAGATTTACTGCCGCGATCAATATAAACTAATCTAACCTCTAACGAATATTCGCCACGGGTTACATTTACATGCAGGCGAAGTAGGTGAAATTCGCGTTTCCCGCTAAAATTACACCTTATTTATTACCTCAATGTATATATGTGCGCTATTCTGCAATTTTATCATATATAATGTTATATATATGAGATACTGTAGTTTAAAACTTCGTAAGAAAGTAAATACAGGTGTTATTCAAGGTAAGTCGTGTTAATTCCACGATTACTTCACATTTGATGTAATTTATAAATTTATTATTCGAACCGAAAATATATATGTATATGTCATGGAACTCATATCGGCAGTAACATGTTCTTTGTGAGCAGCTGCATAATATCCTGATCAGTTTAGACTCAAAATTATGAGAGGTTAAAGTTTCTAGAGCGACCTGACTGCTGGTACAGATATAGATGTTTGCTTTTTTCAGGGCTTTGATCAGCCTATATTGTATTAATGAAATCGTTGACGCAATACACGATCTCCCAAACAGACGTCCTTGCAAACACCATAGGCTCTTACAGCATATAACAAGGATTCCGGATCCAAATATCTGCAAAAGAAACAGAATCATCAATATAGATATCAAAAGGCAACACAAAAAATTAATATATTAAATTAAAAGAGACTTACCTCAAAATCCCGGCGATCAACTCCACTGGTAACTCCAGAAATCCTGGTGTGCACAGCTGGTATACTACTGCAGGTAGAATCTCGAACAACATCTTCTTTGTAGTTTCTTCTTGGTTTACCAAATAAGAACTGATTACTCTGGCATTATGCAGGGCTATTTATATCCCCCAAAAGGCAATGAGGCGTGACGGTTCCTGTTCATTCGTCCAAAAATTTATGGTTCAGTGACTTTTTAACTTAACCAACGTAATCTCTTTCTTGTGGTAGTAACCTTCTGCATTGTCTGCAATTTTTGTCCGTTCTTCTATTCCTGTTTATGTTGCGTTTATGAATTGCGTTCTAGTTGGTTATACTATCCTAATTGTAGTCTTCTCCATTCATTATCAATTAGCTGCGGTTGCTAATGGCTTGTGATTCTAACAAAATCATCAGCACAGTAAGCATTGATTTGCAAAATACAATCTTTTAATTTTCTCTTAAAGATCGTAATGTGCGACAGGTTTTCAATTACACCAATGTGGGAACCACAACGAAACCTTGCGGTACACCCACTTGGATATGAATCCTGGTGGATGTATTCCCATCTATGAACACCCATTGTTTTCTATCAAATAAATATGAATTGAACCACTTTAAAGCAATACCGTTAACGCCTTATAATCTACATCTTGACAAACGCAAAACATTTATTCATGTAACATAAACAGATTTACAAAAAAAAGTTCCAGAAGAAAGTTCTAAAGTCAGGCCAGTTTTAGAAAATTTAAACTGTGAGATAAATTTATTTAACACTAAAATATAATATACATATAAAAAAATACATAGTCCAAAATATATCTACAATACCTCTTACAATCTATAATGACATTTCTTCGTGGTCGGCTGAACCTCGTCCTTACTCTTCCTCTTCTTACACCTGAAGAACTGCTTCTCTACATCAGCTAAACATTTCCGTTGTGGAGCAGGACGTGACATAACAATCTTCTCTGCGTTTCTGCCAAACATCCTCGCTGGTACCATTCTGGTCACACTCAGTCCAAGCGCAGGATTGACCCTTCTCTCAACCTCCTGTCTCCTCCTCTCCTTCAAGAGCTTCTTCAATCGTTGACGCAAAACAGGATCTCCCAAACTGACATCCTTGCAAACACCATAGGTTCTTACGGCGTTTAACAAGGATTCAGGATCCAAATATCTGCAAAAGAAATAGAAACATCAATATAAATATCGAAAAGCAACATAAAAAATTAATATATTAAATTAAAAAGACTTACCTCAAAATCCAAACGATCAACTCCACTGGTAATTCCAGAAATCCTGGTGTGCACAGCTGATATACTACTGGAGGTAGAATCTCGAACAACATCTTCTTCGTAGTGTCTTCTTGGATTACCAAATAAGAACTGATTATTCTGGCATTTTGCAGGGGTATTTATATCCCCAAAAGGCAATAACGCGTGACGGTTCTGGTTCATTCATGCGAAAAATTTATGGTTCAGCGACTTTTTGACTTAACCACCGTAATAGTGACTAATAATAAATAAGCCACCCTCAGAAGGATGTAATCTATTTCTTGGGGTAGTAACCTTCTGCATTGTCTGCAATTTTTGTCCGTTCTTCTATTCCTGTTTATGTTGCCTTTATGAATTGCGTTCTAGTTGGTTATACTACCCTAATTATAGTCTTCTCCATTCATTATCGATTAGCTGCCGTTGCAAATGTCTTGTGATTCTAACAAAATCATTAGCACACTAAGCATTGATTTGCAAAATACAATCTTTTAATTTTCTCTTAAAGATCGTAATGTGCGACAGGTTTTCAATTACAACAATGTGGGAACCACAACGAAACCTTGCGGTACACCCACTTGGATATGAATCCTGGTGGATGTATTCCCATCTATGAACACCTATTGTTTTCTATCAAATAAATATGAATTGAACCACTTTAAAGCAATACTATTAACGCCTTATAATCTACATCTTGACAAACGCAAAACATTTATTCATGTGTTCCAGATAAAGTTCTAACACTTTTAAAAATTTAAACTAATATACATAAAATAAAAAAATACATAGTCCAAAATATATCTACAATACCTCTTACAATCTATAATGACATTTCTTCGTAGTCGGCTGAACCTCGTCCTTACTCTTCCTCTTCTTACACCTGAAGAACTGCTTCTCTACATCAGCTAAACATTCTCTTTGTGCAGCAGGACGTGACTCAACAATCTTCTCTGCGTTTCTGCCAAACATCCTCGCTGATTCCATTCGGGTCACAGTCAGTCCAAGCGCAGGATTGACCCTTCTCTCAACCTTCTGTCTCTTCTTCTCCTTCAAGAGCTTCTTCAATCGTTGACGCAAAATAGGATCTCCCAAACAGACATCCTTGCAAATACCATATCCTCTTACAGCGTTTAACAAGGATTCAGGATCCAAATATCTGCAAAACAAATAGAAACATCAATATAAATATCGAAAAGCAACACAAAAAATTAATATATTAAATTAAAAAGACTTACCTCAAAATCCCGGCGATCAACTCCACTGGTAACTCCAGAAATCCTGGTGTGCACAGCTGGTATACTACTGCAGGTAGAATCTCGAACAACATCTTCTTTGTAGTTTCTTCTTGGTTTACCAGATAAGAACTGATTATTCTGGCATTATGCGGGGCTATTTATATCACCAAAAGTCAATGAGGCGTGACGGTTCCGGTTCATTCATGCGAAAAATGTATGGTTCAGCGACTAATGGTGACTAATAATAAATACGCCACCCTTAGAAGTATGTAATCTCTTTCTTGTGGTAGTAACCTTTTCCATTGTCTGCAATTTTGTCCGTTTTTCTATTCCTGTTTATGTTGCGTTTATGAATTGCGTTCTAGTTGGTTACACTACCTAACTGTAGTCTTCTCCATTCATTATCGATTAGCTGCGGTTGCTAATATCTTGTGATTCTAACAAAATCATCAGCACAGTAAGCATTGATTTGCGAAATACAATCTTTTAATTTTCTCTTAAAGGTGGGTAATGTGCGACAGATTTTTATTTACAACAACGTGGAAACCACAACGAAACCTTGCGGTACACCTACTTCGATATGAATCCTGGTGAATGTAATCCCGTTTATGAACACCTATTGTTTTCTACCAAATAAATATGAATTGAACCACTTTAGAGCAATACCATTAACGCCTTATATCTCAAGCTTATGCAGCAATATACCACCGCTTACAGAATCGAAAGCTTTAGATAAATGTTTCAGTATACTCACGCGGGGAAAATTGGAGTCAACAGCTGTGTAAATATGACTTAATAAGTTGGCTATAGTCATATTTATAGATTTACCACCGCAGAAACCAGGTACATAAGTGTTTTAATAGAACTTGAAAATGTTGAAAATAGTCATTAGTTTAGAATAGTTTAGAACGACTTGAAAGGGATCGCAATTTTGCGGAAAAAATTATCTTTTCAGATGAAGCTCATTTTTGGTTAAGTGGTTACGTAAATAAGCATAATTGGCGTTTTTTGTGTTTAATCCACAGCAGATTTACGAGAAGCCTTTGAGGGTAACTGTATGGTGTGGTTTATGGTATGGTGGTATCGTTGGACATTTTTTTCCAAAATGAGGTTGGAGATTCAGTTACAGTGAATGGTGAACGATACCGACAGAAATTGACAAATCTTTTATGGCCAAATTTGGATGCGCTTGATTTAGAAGATATGTGGTTCCAGCAAGACGGCACACTGCTCATGAAACTATCACCATACTGCAAGAAAAGTTTGGAGAAAGGATAATTTCAAGGAATTCAACTCCAAGAAGCTGTGATTTGTCTCCTTTAGATTGCTTTTTGTGGGGTTATTTAAAATCTAAGGTTTATGTAAACAGGCCACAAACACTTGATGCTTTGAGATTTAACATTAAACGCTGGCATCTGTGAGATTACGCCCGATTTATTGCACAAAGTCGTTGAAAATTCGTCGAATTCACTCGTGTACACGAAGCCGAAGTGGGCATTTAAACGAAGTATTCAAAACGTTATCGATTACACTATAAGATAATAGAAAAAGCGTGGTTATATCTGAAATCATTTCTATTTTATTTCATATTAAAATCATATCGTTCTTATTGGAAAACCCTGTACAATAAAAAAAATTATTAAGTTCAGGTTAAGTCAAAACGTTTTAGTGTTTAATTGCTTAGAATTTTCAAGGTTATTAGGTTAAGGCGTTATGGAGTGTAACTGATTGCTTTTTTAGTGTACGGCGTGAGTCAAAACGCTACAGTGTTGAATAGCTTGACTACGGGGTTTTTTACGATGATTCGGTAATAGGGTTATGGTTTTATAGCTTGCAAAGTTATGGCGTTAAGGATTTATTAGGTTATAGGGTTTAACTAATTGGTTTTCTAGTTTGCTGCTGAAGCTTTTTTCCACTTCGGATTCGGATTCAGCAACCCCAAAAGTATATAGCAAACATGATCTTACCCCCAGACTAAAAAATGGTATTTTTTGTGTGGCTGTGTTATTTTTGGAATTTTTATATACCTACTTGATATAGCAAAAGTGAATATAATGAAGTAATTGGCTTTTATTTTAAACCTCCTTGTATCACTATGTGCCTTTTTCATCTACATATTAACAGTCTACTAGAATTTGAATCTGATCTCAATCTGAATATCAATTCCTGACGAAGTAATTAGTGAAAGTGAAGGTTTATACAGATTTGGTGAAGTAGTTACAGACGCGCTAATTATTTCGATTACATAATAGAAGAAACAATATTTTTAGTAGCAATTTCAGATAGTTTCAGTCTAATCTCGCATATTTTTATGTAGGTATACATTAAAAGATTTATATACAAACAATCCGCCTATGATTAAATAATAACTAAAAACCACTATCGCAGGGCATCATGGTTAGATAAGGATTCGCATTAAGCAATATCTTTTATCGAATAAGGAAAACGTGCTTTAAATCTAGTGACTTGTAAATTAGTTCCTACAGATAAGATACGTACGCATTCGAAAATTTTGCATATCTTATACTCATCTTCGCTATTTCGTTAATAGTAAATCGGGATTTAAATATTTTTAAGTAAGTCATACCAAGGCTGGTTAAACACTGATAAGAGAGCTTTATCATCGATATCTTTCCTTTAAAACAGAAAGTTTCAAAAAGTGGTTGCAAATAATAAATACATCGTATATTGTAATACATACATATGAAACGTATGTATTAAGCATCCGATATACGGTTTATATTGTTATGGATAAGTGTTTCTGAATAGGAGGTCACGTTCTCTTACAGGCAGTTGTATGCATAACAATTATAACCTTCTTTTTATTTGTGGAATAAACATGGGTCAGCGAGAAGTTTCTGTTCTATTATACATTGAGTATGATATGTTTGTATAGAATTAATTTTGTTGTATATATTCACGTAAAAAAACTGTATTTAATATAAGAATTATTTAAAAATATGGCAACCCTGATATGCAAAATTTCATAAATATACATATCATATGAGTAAACTTTCGTATAATCTCTTTAACTATGCAACTGACAAGTTAGAATGATAATGTCTTAGTTGTCATGCTCGTGAAGTATAATCGTTCATTTTGGCTTATAGTAGTTAAAGTTTGTAGTCGTGACAGAGGTTTAAAAGTGAGTGATATACGGAAAAGGAGATAAGATTAGTAATGAAAATGTTTGAATTATTTATAGGCGATCTACCTATAAAGAAAACAAAATTATTGTGTAGAATGTATTATATCCAAAAAAATTTATGTAACACAAAATGATTTATTAACAGAATTGAAGATTTCTAATCCGGCAGGTTTAAAAATTATGATTTATACGAGATCTGTTGGGATTTAAGAACTTGTTTCAAATGTATTGGATTCTAGAGGATCCCATGTTTACATAAGATTTTTTCTAAAAGTTTCTGCAAAATATGTCACATAAAATTATTTATATAGATAATTTATAGATGTAGGTTTTATTTTTTACATCTTGTCTAGTGTTTAGTGCATTAATTAATCACAGAAGGAGATTGCTTGCAAACAGAAATAGAAAGGAAGACATACAGCTTATGCAGCACCCTAAGTAGTGTGACCTACGATTTTGCTGTAAAAGCCACATTTTTGGTTGATTACTTGCAATATGTTCATAAAACTGTTCAAAAACTGTTTCTGTTAAATATCTTTGACAACCTGGTTTAGATCGTGAACGCAATCCTTCATTTATGTTATTTTCCAAACTTCTGGAAAGGATCTATTCTTGATATCAAAGCCAAAGACTTTTCCAATGCCATTGTTTTGAGGGGACTTAAGGAAGAGATATTTGTTCAGAATTCAACGAGGACGAGTGGTTTGGTTTTCGTGAAAAATTTTCTGGGGAATATTAACTGTTTCGCTTAATTTAGGATATTCGAACCACGTTTAAAACGAAGGAAACGCTGAGTGTGGATTGTGAGGCTCTTTGACACAATATAGCACCAGGGCATCATCTTTAAAATGTCTTTATATGGAATAAATACAAATATGGTGCGACTGGTTAAATCGAATATGATACTAATCTCTCGTGCAACATAATCCGAATGACACAGTACGGATGCAAAACAACTCTCTTTGGACGATATTCTAGCTTGAGTAACTCCAAATGTGTGGTGGTTCCTTTCGACAACATCTTGGTTGAAGATTTTAGGTTTTCTTACAGTTTTTCGATCCGGTACTTGGGAATGAGGTTGACTCTAAGGCAGCGTGCTCAGAAAACCATCAATAAGTTTAATGTAGCCAGCACGATATTCTGAATATTAAGGAGCTCATTTATTGCACTTTTTTACGACCAATTCTCACAGAGCATTGTAGTGGTCTAGCGTAGCAAACTAGCATTTTAAGCGTTTTTTTTTTCAAAAGCAGATTCTTAGTTTTATAACCAGAGCGCTATAGTTTGTTCAAAAACTACCAGATGACATCGGAGTAATCTCTCTTTGATTTATTTGGCGAATAGAAAGTTGGCCGTCGTAGTAGGGGATTAATGGGATTAGAAATACAAGTTTGGTGTTGAAGGGAAGCAGAGGGCATCCCTATAGCATTTATGGTTGGGAAAACTAATTCTATTCGGTATTAGCGAACGTGCTTTATATCTGGGTTCATCTCTATATATTTTTCTATATTAAATATGTTCATGTATTGGTCAAGGGTTGGTAATAATAAAGTGTTTATATGCGAAAAACAGTTTTACCATAAGATTAAACTTAAGCGGAAGTTCCCCAAAAACAGAAACAACCGACATTCTCGGTTTACAATATCGACAGTCTACTCTATCTCGAGCTTCAGTCTATTGGCAAATTCCAAAAATACAGTCATTTCTCCTAAACTACCAATTGTATTAAGAATGGTAGCGTGTTTGAAAATGATACTATGGTGGTGGTTTGCTCATTAATTGAGAATTCGTTCTTTATATGGGCTGCCTGAACACTGGAGGGTCTCTCATTCACTCTACTACTGACGCAAATAACCACATACACACCATTAAACAGAGTGTATTAACCAAAACTATAAGATTTTAAAGTAAAGTAAAGATAGGAGATGGTATCTCTTTTCCAATTTCAACAGTAATGGATTGGAACTAGTCGAACTATAGATTTTCTGTGTTCTTCAGCATGTATGTCATATGTGTCAAACCTCAAATACTTTAGAAGAAAGTGAAATATATTGATCGACATTACGAAAAAAAGCTTTAATATCTGATAATTTCGTAATGTGTATTCTGGTATGATCCACAATATTGTAATCTCTTTTATGATGTAAATGTTGCTTCCAAACAACAGCATGGAATATCGTCATCTAATCTGTATTACAAATACATCTTCTTCTTTCTGTTAGGAGTCAGTGTTATGATTACGTTTTAGAAATATATCTTCACCACTGCAACTAAGCACCCACCACACTTACAAAAAAGCTCCATTTCATATTACTGGATGTTTTCATTGTAATATGTAGAGGATGTGTCATATTGAATGACAGAATTAGTACTATCAAACATGATAAAGAGATGTCCATTGAGCCACTTATAGGTCGTTTTCACAATACTCTTTCACTTGAACGCGATAAAGTATTGACAGAGCACGTTAAAGACTTGGCAAATAGGCTAATATCTTTGAACAGAAAAGGATTTCTAAAAGTTTGATTCCAGGAAGAGATATCAGCAAGAAAGATAAAAACTAAAACCTGATTCCTCCCTGCAGACTGATTAAGGAAGAGACAATTTCTCCATGGTGCCTTGATTCTCATGAAGAGGATTGGATATAATGTGGAAACTGCAAGACTTGGGTCTACTAAGCTTGTGCGAATATATCAGAGCTATCAAAGCAGTATATTTTCGATTATTCTATGTTATAAATAGTCATATATTTGCTGGCCGGTACTAGAGGCCAATTTTTTAGAGACTGATTTTTCCTAGTCTTCAAATTGCAATAATAAAGTTTATTATTTCTGAAAATACCGGTGGTTTCTAGGAAGTATTAAACATGTAACCTAAGGTACTTCGATTGTCTTGTCGATATATCTTACGGTGACGGTACTAGGAGACTTTTCCCTAATAATATTCATTGAGGTTATTTATATAAAATTAGATTTTTATATAATAATAAAATGGACGTTATAGATATCGTAAAGATTTGTTTTACATACATATTTGATTCAATTTTCCGTTTGAACTTACTGCTTATTACGTTTTAAATATTATTAGTTCTTATCTGAAATTTTATCTGGTTTCTATAAATCTTACAAAACTAAAAATAAACTAGCGCAATATATAATACATATAATAAGTATCTAATACATATGCCATAACTGTTACTATGTTAGTTTAAGATTATAAACCTTTTTAATACAATCATGTATAGAACGACATTCGATACTAGCAAATTTATTATTTTATCGTATGATAATGAAAACCGTGACTTGATCGCGTTTCACCACGAAATTAAAATCGCAATTAATAATAAAGCTCAGCAGCGCTGTTATAGATTTAATATGTAGATGAAATAAAGGTTAACGAAAGATTACAAGTGGGATTGCATTTACTGCATTTCGCATTGGGCAATTCGAAATATGTATGTATGTAGATAAACATAATATTTTTACGTATTGTAATAAATTTATACACACAATTTAAATCGAATAACTTTCCAAATTGAGTACTGAATACTATTGGTTTTGCAACAATAATAATATGGGAACCAATATTATTCGTAGAAACAAAGCGTTTTCTGTATGTGAAATGTCGTCATTATTTTAATGATTCATTTACCGATACCATATATTGTTTCCTTTGTTATTTCAACTGTGATCATTTCAGTATTGAATTACATGTCGTTACAGGAAAATATACAAAAATCACTATTTCGCAAACACTGCATGTCATGAATTAATCGCGGTGGTAATAGCTAGGTAATTTGAAAAATGTATTTGCGGTTACAGTCATAGGCAAACATTTGGCAACTTATTTGCAGCACATTTCACATTCATATTATTTATGTATGTACCATTATACGCAGCAATTAAAATAGCTGAAGATTATTTGGAAATATTTCCGAATATTGTTGTAATTGTTGATGTTTAAATTTTATCTAAATAAACGTAAACAATTTGAAACTTTGCAAATGCTGTTTTATTTAATTTATTAACAAGTTAAGAAAAATAGGAAAGCCTGTACGAAATAATTGTTTTCAGAAGGGGCTAGGGGATACTAGAAGGTCAATGACGTGTTAACTACGTTAGAGGCGAAAACCTTCTGGTGGGCGAGGGACGCATCAAGATTTTTTTGACTGGTCAGGTTTGTTTCACTTGGAAAACAGATTGCATCTTCATACATTTTTCTGATTATATTGCGTTCAGCTACATTCCTGAAGCTTCTATTTAGTCTGAATCAGTCGATCTCATGTTGACTATAGAACACAACTATGCGCGAGTCAATAAGAAATAGTTTTAGACTAAAACAGGAATATGTTCTTGTACACTCAAGGCAACACGTTATCCTGAGTGTATATTACATATAGATTTATGAATCGATGTAACTATGTTATCTCTAAATAAGCTAACTAAAAGTAAACAGAGAAAGAGAGTAATAAAAAAAATTATTTGATAAAAAAAATAGTTTGTAACATACAAAAATGCCTTACAAAGTGCTTTGTTATTTTATTATTGTTACAGAATGCTTGTTGCAATCGTTTACATATTACACAATACTTTCGAGTCTTTCTTTTAAATGAACGTGGTATTTTGCAGACAAAAAACTACCAGTATGCAGGAGCATTCTTTAAAACCCTTTTATAAAGTGTTTCAAAAACTTGGTCGTTATGGATTAATGTTTTCCCAGATCGACAACCAAATATCACCGATTGTGATTTCGGAATAAATTATATAGGCTGTTAGAGCACATAGATCTATAATATTGAAAAACGTTGCATAATGAATAACTTTCGCGCGTTATAATGAAGACTGAGTTATTAAGGGCCATATTTATAGTTCGTGCTTGAGATTGTGTTGATGCTGGTGTACGCGATTTTGACGTAAACGTCATTACAAATGCGTCAAAATCGCGTGCTCAAGCATCGACACAACTTCAAGCACGAACTGTAAATATGACCTTAGATAGGGTTCCTTTAGGCATTATTGCTGTATGCCATCAATCTGGATGGAATGCAAGGCGATATTTTTCTTCAGTGGATGAACCATTTTGAAGCACATATCAAGCCTTCTACTAAAGATCCAGTTTTATTATTGTTCGATGAGCACGCTACCCACACAAAAAATTTAAAAGTAATTAATTATGTCTGTAAGAACGCTCTGAGCCACGTTTTTATTCTTCCTAGCCGTAGTAAACAGTTGAAGATGCCATGAAGCTGATGTCTAAAAGCTGAAACTTGCGAGTTCAGTGTAGTGGAAAGCATAATAATCATTCTTTGCTTCCCATCACACTGTACTAACAAGTTTCAGCTCTTAGACATCAGCTTCATTGCACCTTTAAGTGCTTACTACGGCTAGGAACAAAACAACGTGGCTCCACAATAACGCAGGGCGTGTGGTAACTCAATTTCAGATTTACAAGCTGTTTGTTTTTCAGATTTACAAAAAAGTTCTAAAAGCGTGTTCTAAAGTCAAGCCAGTTTTACTTGATACAAATTTATTAAATTTAACACTAAAATATGATATACATATAAAAAATACATAGTCCAAAAATATATCTACATTACCTCTTACAATCTATAATTACATTTCTTCGTAGTCGGCTGAACCTCGTCCTTACTCTTCCTCTTCTTACACCTGAAGAACTGCTTCTCGACATCAGCTAAACATTCCTGTTGTGGAGCAGCGACGTGACTCAATAATCTTCTCTGCGTTTCTGCCAAACATTCTCCCTGATTCCATTCTGGTCACAGTCACTCCAAGCGCAGGATTGATCCTTCTCTCAATCTCCTGTCTCTTCTTCTCCTTCAAAAGCTTCTTCAATCGTTGACGCAAAATAGAGTCTCCCAAACAGACGTCCTGGCAAACACCATAGGTTCTTACAGCGTTTAACAAGGATTCAGGATCCAAATATCTGCAAAACAAATAGAAACATCAATATAAATGTCAAAAAACAATACAAAAAAATTAATGTATTAAATTAAAAGACTTACCTCAAAATCCCGGCGATCAGCTCCACTGGTAACTCCAGAAATCCTGGTGTGTACAGCTGGTATACTACTGCAGGTAGAATCTCGAACAACATCTTGCTGGTGGTGTCTTCTTGGTTTACCAAATAAGAACTGATTACTCTGGCATTATGCAGGGATATTTATATCCCCAAAACGCAATGAAGCGTGACGGTTCCGGTTCATTCATGCGAAAAATTTATGGTTCAGCGGTTTGTCTAATATGATTAGAGGAAGAGGGAATGTTTCTGAAATTTACTAATTAGATAGTTAGCTGAGTTAAAATGATGTAGGCATAATTTTTTGAACTAAATATTTACTAATTCTGTTGCTTCTCTTGCTCTGCTTCTCATATTACAGATTTGACACCTACCTCAGTTGTTTTGCTTTCTTTTGCAAGCATATCCTAATTGAGAAGTTTATATAAATTATTACCACCGGAACAAATGTTAATTTTAAGTTTCTGTTTTTGTAGAATTGGCGTTTTTTAAGCTATAGGCCAGTAATAATTACACGAGAATAATGTGATTTTAAATAACTTTATTCTCGAAAACAGTAGACACTTGCTATTGATTGTATGCATGTAAAAATACAGTCACCAGGTATCAGGAGCCACGTTTTTTGGTTCCTAGCCGTAGTAAGTGCTTATTTAAGATTTATTTATTAAGTGCTTATTACGGCTGGGAACAAAAAATATGTGGCTCTGCAATGACGAAGGGCGTGTGGTAACTCCATTTCAGATTTGCAAGTTGTTTGGAGTAGCACACCTGAACAGACCGCAACGCCTGCGTCTCTACAGAAGTTGTCGTATTTTCTATCATTGATCTTAATGTTTTCGGAAAAATTTGATTTTGCTCCGGCTGAAACTACGGAACGCAAAACACAAGCAGCCAAGCCTTCTGGGTTTAATAGTCCAATCCTTAAATCGCAGGATGAAAAAGCCAAAATAATATAAGGGGATCTTCTGTGATTAGACTATCTGCTTTTCCAAATTATTTCAAAGACCTCTTAAATGTGCCACATACAATAACAGCCGTTTCAAAAGCTATTTTAATTGACTCGCCATATGAAAACGAATTGACAGAAGCATGAAAGACCCAAAGAAAACTAAAAGAAAGAAGAAAAAGAAAAAAAAACTACTGATAAAATGGAACAAAAACCTATAATAAGAGGAAAAACAGAACGAAACATGTTCAAGGTTTGAGGAAAACTAAAATAAAGAACAAATGGATGATACTGCAAAAAAACGTATGCTGCAACTTGCAAAAATGCTAGGTGGTGCAATGTTTGGAGGAGCCCACTGGTCAATCAGAAGACAATTTGTATGCTTTTAGATGCAACAAGTGTAGCTACTCTTAGATAATGGTAGGTCTGGTTTTGCCCCATTCAGTGATCGGTTGTGTCCCTCTTGTATATTTAAAAATATATTTTTTTCCTATTACTGGATTTGGAATTGCTTCTCTCACTACCACAGGATTTAGAGTTTCTTAATATCCCATAATCTCATGTGCTATATTTTTGTTTGCGAATATAGATGGCTGTGGGAAAGGTCTTATTACCATATAGCATGACCTTGAACTTCTTATTTAAGACAAGCTTTTAACTTTTGATTGATGGATATCATGTCGACAACGGTGATATGGTTCATTTGTAGCAGGACTACGAAATTTTTTCTGTCACGATAAAAAAGTTAATTTAAAACATCTGCTTTTTTAAATTTATCAAAATCAAATAGTAATTCATTGCTTTCATATTATTAACTATTAAAATTAAATTTTTATTTAAAACTACAATATCCAGTACTGCATTGTATTAGTATGAATCACTATATTAGCTTGAAAGAATTAATCTCATGTTTTTAAACCTTTTATAGACTATCAAGCATTTTATTTTGCCAAGCCTGTATTTTTTCATAAATGAATGCCAGTCTGCTTGTTTATACTTTAACAATTCGAAGGTTATCCATGTATACATTAAATAATTTACACAAAATATCATAGAAACGAATATTTTTTACTATACAGACATGTGTATTTATATAAAGTCGCTGCAGAATAAAAACATAATCAATAGCGAATTTATTAAGCAATTATAATGGGTTTTATTGGCGTTACAGAAAATTTATCATCTCGATAAAGTGTGCCTACTATTAATACTAACTTATACGAGCTCGCATATACGAGCATTACATTTTAATTTTGGAAAACATCGTGATTATGGTATAATGTCGTATATACGTAAGTACGTATGTTAATGTGGCTGTTATCTTCCATCTTGTATTAGTCACTTTACGCGAACTGAATTCGTAATGAAGCAGCGAATATATTCGGTCTTTTGACAGCGACGCGATGTGAGGAAGCCTAATCTAGTAAGCGTATAAATATGTATGATTATGGACGTTATAATGTGAATTGATGACTGCAAGCACGAAGGGAAAGTAATAGCAAAATATTGTGTTTAAAGTTAAGTATCTGTAACTTTGTGAGGTCGTATATTTTATCTGATGAAATAATAAATTTTAATATACAGATTCTATACTTGAATGGTTAAAGCGCGATAAAATCGGAGGATTTTCCTAGTTGATATCGTGATAGGGGATCTCTTTGACAATAAAGAGCTTTTAAACTAAAGCACGCTCTTCCATGATCCTTACATCTTAAGTTAGAGTAAACAATTAGCTCTAGAATTTTAATCAATTTACATAACTATGAGTATGTCAATGGGGATTCAGTTCTAGTTTATTGACAGATTGTCAGAAGCAGTTTTTCTTTTCTTCTTTTTATAAATTACGTAGCTAAAATTAAGCTTTACTTATCTGAAGAAATAAGAGATATTTTAAGTATGCGCTTGAAAGGAGTTTCTAGCTGCTATTGATTGCGATGCTGATGAAGGTAGCTCAATAATATTATCTCAGAAAATTTCAAATAGACGAGCAGCAATTAAAAATGAACTATTAAAACTAGATTTAATGCATGGCTATTTCAACGTCTGCATCTGCAGAAGGTATTTCTTTATCCTCGTCGTAAGCTGTATTGTGTAATACTGCTGTTACAGTTATAACAACCTGAAGAGTTCTCAACTGTAGCTTTGCACTACACGCTAAAACTGGGAACTTCCATTTCCAAATTTCGTACAACCTCTCGACAGAATTACGTGCCCTAATAGGAGATTCATTATATAAATTTTTAGCTCGTAATTGTTTGTTAAGAGAGTTAAGTAGCCCTTCTGGTTTCTATATCGTTTAGCATTTTCACTATAGCTGCAGAAAAAATCATTAAAAATCGATAGGTACAATTATTATATACCTGGTGACTGTATTTATACATGCATACATTCAATAGCAATACTGTTTTAGAGAAAAAAGCTATTTAAAATTACATATTTCAGGTTTATCTCGTGTCATTATTAGGGGCCTATAGCTTAAAAAAAACGCCAATTCTATAAAACCAGAAACTTAAAATTATCATTTGTTTCCGGTGTCAAAAGAAAGCAAAACATCTGAGTTAGGTGTGAAACCTGTAGTATGAGAAGCAGAGCAAGAGAAGCAACAGGATTAGTATCTAGCTAAAAAAATTATGCTTACACTATTTGTCTCCCCCCCCTATTCTCCTCCCCCTAATCATATTAGAAAAACCGCTGAACCATAAATTTTTCGCATGAATGAACCGGAATCCTCACGCCCCGTTGCCTTTTGGGGATATAAATACCCCTGCATAATGCCAGAATAATCAGTTCTTATTTGGTAAAACTAAGAAGACACCACCAGACAAGATGTTGTTCGAGATTCTACCTGCAGTAGTATACGAGCTGTGCACACCAGGATTTCTGGAGTTACCAGTGGAGTTGATCGCCGGGATTTTGAGGTAAGTCTTTTTTAATTTAATATATAAATTATTTGTATTGTCTTTTGATATTTATATTGATGTTTCTATTTCTTTTGCAGATATTTGGATCCTGAATCCTTGTTAAACGCCGTAAGAACCTATGGTGTTTGCAAGGATGTCTGTTTGGGAGATTCTGTTTTGCGTGAACGATTGAAGAAGCTTTTGAAGCAGAAGAAGAGACAGGAGGTTGAGAGAAGGATCAATCCTGCGCTAGGAGTGACTGTGACCAGGACAGACCCAGCGAGAATGTTTGGCAGAAACGCAGATAAGATTGTCGAGTCACGCCCTGCTCAACAACGGGAATGTTTAGCTGATGTAGAGAAGCAGTTCGTCAGGTGTAAGAAGAGGAAGAGTTACAACGAGGTTCAGCCGACTAAGAGGAAATGTAATTATAGATTGTAAGAGGTATTGTAGACATATTGTGGACTATGTATTCTTTATATGTATATTATATTTTAGTGTTAAATAAATTTATCTCACAGTTTAAGTTTTTTTGTAAATCTGTTTATGTTACATGAATAAATGTTTTCCGTTTGTCAAGATGTAGATTTCATTAAAGCTATCCTTAAGTTACATTCTAGTATGGTTACTGGTGATAATTTTGTGCGACGCTTGTTTTAAAATCTGTACCACTAATAAATGCATATATGCACATATGTATATTTCTACCTAGGTTGAAATAGGCATTGGTATTGCCATTATTCAAAAAATGTAGTTCAAGTAATATTAATAACTATTACTTTTTAGTATTTTGTACGCTTTTCCAAACTATATAGAGTTATTGCAATTGCTAATTACTATTTTTAACATTTTCAAGTTCTATTGAAACACTTATGTACATGGTTTCTGCGGTGGTAAATCTATAAATATGACTATAGCCAACTTATTAAGTCATATTTACACAGCTGTTGACTCCAATTTTCCCTGCGTAAGTATACTGAAACATTTATCTATAGCTTTCGATTCTGTAAGCAGTGGTATATTGCTCCATAAGCTTGAGATATAAGGCGTTAATGGTATTGCTCTAAAGTGATTTAATTCATATTTATTTGATAGAAAACAATGGGTGTTTGTAGATGGGATTACATCCACCAGGATTCATATCCAATTGGGTGTACCGCAAGGTTTTGTTGTGGTTCCCACATTGCTGTAATTGAAAATCTGTCGCACATTACCGATCTTTAAGAGAAAATTAAAAGATTGTATTTTACAAATCAATGCTTAGTGTGCTAATGATTTTGTTAGAATCACAAGACATTAGCAACCGCAGCTAATCGATGATGAATGGAGAAGACTATAACTAGGGTAGTATAACCAACTAGAACGCAATTCATAAAGGCAACATAAACAGGAATAGAAGAACGGACAATAATTGCAGACAATGCAGAAGGTTACTACCGCAAGAAATAGATTACAACCTTCTGAGGGTGGCGTATTTATTATTAGTCACCATTACGTTGGTTAAGACAAAAAGTCGCTGAACCATAAATTTTTTGCATGAATGAACCGAAACCGTCACGCCTCATTGACTTTTGGGGATATAAATAGCCCTGGATAATGCCAGAATAATCAGTTCTCATTTGGTAGTCCAAGAAGAAACTACGAAGAAGATGTTGTTCGAGATTCTACCTGCAGTAGTATACCAACTGTGCACACCAGGATTTCTGGAGTTACCAGTCGAGTTGATCGTCGGGATTTTGAGGTAAGTCTTTTTTAATTTAATATATTATTGTTTTGTGTTGCTTTTTGGGATTTATATTATTGTTTCGTTTTGTTTTGCAGATATTTGGATCCTGAATCCTTGTTAAATGCTGTAAGAGCCTATGGTGTTTGCAAGGACGTCTGTTTGGGAGATGCTGTTTTGCGTCAACGATTGAAGAAGCTTTTGAAGGAGAAGAGGAGACAGGAGGCTGAGAGAAGGATCAATCCTGCGCTTGGACTGATTGTGACCAGGATGGAATCAGCGAGGATGTTTGGCAGAAACGCAGAGAAGGTTGTTGAGTCACGTCCTGTTCCAAAACGGGAATGTTTAGCTGATGTAGAGAAGCAGTTCTTCAGGTGTAAGAAGAGGAAGAGTAAGGACGAGGTTCAGCCGACTACGAAGAAATGTCATTATAGATTGTAAGAGGTATTGTAGATATATTTTGGACTATGTATTTTTTATATGTATATTATATTTTGGTGTTAAATAAATTTATCTCACAGTTTAAGTTTTCTAAAACTGGCCTGACTTTAGAACTATCTTCTGGAACTTTTTTTGTAATTCTGTTTATGTTACATGAATAAATGTTTTGCGTTTGTAAAGATGTAGATTAAAAGGCATTAATGGTATTGCTTTAAAGTAGTTCAATTCATATTTATTTGATAGAAAACAATAGGTGTTCATAGATGGGAATACATTTCGACTATTTTTAACCTATTTTCAAGTTCTATTGAAACACCAGGATTCATATCCAATTGGGTGTACCGCAAGGTTTCGTTGTGGTTTCCACCTTGTTGTAATTGAAAACCTGTCGCACATTACCGATCTTTAAGAGAAAATTAAAAGATTGTATTTTGCAATTCAATGCTTAGTGTACTAATGATTTTGTTAGAATCACAAGACATTTGCAACGGCAGCTAATCGATAATGAATGGAGAATAATTTGGGTAGTATAACCAACTAGAACGCAATTCATAAAGGCAACATAAACAGGAATAGAAGAACGGACAAAAATTGCAGACAATGCAGAAGGTTACTACCCCAAGAAATAGATTACATCCTTCTGAGGGTGGCTTATTTATTATTAGTCACTATTACGTTGGTTAAGTCAAAAAGTCGCTGAACCATAAATTTTTCGCATGAATGAACCAGAACCGTCACGCGTCATTGCCTTTTGGGGATATAAATACCCGTGCAAAATGCCAGAATAATCAGTTCTTATTTGGTAATCCAAGAAGACACTACGAAGAAGATGTTGTTCGAGATTCTACCTCCAGTAGTATACCAGCTGTGCACACCAGGATTTCTGGAATTACCAGTGGAGTTGATCGTCGGGATTTTGAGGTAAGTCTTTTTTCATTTAATATATTATTGTTTTGTGTTGCTTTTTGGTATTTATATTATTGTTTCGTTTTGTTTTGCAGATACTTGGATCCTCAATCCTTGTTAAATGCTGTAAGAGCCTATGGTGTTTGCAAGGACATCTGTTTGGGAGATCCTGTTTTGCGTCAACGATTGAAGAAGCTCTTGAAGGAGAAGAGGAGGCAGGAGGTTGAGAGAAGAATCAATCCTGCGCTTGGACTGACCGTGATCAGGACGGAGCAAGCGATAATGTTTGGCAGAAACGCAGAGAAGATTGTCGAGCTTTGCCCTGCTCAACAACGGGAATGTTTAGCTGATGTAGAGAAGCAGTTCTTCAGGTTTAAGAAGAGGAAGAGTAAGGACGAGGTTCAGCATACTACGAAGAAATGTCATTATAGATTGTAAGAGGTATTGTAGAGATATTTTAGACTATGTATTTTTTGTATGTATATTATGTATTTATTTTTATTTTTAAGTTTATTTGTCTCAACCCTATAAGAACCTGTAATATCCCAGTTCGATGCATCGTATTGTAAAACAAAAGAGATTGTATTTACACTAATAAATGTTTAGTTTATGTAGTTATTTTATCTTGTTCCTTGGAGATAAAGATTGATATTGTCAATCATACGCGCAATATAATTTTCCAGGTGTTCAAATTATATCGAGTGTTTAAAATAACCCTGTACACGTAATATATTTTTCTAGGATATCCTTATGACTAAAGTTTATCTGGGTTTAGTAACCGCGAGTATCTGCAATTGTTGTTTTTGTTTGGATATGTATGTATGTATGTTAGAAAAAGTGTAAGCGAAATCATGACATATACAAATATACTTGCGATATTAACATTCTTTGTTTGTTATCATTTGTTGCAATTGTTTTTTTATATTTTCTCGACATATTTATTTTATCTTATTTACAAGATAAATTAGTGATAAATAAATATTCATATTATATATACTTAGTAATTACTTTCATAACATTTCTAGAAATAATATATTCTATAAAAATTTGAACAATTTAGTTTCTCCTGTAATATTGGCTTGAATATCGCTACTATTATATTGTCTACAATTGTACATGATAATATACATAGGGTTTACGTAATTATTTAGATGTAAATAATGTTTATGTGATAAATTTCCTGCTCTACATTATAAATATGACAGGAATAATAGGATTATTTAGATTGATACGCGAAGTTTAAAATTAAACTCTCTATTGAATGCATATTTAAAAGTACCTCCGCGTATCGTAATTGGGATTTTGTACTTTTAAATATTATTCAGTAGTGTGAAGTTTGTTAAAATAAATTTTAGTTTCACCGTTTTACATTTTATAAATTAACAACCGTAGATAACGCAAACATTGATACTGAATGTTTGCTTTAAAATAGTACCATTTGTTACAAACTGTACCGTAACGTCACAAATTGCGTTTTATATCCACGATTTGACATAAATGACAATTCGACTTATACAGCTAGAGGCAGTGAACTATAGTCAATGTGTGAATATAGCTGGATAACTTTAAGACGTTTTTGGACTACATACAACCACAAATAGGAATGTAGGTTACGAAGGAAACAATTGTTTTTAGATTCAATTATTATTTAGTTTGTTTCCTTGAAACTTTACAATACTATTACATTACATGTCCTCGAAATTATCAAATCGGCTGATATGTGGATTTTATCTACACATATCTAAAACAATAATCTGAACCACTAACGGATATTTTTAGTATCTATATTCGCGTGATATCAGATAAGGTAGTGCATACACATGTATGTATCTGTATTAGATGTATTGCATTAAGCGGACTTAATCTTTCAGTGTTTCATATAGATTAATATTGATATAAAAATATAACTACGATAATCCAAATTACATTCAACAGGCTATATTTCCATTGCCAAAATTAAATTAAATGACGCACAGAAGAGACCTTATGTAATAACTTTGAGGTATACGAACGTGTGGTGCAATATATTTTATATACATACACAGAGAGAGTATGTTTAGCGATGTTAATTAGTGTTATTCTTCTCTATTTTTTTTTATCAAGCTAATGCGATATAATGAGTGAAAACATGTATTGCGGTTATTATCAGTGTCATGTCAAATAAAACTATTTAATTCCACAAAACACACAAATATGCGGTTACTGATTTAAATATAAATTTCCATATTCGGAATTACATCATGTTAACAAATCTACATGACATATAAATACGTCACCTTAGATATTATTCATAGTTTTTTTCTGTAAAAATAACGTATACGATTTATCTTCTATTACAAATAAAGCTGGTGTTTAATAATATGTATTTTTACAACGTTTAATATTTTATATCACATTCTTTATCAGGGTAGTGGAGCCGTTTTAAGTATAGTAAAACGTCTAAAATTGACAAATAAAATTGAAGTTATGAAGTAATTTTGGAACTGAATACAAAGCACTTGTTTGTTTACAATCTTGTAGTGCTGATGTAACTATCAGCAATAATTATGTGCTCTTTGCGACTTCCCCAGAAGAAGAATTTAGTTGCAATAATAAATTTCAAAAGGCGGTTTCATTATATTTTTAAGAGAACTTTAAGAGGTCCTGGTGGTCACATACCAAGATAGCTAGAGAATCAGAATGTTAGTTACCCAACTTGTACTATAATTGTAGCGTGGTTGACACCTCGAGTTATCGTGACGTTCCAACACCCTTCACCCACCAGAAGATTTTTGATTCTAGCGTGATTGACGCATTTCAATTTGAACTTTGGCGTATTTGATATATTATTATTGATTGATTATTGATATTTAATATTCAAATTCTTTCATTTCCCGTTTAACCGGAAACGATTGTCATTTCTTTGTTTCAAATAACATCCTGTATATTTTCTGTAGAAAATTTTCTTTCCAATGGAGTATTACACTTTGTGTTTAGCTTTCAATACAAAAGTGAAATTGCAGTTGCACGACGCTTAACTAACTAAAGTATTCTTGGACATTATGTGAATAAACTTGATTGTCAAACTGTTTGTCTGATTGTTGCTTCGTACAACATTGCATTTAATGAATAACGAAGATTTTGCAAACGAGGACAAATTGGATATAATCCTAATTTATAGGCAATGTAGGTAAAACAGCCGTAATGCCTTCTGTGTTTACGGAGAACTGTATCCTGACAGACGTGTGCCTAAAACTATAGGCATATTTCGCTTTAAATTTTACGCCATGTGGAGCCTTTCCAACGACAAATTTCATTTTTGAAAAAAAGATTGTTACGCTGTTTTGGAAGGTGTGCTTTTGGTCTATTGTTTTAATATTCAAAAAATTCTAAAATCCGCCAAATTCAGATGTTTCAAAATGCAGCTCCTTTAAGGATTGGAATCAGGAGATTATGGCAGACGATTAGCGTTTCTTGCATGGCTTGCGACTGATTGTAAAGATGGTATTCTTATATTGTGGACCGATGAGAGCCACCTTCATAATAATGAAACCGTTAATCGCCACAATTGTCAGCAGAGAGTCTTCATTAAAGACCAACTTTCAGAGTTTGGAAAATTAACGCATGGAGAAGCCTGATCGATGGGTACGTTACTGGATTAAAGTTTTATGAAGGAAACTAAACTGGTGAGGTGTATTGATAACTTCTTCGGGGTGAATTTCCAGAATTTTCAGTATCACAATTCTAAAACTATGATTGATTATGTTAATCAGGGTTTCCTTAATAAGTAGATAGGCGCACATTGCCCAATAAGATTGGCTTGTAATAATCTAATTGCGTCCCTTGCAGATTTCATAGATTTAAAACATAGAATTCGAAATGAATGCATAACTCGTAATATCGAGCTGTTAAGAGGTGTTGTTTCTGGTGAACTTTTACATCGAGTAGATGGTGGTATCGAGTCGTTCTTGCTTAAATGGATATTACTTCTGACAGAGATGCATGCTTGGTAAGTGTATCTTTGCTACTTGCTACCTCTCTTGGTTTCCATAGATTTCTTTGATTTTTACAACTGGTACAATTGGTGTCGACATTTAAAGTTAAAATGTATTTTGCATTCGGTAATTCGAACTACAATACAACTATGTGCTTATTATTGTAGTCATTTTTTAAATCTAGTTTGAGAAATCCAATCTTTCATACTTTCTATTTTTTTTTAATGTGTGGTGGGTGCTTAGTTGCAGTGACTCCGTAAACTGTATCGCTTGTCTGACTATCACTGCAACTCTCGCGGTGTAGTTTTTGTGCGTGTATGTTGTGTTCAATTGGCTTTGTGACAGCATCATATCGCCTTTTATGATGCCGCGCTGTTAATCACTTTGCTCCCAACAGCGAATGGCAAGTCGATCCGGGATTAAACTCTCTGAAAAAATGTCACCGTCCCTCCAGAGAATTGAACCCCGGCGCCTATCGTCCTCTCACAACAATAGTCAGCCGCCTAACCACTGCGGCCATCGACCCGTTTTAATTTGGTTAATGTTAGAACAGGAATTTAAATTGAACACCTCATCCAGATTTCAATTCTTTGACACTGTTTATTGCTTATGATTGGCATATACTTTTGTTGCCAATATTTCGTAGCGATTTTTGATTCAGTTCAGGGTGGGTGAGTAAGTCAGTCATTGCAGCGCCATAATATACCTTTAAGGTGACGTTACACAGTTGTGCGGGAAGTTTAAATTTTCCTCATTTTTAGAGTACTGTAGATTTCTAAACGTGCAATAATATCGAAATTATTATAATTTCTATAAAACTATAACTGCATTAGGCAGTTGCTGATTAACAAAAGAAAATTGGAAGACCTGTAATAAAAAAATTAGTAAAAATTTCTTGACGAAGTAAGGCTTTTTTAACGATATCTCTTAATCATAACCTAGATATATACATGTAGTTCCATAAAAAAGACATAGTAGCTAGAAATATAGTGTAATTAAAAAATGTATGGTATTTTTTTAGTAAAAGCTCAATAATTTGATGCCGAAGGCAAATGTACATGCATGAAGTTCAGCGATTGTGCAACAGATGACGCTCATTAAATGTCAATAGGTTTGTTCCTTTTAGACGTTTACAACACGACGCATGCAGTGATATTCGAAACTCGCTCTTACGACAATGCAAATGGAATAGGGTATTTTTATGGCGCATGATAGTGCCTTTTACTATATAAAGCAAGAGACCAAATCGAACAAAGCTAATAAAATTTTCAATTGCCATAACAAAATTTAAAACCTTATGAGAAATTATTAATTATTTTCTAAATATTTTAAATTTCTAAATATTGAGGTTTACTATTAATCTAAGGCCTATTTACGTATTTTTTTTGAAAAAAATTTTGTTTTATGTCAAATTGAAATTATTTTTACCAAATTATCGTTTTATACTATACTTGCAATTTAAACAGTTTAACAAATTAGAGGAAACAAAAAAGTATTTTTGTTATTAAATTATATTTTTAATATGTTTCACCAGTATGCAACAGATTACTACAGAAAGTAATAAGTTAATAAGGATACTTAAAAACCTAAGAAGTTAAATAAAAATACCTTAATTTTTACATAAAAGGCTAGTTATGGGTAAGAAATAACACAACTTGCTTTTTTATTAATTATTTCTGGAAATATAAAAGTCTGATAAAATGCTTCTAATTTAGGAACTATTTCATTATTGATATAATAATAAATTGAATTGTTTGTTCTACAAACGTTTTATTGATATGTAAACTGGTACAGGTAGGTACCTACTTTTTTAATTTGAATTAATCCATTATTAGCTATAAGATCTAGAAAAAGTTAAATATATTAGACCGAAATTTCAAAAAATTTATATATAGGACTGAATATCATATTTTCCTTTTTGCCCGTCATTCCTGCATTTTCAAAAGTCTAGGGTTTTTATAAAGAATACATTGGCGAAATGATGTATTTCTTGCTCTTCTATCCATTCTGCAAATCCTGAAAAAATTACTCTACACTACTCTATGCATGTATCTAATTCTTATGCTAGCAAAACCTTTAGTAAATTGATAAGCTATCGCAGCATAAAATATTTATATAAGTATATAACACCGCTATATACACAAACCTGGAATTACTACTGTATATACGGTATTTTTATTTACACTAATAACAATAATAGTAAAAAATGATAAAAATGCTAACAAATAAATCTCTTGAGAATTCTTGCAGGACTAGAAAAACCAACTAGCGAACAGTAGAAACACAATTTGGTGCAATACGGATTGATACCACATTGATACTGATGCACAACTACATGGAGTAAGGAAACTTTCGAGAAAACGAATATGTAATTTTTACCCCAATGTATTCATTGCTCGCTCTACCCTTTCCTAATCCAATACAACTGACAAAGATAAACCGAGAGTCTGATTATTCAGGTAAATCCAAATACAAAGCAAATAAACTTATAGTACGGAATTAAATCAAGGTCATTAAATTGAAACGGAAATTTGTGATGTGTATAGAAATATAGTACTCTCCGAGCCATCTATGTTTCAGTTGCGACATAAAATACAGTTTGAACGATATGATGAAAATTTAGGCGCGGAAACGTCCCCTTAATGAAATCAATTCATGTGCCGTTTCAATGTGTGGCCAGCAACGCTGCTTCCCTGAAATATCTAGTCTTCGACGGCTTCTCTTCACCGAAGCTGTTTAGAACTGTTTCAATATTTGTTAATTTTTTTCCCACCAGAACTCAATGGTTTTGTTATGTTAACAAACGAAGTACAAAATTATATTAAACTGTGGTATGTATACCTATATGTATAATAGTGACTCTTAGCAGGATAGATCCACCAGTCATTCGGGGGTTTTAACACCAGTATATTCGTATATTTATTTCCTGTTTGAACATCCTTCTAAGAAAGAGTAAAACTTATCATAAAAGTTATTCATTCTGAGTTTATCTTATTAGATGCCCCTAATACCTTTTCTGCATAATTTAAGTCATTCGAATTTAGATAACATCAATCACCCGCGAAGAATACATAACTGAACAAACACTCTACAATAGAATACATAGATTTAGTAGCTCAGATAAGTATTTGAACCTATTTTTATCTATGTACGGAATCTGGCACGAGTTTTTATAATACAAAATCTCAATACGCTTATCTAAAAGACAAATATTTTGCGGGAGATATCCGAGATAAGATTACGGGGGGAGTACGGTTCCCTTCTGTGTTGTGAGCGATAAAACTCAATCTCAAACTTTCGTATTTACTTCCAAGAACGGTAATGGTTTTATGACGTTATGCTAATGATCTGTTTACGTATAGTAGCACAATTTACCGTAAACTGAAGATTTCGCCGCATTTCCTATTCGTGCAGAAATGCAAACTTAAATTATATCAAATTCATTATGCGAGCAGATGGTTAATTTCTAGAATTACCTTGTTCGTGTAATCCTCCAATACATAGATAAATGTTGTGCATATTTTCACATGATCTCTCGTTAAATTTATATGTGACCTTTAAAACTTTAAATAAATTTGCTTGAAAAGTTTGATATGTATTAACGTAACCAGCTCGGTGTTTTATTGCAAATTAATATACAAACATTGAACCAATAATAATTCTTCATCTACCGCATTTATCAACTACCTATGCAGGATATATGCAGATCTTATTATAATATGTATTCCTAAATAATCACGGCGTGTAAAACACATATGGAAAATAAACAATTGCAATTAATGAACACTAAAAATCATAAAATTAAATAAAGATCCCAGCACATATCCATGAGGAATTCTACCAGTACTTAAATATTCCTATGATTTAAAGTCCCGATTTTCAACCTTATTACAGTACTCACTTACCTACTTATGTACTACATACTTAATTCTTTCCTATTTTACTTTCCCGGCTGGATAGGTGTTGAAATTGAGTCACTGGTCAGGTTGCCTTTTCCATCTTCGTTCTTCACTTTCTTGCGTCTTCTGTTTTACTTCTTCTATCCTGCTTCTCTATCTCAGATCCTTCTCATTGTTCTATTGCCTTTCATATTCATCATGCACCCATACAATATTAATAGTCCTTCCTTTGTTTTGTGTTTCACCGGTTCCCAGTTCAACTTCTCGCGGAATCTCATGTTTTTGGTCCTTCTTTCTTCTCCTTTCCATCTTTCTTACAAATCTCATTTCACTACTCTATGTATTATTTGACTGTTTGCTTGTCAAAGTTTCAAATGATTCCAATTTGAATATTATCAACGAGGTTTACCACCTTCCTGTTTCAGCTTTTACTTCCGGATTTCTGTTTTGGACAGAAGCTGGCTTTTATTGCATTGGAAACCCTCCTTGCTGCTCTCGTACTCTCATTAATTTCATGATCTAGCCTTCTATTTTGTGATATCATCAATCTCTAGTTCTAGTTCAGTTTGCCCAATTTTTAACTGATGTTTCCTTTCCTTCCATAGGTATTGTCTTTTTATTGCTTTGTCGAGGACTATACAGAATAGCCAAAGGTTCCAAATACAGTCTTCCCTTATGCCTTTTGTTACTTCAAACTTTTGGGAGTACTCTTATATTATTCTCACAAATCGTTATTTTATATCTGCCTTCCAATATTCTCCAGATAAGTGTTGCTCTTTGTTTTCTTTTATTGCTTTCTTGATAATTTATCTAACTATGAAATTTCTATCGTTTGTTCCTCTATCTGTTCTAAATTCTTGTTGAATATCCTTAAGAGATTTATTTAGTTTCTTCCTTAATCTATTCTCAATTATGATTACATGCATTTTACTCACTGAACTTAATAATAATAATGACCTCTATAATTGTTGCAGTTTTCGGAGTTTCCTATTTACTAATCTTCTGGTACTTCTCCTGTTACTAGTACCTTCTTCAAGAACATCCTCAACCTTCATCATTTCTTCTTCTCCGACTTTCAGCAAGTCAACGGGTCTCGTATATCGGTGCTTTTCCTACTGTAAATGTTTCCTCTTCCAGTATTGTGGATCTACTCCTTCTTTCCACAACCAAGTTAGTTATATCTTTTCCTTTTAGCAGATCCTTAAAATATTGCTTCAATCTCTCCATGATTTTGTTTTCATTTACTAGGATACCCTCATACCTATTTGTCGGGTACGTTAGTAAGTGAGGTTCCTTCATGCCTGTTTCTGGCGTTTGTAGTAGTCCAAGGGAATAATGTTTGGTTTTCTAAATAGTTGTTTATCATTTTTTCAATTCAATCCAGGACATTTGTTTTTTTTTTGCCTTGACTAGCCTCTTTACCAGTTCTTTATTGAGATTTTCAGTGTCTTTTGTTTTGCTTTGCTGTTCGTCCCACTTCATCACTAGCAGAAAGTGGTCACTACTAACTTCTGACTGGGTTTAAAGTGCAAACTGGTTATAACTAGCTTGTTTTCTATGCAAACATTTATGAATTTATCTCCATTTCTATGTTTTGCTAATTTTTCTTCTTTTCCTATGTAGCATTTTATTTCGGATTTGCAGTTATTTATTTTTCTTTGCAAAGTGCCGATAAATTTATCTTTCTCTTCATGCATTTTGTCTTCGTTTGGACCGTAGATGACTATGACTATGACTTTTTCTGCTAACCAATTCTCACCTTACTACCTTTTTATCCTTTCTGTTGCGCTCTTTTTATTATTTTAAACTCAATTTTACTTTTTTTTTGAGAAGTTAGTTTAAATATAGATAGATTGCTCTAAGTTTTTTATTAAGTTAAGTTTCTCTTAAGTCCTCATTTTACTGTCTTGTAGTAACGTAAGGGTTCACTAAATTTCTAATATTGGTTGATAATCTTATTAGTTTAGTGAGAACTGAAGGGTGTCATATGCAAAGCGTGCTTTTCTTGTGAAAAAATCTTC
Organism: Holotrichia oblita; assembly: GCA_023690525.1. Lineage (NCBI taxonomy): Eukaryota > Metazoa > Arthropoda > Insecta > Coleoptera > Scarabaeidae > Holotrichia > Holotrichia oblita. The sequence continues at coordinate 21,765,988 of CM043018.1, read as the reverse complement.
AATTAAAACAAAACCGAGAAGCTCCAAACAGTTCCAAGAAGTTCTTTCCGAAGTGCTGGTCTAGACATGCAGACAAACAACAATAATCAATTAAAACACAATTTCAATGTTTAAACATCGCCTTTATTATTTTTGTCTGTTTCATAGAATACTTGGTGGTATTGGATTATTTATATTTTATAAACATACATACACAAAAATGTTATGTTAGTTTTACAATAAAGATTGTTGATAATAAACACATTTATTTCACGACTATGAACATGTATATACAAATAAATGCAACTAATTTCATTGCCAGATAGGCTTTTAAACAAATTAGAAGAAAATTCTAACTATACCTAGATTTTCCTAGACATTCTGCAAACATATTAAGAACCTAAAATACAAGGTCAAGGCTCGTTATGTTGCAGTTGTAGTAATTGTTTTAGTGTTTATTTTAAATTAAAAAAAAACACCAACAATTGGAATAACGGTAAATGTAGTATCTATCGTAATAGAAATTGCTATCATCATCATTTCGTAATGTTATATTTATTACATACGTTGAAAGTAATTGTTTAATTTACTACTGTATCTCATGATCAAATAGGATTTTAAATGAGTATGTCAAACGAAACATATTCACTATAATTAAAATAGATTCGTATAATGGAATAACTAATTTAAAAGTTTATCGCTTATCTCGATAATGTCCATTATCTGATATTATCCGTTTCAATATACTCCTGTTGTATATATCTGCTTCGATATTAATTTTGGATACTATACTAGTTAACTATTAACCAATGAGCCAGCAAAACTTTCGTTGCCCTATCAGTAACGTTAGCTTTAGAGATTTTGCATATGTAAAATGATCTCATTATTTCATATATATTACTAATAAGAAAAGTTTGCCTATATTTGGGGTTTGCTTGTCTTCCATTATGCTTAATTATGTTTGATGTCTAGTTTAATGAGATTCTGTGTGTATTTAATTTTTTCAACTTTGAATTTTTTGGTTGTAGGTATCTACATGTCTCAGAGGAAATAAAATAACTGTAACTGTGACTTGGTTCCAAAGTTTATGTATTTAATTTTTCAACTTTGCCGTTGGTCAAGGGTGTAGGCTTCCACAGTCCGAGTCTTTGTTATGAGGGCTTTTGTGTTTTGACCACGTCATAGTAAAGATATACAATAGAAACTAAAACAAAAATGTATACAACTTACTCAAACTTGACGCTTCGCCAGTAATGTAAGTGGCTTCTTCAGAAGCAAAGTTAAGTGAGGGGGTCAGAAGGTCATGGTAACTCGACGTGTCAACCACGCTAGAGGCTCCTGCCTTGTAAAGAATCATTGATCAGAATCGATTGTAAGCTGCCAATTCGAATGCATTGAAATTCTGTTACAAATTCCTCTAACGAAGAAGAGCCGTAAGCCGTAAGCTGTTTTTTTTTGTATAGTTCGTATTATCTTTACGAAAATGAATAACTCAAAAATAGCTGATTTTGTATATAAGGTACCTTAACAAGTTTTGACCGGAAGTGATACAAGAGCGTAAATAATGTCGCCAATGAACTCAGATGACACTATCCGTAACTACAAGTTTTCAGAATTGTAGGATTGGAGGAACATTGGAAAGTTCTAACGAATCAGTTCCGTGAATAACCCTGTATATGTGTATATGCAATTGTATATTCCAATGTTATTCTAAGAGCGACAAACTACGGTTATACTCAGCAGGTAGTAAGCTGGCCCTGCTGCTCTCTGGAATAAAGTATTGAGCGCAAGGTATTTCTCTATCTAGTCGTGTCCGGATACCTTTGAAAGTCACTGTACAACTCTGCAAGGAAGCGAATCAGTGAATGCGAGAGTGGGTACCTATCATCACGGTTGTGATTCTAGGGATGCCTTGGGGGCTTGTCGTCCATCTTCCAGGCCGAAATAATTGCCATCCAGCCTGAGCAAAGCCAGGCTGCTCTTAGAGCACTACAGGCTGTCAGATTTGATTCTGCGGTCGTACTTGACTGCCATAGCAAGCTCGAAAAACTGATGAAACATCACAGGACTACGCTCAGATGGGCGCCAAGCCATTCTGGAATCAGAGGCAACGAAATAACTGACAAGTTAGCAGGAAGTGCAAGGGAACGACAACTTATAGATCCAGAACCGACGCCTGGGAGTTTTATCAGATCTAAATTCAATGCTAGACATTGTACCTACTAAAATGCACTTGCTGGAGTGAGACATTGACAAACTCTCGGGATTCGTTCAAATGAGAAAAGACGTCGCGTCGCAAGGTAGTCTTTATGAGCAGACGCAGGCTGAGATTACTAACCGGTCACTGTACATTGAATAAACCCATGCATCGCACGGGCCTAGTAAATGCTCCCCTTGTGTAGAAACTGTGGGAATAGAATGTTATTGACAATAACAATAATTTAATATGATTAAAGAATTGGAAAATACAGCGAATACTTACCTGTTCTCAAATCTAAAATAGTATATTTTGATACTATACGGGATTTCCGATATTTCTCGGGCTTACTTAATAGGTTTACCTGTAACAAAAACCAATAAAGGTTTTTATATTTCTAGGACTTTCCAAGAGTGGCTAAACTATCAAATCATCAAGTTAATAGACAACTTACGACAGGTCTAAGTGAGCAATTGAAACTGGCGTTGATACTTATTACTCTTAGTTTTGTCTTGGATTGGGTATAAAGAATAACCTCGAAACATCTTTTTAAATGTGTCTGTAGATATGAAGATAATTTAATTAAAACAAAAAATTCTAGTTGCTTTTTTTTTCGTAATATAGTTCTATTTAAATATAAACATGTAGTAAATTACGTAAGAATGTAATATTTATAAAAGATAAAAATCAAAAGCACTATTTCTGTTAGATACGTTTAATTATACCTGTACATTTATAAATCTAATATGTGTATTAAAATGTACGTAAATAGAGTAATTTATTACTGAATAATCATATTTATTTTAATGACCAATGAAAATTCTACTTCCAACAGATTATCTATAATATACAAGTGGGTTCGTTATCGTAGTAGCGATAATTATTTTTGAATTTATTAATATGCATATGTTACACACACATTTATCTGTATTACATTATCAGAAAGAATTACATATATAGATTGAAGAGAAAATCTCTTCTCATATTATAAACTCCTAACTTATTCTTAGAATAGAACGTTAAGAAACAGTTTATGACTATAACATTGTATTCCATAGGGACCATTAATATTATAATAAAAGTTGGCAATATTGAGCAGACTTGGCTAAAGTGAGTCATAATTTTTATTAACATAGATATCGCTTCTGAATTTTCTATAATTTACGAGTTAATTGTTTCCAGTAGAATAACTTGAACATTTCTGAATATTTATTAGCGATGGGAAGGTCAGAGATCTCTAAATTGTATTTTTGTTGATATCTCACTTATGCGAGTCAATATTAGGAGCGGCTGTACATTCTTTTGTATATAGGAATTCTTTATATCTTACGCAAATCCATATGTAATATGTAATTTGTTTACAATTTGATACTATTCATCTCTTGAAGAGCTTATATTAGTATTGTTGTTTACATTTACTGTAATGCTGATGAATATTTTATGACCTCGTTATATATCTATTCTTAAGTGTTAATAATTAATAGACTTAAAAACAGTCTCTTTCGTGATTTTTTAGTATTCCTAACTTCTTGTAATTTAGTCTCTTAACAGTATTCTTCAGAACATAATCTTCATATCTTTCCAGAATCTTTCATTTTATAGGAAATGATAATGATTTTCTTTTATCTTTCACATTTGAATCATCAACCTATGTTTAGATCTGTACTGTCTCTCTGGACTAAATCTGTTAACCAACCGATAACATACGTATAATTACGCAATTATCTGAGTTCCTCTATAAAATAAATGAACTGTAGTTTTACTTTTTCTTGCAAGTTTCTGGTAATTCTCTTTCTTCTAAAAAACCTGTTGCAGCCTGAAATTTTTGATCTTTAAGCCATCTGAGACTATAATGATGATTCCAAATTTACCAGATTTACCAGATTGTATGTCGTCCAAGAGGTTAATAACTAGACAGAGCTGATGTTACGAATAAACTTAGATGATGAGGTTTCCTTAACTATTTTTAGTTAAGTTTACTGCTGTTGTGAGGACACGTGAAATTGAACAACAATATATTATCCTGACTATAAAACACGAAGGTAGTTCAGTAATAATTTGGTGATCTTTCGCTAATTGTACCTACGAGGTTAGTGAGTGCCATTCGTGACGTCAGCAGTAATGCTAAGGTCACGAATGTCTTTGGACGATTAGGTTTCTTTGCACAGTTTGTGTTAGTTTTAAGTCTGCTTTTGTTGTCAAAACAACTGGTAGAAGTAATCGCTTCACTGAGCACAAATTGAACAATAGTTGGCAAACGTTGGACTGTAATGTAAGGAAATTTGCAAAGAGTTAGTGGCCGAAACAGGCCAAACAGTCAAATAGTAATGGCTAGTCCCAGTATCGTTTCTCTAACAGAATTTATATAAAAAGAATAAGATATAGGCATTTCATTTGTATATTCATTTCTTACTTAATATTTACAGTTTCCATAAGATTTTGAATGATTTTAGCCCTGTGAGAGTGAACTATGCTGCAAAGGTATGTATGAATCATCATCTGCTCGTAAACTATTAACGCATGATCTAAAATAGCGCCCTACAACTTGTCTATAATCAATTTGGTTCATACTCCCATTATCAAAGTACACCGGTTCAAGGTCGTCGACAACTTGAAATTTCTGGCTCAAACCGATAAGCATTTGTTCAAAGGTCGTCCGAATAATGGATTGTATTGACTGCCAAGCGCTGAGGTGGTTTTGTAATGATTTTGAGAAGTTTGACGATACTTTTAGTAAGAAACTATTAAGAACTGACGAAATTCCAAGGACGATACGAAACTTATGCGGTGTAATCGGATTTGCAATTGAAAAAAGTGAAAAAATCACTTTTCGATAGGACAATGAATTAAAACATAAGGCCAAGGATTGTCAGGTCTATACGTTAAGGAAAAAACAAAATCAGCCTTATGGTTATGAAAGTCTCCTTCACAAGATAATAGGGTCTATTCAATACGAATAGGAGTTGTTAGGTTGTGTTTATTCTTCTGGTTAGGTCTTCTAATGACCTAGTTCAGCTAACACCACAAACCTCATTTATTTAGACTATCAAACAGCGGGTCGTGCTTAGCATTAATGAGAGTATCAAGGCTATTAATCAGTCAATTTTACATACATCTCTTACAGAAATAATTAATGGGCAAACATCGTCAAAAAAATGATTATACTATATCGTAGTCTTGCATTATTTCTTGCGTAGTATCTATTTTTTACTAAACTTGGAGGCTGTCTATATGTGGCTTTAAAAATCGTGTTAGTTCATATATAAGTAATCGGTCAAAGTCGATGACAATTTGAAATTTATGGCTCACAAGAACGAATATTTCTTCAAAGGTCGGCAAAAAAGTGAGTGTCGAAACAGCGCACCAAGGTGGTGGTTCAGTGATGATTTGGAAGTGTTTGGCAAGACCTAGTACACAATTTACTGGATTCTAAGAAATGAACGGAAAGCTATGTGAGATAATCACGATTGCAACTGGTTGGTGGTAATTTTACTTTTCAATAGGACAATGACCGAAAACATACAAGTTTTGACTACAAAGGTTGGAAGTTTTACAGTTATGGAAGTTGCTTTCACTAGAGTTTGTTTTCACTTTTTATTTTACAAGCTCCACATACGATAGTGTGATTACTGTGCCTAGTGCTCTTATAATAGTCAGGTTCTTGCTTCTTGTTTGATATTTAGATTATTGTAACGTTTGACTATACTAAAACTTTCTTAGATCCACATTTTCTTTAAAGGACGAGTTAATAAGCGATCCAAGTCACCGACATTTTGAAATTTATGACTCACCCAAACAACTATTTGTTTGAATGTTGGCAAGAGAGCAATTGTCGAAATCTAATGGTCTAATGCGAATTCACGGAATTCTAAGAAGGAAACGGAAACTAATGTGAGGTAGTCGAGGATTGCAACTAGTTGATGAAAACTGTACTTTCCAATGGGACCATGACTCTAAGCATAAAGTTAATGTTTGTGAGGATTACGTTAAGACAATTGAAGACTTCTGGAAAATATTTTCCAATTTCTGTTTTACTATTATGCACGATTAATGTTTTTTAGACTTAGTGTTGACAATATTGTTACGGTTTCTTTCCCATTATGGTTCGCTACCATATCTCAGACAGAGTATTTCATCTCTGGGTAAAGAATATGAAGGTAGTTTCAGGCTTGTTAGTTTAACGAAGCATATAAACAGTTGAATGGAAAAAGAGAATTGGCGCATATTTATATTTTATTTTGGTTTGCACAATGAATGGCGTCCGATTTGATCACTAAAATAATATGTGTAAAAATACCAAACTTATATACTTACTGAGAATGTAGTGTCAATTATATATTTCGCAAGTGCAGAAAATGAAAAATAACTTTAATACTATCATATATTACAGAATATTATTCATACTTTAACTAATTTGAGACGATTAATCTTAATAAATATTTATGGCTACAAACATATTACTAGACGGTTAGAAAGTTTTAAATACTAATCATGCTACATAGAAGCCACTATAAGGAAGTTTAATCCGTACTAACTGCACTGTTGAGTCAGAGAGAGCGAGCGATATTTCGGTTAAATGGTGGTGGTCGAGTAACTTAGAAATCGATTTAAAATGATTAGTAGACTTTAGAGATGCTTACTATGTTCTCATTATATGTCTTCTACATCAGATAATACTAATCGATCACTTGAGAATCATAATTACTGTAGTAGAATAGTTTCTTAAAGAATTTGCGCGCTTGAATAAATAGAAAACGACCTGACATAAAATATTCTATATTAGGTATATGCAATATAACTTTGTGCATCATATACATATATTAGAAGATATTCTAGGTAACTGCTTGTCAAAGTTGAATATGATACAGTACATACATTATATCTTTTGCATATTCGATGTAAGAGTGATGCACAAGACTTTAGATTGGGAAATTTGGATAGCACAGTTGGACGTACAGTTAATAAGTAATTTTCTTGTCGGAAGTGGTTTGCTGATTCATTTGCTCATTCAAAATTTTTTATAAATAACTGGCATACTCTGTTGTTGATTAAAAATTACGAACACTATTTGACGAATTAAAATTCTGTAGATTTTGCTTACTTGCTCTACGAAATATTGCTCAGCCCGAATTCGTATGTATATGAAGATCCTGAATAAGATCCAATCAATATCGGAATTGGGTTTTTCCGGAATGACCACTTTCATGTTACAATACGATTAATATTGAATTCGTAACTGGCCGAATAATACATCCGGGTAATCGGAAATAGACATTTAGTAATTGATTTCGAAGCGGTACTGAGGAGCTTGTAAGTTTGCCTGTCGGGATATCGTATAGTCTAATTAAACTGTGTTTTTGGCATTTGTATTTACGGCAAGCTGACTTGGGTAGCTAACGTCTGTATTCCGGATCAAATAGATCAACCCTTCCAGTGCACGTGGTTCGGAATTATTACGAAGTTTCGCTAACCTTCGATATATTTTTTTTCCGCAGTAAATTGTTTTGGCGTTATGTGTTTAATAATGTTAAATTTGAAATGATTTAATACGTTGTGGGTTTTCCGAGATAATGTCGACATATGTTGTAACGTTTGGAATTTCTTTTTAATTACGTGAAAAAACAAGTAGATGAGTGAGGATATATACAGTGTATACAATTCTAATTTATTGCAGTAGAAACATTTTTAAAAAACAAACTCAGATGAACTAGTTGATTATTGTAAAAACAGTATTTTCAGATACAGAAACAATATTTCGAGTACTGCATTGTAGAACATTATAGATAATTAAATCTAATTTGAAGGAGTGTTATGTTATGTGTTACCTACTTTTTGCTAACGTAATAGTTATGGTTTAATACTCGAAAACTGCAGTTAATGCTGGTGATGCCGAAGGATTACTTCTGAGACCTGTGCTTTGTTTTCAGCCTCTTGGATTCAGATGAAACTTATAATCTTTTACATTTTGACGATGCGATGTTACCAAGCTAAACTTGAAACATTACACTTCAAGAAGACTTCAGTCAAGTCGAATAATGTGGTAAGTGTTTTCAACTATTCAAGAATGTATCTATTGATGAGGCCACGGTGAACTTTAACGTTAGACAAAGTCCATCACGCTTGAGTTCAAAGATTGGGTTCTAGTCGACTCTAAAGCTGGATACATCTTAGGAACCATATCGGCAATTCAAAAATGCACTTTAGGAAAACAGACAGATGACTGATGGATCAAAATTTTATATTATTTATTTGATTGTATTATCGTAAATAGTTACACCTATTATAAAAGCCTCCGTCAAGGTCTGCATCTATTCTCTGGACTTGGATATTCCTCTTTAACCAAGGACAGATGGAGAGTACTTAAACCCGCATAATCGCTACTGAGGTACAACGTTCAGGTAAAAAGTGCATAGGAGCTTGGTTTAGGTTAGGCCCTTTGGCAGATGGTGGTGCGGTCTGCTACTACGTATTCCACTCGGTGCCTTGTCGTTCATTAAAGGATTGTCGTGATCAATCATTCTGCTCCTTAAGAAGGTCTGTGGTACTCACCAGATTGAAATCAGCTGGTATATTACCTTATAAGCTATTAAAGCTTTTACGACCGTCCTGCATAGAAGCAATTTATTTATGATACTTACAAAGTCGGCTCGCAGGGCACAGTAGAAGATTTAGCGAACTTACAACTGTCGTAGTTTTTGTGGGACGCATCGCTCGACCAGGGGTGGTGGTATTCACTAGACGGGCATCATTACTTCTTTTGGGGCGGATTTTGATGTCTCTGATATTGACAAAATTTTCTTGTTTAAGTGATTTTTGTCACGACATATAGGTGGAGCTAAATATTAAATAGATCCGAGAATAATTCAGTCCCAGTTCCCACAAGATGCAAATACTGGTCTCAAAAGTTCTATTTGTCAGACATGATGCTATTGAAGTGGTCAATGCTGATTCTAATCCAGCCTAGTTCATCTATACATATAATAGTTCTCTGTTCCACACTATATCGAAGACTTTCTGTACGGTTTTTTGTACGGTGAAAATGTAAGAAATATTAATGAAAGAAGACTTATACATAAGGTACATAAGCTAGTGATCGCTAATATCATCTATGTGTACGAACATATCCATAAATTCACTCTCATTGCCAGAACCTAGTAAAGGAACAAGAAAGCGCAAATAAATAGGTACATAAAAATATAATAAGTTAGAAACTAAGAGAAAATTCAACATCTCAACTCAGGGAAAGAGCTGGGAGAAATTTAAAAATACATTAGTAGAAACAGTACCAAAACGAATAGAAGTAAGAAGCAAACGATATGCTAGTTGGGGGATTTAGGCTGTTTAAAAAATAGCACGCTAAAAATAAAAAAACGTATGTGGAAGAAGTTCAAGTTCTCATATCTTTGCTTGCTAGATTTCGTGATTGTCTGTAGGATTTTTGAAAGGCTAAACATCTAATAGGTCGATAGTTCTAAGTGAACAATGGAAATTTTCCTGTTTTACAAATAACGACCATAGTGGTAAACTTTCGGATAGTAGGAAGGCGGTCCTGTCGCAAAGCCACTTTGATCATATTTAGGATGGCCATCATTGTCTTACCTGGAAATTCTTTCAGCGCCCGGACACCCTTCTATTCTCTTTTCGCTATATAATTGGCCGGATCTCCTCTGGTGTTGATGGTCTTAAGTCGTCCAGATAATAGTGCAAGGGAACAAGACAAGATCATATGCCAGGAAAAAATTCAAATTGCAATAACACAAAAGGGATTTCAACTCTTCTCGAGACACCTTCTTAGTATTTTCATACTTCAGCATTAATGCTTCCAAACAGCATGGAGGAGATACAACTTGTATCAGAATTCACTATTTTCTTAAATAAAATATTATACTTACTTTAGTTAAATCTTTTCAAACATTATTGTGTGGTATTTTTAGGTATTCTGTATCCTGAAGCTATTGTTACTGTTAATTCTAATTGAAATGGGTGAAAAAAATCGATTCAAGACATATTGCACGGTTGTTAATAACTATAACCTTTAAATTAAATTTGATTTGTAAAAAAGCACTCTACGAGATTTATAAAATCGCGAACGATATGAAATGGAACAAATATTGAAGTAATTCTCTTGAGCAGCGAGTACATATATTTCTATCAAGATATGAATGTGCAGAATTGCTATAAATTATTAGAATGCCTTATATATTACTATTGGAGCTTCAAATTTCCTCCTGGTATTATTAAATGATTTTCTTTGTAGTTTTCTATTTAGAAGTTCTGTTTTTTTTTTCACTTTTGATGATTTGCTGAACTGAATCCATGACAAATTAATTTCATCACAAAGAAGATAGAGAAACGCTAGCAAATATGTATCTCGACAAAAACTGTTTATTCTAAAAAGTTATTTACTTGGAACATGCAGTCTATTACATATTCATATTATATTTGTATGCTTTTGCAAAGTACTAATCTAATATGTTTATATAATTAATCAATCTTTTTGTTTATTTGTTTAAACGATTAGATAAGAATTATAAAGGAAACTGTTGGTATTCAATGTTATTCTCGCGTATCTCTCTGCTAATATATATTCCATTTAAGGGAAAATTAGATTTAGGAACTGAATTTTTAAACAAAGTAATCCTATACTTACCTCCTGCGCCTTACCTACCTTATATTTCCCGATGCTGTACTACATTGTTTGATCGGAATCAATACGTATACACACACTCAAAAGAAAGCAGATATGAAAAGGGGCTAGTAGGTAATATCTGTTATGTATTTATATATAAAGTTGGGTACTCTGGGGAAATTAATGAAAGTCTGTAGAAATTTTTTCAGGTACTTTATTGCATTACCTGAAAGGTCGATAATGCACAATGTACAATATTTTACAAGACAATAATATAATAAATTGGTAAACGATGGTAACCTCTTCTTGTATATATTTTGGTTGCGAAAATCTATATTTCGGATACGATCTTCACTTGTTTCATTTTAATTCAATATTTCGTATCAAAACAAAAGAGAAAAAAAAAACACAATAATTGCTGATTCTTTCCGCATTAACAAAATAAAAAGAAATATGAAGTAACTATAATAATAAATATTCTTTCTAAATGATAAAATGTACATGATTGTAATTCCTCATAAAAATTGATCTATAGATATAGCTATATATAATAATAAAATTAAATTTTAAAGGAGCCAGATTAATTTTTAATTTGAGAAATCATTATAAAATTAAATTGCGATCATTACCATTCAATTTTTTTTTAAATTAGGAATTTTTTAATCTAGCTTCTTTAAAAATAACATTATTTTAAATATATTTTGTATATGCACATTATGACGAATTTCATTTAGTATTTAAAATAATAACATAGGCATTTATTTACAATTTACTAATACATATAGTGTTCATTTACGGTTTTTAAATTTTTTCTTTTTTTTTAAGCACTTGGGTTTCTACTTTACGTATAAAATACAAAAATAAAGAAACATAAAAATAACATTAAAAAACGATAAAGAAAAAACAATGTAACAAACTGTTTTATACAACATAATAGTTTAGCTAATATAAAAGAAACAAATTCGTGTAACTTAACGATTTATTTTGAATAAAATATGAGAAAAATAAAGATTTAATACTATAATCAATTTAAAGAAAATAACGTTTTTTCAACAAGTAAAATTGTTTTTAACACCTGTAGGTATATAAAATTCAAAAAATCCTTTGTATCAAAAATGTTTTTGCCTTATCATGGAAAAATATACCTACAATTTATTGTTCCTTTTTTTTGTTACACTTTGCTGGTTTCTTCCAAAAAAGTTTACAGTAAAAAAAACCTGATATGCCCTCGATAATTTTCTCAACCTTTAATTTATGGGAAAGATATACATTAGAATGCAAAAACAAATATGGTTGTGAAATTTGGGAGTATTTGTCAACTATTAAAGCCACAAAGACACACAGTTTCATTCTGTTACAAGTTATACAAATCCCATCCGAAAGAAGCAATTCAATTTTTGATTTCTCTTTAATAATCGAAATTATTTCATTTTTGAATTTACCGCGTTATTTTGATTCCTTCGAAGGGTTCTTGTAATAATATTCAGTAAAGGGGGTGTTCCGCGAAATATATCTACAAGCATTTTTAATTTTCTTTTTAAATTTAATTTATACATTGTATTCTCCCAAACATAGTCTTTTTTTCGCAAAACTACATATTTATTTTATTTAGTATTTAAAGTTATGTTATTATAATAATGTAAAATGTTAATATACAAATTAATCTAAAACATTATAGTATAGATTACTTGTAATATCACAGATTCATTTTAAGTGCTCTCTACATTTAAACGGTTTTAAAAAATTGTCCAATCGATGTACAATATTTACAAGATTTTAACATGTGAAGTCATTGTCTTGAAAATGTGTTGCTCCACATGTTTTATTTTGAGGTCTAATTATAACTATATTATTTATTTTATATTTATTTAATGAAGTTGTGTGTGTACAGAGAAATAGTTTATTCCTTTTTTTAATTCATCTACGCGTCCTTCAAACTATTTCCTCCATATTTTGTTTGTTTTAATTATAACGTTATATAAAAAGATTTATTCTATATAAAATTGTCTCAGTTGCGCTAGCATAACCCGTAATATAGATGTAGTATATACAGGTGTGGTAAAGAGTAATTTGGATTTTTTAGTTGAATTCAATATAATCCTTTACCATCATTGTACAGCCTATTTACTATGCTCGAAGCTACATCAAATCTATAATAGATCATGTATACTTTCCAGCATAGCATATGGGGACATTATTTATATAAGAGGTTGTACATATATAATATAATCGTTTATTTTTTAGATCCTCATATGTATTTATTAACATTAAACCATCCTGCTCAAATTTCTCTTCGAGTGTCGTACAAGGATTGTCAACTTAGTGCTATCTGCGGTTATTTAACTTAACCGTAGATTATAATAGAAAAGTAGAGAGCTATCTTGTGTTCAATATGTATGTGTTTACATATATACGTAATTATGTAGTAGTTGTATTCGTATATGAAAAAGGAAGCTTCATACTTCTGATGAAAAAAATACATTCGTTAATTTGTTGCCATCATCAATTCTAAAGTCTTTTTGTGCTTCGTTTTTTATATAATAGCGGATATTTTACGTTAAATTTGGCGATAGATTTAACCGCTCTTTTAAGATCTTTAATAATTTTGATTTGTGTTTGATTATTTAACTTCCTTCACTCTCTTAATAGGTTAAAATTTGAGCGTTTAATTTTGTTGTTAATTGAGAATATTCATATTCATTGATACAACTGTATCTCAAGATAAAAATTTTGATTTTAATTTCGTTTATACCCGCTAGCATATAATTAGAAAAAAAAAAAATTGACAACAGCTTTGACTTTAATTCTGAAAGAAAAGGTCTCCTTTTGAAATGTAACATTTTTCTATCTATTCATCTTTATTACCTTAAATATATCGTGAGAAGAAAATCTATAGATTTCTCTTTCTTTTTTTAGAAAATTTTCTATCGTATCACAACTGCAGCTTTCATCATAATAATATTTTAATATCTATATCATCATTATAGATAAAAATGATCCGTTTCTTTGTTACATTCGTACAAAAGACTTTATTTTTCCTCCTATTATTTGGATCACCGAAAAAAACAAAATTCATGATGAAAAAAACAAAAAAAAACGTAAATCTATCACAAAAAATGTATGGATCCTAATGCGATTAGGTTAGACTTATCCGTTGTCTTAATCTTGTGTTCGCTACGTTTCTAACGAAGCGATTAGGCTATGAAAGACTGTGTTCTGCATTTCACTGAACATCGAAGCATGGCCGCAACTGAACGGGTTGGCCTCCGATTCGATATTTTGCGTCGATGGCACGTACCTCAGTCTAGATTCAGTTTCAGGTAAGTTATTGTTCATGAATGTGCTCATCCGAAAATCGTCCTTATCGCACACCCTTTCACTGATACCATCTAAACGCGCAGTCGATGAAACTAAATCACTAACTTGTTGCAACGCGTTCAGTTGATGGTGATGGTGATGATGGTGGTTCAGATTGTGCTGATGGTCATCTAGTTGCGTTGCACACACTAGATTCAAGTCTGTGTTTGCTGGAGGTGGAATAGGAGTCGTTCTAGGACGTTTAGGCACAGGTTCGTCGTCTACAACATTCACATCTTCATCGTCATCGATGCAAGTCAACATCCTAGGCGTGGGTGGCATGTAGAATTGAGAAAGCACGTCCTGAACATCACAGTCTTCCATTTCATCGAAGGAACGTTTCCTGGAAACATCCACAGATTCGATAGTATCCACTATATTATTATTAGTGGCCGGGGCACTATTATAACCGTTCGTTAAGTTTTCCTCGACCAGTCCACTCATCACCATACTCTTAACACTGTCATTAACACCACTCATGTCTTCAATTTTATTATCGAAATCATTCTCGATCGCGAAATCCGCGTTTAAACTGTCCACAATTTTAGCATCACTCGGAGTGAAATCACGCGAATCCTCGAAACTATTATTCTTCATCTCGTTCTTGATGAATTCGCTCTTCAAGTTGAGGAAATTATCGTTGTCGTAGCAACGCGGGTAATTCAACTGCTGCTTCTGGATCTTCTCATCTCTGGCCTCCTTCTGCAACCGCTTCATTGTATTGTTGATGAGAACCGAACGGCACAGACTAGCTTCGGGATCTTCGATCTTCTTCAGCTTATTGATGCTGATCTTGAGGACCTTCCTTCGTTCTTCTTTCTGGCGATATTTCGCCGATATCATCGAGGGACGGTTTTTTGGTGGGCAGTAACCGGTGGCGTAGGTCCTTGGTGGTCCGAAGATGTCATCGCAGTCGTCCGTCACTGTTGGAGGTGATTTCATGTTGTCACGTTGTTGTTGGTCTCACACTGAAACAAAGAATAAAGAATTTTAGATGAGATCTCCTTTAACCAATTGATTAATATATTTGATTAGGCTTGGGAAGGTTATTTATTAAAAAGTATTATTGCTCAAGACAAAACTATAACTTTAAAGAGTTAAGTCTTCATAAAACTGCATCACTAATCCAAATTAGTTTTTATAAATGATTAAAAATTTTATACAAATCGCAATTTACTTAAAACGTTGATATAATGCTTAGTAAGTGATAAAGGTATTAATGTGTGACGTCTGATAAAGTCATCAAGATTGATCAACACAGAATACAATTACTTATATCACCTATATAGTCGTTGACAGTCCTTTATTATAGATTTCTATATATTGAATATGTCATTCAATACGAGTTTGACGTATGAATATCTGATAATGTTGCCAATTTGAAATTTATACTAATGCGATTGGAAATTGACATAAAATAGTTGTGCAACATTTTTGTAGAAGTTTTATATGAAAAATTTAATTGTTTAATAGTGCAAGTAAAATTATAATCTCGTATCTATTAATAAATGATGAATGTACTGGTTTGAAATGTTAGATTTAAAATTTTAATTTGTGGTTTAAAAAATGAATTAATCAACAATAATACATCGAAACCTATTTAAATAAAATATATACATATTTAAAATTATTACAAATCATTTTTATTTTCGCATATTTCGAATAAGTAATCACTTTTTCCAAATTTATATTAATCTGTTTTTATTAGAATAAGAATACTAAAGATTCCTACAATAAATTAATATAATAAAATCAGATCTTACCACTTTTTACAGCATGAAACCCGTTCTGTATTAAACTAGATTGAATAAAGTTAACACCGAAATATTATAAATTATAATTGAACGTAAAAACTGTCAACCACAACACTGTAATGACGTTATGACATTGACAATGGATAAAGCAAAAAACACAGTCGGATATTTCCGATAACCCACAACTAAATGTTTCTTCGGCAATTAATCATTCGAATACGCTTTCGCTTGTTAAGTCCGGATTGGTGCAAGTGGAAGTACACGCACGACCTAAATCAACTAATAGGAATAACGTAGTGAATTAGGAATTTTTCGATCGCTGCCTATTGTGTTATCATTGCCGTATTAATAATCGCTTTTGATCATATAAAATCGTAAAAATATCAGTAGTGTTATCTATATAATCTAATCTGTTGTAACCAATAATTGTCTATTGATTATAAGGTTCTTTAAATGCATTGTACTAAAATATGAGAGAATTTGTCGGAATTATTTTTACGTTTCACTTATGTACAGTTTGTGACAAAAGTGTTTATCCACAAAATATTTTTCTTATCGTATATCCATACAGTTGAGCGTAAAATTAACAATTTAGAAAGTGTCATCTATCATAAATATATAATAATTACGTTGCTTAAAATTCCTTGCTCTTACTGGTTGAAATTATTATTTAAAAAAAGGACGAACGAGAGTGTGGATATTGGATATCATGCAGAAAAGTCTGGCTTGAAAATGTTAAAGAAAGTGAAGTGAAATCTATCCAGCTTAAAGCAGACTATGTTAAATGGACTAATCTGAAATAATGTGCTTTCCTATTCTTTTGTAAGAATATATTGATCTACCCTTAAAAAACATGTTTTTTAATTGATCTGAACAATCAAAACTACCAACTCCTAGGAGTTTGTGGGCCACCCTTTCAATACAAAATAATAAAGTTATATTCTTAGTTCGGCAGCTTTTAAAATTATTAATTACCAACAAAAGAGTCAATAGATTGGAAAGCAAAACTGTTAGTATTTTATATTAATATTAGGTTAGATTTTAAAAGTTAAATGTTGACATTGTTTCGTCGAGGATCTCAATTGGGTTAAGGTTGGACTACATGTTAAACCGTTTCGTCCGCTGATATACGGCTCATATAACTATGGGATTGAAGATCAACATCCCTATGGATCTGGGCGTTGGTTACGAACCAGGCTGCTGCCACAATAATGTGCGAAAAAGATTGACCCTTTTGATCTGCAACTTACAAGCGCTGGACCTAGGTGAAGCCACCATAAGTTAGTATCAGCCGGAGAAACACCGTGAATATCAACAACTTCAAACTCAAGCTGAGGAAACTCTTTCAGGAAATTAGGAGAGCCAAAGCCGAAAGTCCCCTGATAAATCAGGACACCACCATCGAAACAGGATGTCCAAAAATTAAGCGTCGTGTAGAGAACCATGCCAAGATACTCCGCGTCTGAGAGCTTCATGGCAGCACTTGGTCCTCGACAACGTTCAACATCATCATCTACAACCAAGTGCTGCCATGAAGCTCTCCAATGGAGTATCTTGACATGGTTCTCGACACGAAACTTAATTTTTGGACATCATTTTCGCTGGTGGCGTTCTGGTTTACGTTCGGCTCTGGCTGGGAAGAGGACAGCGTTTTCTAATGAAAATGGAGTGTCACATATTTATCGGGATTAATGACCATCCGCCACTTGCGTCCATTTGCATAACTCGTCCACCGATTTCTGGGCATCGCTTGATATATTGTTGAAGGAGTTTGCAATGTATGTTTTACATGTCAAAATAATTCCAATCCAGTTAAACTAATTGAATTACCGTATTATTTAAATGAATGTCTGATTCCTGAGCTTGTGATTCTGCATTGGGGAAGTTGAATAAAAGCAGTAATATTGATTAAAAAGAAACGAGTTATTTTGCAGTTGTAAACCGTATAATTTTATGTAAAAATGTTCCTTTTGGTCTCCAAGTAGATTAATGTTTGAACAAAAAGCTTGAACAAGGTAAACCTCACCAAAAGCCGAAGAAGCTTGATTACCACCCAGAGGTGGTGGCACAAATTTTCTGTAGTGTGAAAAAGAAGGGCTAATAGCAAAACCTTCGTACCTATCTCAGACCATACATGGTTCTACATACATATGATCAGCTACTCTTACATATGTCTACGATTGTTGAGCTAACTAAAACTCGTTTGGGCTCCACCCACGGCCTTCTAGTATATAATAAAACGAGAAAGCTAGTAGACTACAAAGAAATGCTTTCTGTGGGCTAATCCATGGTTATGAATCAGGCAATAAGTACAATTTTGAGGCAAAAATACTGTGATGACCGGCAGTAGATCCACTAATAGGAACACCTTTAGAATATGAATACATCGTTTATTATGTGTAAGTGTAACCTACATATATATAAGCAAAACTATATTTTCGATAGTCTTATCTTTTATAACGTAAGGTTACTTGATGTTATAATAACAAAAATTCCATGAAATATATGAAAACATTTGTTTTAAACAAGGAATGTATAACGAAGCTTTAAGTAAATTGGCGGTTTGGAATGTTGAAGTGTATGTGTGTATATCTTAACAGAACGAAGTGAATTCCAAGCAGTTTTTTGCATGCGATTAACATACAATTCATTGTGATAAAGTGTCTAATTACTTATACAGTATTTTTCAACGAGAAAAATTGTATTTACGATTTAGTTTAATCATAAAATACGAAGAAATTTCATTCCTAGTATTTCGGGGATTAATTTTGAAATTTCTAAACTTACTTTGCAATGTAATGTATTAAAATTGCAACTTAGTATTTTGCACTAAATTTAATTGCAGCTAATTTTATAATTTAATAGATATTATTGAAAAAATCATATTTAGAAGAATACAATTTAAAAGTAATCCGCGTACCAGATTGATTTAGCTCGCACAAATCTCTGTGGAATGTATGAAACGGTAAAAGTCCGAAGAATATATTTGCGAAGAACCAAATCAGTATCCGTGTACTGGATCAGTTCCGCTTGGAATCGTCCTTTCTATCCTCTACGGTTCAGTCCACCACACAAAATATTCCGGCAAAATATTTCGAAGATCCGGGTAGTTCGGATGAAAGATGGATGCTTTTATTCTTTCATAGCGGCAGTGATGGGTGTAGATATTTCAACGCGAATGTAGTATCTATTATTAATGAATATCGTATATCATGAGATAATGTTTTATGTAGTTTCAATTTTATTTATTTATTTATGTGGATCACAATTATAATCATTTTTTGTAATTTAATCATTCAATAATCAGACTTATGTTCTTCTAGATTAGTAATGTTTTTTCTCACGATATAATTGATTAATCTTAGTAACTTAACCTCGATAGTTAAACTATAAGAATACATTTATATTTTTTGGACACCGCTTAATTATTTTCGTTAAATATGACGTAAATTCATCGAGAGCTCTATTTGTAAACGCAGTCAACATAATATGTTAGACGTAAGCGCAAACAATGTAATAAAAAATATTCGTTGTTGATGGCTTATTACTTATTACTAGTAAATAAAACCCGGAAAATTATCTAGATAGCTTTGTTATTGTTAGGTTGTTTGTGTCGCTGTTTACGCATAAAATAAACAAATATATTAGTAAGCACAATGTTTCAAATTATAAAGTGTTTTCCAAATAAATATGTGTATATGAAGCTGTTCGATTTTATAATCTGATCTCATCGATTTAGAATATCGAAAGGTATTAATGATTACGTAATAGATTTTGACATACGCATGTTGTCGCTATCTCAGATAAAAAAAAAATCTAACTCTATTGTGATCTAATTCAAGGTCGGCGATAGATCTTGAAATAATTATGAATATATCAAGTCGCAGTTACTTCCGGGTTATAATCTAGTCTATATAGATGTTTTGATTATGCACGAGTTGTATAAACAATGTTACCAGCAGGATTCCAGATTTTATTACAGCCTTTAAAATGGCACTGACTTTATTGTCTCATACTAGCAGCAATTACTGCAGTATTAGAGTTATGAGTAGCTCAAATTTGTGTGACTTATTTATTTATAGATGGTAATTGACGTCATACTTCGAAATAATCTGATAAAATTCCGTTTGTTTACTCAGAAGGAAATGTATTTATATTTCTCTGATTAAATTAGTTCAATGCAATTTAATTTAGTAAACGGTGTTTTCTATTATGGGAAATTGACTAGGACAGGAAATTTTTTTCAGATATTAATCATTATTTATATTGCTACAATTGAGTCAACGGAAACTTCACGATTAATTCTGTCGAATTTGCATGCAATATGCAATGATGTTTCTGAATAATATTGAAAATGCACAAACAAATTAAGATTCGCTGTGAATCTTCAAGGAAAGTTCAATGTCATCACTGTACGACATTACTAATTAAAAATATTGATTGCTAACGATTTTGTTGTTTGTAATTGTTGCACAATATTTATCTAATAATATTTGCATATATCTATATTTATGGTAGCTGGGAGCGATTCAATAACACCTATTTTCGTCAAGCAAATCATATTTTTTAAGAAATTGTGTCAGAATTCGATTTAATAACTGCGAAAATGTTGCAATAATTATCGATGAAAAATGCAAAACTCATAACTAGTTTTACTATGTTGAAACTATAGAATAACTCTCACTTGTCTCTTTACAGTATTAAATGGATTAGTAGGGCAAAGTGGTATAAGTTCCACATTCCAGACAGTTTTTACGACGTAGTTATTTAATAAATTTACTGTCTACAATTTATTTTCTAAGTAGCTGGAAGAAGATGTACAGTGAAATAGTAGAGTAACAAAAGATAAAACAATTGTAAGTTTTTATTCATGGTCACTTTAACACCACTGGAAAGGTACATAAACCTCTCAGTGTAATCAGTAACGGCTTTAGCCTCAAACGACATTATTTATACGATATTTTAGTTGCATCCAAAGTCTTATTAAAGTAATATAATAAAGAGTATTATTATTGCTTTGATAATGACAGTTTTGCCGTTCAAACACGTCAGCTTTATGTTGAGTGTTTAGTGTTTTACGGGTGAAATAGTGCATTCCATTTTTAATTTATACACCAAAAGATCCATTGAGGAACTTCCCAAGTCAATTTTCCCCAAATTTTTCTCCCAAAATTTTGTCGGAAATATTTCGTCAGCAGCTCTTCGATTCTCGGGTTCTCTGCCGTGTAGAAAGGTTGTGGTACTTGACGTTTCGATCATGTTGTAAAAACCATTACAACTCGTTAAACCAGTTGATTGATGACAAGAAAGTTACGGTTTGGGGTGACTTCATAGTTAATTTAATTCCTGATCAAACTAGACCAATTTGTAGCCATTAAGATTGTTTGATCTATATAACAAATAATGTTCTACTAGATTTTACAAGATGGCGCTAGTTAAAGTTGATAATAGTTAATGTCCTAGTGAGGTTGATCATTAAAATCCTAATTGTTGTTAAGCACAGTCCTTACGCTCCTTTCTTCTCCACTCTCCTTGTGACCATGTCACAGACGAAGACGTTCTAGATAAAAAAGAGCATCTGACCATGATAGTTCTAGCTCACAGATGTAATACTTCCAGATATACAAATGGCCTCTAACATACATGTACCACATGAATTGCTTTCTTTATTTTGGAATGATGGTATTATTGGCATTATTTTAAGATTGTTAGACATGTACCCAACACATAGCAATAAACCAGGTGACATAGCAAACCGAGAAATGAAAACTTTTGAAAACTCTTTTGCTTAGTAAATTTGTAGTCATTACAGGATACAGATTATTTTGGAAATGCTCATTTTTAATCTGCAGCATTGGTATGATAATACTAACTTGGATATATTACACAATTTTCGAAAATAAGGCCTCTTATCAACAAAATAAATAAAAATGCATTCAAAGATACTCTCCTATACTTGGAAATCATAATATAAACGAAGCTATGGTTTTATGACACATGGAGGATTATAGGTCAAATTAGGATGGAGTATTTACTGTAAAATCACATGATAATGTGTAGATAATGTATTTTTGACATCTAATTCAATGACCACCTCGTTATTCATATCTAGAGAAAAAAACGATAAAGTAGAGCAACCAAGGTAGGGAAGATGGTGAGGTAATCTAGATAGCTTGGTATTTCGCAGAAGAGTAGTTTTGCCTATTTTTCAACAAAGTATTCTCAGTTGGAAAATGCAGATTCACAATACGGTCAATTAGACCACCCAATTATACAGTAGACAATCCTAATAATGCTCAAAAACGGTGCCTACAAAGGAAAAAAAACAAAGACATGAGGCATATCCGAATGATAAATGTTTAGAAAATTTTAATTGCCGAATTGAGTACAACAGTAAAATTGACAGTATTGATATCATTTAAAACAAAATAAATGATTAAGCTCATTATATATGACGTACCTATGTAATTGTAATATTTCGTAAAAAATTCAATAAACTTTGATAAATTGATCGCTATTTTTAAAGATCGAAAATGGATTTTATATTGGGAGGTATTTGTTAGTTGCCAATTTTGTGAGTGAGGTTATGTAAACTACAAACTATTGATACTTAAAGTCAAATTATAGTAATTTGGAGATAAAAAGATAAATTGCTGATAAGTTCAGAAAGTCAATTAATATTGTTGAATTAAATATAATAAATTGCGTCGATTCAGGAGCAAGATTGTTTTTAACAAAGATTCTAACACAAGTTCAAAATCCTTTTATCTCCGTTGCGCTAAATAAGAGCAGCAAAATACCTCTGAAACAACAATAATCTTTCTGTATATATATGTATACATACATATATAATACAGTCGAAATACTTTACACAGTACCAACACATTTATTACTGAATACATCTGGTTTAATCTAATCAAGACGGAAATTGTAAACGAAAATAAATCCTTTCGGGAGTGTGTTTAAAAAATGAGCACGAATAAAACTACGAAGATAAATCAACTCATTAAGTTTATATTAATGGTGCAAGGAAGCACTGTTTCACGTTCACGGTTTTCGGTTAGGATATTTATTTCAACAACGTTCGAATTAAACTTAAACTGCTTAAAATTATAAATTAATCACTACGTCGTAGTGTTAATATGCAATCATGTTACGTAGGAATAAAGTTTCGCATATTGCCTGAAAATTTAATTAAACACGAAAGCTTCGCGGAGTTCGACGAATTTCGTCCCGAATGTTTCTGTGAAAACTATTTCCCGGGAAGGATCGTCGCTGTGGAATCGCCTACGTGAAAAGCTGATGTGGTACGAATACTTAGAAAAGGAAGATTTCAATATATGCACGGCAAATAATGATGTTTTCCAGTAACTTAAAACTAAATGTATCTATAAGGTTCAACAATATGCCTCTTCTATATCTATACAAACAAATAAATCTAACAATTTAAACATACTTTTATATGGAATAATAGTATACAAGGTTAACAAAAAATGTTTACAGTAGGTGCTCATGGTATTGTTGTAGGAATCACTCCATTAGTACAGTTTACAAGCTATTTGTTTTGGCAATGAGTAAGATAATTTCATATAGTAATCTGGAAAGTACACAAACATGAATATGCTTGCTATGATTAATAACAAATTATGTTTTATAAACAAGTTGTCAAACTTGGATATCCAAAAAATTAACCGTAGTTGAGCTATGCAGCATATTTAAGCACATTGATTTCGTTATCGTTGGCCTTCGTACCTATCCATCAAACGAATTTTTGTGAAAATTTCGAAAACTATTGCTGTTATCACATCGTACATATGATGATGATGATCTGAATTTTTTTTTGTCTTTTGGTGACTGCTAGTTGCAGCGGCATCTTAAGCTGCATCACTTATCTTAATATGTTCAATGGCCATGTTACAGTGCTTTGCTCCCAATAGCGACGGCTATATCGAGAGGAATACAATTCTTCACGAAAAATGCCATATTATAAACTCAAAGAATTGAATTCTTGACCCAGCTATCTCCAACATTATTGAGTAGCCGCCTAATCATTGCGGCTATCGACACCTGAATGAATATGGGAAAGCTTGCGACCAAATGGTCTCTGAAAAACCTTGAATGCTGATCAGCAGTTGAACATTCAATGCTTTTTGAATCAGGTGGATCTTATTGACAGAACACGGAGAGAGAGAGGAAGGGGAGAAGGGGGCGGCGAGAAATATTCTGCTTTTCTACGATCCAAAACAATAGACTGGCAACATTCATGGGCCAGTTTTTTAGGAGAAATATGGGATAACTATTCTGAAAGCTGATCAGGAACTGAACTAAATGAGAGACCATTTTTAAACTAAATTATCTACCGTCCTCCTTTCCGGATATAGTGCCATCAGACAATTATTGATTTTAAAAACTGAAACAAATTGAAAATTAAAAAACTTTTGTGTGAGATGAGTGATGAGATCCCAAAGAAAAAGGCTTCCTTCCTAAGAAAGATTTCATGTTTGTCGTGGGTGTGCTGGTTTCACTCCAGTTATCCAAGGCACATCAGAAAATGTTGTTGAGTTAGTAAAAATAATACTTGCACCATTGGAACAATTAGGTAAAACTTAAACGTCAACTTGAAGCTTCTGTTCAAATATTTAGAGGAAAAGATACCATCAGAAGCTTAAGGAAATTATAGTCAGACAAAAATAAAAAGTCAACTGTTTCTTCCTTGAAAAAATAGAAGCGTAATAGGGGGTAAGACCAGTTTTAAATATCAGGATGTAAAAAGAACAATTTTAATAGGGTACTCAGATGAATGGCCAGGAACAAAAAATCCTTACAAGCTGAAATTTCCAGATACATTGTAAAACTGAAATTTAGATATTTGAATGTATTTTTAGCAGTGAATAAAAGGGGGTCAACTAAATTAGGTTTCGAAATTGATGCCTGAGTTACTCGTTAGTATGGAATTTATATAAATTAAATTTGAAAAGGAAATTAAAACAATCCTGTTACTTAATTTGTCGTAATATCATCGTGGATCATTCCAATTATGAAGTTGTGTGAATCTTACTAACAATGGTTCACAATTAATTCAACAAACCAAGTGACAATTTGAGAGAATGAAACGGTACTAATATTATTACGTACTACAACAATAGTCACCAAACTAAGCCACCCAAATTACATACTTAATAGTAGGTACCGAAACACAGAACCTCATTTGAAATATACAAACAAAATATGTCTTGCCATAAAAATCAGCACACTAGACTATTTAAGCTAATTCGGGCATACCTTTTCAGTAAGGTATATCGGTACGCGAACGATGAAGAAGGACGGAGTTAGTATTACTGAAGCGAGAAAAAAGAGGTGTTTGCCATTTAAGGTCACCTGTCCTGTTTAATTAAAATTAATCGCCGTGTAGTACGCGCGAACGCCACCAGATGTCAGACGGAGTCGCCTTTTCAAACAACACCATTAACACTAAATTACTAACGATAGCGAACAGTTTTTTTTTATTATTTTCTCGAGCTTAATGGAGTGATTTTACCTAGTTAATTCTGACGATTTTCTTGTATAAATTGTGGTGTAAGCGTGTCGTAATATTATAATTGGTTTTATGGATATTTAAAGTAAATATGATGATGACTTTTTTGTGCGGTTCCACTAAATGTAATAAAAAAAACAATCTATAATGGAATTTTAGTGCTTTAGGGGAGAATAGTGGCGTGTTTGTTTAAGTTTGCGACACTGACTTTTGTGTATATGTATAGAAATAGTATAAAAAAAAATAATTAAACTGGTTTTAAGGCAATCGAAGAAAAAGGTTCTGACTAATAAATTTATCCAGCAATTTATGAAAAGAATTAAAATTGAGTGATGGTTAACAAATAATAAAGTACAGTTTTAGCTGACGAAATCTGAAAATAATTGCGTGCATTTCTACTTCAATAAAAAAATATATTTTTGCATGAATAGCAACAATTCCTATAAAATAAACATGCATATAAACATTTACTTTAATTTATCAAATCATGTAAATATAAGTTGTCTTATATTGTTCAATTTTCCAGTTAAATGACAGTGATAACTACCTGTAATCATGTGATGTCTAATTCGCATGTAATAGTTAAATATGTGTGAACAGTTCGTGATTTTCTCTAATCGTTTGTGTAAATTCATCTTCAATGGCTATAATTACACAGAGAAAAAACATCTCAAATAAAATCATGGAAAAATTCGTTTCTAATGCGTATTTTGTAACGTTATTAAGCTAGAAACACTTCTGCGTTACTTAAAACTGAAACGGTACGTCTTTGGGCACATGATTATTCGGAGTTTGGCACTTCCAATGAATCGTGAACGCGCCGAGATAAATAAATTAGTAATTACTTCAGCGTTTTAAACGTTACATTACAAACTTATAACCTTGTGCCAGATTCTAGAGCCGAGTGCCGAGAGTGGATAGGATGATATGTACCAGTATGATGTCGACGTGACGTATTATTCGTGAACTTGGCAAACTCTACGATGTAAACATGACAAATTCATACTATCACGAAATCTTAATGCCTGTTCTTCCTCGTCATGGCGAACTTGTTAACGTACAATTATCTTTCTTTCCCATGCGATTGTAAGCGAGAGCGAACCAATAATTAAGGTTGAGGAAATTCGCGACAAAATTAAAAATTTTGCAACGGATACAGTTAAGAGTAAAATTATTCATTGCTATGAAAAAGCGTTGTTATTAAGTGAGTCATGATCATGAAAATACAAACGACAGATTTGTACACTCATCTCTGATTTGCTCGAATTGTTGATAGATTATCGATGTTTAAATTAAGTCTCTTACCTCTCGATTTTTATTTTTGTCGTTTGCCGTATCTTGGCAGTTTGAGATTTTGACGTTTTATATAATTTTGAATATCTCTTCATATTTCTCTATTCTGCTAGTCCCTGAACTTCCACTATAACTGTTTGACGTTTGACATTGACATTTCACGTTAATTTGTCAAAGTATTGGGTTCTCTAGAGTTACCTGAAGTTGTTGTTGATGAATATTTACAATCAAACATGATTTTTTCTATTTGGTTTTGTAGTCTATAAAAGTTTATCTGCTATTTTACCTTGAACAATTACCAAATTATTTTGTTAGGTAAATATTATTGTTGGGTTCAATATTTTCCCACCAAAACTTTTTTAGGTAACAAATGAACTTAGTAGAGTCGGTGCAAGCTGCTACTAGTCGTTATACTCTAATAAACAGCGACCAACCATATTACAACGCAACCAATCCATCGCGAAATGGTTGCTTCTGCTGAATGAGCTTAATAGATATCATCTTCACAGCGAAAGCTTAGGTGCTTAAACATTAACAAAAATATCTGCTAAATATAACTAAATTACTTCTACTTGGTAGATATAGCCGTTTATTTTTGATAGCAGTTGTATATTCGAGTATTTCCCCTTTCAACTTATCTTTAATTGCTTTGGATTAAAATCCTAATGTTATCATAAATAATATCACCGCCGTAAATTAATAATGCATTAAACGTATTCGACAGTAATAATCTTGATTCATTTTTTAATATCAAAAATAGAACATAACTCTCAAACAAAATATACATTTACGAATACGAGTTACATATTAGTAGAATTTAATAGCTGTTTAGACTAAACTTACAGGAATTTGTAAGCTAATAAACTTACGCGTGTGGTATTTCCCTAATAATATTACATATCCTTACATTCACACGTTACGATAACAGGATTTGTCATTATGAAATACAAAACAAGAATGATTTGTAAACGCGGAAAAACCTGTTCACCTACATATACGAGCGAGGTTAGTAGATTTATTAAGAGTCCCTAGTCAAAGAAGTAGGTAATTTTCACGTTATGAAACATTATTAAACGTCAGTTAGTTAGCGTTGGAATTTTGGTTTTAATTAAGCAAGAAGTGTAATGTATGAGCTCATATTATATCAAAAAAAAAAAAAAAATTAATTTGTATAACTTTGCTTATCGTTATCGAAAAATTGTATGAAATATTTCTCGTGTAGTACAGTATGTGGTGTTTTCGTTTTAAGCAATTAAGCCGTGGTAATTATCTGACGGTTTATTAGATTTATAAAACTTTATTACTAGTAAATATCTTCGGTTTTTATTAATACATTTACACGATTATTATTAATAATAGCGTAACTAAATTACATTTTATAGTTTATAACGCGATACTAAATAAATATTACTTACTTCTTCAAACGTATAATAGATGTAGAGACTTATAATTTAATTTAAGCCGGATTTTACAGAATTATTATATCGCGAAACGGACTATAGCTTGAACAGTTGTTACATGATAAGCACGTGCTCTGTGCCTGCTTTAGAGGCATTTACAAGTGCTACTACAGCATAACTGAAAAGATAAAAAGCAAGTCGTGTTTACTTTACTATAGTGTCTAGTTAATCGTAAACGTTCATTTAATTTTAATTCCATGAAATAATTACCGTCATCTGGGGTGATACCAGATCATAGGGGATTATATTCTAGTTTGGAACGACAGCCTTGTTGTTTCAAAATATTATTTTCGAATGGAATATAGTCCGTATACTCTCCTCTGTACAGTGAGTCCGGAGCATGAAAGATATAAATATTAGCCCCAAAACTTAAACAAAACAAGACTCCCCCAAATTTTGAAAAAGGCGTCTATTATTTGCAAACTCATCATGACCATACTCTTCAAGGACAATGGTCTTGGAGAAAACTTGATTTATCATATCATGGTTCGAAACCAGGACTCCTGAATTGGTAATTGTTTAAACTGAATACCAGTCAAAGCTGCTTTGATCGTTTGAACTGAACTGTTCCTTTTTGCCTAAGAACTAAGAATAGCAAAATGCTCTCCAAAAACTGTGTTCACTACCTTGCTCAAAAAGTTGCTTGAGAGAACCCAAGATTCTCCAACGCGTAAAAAAAAACAAGTAATCGAAACGACATGCAGGAATTTTACTGTTGTGAGAAGTGACTACCATATCCGCGATCAAGTCACAAATAAATGTTCCAGCCGCAAGTCGTAGTCCTCTCAACACTTTGAAAGCAGAAAACGCTATCCTCAGACCAAAAAGTCCCGATATTGTTCTGACGAGGAGTTAGACAATGATAAAGATGAGATTGAAAAAGAGATGGATGAAGAAATATTGAAAATATAAGAGATATTAATTTTATTTCCGAAATCTGTTAAAACATTGAAATGGGGGGTGGTGAAGTAGATTCTGCAGGGACGTGTGCTTGTGTTGGTAAATAAAAAATAAAAATGGTTTGTGGAGGTGAAGGAAGGAGATGAAGGGGATGATCGAGGAAATAGAGAAGAGAGTGAATGCGGTGAATCTGACACAAAATAGAAGATGGAAGTGAAACCGAAGATGATAGTGAGAAGAAAATATTAAATGAAATCACAGAAAAATCATAATTCGAAAAATGTAGTAGATCCAAATTTGTGTGGACACGAAAACATGTATATATCAGCGAGAAAGGGCAGTGATGGCAAAACTTTAAATAATGAGGACAAACAAGATGCGATTCTTATACTTCTTCTTCTTGTGAGGCTTCCACAACTATACCTGAACTCTGAAAGGAATGTAATCGCTCCCAATTACTGGGTGAAAGTTTTGTTTCCTGAAAGGAAAAGACTTTCGGGGCCTCAAAAATTCCACTTGTTCACCAAAATAATATGAAAAATATACCAAAGTGAAGCAAGTGAACAAGAAAGGATGTGCCATATGTTTGGGCCGATTTGGTTTGGCTTTCATGTTTTGTATTTACCATTGTGTACCGGTGCTTTTTTGATATACAACATACAACAATTTAACACTAAAGATCCAAACTAGAGCATTCTACAAAACAGTTATTTAGATCAATCGTTAATATTTATACAAGTTCCTTTTAAATAATTGACGGCATTTAATTTGAAAAGCTATTAAAGTTGTATTTATTCTCTTTCCTCAGTATTTTGTGTTAAATAAAAAATAGTATCTTAAAACATTCCTTTCGAATTCGACTATCTATATTTTTTAAACCGAAAAACGAGGACAAAATCGAATTAAAAAAAGAGAAAGACTAGACGCTGACACACCTTAATCTTTCTACAATAATTCTACTAAATTTACATTTTAATAGAAACATTAAAACATGATGCCAGTTCAAGAATAGCTACAACGATGTGGTCAAACTGTAACTCGCCATTATTATAGCAACAATAACAGCACTTCATTGTTCGCGCATCGTCAACAAGCTCTACGAGTTAAATTTTCAAGAAATCCGGTCGAGTTGCGGTGCAAGGCTTATATACATATACCGGTAAAAGCGGGAGTGTTCGTCATACTTCCCACAGCTAGAAGGAAACGTGAGTAAAAATAAATGTCTAAGCGTGTTTAATAGGCATCGAACTGAGTCCGAGTAGGAATGTTTTGGCTCTCGTACACTTCGCTTATTAAGATTAGTGTTGGTTAGTTAGATAGCAATTTGTTTACTCCTTTTCTATAAATCGCTGTCATCTGCATAACTGTCGGCATACGAGTATATAGGCAGCGTACAACATTAAGCATAATATGTAGAACGTAGCATATGTTGAGACGCGCGCATATCAGCATTGTTAAACTTGTTATTGTTATTAGTACCGATGTTGTACGAGCAACGCTGATTATTCGCAAAACTTACTAATGTATGTGTATAACAGAAAATTTTGATAATACGATCGAGTAAAATTCTTAGCACAATTAGTTTGTTGGGATTTTGAGGTAACTTTACGAGTACATAACAGAATGTAAATCGTGGAAATTACACACACGCAGGAACGTTTATGTTTCCAGCGAAATATTGTACGTTTGTAATTGTGAATTTCCAAGTAATATTCACGTAATTTTGTTATTTTTATGACTGCAGAATTTTTTGTTGTACGTTTGTTGTACGGTCATAATTCGCGGTAGAACTATTTTGAGTTTAGAAAGTTTTTCCTGAAAGCTCATGAAGCTTTATTATATGTACAAAAATATTACAAAAAAAAAAACATATTAGGATTTTTCTTTGCCAAAGTATTTTATAATTAAAAGTCATTCGAAATCATCCCAACCTCCCATATTTTAAGTTTGATTGCAGAAAGTAAACGAATTCTTCAGTAATAGTGGAAATCTAACTAAACCAAAAACAAAATCCATTGAACGATATCTCAAACGCCTTAAAGCAAACCTTTCACAACGACTGCAGCTACTTCCACAACAAATGATCTGGTATTATTGCCTCCGGCCTGGGTTATTAGTTGGAAAAGGTAGGAAAGTATTTTCAGAAAATTTATGTGTTGTAGGATATATTAATTTGTAAGCAATGAACGTAGGGATGTCCTAGATCTTCCTTCTCTCTTATGGGTCGGATTTGTTGGCCTTAGACCCTTTGTCTTCTAATGATAGGCTTTTTATGCCTATGGGGTTTGGTAGTATAAATCGTCCAAGAAAAACTGTGTTGTCTCAGCAACAGCTTAATTATTGCAATATCTCGATGGAGTGTCGAACCCTAACTCTAGATGGTGGTCGATCTTATGGAACAACAATATTCATTAACAGGGGGGTTGGTAGTTTGCCTAACTCTCTCCGTAGTGATGTATTACATGAACTTCCAATTCAAGTGTGACAGAATACAGCTAGATTGAGCAGTGAGACAATGATTAAATCAAAATTTTTCAAGAAAATTAATAGGTTGGTACAGAATATTAATTTTCTAACCGTTAAGATTTCCTGAGGTAACCGCCCTAAGATTTTTTATTTGTGGGGAAGTATTAAAGCTAAATCGCACAAAACTAGGCCATAGATTATTAAAACATTTCGTGAAGGAATAATTCAGCAGAACTACGCATTAAAAAATAATAATTTTCTTTTTTTTTTTGATTATTTATTTTATTTAATTTACATTTTGAGTGAAGATTTTTGGATTTTCAGATTTACACATTAATATTCTTGAGCAATTAAATTTACAGGACAAAGAAGGGTTCCACGAACGTGCAACCGTGTTATCACTGGAAATAAAACGGGGAGTTATCGGTATGACCTTGAATCGAAATAAAAGGCGATGCAGGTAGAGCTCATTTTTGCTAAAGAATATGATATATATGTAACGTATAAATATATAAATTTATATATGTAATAATTGGATCAATATTCAGATTAAATTTTAACAGATGAATAGATTCGAAATTAATTAAAATATAATCAATTTCCAGCAAGAGAAATTTATAATTTAAACACAAACAGAAGCGAAAACAAAAAGATTGAACACCGACAATTAAATAAAATAGGTCACGGCTAATGAAATATTAAAAATATGTGTGCAATTTTAGAATTTTAAGTATGAATTATGACGTAACGATATTACTATTGTTAAAAATTTCTAATTTTGTACTAAATACATAATCGCTATTGTGTATTAAGTTCTGATAATTTACGATCGATATCACTAGTAAATTTAATCTCCAATATTTCCTATGTTTATATTAATTCTAAACAGATCATTTCGGAATAATTCTTTTGAGATATTTCCAACGCGATATACTAGTATGTAGTGGAATTTTTTTATTACTTTAAAAATATTTAATATTTCCTTCGCGTGTAGTAAATATTTACTTAGGTGGACATATGAAAACTTATACGAAAATAAAAAAAAAAAACGTAAATTGTGTTTTTTTGCATTGTTT
Organism: Holotrichia oblita; assembly: GCA_023690525.1. NCBI lineage: Eukaryota > Metazoa > Arthropoda > Insecta > Coleoptera > Scarabaeidae > Holotrichia > Holotrichia oblita. The sequence continues at coordinate 21,733,342 of CM043018.1, read as the reverse complement.
TCGAAAGTTATTCGAATTGATTACGTAACAAATAAAGTAGTCTAACTTGTTGATCTTCTTTTCCTGCGATAGATAACATAAATATTTATTTAAAAAATAATAAAGCATAAATATATTTTCGTTAAAATTAATTGAATAATTCTCGACCTAATTCAATTACGAAATAAACAATACGTCATTTAAAAATGTTTTCGGCGAGATAATTTTGAATTATTTCCCGTATAAATATAAGCGTTTATTTAAATTTAAAGTACAATTAAATCTCGCTTTAATTAAGCTATTAAATGGTTCGGTAGGGAGATGTGAACGCGTTAACAGTTTTTGATCTGTTCGCGTGTAACAAACTCTCGGACTCCGTTACAGACCCCGCGGAAGACCCTGAGAAATTCGGCTACGGTTGCGGTAAAAGTGAACGGAATAAGAGCAAATATATATGTATATAGATATATTTAAAATTTTAAATCCTTACGTGAGGTATTTTTGTGATGGGAACAATGAAAATTAGTAGGAAGCAACAAAGAAAATATGTAGACACTTACACATGACACTTTAAACTCGCGTGGAGTGAATATATTTTTCCTCCTCTTCTTTAGTAAGTTTCCTTTTTGTTAGAGGCACATATACACACTTAAAAAAAAAGAAAAATAAATCCTTTTGTTTTTGTTTCGTTAATAGTTATCCTTCCACTGATTCACGACACAAATAAATTCATTCGTTAAAATGTAAAATATCTTTTCCTTTCTTGCCTATTATCTCGATTAATACTATGCATATATATATATGTATATATGGTGCGCGCACAGCAAAAGATACACTTGCACTAAAACGCTGTCCAATGACAACTGAAAACCCGACGACGTCGGATTGTATGCTGAACTTGTGCGCGACTTACGTACACACGTATTTCTCTATAATACACTCTACTACTTTAACTATATTTGACGTCATGCACACTCGTAACAGCAACGAAATTCAACCAGTGGATGTCGCATAAACAACATCACGTATACACACGACGGACAGCGTATAGGGCGTACGATACCAGGCAAGTAGCCGTCAACCTCTCCGATGATACGATGTCGCTGCAAGGATGATGATGATGAAAAGGGATACGTCACAATCCGCGTTGATAACGATGACAACTTGTTGTCTCTTTTTATTGCCACGATTCTCACTTCAATAATTAAATTAAATCGAAATTCGCAACGTTTCCGGCAAATTTTCAAATTTACTCCGACGGAGTATGAAATTTAAAATATTTTTATCGTGTGTACCACCCGCGATTCACACCTTGTTTTTTTTTGTTATATATTTTTTTAAAATAAAATCTGTAATAACAACTTATTATAATTATAAATCTTCCGTTATCACACCCTTTCCTTAACAAAAATATCCTTGTGAAATCAATTACTTTTTAACACACAATCCTTCTTTAGTTTAAACGCTCGTTATAGGCGCCAAAACGAGCGCGTCCACTTGGCGATTTAACTAGCGTAGAATCTCCGTTGATATACATTCAACGTTTCGACGGTGTGTTTTCGTGATATGCTGGGCATTCACGAGAGAGCGCGCGAGGTATAACATGTAGAGTGAAAAACCTTTGTGCGCGCGTTTCTGCGTGTAGGTACGGGGGCTCCGGTGTTTGTGTGCGTTTTAGTGTTCGCAGAGAGCTGCCGTGTACGTATCGGTGTTGCTAGTTCGACCACCAGCTGCAAACTGACTGCTGTTAGCACGGCGGCCCACGGTGTTACACCGAGTCGCGGCGTCGAGTCGTTCGTTGGAGGAGTATAATATAGTAAAAGCGAAGAAGAAGAGGAGTAGTAGAGTCGAAAGAGACGGAAGGATACCGCTTAGACGGAGAAGGATGAAGAGAGTCCGAAGCACATACATACACATGCACTCGCGTAGAGTTGGGTGAAAAAAAAAGGAAGGGAGTTATGGAGTGAGAGGAAGAGAGAAAGAGAACGACCGTATACAACATAAAATTCACGAATAGATAAAACGAAAGTTGTTATTCAAGATATATATGACCTAAATAGACTTACGGCACACACACTCACACATACAAAAACTTTTTCAGTATTATTAGCTCGTTACAATATATACACACTACACACAGAAAACGGATATATCTACTCACTTGATGCTTTCTTACTTAGACTCTTCGGCAAAAAAAAAGAAAACTGCAGCGTATCTACAACACAGAGAAATGTATGTATGTTCAAGTGAGCTGGCTCATAATATCCAGAAGTAGCGTTTGTTCGATGATAACGTCAGCATTTTTATTGACATTTAGATATGTTAAAAGAATTTGCATAATGATAATATAATCGAAGTTGACAGGCAATGAATTTGATAGAATATTACATCTCCCATCCAACTGAACATAATTCTCTCCCAAGCCATTCTTCCTTGCAATTTAGAATTTCTACCTTTATTCTCAAAAACTGCTTGTAACCGTCGTGAGATTTCAAGGCACAAGCCTTTTGTTTATGGTTTGGCAACCAACGTGGGGCCATAAAATTTAAAATTGGCCATACATGCAATATGGATCAGATTGCGTTGCTTTGTTTGTCTTTTTACGTAAACACACCCCATAATACACGAGATAATCCATTGATGACTCAAAACGAGAACCAGAAACTAAAACTAATAATAATAATACTAATATAACTAAAATATAATAATATATGGTTAAAAATATCTATAATTTAGTTCTTGCCACCCTCCCCACCCCACCTCTCCTAGCCAACGGATCAAGTAAACTTATATTCTCTCCTCCCTCATTCAAACCATCATAGATCTCCCGTTTAACACCAAGAAATTTTTTTTTACATCAACTGATTGGTATTGCAACGCATAGTCCTATAAGCATCCTGCATCAAGAAAAATAATCCGGCAAAAAATAAAAAAGAGACATTTTGAGATACATGCTCCAGTCCTCGACCATCAAGTTCTTCGACCATGTCTTGGTACTCAACCTCATTAGGGCTGGCGTCTTGCAGGATTCCCCTGTTGGGCAGAGAATTTTTTTTTCTCTTCACCAGTGATATCCGGCGCTCTTCCAGCACGCGATTCGTGCTCTGTGCACACCTTTTCCAGTAATGACGTCATTGTTTGCATGGGGCGTCCTTCCAGTAACACCTTCACTCCCAATCAACATCTTTGTCGGTGGCAAGAGACTCTCTTAGTCAATTAACATCAAATATCTCAGTATTACTCTTGAAACGCGTCTCACTTTTCGGCAGCATTTTTCCGATACTGCTCTTAATTTCTTACATGCAAGGTCTGTCTTGTATCTGCTCTTATGCTGGAAAAGCTCTCTGAGCTTAAAACTGAAGCTTTTTATCTAAGGTAAGTTTCTTAGACCCACAATAATTTCTCTCTCATTGACATAGTCCAACGCCTCGAAGTCTCGAACCCAAAGACAGAATGTGCTTCAAACTCGCGTTTGACACATTCTTGTTGCAGCTCCTTGGTTTGTATCCATCGCACGAATTCACCGAAGATATTTCATCTTGAGCACTTACTTGAAGACGCTGGCCAGATCTAAACTAAAAAGGGGCCATCGGTCTGAGAATCCATTAATTTAACACCTTCGGGAGTTTGATCTTGACAGGCCGCCACTACTGTCAGGTCAGGGCAGCGTATCTTAGAAGAACCATAATAGTGCAAAGTTACGACCTAGTCTCCAGCTCTGCAGACAAATAAATTCCGTCAGATTTCCCGGTAAGACCGAACCGCTCAAACAAGTGCTTAGAAGGATCAAGTATGTTCAATCCAACCTTAGGCAAAAATAAAGACTTCGAAGATACTTATATGCGAATTAAAAGTAAGAAAAAGAACGAGCAATATATTAAAGTTAGTTAATAGAATAACGGGTCAATATTCTGTGGACGGACTAATCGAAGTTCGAGCTGTTGGATCAACGAAGGAGAATTCAGTAAATACAAAAAATGTTTCCGATTGTCTTGTACCAACAATCAAACATGGTGGTGACTCAGTTTTTTGCTACTTAACTGATATAATGCGGAAATAAGATGATAAAATCATCCCATTCCCTATTATCTACAAGTATTTGTTTAGAATTTGGTGTGTTATGCAGGAGCATAATTCAAAGCATGTGGCCCAGATATGCAGAAATGATTTTAGCAATTAGGATTATTAGCTTGGTCACCCCAAAGTTTCAGTCTCAATCCGATACAGTTGTTATAGACCAGTTAGATGGAAGAGTAGTGAGATTTTTTGATGAAAAGAAGGTTTACTTTTTTTGTAAAAAACTTTAATCAGAGAGGTTATTTTAAATTTTCTATTTATTGTAAATTATTATCCTATTCTTTTTCAATAAAGAATAATTTTTGTTTGAGCTGAATCCATGTTTTTTTTGGTTTAATTCTCGTAATTTTTTTAATTTAGCCAAACTCGTGAGTGACAGCGTGCTTAGTGGCATCTACACTTCTTCATTCTTCTGCCATGGGTGCATTAACCATTAATATGATTTAGACCCAGAGAAAATTACAGTAAGTAGTAGTAAAGTTTTTTTTGGTTTTTTTGGTGGGCGGCTTTAAAGGACAATACCAGCCCTAGTATTGTCCTTTAAAGCCGCCCACAGCCTACGGTTGGCACGACATAAGTGCATTCAATGTCTTAATTAGGTTGAGGTAATTTTAGTTCTTCCTGAAGAACTTCAGTTACATAATTACGAGGATTTTTTTTATGAGATGATTTCCAGCATTTTTATATACACAAAAAAAATAAAGCAAAGAGTTGTTCTTTGGGAAGATAGTATTGCAATACATAACAATTCTAATGAACAAACCCGCCTGGAAGTTATTTTATGAAAATTGTTATCGCTAGTGATTTATTCTTGGGACAGACAAAACCAGGAAGAAATACATGCTCTGCAGTAGTCGATATTTGTTTATTAATTACTCATTACATTATATAGGACTTGTAAGAAAATATTTATATAAAGATTATTTTGTTTAGATTCAAAACAATAAATCTCGGGTAGATACTTCAAAATAACATGCAATAAAGTCAAATTTAATGACAAATCTTACTAAACTTTTCGAAAAATAAGGGGATTAAATGAAGAGACTTCTTAGTTAACGACTTTTTAATTTGATATTAGAAATAGTGAAATATACAATGCCTAAACTGCTGTAGAGATATAGGAACAACTGAGTCAACAAGTTTTATGTTAATGAACATTAAACTATTATTAATGGAAAACCCTGAGATTAGAAGGTATGTTATGTTAAAGATCTATAAAATGGGTAATAAAAATAAATCTTATCACTATATTATCTTGTTTAAAGTCTTAGTAATTTCCAATTGTTTGGAATTAGAAACAACTGCATTACAATTACAAGACTATTACCTAAACATACTTTTGAAATTATATCATATATTGAATTCCGTAAGTTCTATTTTTATTCTAATAATTTTTTGGATCTAATACAAAGATATGCTTTCTGTTTTTCAGTGGTAAATGTGCAAGTTATTTAAATGACTGAGAGTGAAAAACCACCATATACAATTATACTATTTATTTATTCTCGATATTAATTAATCTGTCTCCTAGAACAACTATTTTTTCACAGATATGGAAAGAGGCTAAAGTGTGTCCTATTCTTAAAAGTGGTGATCCGTCTTTGATTGCGAATTATAGACCTGTATCTATTTTAAATAATTTTGCCAAAGTCTATGAAATGGTACTGTATTCACGAATCTATACCAGTGTTACGAACTACATATATTGCTTCAGAACAACATGGTTTCATGGAAAAGCAATCAACTAGTACTAATTTAACTTGCTTTATCCAACGGGTGGCAAATGTATTGGATCGTGAAGGTCAACAGTTTTCCACGTGTCCTATATCCAACCCCATATTAAGTTAAAACTTGAAGAAATCTGCTCAGCATACCACCCTAGTCTATCTTTCTTGGATGCAGTCGTGACTGGCCAGAATTTGCTCAAACATTCATTTACTAAGTATGAACATGATCACTAGGAAAAAATAAACCCGGTAGTACATATGTAGTTAAACGAAAATTGCATGTACACATTTAAGACTTAAATCGGTCATAATTCTTTTCTAAAATTGAGATACATGTTCTTACATAGATTCAATACGACAAAATTAATTAATTACAAAAATTATAGAAGTATATCATAAGCTCTACAGAAGGCAGCCAAGCAAACATTTTAATATACAAATTCTTGATTGTGACGAAATATCTAACAACGAAGCTTACGCAAGGTAGTTGAGAGAAATTCTGAGAAGCACCAATTATATACCAATTTGTACTATTCTAAATAGAAAATCTTTCGTGGCCAACCTTGAGGACGCATTTATTACGATGAAGGGCATCGAAAATATGACTTGCAAAATAACTCGGTTTTTATCCAATAAATTAGCTAAACAAGTTCTAAAATACATACGTAACCCTAAAATTGTCGAGGTTTAATAATTTGTCGCATTTCCTATATGATTATTTTCTAGATTTATGTTTCACATGAAAGGATTATCGAGTTTAAACGAACATAACAGATCCTATCTCTGTATTATGTTTACTTGCACACGTTTGTTTAACCCTGGAAACAGTAACTAGCAATCTATGAGAGGTGAACCGTATCGGCGGCGGGAATTTAAGGAAAAATTACGGACATCGCGTCAATAGCATCAGGTAAAACGGTAGTAAACAAGTTGCGCTCGAAACTCACCGTAACTTGGAGCGTTTCCTTTATCTGCCTCAGGCGTGGGCCCAGCTCACACGCAGGCAACAGCACAACACAAGTAAAGACCGCGCGCGTCAATTTCCCCAATATTCTATTGTCCTCGGCCGAAACTACCAAAGCTGCATACCGAGAGACGATATCTCACTGTACCTATTTCGTTCTTTCATTGTTGCTTCGCCTCTTCATTCGTGGTCGTTTACGGTATGTTGGGATATGGATTAAATATCATGTTTCGATCTTGGACGTCATGATCTCATCTTTTATCTCTTATAGCTACGTAAATGACAACACGTTGTAACGATTTAATTACAATAATTGTTGTTGTAATCTGTTGTATCTTTTTAATTTGAAACTACATAGACTAATTATTTTCTGTTTCACCACTGTTTCCCACGTTTTATCGCCCCAAAAGCATCCATAAACAGAGTTAACTGTGATTATGATTATGTATTTTATAATAATAACCATAATTGGTAGTTATAAATCTGTGTTGAACTTCTCAATATTTATTTTAGCATGCCACTAGTTTAGCTAGAACAGTTTTTATAAATGTTGCATTGTATTGAACTCTGATAAGGCCAGTACCTTGTTAACATGAAAAACTGAAACAAGCAACCTACAAAAACCTAGACAATGCAATGTTATCTTGGTTCAGTCAACTAAAAGCTGCTGAAATTCTTGTTTCATGGGTATCTATTTTCATAAGACTTACATTTAGTTGTTGATCGTGAAAATTTACTAATTTGAACAATTGCAGTTGCATCCTGATGCAACTGGCTTCCACTAGCATTGCCTGCAAACCAAAATATTCGTTTCTATGCCAGAACATCTTGTGTTGTGCAAATGCTGCCATTACTTACGAAGTAAAACTCTGTGTTATTTGTCAACCAAGAAAATTATATTAATTTAAAGAAACCCGTATAACGAATGGTCCCACAAAAGCACCTCAGATACAGGTACACCTCTAGTTTCTTAAATTGAATCCTATGAATTACACAGACCAACAGAAAAAAAAATGTTTTGGTGCCAGGAGTCTTTGAGCTGATTTTTACTATATTTGTGGTACTAAATCCAAATATGAAATCCGTTTTTATGTATCAGCTCCCCTTTTAGAGATATGGCACATTCTGTAATTAGTTGTTTTAATATTTGACCTATTGAGGAATAGATTAGGTACTCAAAGTATGGTAAAATAAATTCACAAAAAAACTACTTATAACTAATCTTATTGTTTCTCCTGTATTAGGCCTTATTTACACAACAAACTATCAATAAATGTCACCTATATCACTATTTTGTAAGCAAATATCACACCACAAAAAACAGTTTAAAACTTTGGCAATCCCATTCATCCTCCACCTCATAGAAAACTCGGAAAAAATAATGTAATCTCCATACTTCTTTAATATACTTTCAATATTAGTGCTGCTAACTGTTGATATCCAGGCCCAGATGGAATACACATTCATGAACAAAGAAAATGTTGAATCAAATCTTTTCTTAGTATATTGTTAAGTTTAATATGCAAAGATGAGTGGCTCAAGTCGCAGAAGCAGTGTTAATCATCCTGATCTGTTTTGTTACCTTTGTGGAGAGTGTACATTAAAGGAAAAAAGGAAAATCATTACAGACTTTGTCAAACGTGCATATCTTGGATATTTTGGTGTTGGGCTTGGTGATCAAGATAAAACCTCGGCACCCCATATTGTGTGTAAAACATGTACAGAACACTTACGACAGTGGACCATGGGAAAAAGAAAAAGTATTAAGTTTGGCGTGCCAATGGTATGGAGAGAACCCAGAAAGCACATTGATGACTGTTACTTTTGCTTGGTCAATATTTCAGGAATCAATCGAAACAATCGCCAGAAGTGATCATACCCTGATTTGCCTTCAGCTAGATGCCCATTACCTCATTCAGATGAAATACCAATTCCAGTATTTCATAGATTACCTGATATATGCGAAAATGAAGGTTACCTTTTTCAACATATTTCTGACTCTATTAATGACAGTGACAATAATTACAAAGGGGTATCAACAAATCCACAACTATTTAGTCAAGAGGAACTAAACGACCTCGTTCGAAATTTAAACTTATCGAAGGAAGCATCCGAACTACTGGCTTCAAGATTGAACGATAAGAATTTACTGGAACAAGACACAAAAATTATTTTTTATCGAACAAGGGAAAATGATCTGCATCTATTCTTTAATCAAGAAGACAATCTTACTTATTGTTTAGACGTTAACGGGCTCTTGGAAAAAATGGGACTTCCACAATACAATGCAAATGATTGGTGTAAAATGTGTTCTTTTTCACAATTGTAACAAATTTGGTTCAATACCGATTGCTCATTCAACTGTAATGAAAGCAGAATATAATACAATAGCTTCGGTCTTACAGAAAATAAAATACCATGAAAATCGCTGGGTGATTTGTATAGACTTAAAAATGGTAAACTTTCTTCTTGGACAGCAAAGTGGCTACACAAAATATCCTTATTTCTTGTGCCTCTGGGATAGCAGGAACCGAAAAACTACTGGATAAAAAGAAAGTGGCCTAAGAGAGAAAACTTGGTTGTTGTTCAAAATAACATTATATCCGAGTCTTTAGTCGAACGGGAGAAAATCATCTTACCACCCCTGCATATAAAGCTAGGCCTAATGAAGCAATTTGTTAAGGTTCTTGATGGCCCATGCTTCGCCTACACAGAAAGAAAGCTGTCCCAGATAAGTACGGAGAAACTTAAAGCTGGAATATTTGATGGACTGGAAATAAGACTACTTACAAACGATTCGGCTTTTATCGAATCAATGAAGGAGATTGAAAAAAAAAGCTTGGCTTTATTTGTTGATATAATGAAAAATTTTCAGGGAAATAACAAAAGTGAAAATTATGTTGAGCTAGTGAACCGTATGCTGGATAACTTCCAATTTCTTATTGCTTTATCGCGCAGGTACAAACATATCACTTACATTTTCTTGAAAACTAGAGCTGACAGGGGAAAACTAATGCCATATTTGCATTCAGCGCCCCAAATATACTTTAACTCTGAAAACTTAGGCACCAAAACCACTGTAGGTCTGTGTATTCTTTGAAATCAAGCGATGGGTAGATTTTCTGCTGCTCTGACATAGCTCAACAAAATGAACTTTTTCTATTGGTGCGAAAACAATAACAAGTGGATGGGTTGAATGTTTTCGATTAGCTGGTTCCAAAAATATCTGGCCATATGTCCTAGCAGATCCGGTTTTTAAGATACATTGATTTTAGTGAAACAATGTTGCACACATTTGTTCACGCAATTTACAGGGCAAGATCTGCCGTGGGTAGTCTTGCAACACAGTTTTGGAAGCAACTACAACTGCCTTCACGATATGAACGGACTCTTACAAAAAAACGTCACAATACCCACCAGACGAATGATGTTCTTTTATTCGCAATTTAAAACATAGTTTGAATCTGTGCTTCTACATATCGGTAATAACTATAGCTCAATATCCATTGGTCCTTTTGACAGAGTAAAAAAGGAAAATGAGACAATATCACCAGTTCTAAAAATAATTAAGTACCTATGACGAAATTTAGTCAGATTTTTTTGTTGTTCGATTAATAGTAAACCTCATAATTGAACAGCAAGATGAATATACCAAACATCCTTATCTTTTATTTCTTTAGGATAGTAGACTTAAGGATCAGCGTGGGATCCAAGGAAAACAAAAGGTAGTCAACGAACCTTTGCTTGCGAGAGAAACAATCATATTTTCACGCTGCCGTATTAGGCTAGGTCTTATGAAAGAATATTGGAAGATTTTAAATCGAGATGCATTAGCATGGATAATTAGAAAGCTGGAATTTCATCAAATAGTAAAAAAAAATCTGCTTGGAAATCATGGACCCTTTACTTTTAATATTTTACGATTAATGACTCAGAAGTCGTAATCCAGTTTCGGTAACTTGAGAACTCCGTTAACTTTTTAATTCTGTTATATCCTAAGACAAATGAAACGTTTAGGTCATGTTTAAACATATCAATTTTTCCTTATCTTGGGTTCAAGAACAATTTTAAAGCAATTCCAGGTCGTTTTTCTGAAATGTTGAATGGAATCCAATGGAGTGTGGCTTGCAATTGAAATTAAAAAGTTTGCGAGTAGATATTAAGTACATTATTGATATCGCAACTATGCTAGTTGTAACGCGCATATTTTTAGGAATTCAGAATTTCTTTTATTAATGACCCTTTTCGATTAGAATTTTTTTAATGGACACTGAAGGAATCAAAATTTTAATAAATGAATTATATCCACAAATAGACTCCCAACCCCCATTCATCACCTGATTTTCCTAAAAGAGTATTTAAAGAATCTTGTTTATCCTTCCGGTACAACAGAAGAGCTAGAAATGAAGGAATAAAGGAGACTACCAATTGCAGCTCTTGCTGTGTAAATTGTGTGTGTAATTGTGTTTCGCTGGATTTGTTACAATACTATCTCGCTCAAAGGCAAGCTCAGTCAGAAGTAACCTCAACGTGAAATAGTCAAACGTTATATAAATTATATACATGTTTAATATTATGCGGGAAAAATATATTACATTGATAAAATGCTGTTCCAACATTTTGTAAGTTTAACAGCTTAAATGCAACACCATTTCAGTTTCATCAATTTGCGTTTGTTTAAAAGTCTTCTGAAAACAAACGAAACTATCATTCGAAATACAATTTCACAAAGTACCGCGTAAAACGTTTCAATAATTAACTAAAAACTTCTATTTAACTCAAAGACAACGTTACTCCATACATATTAATTCATACAACGCGAAGTTTCTCTCGTTTGGAATAGAGAAAGATTTCCTATTAAAGTTTTTGCGTCGGTAGCGACTGCATCGATTCCAACATCGCCAACAGCTCTTACTATGGCGCTGAAGTTTCTGCCTTCACTTACCGTAGATATACGTCGAATTAGAGTCTCCGGCTGGACGATAATCAAGCAAATTTAATAACTAACTTGATGCTACCAATAAGGAAGCCGACACTAGCGTAATAGCTTGTTGCAACTTACGGTAACAAAGAATTTTAATTGAAGCCTGGATAGAGGTAATGCCGTGGATACGCTCGCTAGTGCCGGTCGCTGCACATCAGAGACCCAAAGGTAATCTGCCGACCGTCTCTCTTGTCGGACGTCTCTTGAAATGTTGTACCGTTAAACTCGTTCCGTTTTGAACATCGTCGTCTGTTCCGTCTGTACAATATGCGTGCTGTTATGAGGTTGCTCGCCAAAATTTGCTTCGGGAATCGCTTATTCTGAATGGGAGCGTTGTTAGCTTGGATTACATTGCGGATATAACGTTTTTTAAAATGCGATTAGGAAAAGCTGTATGCTGCTGCTGTGATCGTTGGTTTGGAAAAGGCGGTTCGTCATAGTGTATGAGTAAAGAGCTAGAGTTGACATGTATGAATGTTAAAAGTATTTAAAACATTTGTAGGTGTGTCAACTAAATGTGTAAATATTAAAAACCATAATTTAATTTAAAACAATTTTTTTCTAATTATTGCCATGTTCCATTTCAGAAATATGATTTTAACTTTCAGCGGCAGTAGAATTGTCATTATTATGTTTATTGTTTCTTTATTTCAACCCTTAAATGCATGATTTTTTGTTAAAAATTAAAAAAAATTAAAAACTCGAAGATTTGACAAAACTGATGCAGGGAAAAATAAATTTTATTTTGAACCATTTTATTTGTTGAAATAATAATAATAATAATAATAAAATTTCTCTTATTCTCAATTTCTTCCACTAAACTATTACTAAGGCGACCACGTTTAGTAGCAGCTGATGTTATGTTGCACAAGTTACAAGATACTTCTGCACGAAATTGTCTGTTGTATTCGGTTATAATATAAGGACAATCAACTTCAATCATTTTCTTTTCTTTTCAACCATATCTTTTCATTTTCGAAATTGGATTTTTTCTGGCAAATGAGGATATTAATGTCACATATTTATTGTGCTTCAAGATACCAGATGAAAAATCCACACTAAGAATTGTTGCAACAAATTCATGACTTGTTTCACGATTAGCATCTCTCAAAGACATATCTGTAGGCAATTTGCAATTAGGTACCCTATTTCTTCGTATATGTAGTACCCAAAGAATAATCCTTTGCTAAATGCACCATTAGAGGCAATGCTGTATAATAGTTATCATGATATAATCTGTAATTTTGCTGTCGTGGAATAATTCTAGCTAAACGTGAGACCAAATTAGATGTTACTTCGAGGTCAGGTTCGTCAACTGGCAAATCTTTTTCTTCTCGGCCAGCATAATTTTAAAATTTATAGTCAAATCCTGAAATGCCTGATATAACAAAGAATTTGAATCCCCATTTGTGAGGCTTCATTGGCATATATTGTTTCATATAATTCCTTACTTTGGTGGAGCACATTTGCTCGTCTATTCATAGATTTTGCTCTAAGGCAACCGAAGAAAATTTATTGTTTAGAAAATTAACAATAGGTCTAATTTTGTGAAGCCTATCATGTCCTGGCTGATCACGGCGTATAAAAGAGTCGTTATTGTTGATGTGTATGAACTTTCTTATCATCTCGAATTTGTTGATTGACATCACATCAGCTACTGGTGCAAATCTTAATTCATTACTCCACATTGACCTCGTATTGGGTATATTTACCAATGAAGTATGTATTATATTAGTATGCCTAAAACCTGCTTTATTTCATTTTCGGTAAAGGATGGTGGTCTCTCAGTTTTGGTCTGAACAGCATATAAATTGGATTCTTCTACAATTTTTGTAATCAACTCACTTGAAAAAAGTAGTTGAAGAATTACAAGGCCGTTCCAAAGCTAAAATTTCTTCAGAAACTTCTAGTCTCCATGGAACGTAGCTGATCATCATTTAAAATCAAAGACTTAGATTTCCAAAGTATATCCTTTTTTACGACTACCTTACTTCAATGGCAAGGAAGAAGAGAGAGGCAAGTTATCTTCTTCATCCTCTGGGAAACCACTTCTACTCACACTTCTTCCAACGTCTTCGATTTGTACTTCATTATCATTTTCGGGCAAAATGCGGTCTTCATCGCTATCTGCATTTCTAAATCCAGTGTCTTCGTCATCACTTAGATCGATAAAATTTGCCCAAAACTGTTTAATATCATCTTTCTCCTGTCCATACTGAAAGAATATTAAAAAAAATCGATTTTTTTCAATAATATATACCAATATACAAGATTCCACAATCTGGTCAAAACAAACATACCGTTCAGACGTAAACAGACAATTTTTATGAAATGAACACTTTTCTCAACCAAACTATAATCAATAGTAAAGTCAATATAATCAAGTTGCTCTCCGGTTGTCTGTAAACTACCACCACGTACCAAAAAATGCTTGTAACCTATTATATAGTATAGCAGTACGTAGCCGAACGGTTACTTCATGCAACGATATTTGCTCTAGTGTGAGTTTGAATGGTATATTAGACAGTGTGTTGCCGAAAAGCAACAATATGCATTTAAGGGTTTTAAGTACAGAAGCATTTATAAGTTGACACAAACGCATAGATGTAGATAACAAGATGGATTATAATGTTTGAGACCTAAGAGAGTAGTAAATCGTTGTTCGACCTACATAATTGTCAGTGAATTGAATCGAATCTGAGGCATCTAAGAAGAAATGAGTCTTGGACATGATCAAGTACGAAAGAGGAGATGTACAGTAGATATTACCAAAAGCGTAACAAAAGCTTTAAATTCTATTACATTTGTGGTAAGTGCATCCTTTTCGTTAAGAGTTGGGGCATTCTTGGCTGGAATTTCACGCCAAGCGTACCATTTACCTTTTCCCAACCTAATACTTTCGTTATCACTGGAACTTTCACCACAATCAATAGAGGCAATTCCTTCAAACATCTGACTGTGCACCGTAAGAGCCCAAATGACTTTCATCTTTTCACCGATTGATTCTTTAACTCTGCTTAGTTAAATGCACAAATTTAAAAACAAAGGCCTAGGAAAAATCATTTCCACATTAGAGGCTATGTTAGTAAGCAAAATTGCCGCATTTGGAGCTCAGAAAATTCAAAAAGTCATTATTGAGAAGCCGATGCACCCAAAACGATTGATTCTTTGGTGCGGATTTTAGTACGGTGGCATCATTGGGCCATTTTCATACTCAACGAATTTCTGTTTGAACAAATTGAAGATGATAACATGGACGACGTTTGGTTTTAACAGGACGGTGCTACTTGCCACAGAGCCAACGTAATAATTGAACTTTTGGGCACTGTTTTCAAAAATCGAATTATCAGACGAAATTCGGGTGTCAATTGTCTGCCTCGGACCTGTGGGGAGCTATCAACGATAAGTGTTACGCTAACCATTCAGAGACGATTGAAGCTTTGAAACACGAAATCGAAAGTTGTCATTCATGAAATTCAAGTCCAAACAATCTAAAAAGTACTTGATAATTAGGTTGATCGGATGGCATACTGTAGGGCCAGCTGTGCCAGTTATTTGAATAATGTTGTGTTTTATTCTTAAATGTAAACCTGCTTCAAATTCTAAACGTTAGATGACCCATCCGTTAGTTTTGTGAATTTAGGATAAAATATTAATTGCTCCTAACTGTCAACCATCAGCCGTAGCTGTTTATTTTATATATACTGGTCGTTTAAGTAATTTTAAACAACATGTGGTTGTCTATTATTTTCATGTATCAGAAGTTTTGTCACCGATATTTCTCTTATTGCCGTTACGTCTATGGTTTGCACGAAAGTTGATTGGCGTTTAATGAATTTAACATCTGTGATTCATACCTTTCTTTATTATAGGCGGGTTTATATCATCACTTACTTCTGGATACTTTTAAGATGATGACTTGTCTTTTATTGTTTAGTGTAGACATTTTTTTCTTATTTATCAAATCAATTGTATTTATACTGCATGGTATAACACTCTCCTGTAGTACATATTTCATATTACCATTATTAAATATCAAATACGGTTAGGGTACGAGATATAATTGCTTATTTATCATCCAAAATGAATTACAACGTTTATGATCCCATAAAGAATACTTTTCGAATAAAAATCACGTTGAAAGAGAAATAACACACTACATTATAAACACATATATCCATACAGTATTCCGCGTTTTGTTTACTCAACATGTAAATGACACGCATTATCTTATCTATTGTAACGCAGTGCGCGCTATCATCGTTGATTTCGAATCGAAAATAATTGAAATCAGTTTCACGTCGCGTGCGAATTTCATTGTCAATTACACAAATAACCATTTTGTTTATGGGTTCTGCATTTCAGTTCTGCCGTACCATACAGTATGGATGTATGGTCAGAGGTGCATTTAATAATTAAATATTGAAAATTCGGTTTTGTGTAATCCTAGTTCATTACTGGACACTAACTAAAAATAAACACAAAGTGCGTATACCACCTGTACATTTGTTTCCCAACATTAAATGAGTTTAAAACTTCATTAACGGTATCCATGCCATGCCTCGGTATGTACACATATGCATGGATATGGATGTGTACATACGTATTGTATGAATATGAATTGCGTTTATACATATTACATACTGGTTTTATCGTTTAGTGTGTAATGTACAATTTGGTATTTTAAGTAAAAATTAAACTGGCCACGCGAGGTAGCTACCCACGTGCGCAGAGATATGTATATTGTTTTGAAGAATTTTTTTACAATTGCCTATATGGCCATGTAACATAGTCAATTGTGCGGTTAACCAAATCATGTTTACAATATGAAGGATTCCTAAGAAAAAAGAACTCATAAATCATTGCTTTTTTTAAATCTGAACATAGAACTGAATATGCGTTTCATGGCCAACGTCCCCAAAATGCCTGGTGAACAAGATGTAACCCACAAAAATAATTTTTTTTTAATGTGCGGAATTGATCCCTCAGTGGTTTCTTTTCATTTCCTATACGTGCTTGTTTGACAGAGATGCTATATTTTACATTTCCAGTTATTAGAAATCTTCCTAAAAAGGAAACAATTTAATGAAAACAAGCTCATGAAGACCTGCCAACTACTGTCAATAACAACTACTTTTATATCAACTCAGGAATCACTGATGTTTATAATTGATATACAAGCTAAGAGTCTTTCCAAGAGTCTAGAATAAATCATAAACTAATTGTGGTGGGTATACTAACCAAAGATACTATTAAACTAAGTTGTCTGAAATGATAGCTTTTTTTATCACTAAAGGGAGTGTTGATGTTGTGGGCTAAGTATCAGTTAGTTATGGCATTTTGAGCAGAAACCGCTGTTCCTTACACTATCTTTGTGCCTCTTAATACTGGTAAAATAAATTCTCAAACATTCTGTAATCAAAAACACGATGCAGAAGATCTTAAAAAATAGGAGTTTCTCCACACAAATCTTCAAAAGTAGCGCATTTGACAAATTTCAAAACTCGTAGAAAAAAATGTTTTTAGATGTAGGGTAACTATTATTATGTAAAGTTTCTGTACCAATCTCTACCACATCCTCTGAGATAGACAAGATTATGGCAAATTAGGTCGATTCAATTATTTTTTGAAAACACCAAACTAGTTTTGGTATTCAGCGCGTTCCAAGGGTGTGCATTTTTATGGGGTGGTGAGGAGCAAATGTTATGAAAGTATTCTAATAATATTCACACGGAGGTTGATCAAAGTGCGTGGAAAAAGTAGATCGATGGTCTTTCTAAGTATGAAGAAGAAGACTTGAGTTTTTGCACGATATCGGCAACGTAGTCGGATCTTCCAAGTGTTAAGTTTATTTGAGCATCAACATCGAGCTACCGGAAAACTATAGTAAGTTCTGATTGATGTCTTTAGTAAATTTATGATTTCAATAAGTTGGTAATGACTCATATATGACATTTACATATTCATTAATGGATCAACAAAATGAACATCTGTCTTTAACATACTTAATAAATAAACACAAAACATGGTGCCAGATGTTAATGCTAATAGAGTGGAATAAACCGGAATAAATACAACCTTAGCGCAATAGTAAATCTACTTGATTTGATCTTTGTACGAGACTTGTCATCGTTGTGATTATTGACACATTAGTTGTTCAAAATGGAATTTAAAGTATTTCCTGCTCTAGAACTAATTAATCCGGATTGATCCAAGGTTCAAACAGAAATTTAATATTTATATGAAGGCCACAGGAAAAATAGATTTAAAAGATGAAGAAACGAAGATTGCTATTTTGTTGAACATTATTGGAGATGCTGGTATTTATATATACAATACGTTCAAAAAAAAACGAAGAACAAGAAAGGTTAGGTTTGAGCAACCTTTGACAATTATTTTACACCTAAGAAGAACTTGATCATGGAAACTTTCAAATTTAATAACTTGTATCAAAAGTCAGGAAAAATCACTGAAACATACCTACATAACTGAGTTAAAGAAACAGGCCCAACGCTGTGAATTTAAGTGTGATAACTGTAGCACGTCATATGAGGAAAGAATGATTAAAGATAGGCTAATTCTTGGAATTTATGACAAGAACACAAAAGAACGTATACTTAGAGAAAATAATTTAACATTAGAAAAAATTGAAGATTACTGCAAAGTTATTGAATTAACTAAAAAACACAAGAAAGTATTAAATCCCGAAGAAAATGTAGATATTGTAAAAAATCAGGTACACGTACAAAAGAAAATACAGTGTAAATGCTGTGGTTATGAACATTATGTTATTAAATGTCTTGCATTTAATAAAACTTGTGCAACATGCGAAGGTCGCAACCATTTTTCCAAGGTATGTTTGTAAAAAAAGATGACCGAATGAACAATAGCAGATATGAGAAAAAATCAGATGGAGGACAACGGAATAGAATTCATGAAGTGGAATTAGATGAAAGTGAAGCATCTGAATAAATCTTTATTGATGAACAGAAAACTAGTAGTAATTGAAGAATTTTGACTCAATAATTGAAAATAAATCATAAAAGTGTCACATTTAAGCTAGATACCGGAGTAGAATCAAGCGTATTTCCCATTGAAACATTGCAAAGTATTTGTTCCAATTTCCAGATGCAAGAAACTCATGTTACTATTGTTATATATGGTAATTTTAGATTAAAACCACTAGGTATTGTATCTTTAGATAATGTAATGTCAATTATAATGTCAAGTTGTTGTATTTGGACTGTTATATTTTTGTGTATTATTTAACGTGTCTTGATTGGACATAATAAATAAACACAAAACAATATTAATACAGATTGGTGTCACATGAAGAGTAAGTTCTGTCAACAATAGTTTGGAATATTTCTATCATTTAGAAATGTACTAACTTCATTCTTCTGATCTTTTGGAATTAACCAATAAATATAATTTGCAAATGCATTGCTCATCTCTTTTCGTATTGACCCAATATAGACCACAAAGTTTCAACTACCTTGAATTAAGAACTTTTGGATTGGTAAAAAAGCAATTGGTAATCGGCTCTCTTGAACACCGCGCAATCTTAAATTCCAAGCCCAACATCAACAAAGAATTAAAACATGTAAACACTGCTCTTCACCAAAATGGCTACAGCTCCAGTAACATACAAAGGGCCATAAATAGGTATATTCATCCTCGATTCTCTAAGGTAATACCAGAATCTAGTAATCAGCTAAGTACTATTGTTCCCCCATCTTTAAAGCTTTAAACAAAATCTCTAAATTTTTTCTTTATAGGCAAAACTGGATTGTTAATTCAAATTAGAATTAAAGAACACCAATCATACGTTAAGTCACATTCTTCAGCACACTCAGACTTAGCCGAACACGAGCCACAAAATTTGTTTTGATCAGGAACCTATCTCTTATAAGCAAGACCCAACGCGATTTTCTACGGAAGATAAGGGAAGCTATAGAAATCCAGAGGCATCCCCAGAATCTCAATCGTGATGTTGATTACTCACTCTCCAGTATTTGGGAACTCGTCCTTACCCGTGCTTACTGATCCGTTTCCTTGCACAGTTGTATATAAACCCACGCAAGTCCTCCTTTTCCTTGTCAGACGATTTTCGCCTCTAGCGTGGTTTACACGTATAGTTACCGTGACCTTGGGACGGCCTTTACGTAGTTTGGCTGCTGAAGAAGCCACTTATATTAGTGGCTAAACTCTATTTTTAATTTTTACTTTTGTTTTATTTTTGTATTGTATATACTTACTAGTTTCAAAGAGATTCGACGATGTTTTAGAAAGGAATTTATAATATAATGATTATTGTAAATGAGGTCAATTGTTTTATGTTGCATAAGTACAACCTTGAAACCTATTGCTAGAACAAATTATAAAATTATATATTAGATAATAACGTAAGGTATTTCCTTAAATCTCATGAATTTTTGGAGAATATAAGTGAATATATTTTGGTAAGAAACTCTTGAAATTGCCACAGCAAATTGTATTCTAAACAAATTATATTAGCTTTCGTATATATGTATGTACATATGTAGTTCTCATTGAAGAAAGTTAGAAACGATTCTAAATATAGTAACTATATAACAGTTTCATATTTGTTTTTCTTTTACAATATATAGAGAGTACACATACTAACCTACAATTATTTACAGTAGTGTAATCGCTAGTTGCATAATTACTTTCATCACAGCCACGTCGTGGTTTAGCTCTTGCTTTGTGCTCTTCAATGCCCTAAAAACCTAGTTCTGTATTTATCAAGTTTTTAACATATTCTTATAGTTTAAAATGGCGAGATGGTTGCAGTATTAAACCATTTCGCTATTATCATTTTCAATTTTAGTAATTATATTTTAATTACATAAACATATGAAAATAAATTGACGCTATAATATTATGTACATGTAACGAAAGTATAGTACTCGACAGAGAAAGCTGAGAAATGTTCGTTTGCTAAAGTAGCGTTAGTAAAAAGTAACATTTGATAAAAGCGGAAGAAATTTTTAGCGAAATGAAACTTTGAAACTTTTTAGTGTTTTATGTCAACCCACTCACGACAGATATAAGCTTTTGCTTTCCGGAACAAGCAACAAGTAAATACGTATTTAATTCTTCAATCGATATAAGTATATCCAAGTGAAATGATACATATTTTTCTTTATAATATACCGACCAAAAGTTTTTATTAAACAGTTTTTGCTTTGTATGTGATGTACATCGTCTATATTTTGATCGTTCCTTTCAGAATTTTTAAATTTGATCGTAAAAGATCGACATA
The DNA here is from genome assembly GCA_023690525.1 of Holotrichia oblita. Lineage (NCBI taxonomy): Eukaryota > Metazoa > Arthropoda > Insecta > Coleoptera > Scarabaeidae > Holotrichia > Holotrichia oblita. Next base: position 21,712,325 of record CM043018.1, on the reverse strand, counting down.
TTTCAAAGAATGAATGTGATTGCGTCTGTAACCAATTGCGCAGGAACGTTTTCCCACCTTTGTCGTCGACAAAGTGGCGATCTCTCAGTTCTTCTTTGAGAAGCCCAAACATATGGTAGTCTGTGGATTTTCCAGTGATTCCCAATGAATTTTGTCAAACTTTTTTGGATCAACGCAGCTGTGTGTGGCCGAGCATTGTCATGGAGCAAAATCGTACTTCGAATAGGCATGTCTCCCATTTTTGTATGACGTTCGTGGCAAAAATCAATAAGTAACATGCCTGTACAATCTCAAAAAATCGTTGCAAGGACTTTTCTAGCAGAAAGATGGGTCTAGGCTTTCCACGGTGCTGTTCCTCCAGGTTTTCGCCACAGCATGTTTACCTGCTTAGATTCCGGGATGTAACTGTGGACCTACGTCTCATCACAGGTGACAATATGCCCTCATAAATCATCCTCCTCTATTCTATATCTTATCAAGAGTCTGTTATATATGACAAGACTCAATAACAGCTCATCTACTCTGGCGATCAGAACCGGTGTACTCCCCTTAGCCGTACATCCTCCCGAACACATATAAAAACGTCATGTTACTCACTTCACCTAGAGGGCGTTAATAAGGAAAGTCCGGTTTATATTTGATTCGCCCTCGTAGTTCCGATCTTTTGGAATTTACCGATAAATATAGATTATGCATTGGTCTTTTCCATACGTTTTGATCAACTATGAATCACGAAGTTTCAACTATTTTGGGGTAAAACTGCTTGGACTACTTGGTTATTATTGTTTCGTGCTTTAACCAAGTTCGACCGTTTATGCCAGACCGTTGCCGTATTGTGGATTTTCCTTAGTATTACATACTTTAATATATGTGGCTGCAGGGTTGCTATATCACTGCAGTATCTCCTTCTATTCTTTTTTCATCGTTCTTGTAATTTTGTACTGATTTTTTCCTTCTGTTTTTTATTAACCGTAGATTACTGAACGTTTTAAGCGTTTCATTTGGCAATACGTATTTTTGTATTATTTAAATAAAACAATCCTTTCTTCCTTTCGTTTCTCGAGCAGCTAGTGAAGATTTATTGGCGGTATCACTGACGCTTCATCATCACTTCTGATTTCAGATCGTCCTTTCGTCTGATCTCGCCGCCCTATTGAGACAAAAGCGCATGGTTCCGAAAAGCCCACGACGTGTTCGGTGACCCACTAGAAAATCTTTTATCTAATATCTTGCGAGGTAAGCTCAGAGAATTCCATAGTGGACCAAGGTGTCGTCTGCTTCCATCAGTGACAGCTCAATCTGTAAATTGGCTAATTCATGATCCAGTGGTAATGGTTAATGATTTGTGAAGGCAAATATTCGTCGATTATCTCGAGTTCATCTTTGCGAGAACAATTATTTCGAGGCACTGGACCGGATGGTGGCCCAGTTTCCCGACTCTTGTTGACATGACTGAAATTAAATTGCATATCAAAATGTGGACATGCGGTAAAGCACCAATTTATGATACCATCAAAAGAAGTTACTAAACAGAGTCATCGCAATTTTTCTGCGATGTTTACAAAATGCATCTGGCATGTATTGAGATGGCACTTGCAGTCCCATTGCTGTGAAAGTTCTGTAAGGTTCTCTTCTTGGACTAGAGCATTTTGTTGTCTTATGTTCGGTGATGGGGAATTCCCTACCTAACGCTGGTAAGCATAAAATGTGTAAAGTAAAATTTACTGTTACTCTTACTTTAGTCGACATAATACGCAAATATAACTAATAATTTTAGATTTCTATTGCTGTTTCATAAAGTTGGAGGTTATAAAATTGCATCTTGGCATTGGTATCGCGAATTGATAACCTTTTCGGTGTTATTTTTCAAATAAATTGACATTAATTTAATTTAATGTAATCGCTAGGATGCTAATTACTTCAAACGTCAGAAGTGCAAGCCATTCAAATTAATAATATCTTCGATGTTTGTTTTAAATCGTGGAAGATTACCAAGTGTTACCGAAAAATATTTATAACATTAATATATAATATTAAGAATATTAACGCATAAGAAAAATATTTGTTTGAGTTAGAATGTGACGAGGTTTCTTTAATGATATGCATTCTATAAGAATGATTGTTAGATCTGTATATATTCATACTCAATTCAATTTTCATATTATCTCCAGACTAGAGGTGATAACCTAATCAGTACAATATATGTAATTATTTCAAATAGGTCGTTGACATTCAGGAATCATATGTACAGTATGTATGAGATATTGACTGGTATTTTAATTTTGTAATGTTCAATTCTTATTTAATCTTTTTTCTCTTCCCCCAATACAAAAAATATTGTAAATCGTGAAACACAATGGATCAAACGAAAGGCAATTGTATTTTTGCTCCTCAATGTATCCTCCATTCACATGGAAGAGAATACGAAAACGAATCAATATAATACGTGAATGTATATCGTTTGGTACGCAATCGAGTTTCGTGTCTACCACTATTGTCTCGCTCCTACTTTATTTATATATTTATGCACTGCGGGTCACTAACATAACAGATTAAGTTAAATATTGATTAGCCACAAATTGATTGGTATATTCTCCTAGTCAGTGTAGTATTATAATTCCTAATGACACGCGTATAATGATTCGCTTGCGTATTGAAAATCGATTTTCACTTTACTATTTAGAAATTACTCTCAACGACAGGAAGATGTGCATAAATCTGTAAAGAGTGCTGTTTGTTGTACGCATAAGATGGGATAATTATCAGTCATGCGAGGTTTATCGCTTAAGATAAACATATACAATAAAATTCTTAATTTGACTGAATTTGTAAAAGCAAAAATTTTACTTTATAACTAATTACTGAGTATTCTCAGCAAACAATTATAAAAACGATTCTTTTAATTATGTTTGTTGAGCTTTCGGTATCTAAATTAAAAACCTGTTATTGTCTTCATCATAAGAAGTAACAAATAAAAATTTAAGAAGTATTGTAAAACAATTTGTAAAACTTGTACGTCAACAACATCTGATGTATCTATGTCGAAAACTAACTGGCCTTCTAATAAAGGCGATAACATGTTTCTAATCTAAATTGCCGATAGCACAAGAAACAGGATTGTTTAGTTTATTATAAATGACAGCTTCGGCGCCAAGAAGAAAGAAAAACTCTTAAATTTTATTTATTACTATAAAGGTAAATTCCTGAAATTGTTTAAAATTATTTCGTTGCTTTTGTAATTTTTTTTTTGCTAGTTTTCCGAGCTTCTCGGGGCATTCCAGCACCACCTTCGAATGACACTTAATAACACCAGTGCCCTAAGTGTAACTTTGCTATGTAAAAACACCTTTTTATGTCCATTCTTATGTAACTGGCACTGACTCAGAGGTGGTATATCAGGGAGAAGAATAAAAAAGCTCTCCTTAGAAAATAAATTAATTTAATTTAATAGTTTTGGTAACCCAATCAAACAAAGAACAATTGCTTTTTTTCTTTGTTGCTTCTATAGTATTATATTTTCCTTAAACCATTATTTAAGTTTGAAAATGGATTCACCATTCGGTTCTTTCGTTATGGGGATTCCTATACTCAGCGCTTTTGAGGCGTTTGCGTTTGATTCACCCTAACACTTTACTGATTGTGAGTTAGAATAGATTATTAAAATTATGATTTTAAATGAAGCTTTTCTAATAGTATTGTTAAAACGAAAGCTACCACGCCAACAGCCAATTGAATCTCTGCTCTCCACACACAAAAAAAAAGAAAAACAATGGAAAAACTATAAATGAAATAATTAAAACATTGTGGTTCCCTTATGTATTCGTGTGCCTCGATACAAAATATAGATGCTGAAATGTCAAGTCAGTAGATTTTGTTTTTTTTTTTTGTGCTTTTATTTTAGTATATGCGTATCTAATTGTGCAATACAGCCTTCCAAATCTGCATAGCTTGATCTTCGCCTCAGTCGCCTCGTCAGTTAATATTATGGAAGCAAATTGTTTGGAACAACCTGACTTTGAACACTATTTAAATCTGCTTTGCCAAACAGATCTTAAAATATATCAACCTCTAAGTTTTGCCATGAAATGTGATTGAAAAGATGATATGAGAGCGACCTGAAATGTTTTCGGTGTGGTTTCTTATTTTAATTTTTCACTTTTTCAAACAGTGCGCCAGCTCTTCAAGCCGTCGGAAAAGTAGGGTGTTTCGAGGTCCGCAAAATAATCATCTGTAGCGGAGATGAGGCAAATCGCTCTTCTGCCAGCAATTTTTTCAGGTGTGGGAATAGGTAAAAGTCGCTGGGGGCTAGGTCCGATGAATATGAAGGATGAGTGCAGATGGTCGATGAGGACCACACCTTGGGAACCCCAACAAATTGTTCCCATGACCTTTCCAGCCGATGGAACGGTCTTTGCTTTCTTCTGAGCTGATTCGCCCGGAAAAGTCCACTACCTCGACTGTTCCTTGGTCTGCGCTATGTAGTGGTGGATCCAAGTCTCGTCCACGGCTACGCAACGCATGAAGAAATCCCTAAGAATGCGTTGAATCCTGGCCAGACGTTCCTCCGAAACGGTGACTCGATTTCGTTTTTTCTACAGTATGAACAAACATGGTACCCATCGCGTCAAAAGCTTTTTCATGCCCAAAATGTCGTGTAGGATATCCTAAGACGACATCATGAATCTTGTCGACTATTTCTTCATTGGTAGCGGTTTTTGGGCGTCCAATACGTGGCCACGTTTGAACTCGCTTACCCAGAAGCTGATGGTCAAGAATGATGGAGTAGATCCGCCACGAACTCCTAGCAAAATGTTTCGAATTTCATTTTTGCGAAATCGCCTGATTTGCAACACAAAACAAACTCTTACCACACGAACTATTGACAGTGGACTTCAGAAATTTTGACAGTTGCTACTGCCGATCAATTAATCCACTTCAACCTTCATGCGCCATCTCTTGCCAAGTCCGGAAACATTTCAGGTCGCCCTTGTAGCCCATAACATCTCTAAGAGAATTTCAGATGAACTTAGATGTATTTAATCAAAGAAAAACCGTGATGATTACTTGATTATTTTGGATCATTGGCTGCTAGCTGAGGAAATACTTCAAAAGAGAAATTTCGCGAAAAGGTTGAGGCAGTTGAAATAGCAGTAATGCAAATGCAAAATAATAAAATACTAGGGGTATAAAACCCACTGTAAGTATGTATTTATAATTGTTAGTTGTTGTAATGTTAATGATATAGGTATTAAACGCCAATAACAACCTATACATTCCTATAATTATCCCATTACTAATTGTAAGAGAAGGAACATAAACCTCAGAAAAGAAGTAAGTTTTAATAGTCTTGAAATTGTAAGTATGTACTCAACATAACTCATATAAAACAGAACTATAATACAACTAAATACAATAGAATGAAATGTACTGAAACGTATACATAAATTAAACCTAATAACAGGAAGTAATTCGAAAGCTTTGAATAAATATAATCATAATGAAACAGAAAAAAATGATTAGCATTTATTACTATCACTCCTCCTCATATTATCGACCTCTACGTAATTCAACGTAGTGACACCCCTTCAGGCGACCAATCTAAATCATCTAATACATTTGGTTTATATCCTAGTGACCAGTTATTGAGCGGTATTAACCGTTTACCGGTAGTATACCATTTTCTATTATTCGCATTAATCGATTATTCCATTATCCGCTTTATTGATCATTAGTTCATTAGTTATTCGTGCGTGCCTTAATAGAGCTGGATTAAGTTAGTTATAAAGATCCAATTTGATCCTTTTTTACGTATAATCGAATCACGAATACTAATAATAATTCGTTTCATTTATGCTACAATTAGGTAATAATTATACGGGTTTCGACCTGTTTGATAAATAGTTTTCTAAACAGCTCGCGCGGTAAAAGTAATGCTGTTACGCGGACGAAGGTATTTTGTGAGAGTTTAACAAACAGGTTTGCTTATTTAAGTATACGTTAAGACAGTTTAAATTTAAAAGTATTACAGTAGACAAATACTGACATGTGTACCTATAATAGTGAATAATAATAAAATTTTGAGAAGGCAACTGTTCCAAATAATTAACACGAAGATGAATGTTAATTGAAACAGCCGTGTAATACAACCTTGAACTCAACAGGTGAAAAACAATAATACCAGTCGTTTCTTGTTCCCGAGAATTTTTTCTAAGATAGTGTAGTGGTTCGAATTAGCATTTTTAGAAAGTGAAGGTTCAGACGACAACCGCAAACGCAAGAGTACTATACCGACTAGAACAGAATATTTAAGAAATATATAATAATATGTACATGTACGAGGAATAAGTTACAATTATTGAGAATAGAAAGATTGATACAAGTTTTTAGAATTTTTATTTTAAATATGTTCAAAATAATTGCCATTTATAATAATGCATTTAACCATTCTCTCCTTCCATAAAAGCGTTTAACCAGCTGTCTTTAAGGATACTATATAAAAAAACAGTTAACGACGATGTCAATCTCTTCTTCTGGCTGGAACCGTTTTCCTCTCAAAGTCGAAAAGTAGCCAGGAGTCACACATCACCAAATCCGGTGAATAAGGAGGATTCTTTATGTTTGATTTTGTTTTCCGCTAAATACTGAACAGTTGTCCCTACTGCATGGAACGACACGTGATCATGATGTAACATGATTCCCTTTCTTGGCACTTTACTGAACACAGTAGGCAAACAATTTTCAACATACCATTTAGCGGCAACTGTCTTCTGATCTTCTAATTTAATTGCTGGCACCAAACCCGTACTTCTAAAAAATACTGGGTACATAACTTTTTTCATTGCTCGTTGTTTTTTTACCATCGTAAGGGTTTCCTCATCTTCATGTATCCAGATTCGGTTTTCTTAGCGAGTGGAAGCATCAAAAAACGGTATGTACGTTTCATCGCCACTTACAATTTTATAAATAATTTAATGGCCTGCAGCATTCAACATATCTAAAGTTTGTTGGCAATTTCTAACACGTTCTGCTTTTTGTAAATCAGTCAGATGATGGGGTACAAACCGAGTTACAATCTTTTTCAAATGTACATTCTTCACCAAAAGTATTAAACACCCCCTATAGTTTAGCTTATGTAGGGGCAAATTATAAACTGTTTTCCTTTTTTAAATATGTTTATTCGTCAATTTGAATAATTTTATTAATATTTATGCCTTTATAATGGCAGCAATTCTTTGAGGCATGCTGCGAACAAGTTTTGTGCACTGTTCCGAGCCTATGGTACTCCATTCCTGAAGCAGCAAGTTTTTAAGGCCTGATTTGGATGTAATGGTGTATCCCTTGACTCTACGCTTTAGGATACTCCAAAGATGTTGATTGGGATTCAGATCTGGGGACTGGCCAGGCCAATCCAACACGAAACCAACTCATTGTGGTCGCTGATTTGTGACAAGGAGCATTGCCTTGTTGGAATTGAATCCCACCGAAAATGCGTGTTAATGAAGGCCTTAACACAGATTCTAATATGTGAATGTACTTTTCGCTGTTCATACGACCTTCAGAAATGAATATTTTGCCAACGCCAGTGGTAGGCATGCATCCTCAGACCATAATGCTCCCCCCTCCGTGCATAACAGTGGGTACTACACAATCGGGATGGTATTCTTCGCCCACGCCTCACAAATGTCATAGAGATTAAAATCAATGAGTTTAAAAATTGGTTAATAATTAAAAAATGATAGAATAAAGTAACATCTATCACTGCATTTTTGATCAATTTACATTTTCCCAATCTTGCTCTATAAAGTGTTGATATCGTAGAGCCTACTGTAAGCGATTTCTTTTGTTATTGTTCGTGAGCCACGGTTTCTTTCTGGGCTTACAACCCCTTAGGCTCCCCTTAGCCTTCTACAAGTCTTCTTTTTGCAGTAGGAGTGCAAATGGGTTTTCCAACCTCCTCCGACAGAGCCGTAGCGAGTTCAGACGAAATTTTTCTGCGATTTTTTAAGTGAGTCGCGGATAAGTTTCGATCCTGGCGATTAGAAATCACTCGTTTTCTGCCTGATTTTGGTTTGTTAAAGTGTGCCCCTGTCTCACTATAAAACTTTCAGAGTGCAGATTGCACGGCACACCGCGAACAATTTACCAAATTAGATATTTCCATTTGGGACTTTCCTTGATCGTATAAAATTTGGATTTTCACACATTTTTCGTATGTAACCTCACTAGATTTTGGCATTTTGTATAAAATAAGATTGTGTTGAAATGCTATAATCCCAGGAGAATACTTCTTCACTCAAATAATAATAAAAGAAGACTGTTTAAAGTTTTTATTAAAGTTTTTAAAACACCCATGTTTTACTTCCTACGTGCCAGATGTTCTATAATCCACCAGATAAAGCTTTTTTCTTATATTCAATGTGTTACTTTATGATGTCATTTTAAATTTAGTTTACAACAGTTGTCATTTCTTATTATATTCTTTATCATACTGATATTTTTGTGAGTGCCTAATACTTTTGGCTAAAGCAGTAAATGTTCGTGCAATATTGATCTTTCTTGCGAGGATCCAATCTTCAGATTGGACTCTATTATTGCATAGGTAATGCGGTTGTCCCCTTCCACCATCTTCTTCGCCGCAGTAATGTTTTCGGAGTTAACAGCAGTTAAAGGAGGGCTAGCTTCTTTTCTGTGTACCACTAACTTGCAACCTCGTTCAAACTCTTTATACCATCTATAAACAGTAGCCAATGATGGTGGGAGTTCACCAAATACCCATTTTAAACTTTCTTCACACTCATACGCGTTCAAGCCTTTCCAGAAATCATAGTAAATCATTGTCGGAAAGTTGTCTGGTGATAATTCAATTGTTTCGATAACAAAGCTTATTCTATGGACTATTTCTCAGACACTATTGAACCGAATTGCACAAACTAAACTGCAATTGGCAGATAACATATCAACAATCAATACAAAACGTGTTTTCTTAAAAGCTGTTAAATACTTCATTACCTGCATATATACTTGCTAAATATTCTAATTCAGTTCTTTAAATTTAAATTAAAAAGTCATCAGTTACAAGTGAAAGAGCATCGTTATTTTGTTAAATGACAATCAAGACTCGCAAATCACGCTGCCACAATCGCACATACTCGAAAAATGCTTATCTATTATACTGGGTGGCTAAAAAGTCTGGCAACAAGGTATTTTTTTTTAACAAATGAACTTAGTGGTTTTTGTTCTCTAAGATATCAATTTGGAAAAGATCAGCATAGTAATTAACATCGCAGTAGTGAAACTGGGCATAAATTTGGTATTCACTGAGTTGCTTTGGACAAAAGAAGATTAATTAAATTATCTAATTTAATTTTCAGAAATTCTGGCGTTCCACAGGATTCAATCTTCGGTTCTCTTGTGTTTATTATGTTGTAATTGAATCAAAGAAACTGACATATTTTCCATGAATTCCTTTCTATCTATGTAGTTCCAGTTATTATTGAGAGTATTATCGAAAAAATAGATCAATATTCATTAGCATTACACGAAAACTGTTAAAATTCAAGGCGAATATTATTCGCTGTCACACTTTTTAAATTATTACCGCGGAACTTCATATGAAATTTAGGTGATCGCGACACCCGTACTGCTATAGGGGAAACGAGCGATGCCATCGGCACGTAGTAACTATAAGGAAGGATAGAAACTCCTTCCTTCTCCGTTCCACTTTTAAGGGTGAAAACAAGTAAGCCTGGAAGCCACCATTAAGGGAGGCGAGTTCGACTGCTCAACCCTCTTGATTTATATATTTTTATATTTGTTAATTCAAAGCGTGACTTCCATGAGTAAAAACGTGTAATGCGGATTTCTGTATTCATTTTTAGTTTTTCTTTTCCTAATTGTTTCTCTCTACTGTTTTTAGCTGCTACGTTTTTTTCCCTTTAAAGTGTCATTATCCGATAATGCGTTTAACACGTGAATTCTCGTTTACAGTCGATTTTCTTATACTATGGAAATTGAATTCGTCTACTGGGAAAGAATTCTATTTTGAAACATTTATGAAAGAAGTAATTCAATTTCGAAGAAGGAGACTACTACTCTATGCTAAAATGTATCTGTACGTTCACAGAAAGTCGTTTCACGGAGACTATAAAATATCGAGGACGTATACTACACTTGATAGCGATACTGAAAGATACTCCTTACTTCACTCACATGAATTACAAATTGTAGACACACTATTCGTTTATAAATTTGTAAAATAGAAGATTTGAACAAAATTGTTGAAATATTTGGTACGTATCTTGAAGAAAATGGCAAAAATTTGTTAATCCTTTAATAGACATTTTTAATATCATGTTTCTTGGATGAAATTCACTGCGCACAGCTGTGCTTTTCCGTGAATAAATTAGGTATAGTAATATAGTACGCATGAAATTAGGCCACATATCATTTGGTAGCTTTATTTATAATAGAAGGAAGTTGGTGGAATTGGCCCCATTAAATAGGATTACTATTCAATTTACAAATGTTATTAATACAATTTTAACTGACCTAATTACTTAATTATTAAACACAAGAGAAAACAAAAAATTCTCATAAAGATAGCTAAAATCGCTGAACCATGGAAGTTCCGCATCGCTAAACCGAAACGGTCACACTCCATTGATTTTTGGGGATATATAAACCCCTGTATAATGCCGAAGTAATCAGTTCTTATTTGGTAATCCAAGAAGACACCACCAGCAAGATGTTGTTCGAGATTCTACCTGCAGTAGTATACCAGCTGTGCACACCAGGATTTCTGGAGTTACCAGTGGAGTTGATCGCCCGGATTTTGAGGTAAGTGTTTTTTTAATTTAATATACCTACTAATATTTTTTGTGTTGCTTTGGTTTTTATCCAACTGTTCTTTCTTGTTTTGCAGATACTTGGATCCTGAATCCTTGTTGAACGTTGTAAGAGGTTACAATGTTTGCAAGAACGTCTGTTTAGGAGATCCTGTTTTGCGCCAACGATTGAAGACGCTCCTGAAGGAGAAGAGGAGACAGGAGGTTGAGAGAAGGGTCAATCCTGCGTTAGGAGTGACCGTGACCAGAATGGAATCAGTGAGGATGTTTGGCACAAACGCAGAGAAGATTGTTGAGTCACGTCCTGCTTCAGAACGGGAATGTTTAGCTGGTGTCGAGCAGCAGTTCTTCAGATGTAAGAAGAGGAAGACTTAAGACGAAGTTCAGCCGACTAAGAAGAAATGTAATTATAGATTGTAAGAAGTATTGTAGATATGTTTTAGACTATGTATTTGTTGTATGTATATTATATTTTAGTGTTGATTAAATTTTCTAACAAAAATTTTATTTATTTTATTTATTTATTTACTCATGATCTACAAAGAGGCAGAAGCCCTAAACAGCAGATACTAATAATATTAATAAATCAATACCACAGTACAAAGGGAAAAACATAAATCTAATTAATTGTGCATACAATAATAGTGTAGTTGTCTTAGTAATCGCTAAGAATTAACAACATAATATAATTATTATTAATTACAGTACAAGCTAACAAATACTCATCAGATAATAGCATGGAAAACACTGGTCCTAAAGAACTTAAAATGTTGGCTAAACATGTCAGAATGAGTTAATATATCAGTGATTTTTCTACATTTATCCAAACAATACATATTAAACAGTTGCAACCTTTCATCGTATGATCGTTGAGCCACGTATGGCATGTTCTCACCACCATAAGACTTGTAAATCAGCGTTGAACAGATTCTATTCTATTGATGTTATTTTGATAAAATGGTGACCATATGACGCTACAGTACTCCAAATGAGATCTTATATAAAAGTAGTACAAAGATAGAAAACATCTTAGTCATTCTGAATATAAATCTCATCAATTTATTACATTTTGCAACAATATTATTAATATGATATCTAAAGCTTAACTCTCCATCAAATAAAACGTCCAGATCTCTAATACATTCAGCTGAACTCAACATCCCTCCATCGAAGAAATTCTTGGTCACAATGTTATTCACATTTCTGGAATACGACATAGCAAAGCACTTCTTAACATTCAGGTGCAGATAATTTTTTCTGCACCAGAGTCCCAAGTTATCAAGATTTTCTTGAAGGTTATTAGCATCATTTTCTGTTTTTATCATTGCAAATAATTTCAGATCATCGGCGTATAACAAAAAATTACAATTTAATGCATCACATATGTCATTCATAAAAATTATAAATAGAGTAGGTCCCAAGTTGGACCCTTGAGGAACACCTGAACTACTGGATATCAGATCAGATACGTAGCTATTAATTGCAACATATTGCGTTCTACCCAATAAATAACTCTGCAGCAGCAACAACAGATTTCCCGAAATACCATAATGTTTAAGTTTTTTAATTAGCAATGATAAATTCACCTTATCAAAGGGTTTCGAGAAGTCTGTGTATATTGTATCAACTTGTAGTAGTAAATCTTTTGGGCAAAAAGCCATGTTGATATGACGATATTACCGGTAATGTGATTTAACAAGGAAGCATTTAATAGATTCAAACACTTTCCTAAAAACTGAGATTTTACTTATTGGTCTGTAATTTGTTACACTCTGCCTATCCCCTGACTTAAAAGTGTTCTATAAGAAAGATATCAATTGGCGGTGAGTCTAAATGGAGCTTCATATTTAGCTGTACTGTTCTTTTTCAAGGAGTTAAACACATCCAAACTGTAAAAAAGCAGAGGACGGAAACAGTAACTAGATAAAGATATTTACAGATTTATGAGTATGTTGTACTCACAAGCTGACTTTTGGGGTGGAAAAATCTTTAATACTACTTGAAATACGCCACAACTTAGCGCAAGCAAACCTTGAACACCGTTAAGTTATCTGGGGTACCAACCTAACTGACGTAAGAGCAAGTAAAATAGGAAATTTAATAACATCTTTCTTAGAAAAAAGGTGAATTATACAGTTTTGTATTTGAAAGGGCTTCTTAATAGTTTCAGTGGTAAGCATATTTCATTTGCATTCATAAAAATATTTCTTTTTGATCTTTTCAGTTGGCCTGTTGATAGTGGAAAGTCGAATGCGTACAATATTTTAGCGTATCGACAATTTCATCATGAATATTATGAAAGCTGTAATATGAGCGTTTTTGCTTCTACCTGACTGACAGAAATTTCTCGATAAAGATCAACTATGGTACAGCTGATAGCAGAATCGCGCGGATTTATGCTGGAGCTTTTCTTTCGTTTCACTAGCGACACACCGAGATTGATGTTCACTCATCTGGCTGTGTATGTGGCTGATACGTCCGCAATATAGACCACTTTCACAAATGCCGCTCTGTTGTGTCGTAGACTCCAGACGAAATCTGTGGGTGGGCGACCAAACGGCGTCTTACCATCAATGCACTCCCCTTTCTGTCCTCTCCCCGCCCCCTTCCCTTCTAACATAACCATTGGGGCTCAAACGTTACCTTAAGATACCTGCGTGCAGTACCCAGAAATAACGCTCGATACTAGGTTGACGTCTAAACACCATTTTTGTATCGTAATTGATAAATTTCTTCTAGCTCCTCTCCTATCATGGAAAGCTTTCTGAACTTGAAAATCAAGCTCATGATTTACATGGTGTTCCTCCGACCTATTCCCACTTACAGTGTCTTGACCTGGTCCACCGCCAATAAATTGCAAGTTAAAAAACTCGATATCATTTCAAACCGGATGCTGCGAATCATAGTCATAGGGTCTTGGCTCGTTAGCAACGCTCAGATACATCGTGATCTCAATTTTGCTTCCTTGAGTGAATATTCGTTTGCGCTGCTCAGGGAAACCCAACGGCCTCCCTGTCGGAGAACTCGTTGGTCCAACACTTGGGAGAACTAGATCCTGATCGACCCTCACCACGTGTAATGGACGTGATATGGTCACTCTCTCGCAGATTTCATAAATATTTTCGACTACAGAACCCCGCAGTTTGAGTGAGTTTTAATCTCACTTTAAATAATTAATTAAATGAATTAATAGTTCTGAAATGTATGTCCCATTACAACTTTTATAAGCTTAATAGTAACACATATCATGTCCTATGATATAATATCCAAGAATTTAAAGCATCTAAAAAGTGTTAATCTTACTCTACAACCGTTTTAAAACTTCTTATCGTAGACGACAACTGTAACAATTTATCCTTTATGTAAGAGAATATTCCAAGGCAACGACAATTCATATCATTAGATATTTTAATAACCCGTGATGAATACCTGTCATCCGCTTACGGTAACACATGACCGAAACTCATCTTTTCCTGAATGTATTACAAAAGGGAGCTGAAAAAAAGATACGTGAAAAAAAAAGAAAGGGGAGAGATACATCCATCTTCGGATTGAGATAAAACACGTGGATCCTAAACGTACCAGAATGAATCGAGTTAATAAAACATCAATACCGAAAATAAGACTGGAAAAAAAGTCGAGTGGGCCGTGGATAAAAACGTTCCCATTAAACTATACGAGGGACACTAAAGAACGGACGCAAATGGAGACCAACGCCAACATAATGTGAATAAAAGTTACATACACATTGACGATATTAGCCACGTATACATTACATGCACACAGCTAGCTTGGACAGGTAAGCAATTATTTTCATGGCAGCTTACGACGTAAAACAAATGTCTGTATCGTTATTACATTGTTTTGCTATTCCATTTTATTGTTACATACCTTTTACTAATCGTTGTTCTTCAAACATATACTGATTGTGTAGGGCTATGAATTATAATTTCATTGCAAGATTGCTTTATTTTGATGTAATATTTCGTTACGGATATGCCTCAAAAGTAGCAATTATTTTTATTATTATGATATTTTAGGTTTCAGGGAATGAAAAAAACTTGAATAGAGGCAACCGATAATATTATATGTGTGAAATGGATGGATAACAAGCCCGAGTAGTTTTATGACACCAAAATGATGATTCGATGGCATATAAAATTTTGCTTTATGGCTATATTTTATTGTTGTTTCGATTAGAAAACACAGAACAAGCGATAGCATTTTTAATTACAAATTATCAACATAAACTAATTGTAACCTGTTTGTATCTAAAGCTAGATTCTGTCATAAAATATAATCGAAATTGAATGCTCTTAATGTAGAAGATCCAACGTTCAGCTAATGGTGAATTAATCGAAAATTTAACGCAGGTATTTCTAATACAATAATAGGTAGAAGCGTCGGCACATTCCTCTTAATGAATAAATTACGTTCTCTTATTTTGTAATCGCACTTTTCAAGGGTGAAAGTCAAGCAGGTCTCTCTGGCCTGCGTTGCGAGTCCCCGCCTGGCCTGGCGTATTACGAATGAAACACCATCAACAGGAGGAGAAAGTGCGAATAGCCTGCGCTCGTTTCGTTCACTCCGTGATGTAAGTAATGCCTCGTCTTCTGATGCTTCGTCTTCTTCGTCTTTTTATTCTCCTCCTTCTGCTTCCAGATCGTCTCCGCGAGATGACTAGATTTAAATTAATTATTAGATAGAGACACCGATATCGTCTAGAAGTTGATTCTTCTCATTGCTACCGATGCGACACTATATCAGTGAGAGAAAGAAGATCTATCGCAGTCTTTTTTTCTTTAATGCAAAATGTAGCTAGATATACTGTGTCGTTTCATCATTCCACAATTGTTCCCTATATGTCTACGTGTATAAAATAATATTATATAATATTATGTGCACTTTCTGCACATAAGTGAAATTCGAATCAGTACTTTAAGAAGCAAATAATACATTTGTAAAAAAAAGACTGAAATTGGAATTTAGTGATCCCAGAATTGGAGTCACTAAAACAAGCAAAATATTTCCATGAAATTCAGCTAAAACTGCTGAACCATCAATGTTTCGCACGAATGAACCGCAACGGTCACACCCCATTGCTTTTTGGGGATATAAAAACCCCTGTATAATGCCCAAATAATCAGTTCTTATTTGGTAATCCAAGAAGACACCACCAGAAAGATGTTGTTCGAAATTTTACCTGCAGTAGTATACCAGATGTGCACGCCGGGATTGGTGGAGTTACCAGTGGAGTTGATCGCCGGGATATTGAGGTAAGTTTTTTAATATATTAATATTTTTTGTGTTCCTTTGGTCTTTATCCAACTGTATTTTTTTGTTTTGCAGATATTTGGATCCTGAATCCTTATTGAACGTAAGGAGCTACAGTGTTTGTAAGGACGTCAGCTTGGGAGATCCTGTTTTGTGTCAACGATTGAAGACGCTCCTGAAGGAGAAGAGGAGACAAGAGGCTGAGAGAAGAGTCAATCCTGCGATTGGAGTTGCTGCGACGAGGTCAGAACCAGCGAGGGTGTTTAGTAGAAACGCAAAGAAGATTGTCGAGTCACGCTCTGCTCCGGAACAGGAGTGCTTTACTGATATTGAGAAGCAGATTTTTAGATGTAAGAGGAGGAAAACTAAGAATGAGGACCAACCAACTAGGAAGACATTTAATTATAGATTGTAAAAAATATTGTAGATATATTTTAGACTATGTATTTTTTAATATCTAAATTATAAAGATTGAATTTTTTTTTTCTTTTTATAGTGTATGTTTAACATATTAATTTGTCAAAGTCCCATAATTTTCTCTAAGTAGTATGTTCGATAGATAAAAATAGATCATTTCAAGATTGTTCATTTCGTACATGTTTAAAAAACCAATTAATATTCTAACGTTTTAAATTAGCTGCAATATGTAAACACGATGTCCGGGAAAATTCGAAACGCTATGTATTTATTCCAGGAAGGTTATTATTTTCGTGGTATAACATCCTGTAGTGCGGGAGATTAAGCGCAAACTGAGTTCACAACCCGGCCATCTGTTGATAAATATACGCGGGGAAAGTGCTTTATTGTATACACATACGTATAGGGTTCCCCCCCTGGTCAACTGTTGGACTCTTTTTTTGTGTTCGAAGCCAACAAACCAGCCTCTAATTTAGAGACCAGTTGAAATGCAATATTACCATGAACAAATACGTCGTCGCATTAGGGCCCATTTTATCATCGGATATGCCCGCTGTTCCTGATGGTCGCGTTAGTGGTGGCCGTGTTGATGTTTGTATGCTGGCGCTAGCTTATTTGCATTTTATATTTCGATGAGCTTTTCTAAATTTAATCGTGGGCGAAATTTGACGCTACCACGAGGAAAAAAACTGCTTGTCTAACCGGAAGGTATTTTATAATTCTGTCGCGATTATTATTACGTTCATACTTCAAGGTAAAATCCATTTAATAGTAAACGGCGGACCATTGAATCTAAAATATTTATCAAAAGCTTCAGAATTCAATGATTGTTAATTATATACAGGTCAATATTTGTATAACTGTAATTAGAAGGTTCTAACGGATACAAAGCTATTAAGATGAAGTTCTTTTCTTTTAGTTTAAATGAAAAGTGAAATTTCGCCAGTCTTTCGCCGCTTTTTTTAAGTTGTCTCACGTTATTTTAGGTTTGTAATATATTGTTCTAAAATTTTAGAGTTCTGCTATGTACAGGGTGGGCCACTAAAACAGATAAGCGACTGTATCTCGCAAAGTACTTATCCTAGGTTCTGCGGGAAAAAAATATTGATAGTTAAAGTGGCCAAGAGAAATTTCTGGAAATTATTTTCAAGTTCCAGATTTTACTGTTAGGGGGCGTAACTGGTTTGCATTCTGCAAACACTCAAAGTAAACTACTATCATATCTACGGCCTCAACATTCGTAACAAGCATTTTGAATGGTCAAAACCAACATCAACGGAAGAAAAAATAAATAATTTGACGTTATAATACTGTCATTAGAGATATGCAATATTTTCCAAAGCCAGTTTATTTTGTAAGTTATTATTGCCTGACTTTTTTATATCTTTATACTTGCTAGTTTTTTTGCGATAACTTGAAAACAAATAGAGATATCCAGATGCGGTTTTCAGTAAAATATTTGTAATTTAAATCCGCTTACGAACATATTAACGCATTAGTATCGTTCCATTTAATTTATTTAAGAAAATCATAGAAATAAGTTACCGCTCCAGAAAGCGACCTTTATCAGTTGGAAACTAATGGATATAGCATATAAACGCTGTTTAAAGGCCACATAATTCCGTTTCAAACAAGTCCAAGATAATTCGGATAGGTTGAATAGCAACGGAAATATTTAACTTTAAACATTGGCGAACAGATGGTCTCCCCCTCCCTTATTATGACAGATACGAAAAGATGTCACGAAAAAAAATATCTGGTATTAAATGGGCTTTCAATTGATGATATCAAAGTTATAGCTTATGCTGCAATTTTCTGAGATAATAGGAATTTTAGATTTGAACATACCAGTTACGCCCCCTAGCAGTAAAATCTTAATCTAATCTTACAAATAAGCTCTCTTGGCTACTTTAACTATCAATATTTTTTTTCCGCACAACCTAAGACAAACACTTTTCAAGATACAGCCGCTTACCTCTCTTAGTGGTCCACCCTGTACAGTCCATAAAATAAGTAAGACAAATAACATTTGGCTTCTTCTTCTTTTCTTAAAATTTCAAATTTTGAATTTTTGTTGTTTTAATTATTCTGAACGTTGTTCCAATGTTAGTCTTCCAAAATTTATAATCCAAAAAATAATTAAGAAAATTGAAAATATGGAAAACGGTAAGAACAATTTCACACGGATGAAATTTCGTATTTCACAAAGTACAGACGAAAGAAAGCTTTGGTTAAATTTAAGAGAAACCTGGAACAGCTTTCAAAATCCCAAATTTTGGAAAAGTGGGGTAAGAAATTTTACTACCACTTTGAAAGAATATAGAACAAATTTAGGATAGTCTGGTCTTATTGTCGAAAGTTCAACTAACAAGAGAAGGGGGAAGGAGGGAGGGAAGGGGGCGACAAAATTTTCGATTTTTTAATTATTTCATGAATTATAAATAGCACAACAACTAGAAGAACTTTCGAAATTCCAGAAAGGGAGTCAGATTAAAAAGGGTTTTTTTTTCAACATTTTTGTTATATTACGTTGCAGCATTTTGGCACGATATGGTGCAAACCTAATAATTTGGAACAATTTTCAAAATATCGAATTTCGAAGGAAAAAATGAGGGAGTGGGGCAACTTCATACTGTCCTAATTTACCCAAGAAATGTGAAAGGCATCCTTTTTACAGTTTCTTAATATTTAAACATAGCCAAAAGTGGAAGATTGCTTTTTAACGACTTGATTATACTTTCTGTAACTACTACCACTTGCCTTGATACTATGATGATGTCCTATGATTTGCGCATATTACCGTTATGTTTTTTTATTTTCATGAAATTAATTATCTGACCATAATCTGAATTAACAGTCAATAAATGTTCTTTGAGCGTGTGGTTTTTTTATGTGTGGTGGGTGCTTAGTTGCAGTGACTTCGTAAGCTGTATCGCTTGTCTGGCTATCACTGCAACTCTCATTGTGTAGTTTTGTGTGTGTAAGTTGTGTTCAATTGGCTTTGTGACAGCATCATATTGCTTTTTATGATGCCGCGCTGTTAATCACTTTGCTCCCAACAGCGAATAGCAAGTCGATCCGGGATTAAACTCTCCGAAAAAATGTCACCGTTTCTCCAGAGAATTGAACCCCGGCGTGTTTCGTCCTCCCACAACGACATTCAGAGGCCTAACCACTGCGGCCATCGACCTGTCAAAATATTTTGAAATAAAACAATAATCAATTGTTTTTATGAAGTTGTGTGTTCAACTCAATTGTCGTATTTTAGTAGTGATTGACAGTAATTCTTTGCAAGCAGGTGTTTCAATTATCGGGCCGTTAGAAAATCACCATCTCTTTCCCAAGGTTGCAATACAGTAAAGCATACACAGCTCAAACAGTGGTTTAGGAAGCTTTCGGTTTCTGTTTTTCCACAAAATACACAAAAATTTTAAAAATATCTTCACGATTGTACCTGCTATAGCTATCACAATGGTTATCTGTCGTTCAATGTCTACATATATGGTCTTTTTAATACACTGGATTGTAAATTTTTTGCAAACCCTGTACCTATTACTAACTACTATTATTACCCTAATATTAATCACAATATATTTACAGTAATTGATTCTTTATCATTTATGAAAACCTTACCATAAGGAATACCTACTTTGTGAAATCTTCTGACGATATTTTCTTTTTTAGTAATAGAATTTTGATCTGCATTTATCTGTACCATATGATAAGGTATGTCGTCAATTAATCAAGCCGCCAAACTCTCATTGATAATATAATCAAAAGTCTTTCTAGCGTGCTGTTGTGATAGACTTGAGGTTAGTTTTGCTTAGCTCACTTGTTATTTAAACTATTTATTATATCTAGGACTTAGTATATGTTAGTATAAAAATCGTAGTAAAAATATTTCATTGAACTTTTTACATTTACTTAAAATAACATGATTACGTACCTTATTTCCAAAACAAAACCGTCTCTAAAAAAGAAAATATCCGAACTGAGAGGTCGTCTATGTCACTTTTCACTAGAATGTAAAAGAGATTTAACCCAAAGCGTTAAATCTCCACTTTCAACATTCAAAACACTAACCTACACACGCGGCAACACTGACAGACAAGGAGAGATATAGAGGAGGACGTCCGTACACACACACACTATGAAGTCATTGCCACCGCAACTATTTTAGAACTGGGGTTACTGCTTTGCCACCCTACGGGATATATACCTACAACTGTGTGCTACACATCGACAAAATGCCCCTACCATCAAGTGAAGTATTGGAGCTGCAAATTTTATAGGTTGAGAAAAAGTTTACGTGTATACTCGTTTAGTCTTCTAGGGGTCCCCACGTGCGATCGGCCCAAGGAAGATTCACCTGATGATTTAGAGGGAAGTGTATACGATTCAATTCGGTCGTTTGAGGGGTCCCCTATAGCATCGACAGCTTTGATAGATCTATACCCTGTAGCTTGGGAATTTGACCGTAGTTGCCTGTTAACAAAATACATACATATGTACTAGATTTTGACTCGGAAAGGGATAACTGCAATTCAGTAATTCGATGCTAATCGGTTTATTGTTAAGTTTCATTAAATTTAATTAAAATGTATTAATTTTGATAGCAACAAAATTGATATAATTTATTTCACAAATAATAAATTTATATATGACCTGTAATAACATTCGACGAAAATAGAAAGGAATTTATGTTAATTGAAACAGATGGCTTCCATGATCTGAGTCTCTATTATAAGGGCTTCCGGGTTTTGACCCTTCTAGTTATGTAAATATATACAGTACACAAATAAACTAAATGAAAATAAAAAAATATAAGTACACAAAAATACAGAATATACTAGCATGGAGGTTGGAAAATACTTGATATACCAGGATGTTTTGCTTCCTAATGTTAGAGGAACAAAAAGTGGGTGGTGGATACCAGACTGGATACCAAACTGGAGATGAAATTTTTCTCGTGAGTGAGGCTTAGAAGGCCACGGTAACTCGATGTGTTAACCACGCTAGAGGCGAAAACCTTCTGACAACCTTCTGTAACCCGTGCTAAAAAATGTTCAGTTAAAGTTGCGTGCGCTAAAGAATATATCCTAACGTAGTGTTGATGGTCTTTGTTCCTAGACTGAGCACCACGATTTAGGTAACTTATGGCTGGCATTTTAAGAAGTCATCTTCCTCTTCTTCTTCCTTTTATAGCTAGTTAGACCTTGAATTTTTGCTAAACTCAGTAAAAACCTTCAAGATTTGAAGGAGCGTCCGCTTGGTTAGTCCTGGTGAACTAGCAATGTTTAGTGGAGGCAGAGGTATTCCGATAAACGGGGCGAGAAAATAAGAATTTTGTTGTATATTTGTGATTATTGTTTATTCATAAGTACTACTAGTGATAAAAATGACATGTTCTGAAAATGTTACGTTTTTATTTATTCAACAGGTATGGGTTTGAATCGAACGAAGAAATCAAGCATAGTTATAGAAAAAAGACTGCAGAGCTGTATCCATAAAATGTTCATAAACTATCCTGAACCGCCTTTTAGCATAGAATAAATCTAAAAGACAAACTTGGTAGTCAAAAATATAATAATCAAATTTTCTGTATGGCCAGAATCACCTTATACAGCATCGTGAGTACCTGGTAAGTAAGTGGTGACCACAATATTAAAATTAAAAAAAATTAAAATTACTAAAGCCAACGAACCATAAACTTTTGATATTAATGATGCGTAACCGTTACGCATGACTGCACTTTGGGCACTATAAATACCTCTACATACTGCCGAAATAATCAGTTCTTATTTGGTAATCAAACAAGACACTACTAAGAAGATGTTGTTCGAGATTTTGCCTGCAGTAATTTTCCAGTTGTCTGCGCCAGGATTTGTGGAGCTACCAGTGGAGTTGATCGCCGAGATTTTGAGGTAAGTCCTTTTAATTTAATAACATTGAATTATTTTGGTATTCATATCTTGCCGTATTTTCTATTACAGGTTCTTAGATTGTGAATCCTTGCTAAACGCTGTAAGAGCCTACAAGGTTTGCAAGGCTGTTTGCTTGGGAGATCCTGTTTTGCGGCACCGCTTGAGGATGCTGTTGAAGAAGAAGAAGCGACAAGAGCTGGAGAGAAGGGTCAACCCTGCTCTTGGAGTGACTGTGACAAGGACGGAGCCAGCGCAGATGTTTGGCAGAAATGGGATGAAAGTTGTTGAAGGTCGCATTACACCAAAACCGGAATGTTTAGAAGAAGTCAAGAAGGAGTTCTTCCGATCTGGGAAGAGGAAAAGTAAGGACGAGATGGTATTACCAAAGAGTAAGAAATGTAATTACCGATTATAATAAATGCTGACTGTATATCTTGTATGTATTATATATAATTTAGTAATAAAAATTTTGCATGTTAGAAATTTTGTTTTAATGTTTTGTGAAGCAATAAATGTTGTTTTTATTTGCCTATAAACTAATGTTTCTAATGTTGTGAAAAATATTCTGCAAAATATTTAAATGTATTTACTGAACAATAAGAACAAAGCGATACTATGAGCCAGTAAGAAACGTAGCTGTAGATTGTAGTGAATGTTGTATATAACATAATACTTTTTTTACATTTTAGAATACCACAGTTATGCCTATTAAAATTAACGTTTCCATGTTGTGGTTAAAAGTTATTCCTTTAATTGCAAATGCATTAGATTTTATAGTTATATGAAGTACTAAAATGACCTTCGGAGAGAAACAGCCAAAATTCCGCAAATTATTTGTTTGTACAGAAGTTAACATAAATATTTAAGTATTTGGGATTTTTCGTCCAGAGTCATTTGATTACACAGAATAACAAATTTTCAGTTTCTTTATTTATCTATATACAAACTTTGTTTTATATTCCTAATAATTATTATAAAAACAAATATCTTTTATCACGTCTGGTATTATAAACAAATGAAATTCATACTGATCATACAATACTAACACTAACTAAGTATATGCTATTCTGCGACTTACTTAGAAACCCTTTCTTTTCACTTTTATAAATATTGGGATGAAGAACACTCCGAAATTAAAGTCCAACAGTAGTCAGCACGCATCTCGCTATTCCACTTGCCCTGATACCCTTTTTCAATAGTGGAAATATCCTGATGAAACCTTTCCTCATGCTCGTCACTAACATTGCCAAGATTCGGGGAAAAGAAGTTCAAGTGCAAATGCAAGAAATGCATGTTAAGACTCATATTACAGCCTAATGCATGGTAGCTTCTAAGAAGTTCACTAACAATTTCCTCGTAATCTTCAAATTTTTTATTATATAGAAATTTTTTGTCACACTTTTAAATGCATCCTAAACAGTCCGTTCTAAATCGCTCAAGAGTACGTCAAATTCTCGATCCTGTTGTAACAGATTAATCTGGGGTCCTACAAAAATACCCTCTTTAAGTTTTGCCTCAATACCGGCAAATCCTGGTTATTCAAATATTTAGTCATCGGATATTCTTCCGCACCAATGCTATTTTGTTTTATACAGGGTGTTCCAGATGGAAATTCTAAAGTTGCATTTTTTTTAATGGAACACCCTGACTAAATAGAGAAAATGATCCGTGCTAAGCTGGCTTACCAACAAAGTTGATAGTTTATGTGTAAACAATGATTTTACTTGATCATTTTAGTAAATTCCACAAAAGATTCGAAACCGACAGAGTAGAATATTTTTTACTAGTATGGACTGTCGTTGCTACGTGAAATAAATTCTGCAGCTGCTCCCTTTATACAGGGTGTTCATCGAAGAAATCTCGAAATTTTAAATTCACCCTGTATATTTTTTGCTCATTGAAAGCCCTTTTACCGTTTTCTATTGATATCTCATTTGATGCACCTAGGGTGGATTATTTTCTAATTATTTCTTCTTAAAGTTGGATTAATGAGAAATGCTTATATTTTTAGTAGCTAATTTGCATTCAAACCTACTGTAAGATTAGATATTCAACAAATAATCCATAAATGGTCTATAACAAGAAGAAACTCCATTTAGTATGAGAAATAATTGATTTTCATTCAGCGGTGAAAGCAAACATTAAATTAATATAAAGCATTTTCAATAGATTCACTGCTGATCACTGGTGTTTTAAGGTTGTATACTTAATAACCAAGTTGTAAAAAATTTCGTTTTGTGTTATAGTCTTTCGTTCAATCTTTAAAAGCAATTGTTATATTGACAATTTTAGTATGTACCTACTCAAGAAATGGTAAATATGATATTTATTCTTGAGGAGTGTACAAGAAATTGTCTCCTTAGAGTCAGAGAGATTTCCAAACCTTGAAAGAAGACCGGAAGCATTTGAAAGATTATTAGAGAAATTTATAGAAACTGGTAATAAACCGGTAATCAATAAACAAAGCGAACTGGCCGTATTATTAACAATACAGGAAAATCCACATACAGAACATTTAGAGCGAGTAAGGACAGCTAGAAAAAAGATAGATCTAGAGTGGGGCGGTTGTAAAACATACGGAATTAACGCATTGGCGAGCGTGCTATTCCGTATATGTTTTATAACCTCCACTCTAGATCTATCTCTTTTCTAGCTGGCCTTAGTCAAAATTTCTGTATGTGGAGAGATGTAGGTAAAGATGGTATTTCAAAGGTAACAGCTATTGAAGGTAGGAGCTTGCGTTTGTTGAGTATCTACTAAAATTAGTCAATTTCTTTTAAAGATTGAACGAAATACTGTATAACAAAAACGAAAGTTTGTACAACTTGGTTATTAGTATACAAGCTTAAAACTGACACCTTTACTTTATATTAAATTAATGTTACCTTTCACCGCTGAATGAAAATCAATTGTTTCTCATACTAAATGGAGTTTCTTATTGTTACAGACCATTTATGGATTATTTTGTTGAATATCTAATCTTAAGTAGGTTTGAAGTGCAAATTAGCTACTAAAAATATAAGCATTTCTCATTAATCCAACTTTAAGAAGAAATAATTAGAAAATAATCCATCCTAGGTGCATCAAATGAGATATCAATAGAAAGCGTAGTAAAAGGGCTTTCCAATGAGCAAAAAATATACAGGGTGTTCCATTTAAAAATTTTGAGATTTCTTCGATTTTGCAAAATTGTGAACACCCTGTATAAAGGAGCAGCTGCAGAATTTATTTCACGTAGTAACGACAGTCCATACTAGTAAAAATGTCGGTTTCGAATCTTTTGTTTTTCCCTATGCAGAATAGCCTAACACATAAACTATCAACTTTAGGCCTATACAATATTATATCGTTGTAACCAGCTTTCAAGCGCGGATCATTTTCTCTATTAATATACAGGGTGTTCCATTAAAAAAAATGCAACTTCTGGCATTTCCATCTGAACATTAAAACAAAATATTTTTAAAACGTGCACTTGATGGTGCGGAAGAATATCCGATGACTAAATATTTGACAAACTTTCAAATAAGCGTGTAATCTTCCGTCCCCGCTTCGTTGCCGGACCCTGTATATTAGGAAATTTTTGTTTAAGGTATCGAAATCCTGGTCCCTCTTTGTCCAATGCTTTGACGAAATTCTTCATCAGACCTAATTTTATGTAAAACAAATTACTACGTTCTTTTCTCCACGAGTATATTGTATTCTGGTTGGCCATTGCTTAAGAGTATAGTGCAAATTTCTTGCTCGACTATCCCATTCACAAAGGAAATAGCAATACTTTGTGAATCCAAGTTGTAGACCAAGTAGAATTGCAACTACTTTGAGATGAGCACTGATGTACCATTTATAGGTTTTGTAATTGATTTTATCAAGGAGACGTGTCATATTATCATATGTTTGCTTCATGTGCACGGCATGACCAACAGGAATGGAGGGGTAGATGTTTCCTGTATGTAGAAGGACAGCTTTCAAACTACATTTAGAAGCATCTATAAAAAGACGCCATTCTTGCGGTTGGTGTTTGTAATATAATTCTCGCATTAAGCCGTCAACATTTTTACAAAATGAAAGACCTTCTTCAGTTGAAAAATACTCTGACAGTTCTTTTTGGCGATTTCGATATACAGAAACACGCGTACCCGGAGCTAACAACTTCCATCCTTGCAGTCTTGATCCTAATATTTCTGCCTGAGTTTTTGATAAATTGAAATCTCGAACTAGGTCATTTAATTGGAATTGATTTATTAAATGCGGCGTGTCCTCTTGAGATGGCAAATATTCTTCATCTGTGTCCGGCAACTCTGAAATGTATTCTTCTATCTCGGTCTCAACATGTTCTTGGTTCGAAACATCCATAGGACATAGGTATTAGCAAAGCTTCCGAATAAGGAACTGGACGAGTGGCAGAAGGTAAATTAGGATACGTAATTTTATCCTGACTTTTACTGGAAAACCCGAAGGTCTTTGTACAGCAAAAGTACCAGTCTGTTGAATGATCCTTTTGTTCTCGCTAAATCATAGGCCTACCAAATGGCATAGCTATGCTCTTACCTTTTATCCAGCTCCTCAAAGTAACAGCACATCGTGCACAGACATTGTGAGGGGTCCACAACTTGTCTTGATTTGTAATTTTTAATTTAAAATAAAGGTTATACGATTTAGTTTCTTTTAACTTACTCATAAAAAATATCTTTAGTCATACAGTACATTTAATATAATAATAATATATATATGTATAAAAAAACATTTCTCAAAAACCTGACGTGATAGCCAATTTTTGAAAATAGTTAGTCAGAATTATAATGAAAAAGTCCTTAACGTGCCTGTATCAGAGTGTAAAAAAAACCCTGTTGACCAGTGTTAGTGGAGCTTAGTTAGTTGTAAAATGTTAGTAATAAATCTAAAACCTATTACCAGCAGACCCATCCGTTTCGAAGGTGTGAACATTGTTGGCCAACAAGCTCAATAATCTAATAATGGTCTTGCAGTTTAAGGCGAGTTCTCTTTTTCCTAGTTTTTTGATTCCAGGTACTTTATCCTGCCTTCAGGATACGTTGGTTGGGCTACCACTTGCATGGAGCAGAATACCTTTCAAATTAATTGGAATATTTATAGAACCTTTCTTGACCAAGTCGTTTAATGAGCCCTATTGAAATGAATCTAGAATATGATGCCTAGTATTTTGGCTAAGGCAACGGATGACGTTGTTTGCTATTTCTGATATCAACAAATATAATATTGACATGAAAACAAAAAAAAATTGTTTAAGTATAAAAATGATTTGACCAAATTTATATATATTTTTGGGTTTCAAATAGCGTCATCAGTAACTAGAGGAGTCAGAAGCTTCGATAAACATTTTTAATAGTACCCAGGTAATGAGTTGCAACAACTATTTGATTCCACATATCAGATTATTTACGTTTAGAAGATGAACGAACCGTAACGTAGATGATTGGTAATGACGACATTGCTGTTGAGTGATTGGTGTTTCATGGCTGAAATAGTGTTTTTAGCACTTAAATTATTGCGAGACACTTAATATTTGGATTTTATATCAAGCAACATCAAACAAAAATGAAGCTGAAACGTTTATTAAATATATAAACACTTTCTAGGGTATGTGCTTTCAACTTTTGTGTCTTGGGTGTTGTAGCTTCAGATACAGTATTTACATGATTAGAGCAAGTTATTTGTTTGTTTGCTTGTTAATTAATTCACCTTGACATGATCGTTGACCTATTTTTATGTCTTTAATGTCATGGAATATCAGATCTATATAGAATTAATTTAAATAATTCAATTTAGTATAACCGTTTTCCAGAATAATTAATGAAGAATGGAAATGATCTCTTACATTTTGTAATAAACATTACTCAACTAAGGAGTAGTAAACGTCTTCGCTGCTAGGTAATAATAACAATAACAAAGGAGAAACAGCAACAATACGCAAAGCGACGTACAGCTCGCGTCTGTGGAAGTACCGACCTTGTTGGAAATCATATTGTTATACGGAATATTAAAAAGCTTTACAGTTATAACAATTCCGGGCAGATGAGAAGCGCGCAAGAAATGGGTGTGTGTATTGAAGAAAGCGAATAGAGCGCCAGTAGAAAGACGCAGACGACAACATCGGAAATGTGCTGCTGTACGACAAGCTGCCGTTGCGGTTATCATCTTAATCGAAATGCGGACCGTATCCGATAAAACAGAGTTCGAGGCTCTTGCCTCCTATGACTTAAATACTTCGGTGACTCTAAGACGTTTATTCCGGCATAAAAGTAGGTGAAAGAAGGTAATATCGATATGTAGTGTCTTGGGTTATGTTAAACTGCGATTCGAGAAGTTGATTCCGTGACTGAATAATAGAATTGTTAGTTTTTTTTAAATATTATATGCGAAGCATATGTGTACATGCACGTTGTGCTTGCGCAAGTAGGTGGGTTGTTTGTGATCAAAATAGAATTGTACTTTTAATTTTAGAAATATAGGGTCAAGGTAGGTAGCTACGGCGAATTGCTCTTTCCTCGACTTCTAATTATAATAAAGACTTTTGAAATAAGCAATGTATCTAATAATGTAAGAAGTGGTATTATGGTGTACGAGCAGCATTAGTAGTAATTAAGATTGATATCGCAAAAAAGAATTTGGAATTCTTTCCTACGCTTGACTAATTACTCTTACCTATATTTTGGCTGTCTTAGATTGGATTCGTTCATGGGAGCTTTATCAATTGTTCAACCTACCAAGAAAGTGCACTAACATCTTTTAATTCTGACAAGGTGCTATCCCTAGTATTTCAAGAGTAGTGACCGCTTGTCGAGGCTTCTAAATCTCCACTTACAGCAGCATACAAATGTGAAACTTGCTGAGCGAAGCTATATTGTACAGTGACCTTCAAAGGTATCCGGACACGACTAGATAGAGAAATACCTTGCGCTCAATACCTTGTTCTAAAGAGCAGCAGGGCCAGCTTACTACCTGCAACCGTAGTTTGTCGCTTTTACAATAACATTGCAATATATAAATGCATATATATGTATATAGTAAAAAGAAGTTAACTACAGTATATAGATAGTAAATAATACTCCTATAATTTAATGGGAATTGCAGTCTCAATAAAATTAGTTCACTCTTCGAATTTTATCCGAGCTTTCGGAATAGTTTTATTCCTTCTTCAGGGCTATACATGTTAAAATAACAAAAGTTAATGCAATAAGGACGTTAACATAACATTTTTAAAGGTACTTACAAAATTCAGTGAGATTTTTAAATTAATTCGCTTGTCATAAAAATGGCAACAACTTAACTATAAAGAACACCGACAGGACACCAATTAAATTATATTATTTACTACCTATATGTATATACATATATATTATATTATTTTAAGGGGTTGTGTCTTGGATACTAGTGGCCTTGTCGATTAATTAAAATAATAAAATAAAAATTACGTTTCTACAATACATGTATGTATATATTGTCTTCTTCAGATAAAAACTAAAACTAAATACAAATTAACATTAGTATGTATATTGCTGGTGCTATTAATTATTTAATGTTTTTCCAATTCCTTATTTAAACTTTTTATATTCACTATGGGCGTACCTTAAATTTACTTCTAATACATTTTATTAATTAGATATTTGAAATTTACATTCTGTACTTAAATTTCGGCCTTTTTTAAATGATTAATATTAGTTGCATTGTGTGTTTCAAGAACATATAATATGTATGATTCTTATTTTCTAGTCAATCTTAAGATCTTATCGTATGTACCTATTTTTTTACAATTTTTCTTATTTTCACTTAAAAGTATTTATTCGTTTGTGCCTATGTGTCAGTGTTGTCTCTTGGGGAGGAGGGAGAGGGTCTTATATTATGGAATAATAAATCGATGATAAGTTTGCAATGTCTTCTGTCATTTATTGAGTTTTTATTTTTTTTTTAATTTGTGTCCGTTAATACGTTCATTTAAATATTGTTTTGTACATGCAATTTGGTAAACGACATGTGTTTGTTGGGGTATTTTATCTTTGGTTTTGGTGAATAATGAGTTCAGGTTATTACTGTTTTTGTGGACAATTTTTATATTATGTGGTTTAAGTATTTTATTTAGTTTTTCTGATAATTGTCTTACGTAAGGAATGGATATGTATTTAATATTTTGGTTTGAGTTTCTTATTTCAGTGGTATTGTTGTAATATTTATGTAATCTTTTATTAAATATGTCGTTTATGAACTGGAGGGGGTAATTGTTTTGTTGTAGTGTCTTTTTGTTGTGAGTAATGACTTCTGGTCTATGTTTAGCGGTTGTTAGTTTTATTGTTCTATCAGGAAGAGCTGTGATTACGTTTCTTTTATGTGTTATTGATTTGTTGGAATTGTAATTTAAGTATCTGTCAGACACAACCCCTTAAATTAAATCATCGGCATAAATTAAAATATTGGAATTTAGGAATTTAAGCTTCTGTAGCGTCAAGTAGATGAAATTATTGTTCTTTGTAGTAGCAGATGTCAATGTTAATGAAAATATTTTCTTTATAATGTGAGTAGTGTAAATAGTAGATAAATGTACATACTGGTCATCATTTATACAGACTATTATTTATACCGGCCATTATTCATACTAGGCATTATTTATAACGGCCATTATTCATACTGGTTATTATTCGTACTGGTCATTACCCACACTGGTTATTATTTATACTGGTCATTATTCATACTGACCATTATTTATATAGATAATTTTGTTCGACTGCCCTATTTTATACAATAAATAATTAAAATGATTATTTATACAAACGTCAAATGACTTATTAAAAATGTCAGGGTCTTTTTTTGCTTTTACCTAATAAATCAGCTCCTAAATAAGAAGTGGCTTATCAATTGGTGACTTTTATCAATTCCAGACGTATGTCTGTCGCAAACATCTATTTTTTAAGTTTGTTTTTTTCAAATCCTTTATCTTTCCATTTGCTGATGTATGTATATGTTTTAGTTCTTTATTTTTCTCCAAACATGTTCACATTTAAGCAATTTTTTCTTACTAACCAATTAACGATTTTCCCGTTGATCTGCTTATAACGTTCCGGTAGTAGACGTTTTGTATCTTAACAATTTAACAAGACATATAGACATTATTTTATGTAAACATGTTGGCGGTTTGGGACGGAGGGTGGTGGTGGTGGTTTGACTGGGTGTCAAGCATCTAAGAACTTGTTCAAATCAACGCTCACTCAAAAAGTGCAAGAAAATGGACGGTAATCCAAAAAATTCTGTGTCTGTAATTCTCCAACTACAAATGTTTCTATTTATTCTTGAATGAGGGATAAGAAGAAAAAATCTTTTATTTTTCTCTTTGAAATAGTTCCCAATTCACGAGACCTACTGTGTCAAGAAACTTGTGCTAAGTCTCTGCGAACAGGCTAATTAGTGATATTAGATGCCATCTTATTCCAAATCTCGCACTCGTTCATTTAAGCAGAAATCTGTTTGGTATTAGGCACAAGGGTTCACCACCCTCTCAAAGTTTCATGCAACAGCATCTGTGGGGAATATCATGACCACAGTTTTTTTGGAATGCCGATCCGTACTTGCCGACTTCAATTTGAAAGAACGTCTTCATGAGATTCACTTCCGGGACAATGAGATAATAGACGTGAACGGGTGGTTGGCAGCCCAAGATCAAACAGTTTTTTTCTGGGGGATGGAGAAAGAGGGGCGGCAAGCTCTTTATCATCGTTACACCAAGTGTGTCAAAGACTTAAGGACTATGTTAAAAAATAATAATTTTTGAAGTCGTTTCATTCTATGTTAGAATCGATAATGTTTTCTGCTCTCTTATATGGCAGATTGTAGATAAGTATGATGTCGCACCAATGTCCACACAAGATCGTTATATTATCTAAGCATTTCAAGAAAGCTAGAGTGGGAAGATTCAAGTGATTATGATGTTTCTTTGGAATAGATTGATAGTGATAAGTGGCCAATTCAACCACCCTCTCCTCTACTGTATATGTCCATTAACTTCAGCGTAAAAAATCGTTCATCATCTTATGATACCGTGCGAACATTCATCACGTTCATCATATGCCTAATGTAAATTCCAATCTTCACAGGAACGCCCTACAATTTATTTCTAGAAACTAACTGGCATCTCACAGTTTTACGATTAATTTAACGAATCCTCTTTCGGATAATAATCAATTCCAACCAAACATAGACATAATTAGCATGCTTAACTCTTAGAATGTTAATAATATTACCAACTCCACAAGAAAGTCAATTTTATACTCTGATGACTTGCATAACGTCATACGCGCACGTCGCTGCACTAAACGGTTTATTAGAACTTCGAAATGTGATTTTTAAAAGCCAACTGATACGCGAAGAGCTAAAATTAGCGCATATAATTCCGTTCACCGAATTCCTACATGAAGGCGAATCGCGAGGCTGCAGTGTAAAAGAGAGAGAGCGAGAGAACGAGAAAATACAAACGGTTTTATTAAATTTACGCGAGTAAGATACCATTCTCTCTATATCGACGAGTTCAACTTCAATGTACGAACGTAATCTAAGCTATGAACTACCATTTAACGCGAACATGTGGTGAACTATGCGGTGGTGTTGTATGAGTGTATGTATGGTTTGAATCATACTGAGTAAATGATTTATTAAAACCTTGAATATTTCAAAGGTAGAAGTGGCAATACATTTTCCAATCTTATAAATTGAATTTTTCTTCTAAAAGAGATTTGCAACTGAAAATATATTTCAAACTAGAAAGGTATTAAAACCATTACATTCTAGAAAATATTTGCTTAGTTATTCGAAGTCAGTGTTGGCGGCAATGTTTAAATAGAAAATTTGTAATAATTAAAGCTTTAAACTGAATCCTAGTCGCATATTTATTTAATCAATATAATAAATTGTCCATAATATTTTTGGAAAATTCAGATAGAAAATTAGAATTTATAATGCTTAGATATTATGTTAAGAATCTCTTTATTTTTTCAATCTTCACTGTAATTAACTCGATGTAAGGTTCATTAAAACGTTGATAGTTATTTGTAAGTTTCCTCCGCTAAGAGCATACACTTTGCCTTGCTATTTATTATTCGAAAGACGATTCAGCTCTTAGTTGTTTCGAATCTTCGGCTCTTTTATAACGACGATAATCATTACTGCAACAATTAAACGAAGATGCAGCAAATGTTTGTTTTTCTTATTTGCGACTCACGTAGCGTACACTGCCTGACAAAACTAATAGTGGAGGTACCTTTAATATTTTCTGGCTTGATTGCAGTTTAATGTCTTGATTTCTAACATAATGGCTATAGCTTCAAAGTCTGTTTGAAAAAAAAGAGTTATAGTCTAATTCTAACGTAGAATGTTTAGAGTAAATTACATTATAAATACTATGCTTTAAAGGAGATAAAAGAGTTCTTATTAATTAAAACAGGTAGACATTACTTCTGTTAACTAGTGTACATTGATGCATTTCACCGCTTAAATGTGGATATATGTTAAATTATCTCACTTCTCATAAAGGGTACAACTTATCAATGTTATTATTACAACATTATAACCGCCTGCACTAATTTTTGAAGTAAATACTATTACTGTCGAAAAAATTAGCTATGTATATTAATTAGCATCTCGAGATTCGACAATTTGTCATTAAAAGGTTTCACATATATAGTATGCTAACTTTGAAATCAAGGTGTTAATACAACACGCAAAAGCGTGCCCATTCTTATTTATACCAATTTAAATGATGGAAAAGTCCTTTATTTTTAAAAGGAAAATATTTATTTTATTTGAGCATTATAAGATCTCTTCGGTCTCAACCCAAAGAATCAGATTTTCTTCATAGTGTTAAGCTACGTTTTTGAGGTTTCTAAAACGTTTTAGTTATTCAGCTATAAAGCAGAACAGCTTCAACTTCTATATTTAATGGAAAAAGCCCAAACAGACGAGAAAGTACGGTATGGATATGAATTAGAATCTGGCGAAGAGAAGGCGATATCAAACCAAATAAGAAATATCTGGTAATGAAAACGAGTCTCCAGTTGGTGGTAATGAATTGGTATTTATTAGAAACGGGAAAGGGACACTAGGTCTACTGTTATGACTAAAGTTCGGGGGTTGGTTAACCTATTTATTATTTTATGTTAGTGTGTTGAAGGCAAATCATTTGAATGCTAAAAAGTTGTAGTGGTCAGATGAAACTAGTGTAGAAATATTTAGACTGCCACGGTCTATAAAACCATTCAAGTTTTAAATCAGAAGTATGCGCTGTGATGACAAAATCACCCGCCAGGAACGAAAAAGCAGTGGTCAGTTGGCACCTATTAGCGAACTTTTTGATAATTTTTTCCGTAAATGTATACTCGCTGTCAAAATATGTAATAATTGACAAAAAGCTTGCAGAATGTAAGAAGAGGTGTAGTTTTCACCAGTATATCCCCTCGATCAAGAATGGTTAGTCTGGAGGTTTATTTAGGGCAACAGCCAAAAGAACCCTAGTTAGCAACAAGTCACCACAAAAAGTAGAGAGGCTTTGTGACATAATTGAAGGTTTGGGCAGGAATCTGACTGTAGACAAATGTTTTACCAGCATTCTTCTCGTGGAACAAGCTCTTCAATAGTTACGAATAGACCAAACAGACATATTAGAACTTAATGTAAAAATAAAGTTGAGTTGCTCTGGAGTTTGTCTACATAGCCTTCTGCTGACGTTCTGCTACAGTCTTCTCTTCAGAAATGTAAGAATTATTGAATATAACACCAAAGATGCGGTTGATATGGTTGGTGGGTTGTACGCTAACTATGCTGTTACCGAAACCATACCATAATGGCTCACGGTAATTTTTTATTTAATTTTAATCTTAGCAGGAACCAACAGTTTTGTTGCAAACTATACCAAACTAAAACAGATTTGGTAAAATATTCCACATTCCAGATGTTTCTCAGAATCAACCTCTAAAACAGGAGAAATAGACAAGTATTCCACTTACAGTTCTAAAATGAACAGAAAAATATGATATTATTGTCGCGATTGTGGAAAATTTCTGTGTTTGCAGCATGGAGCATTTTTTTTATTTACGAGTATAAACTAGAATTGTTTTATGTTTATAAAAGGCTTATCTAGTTTATTACATTTTATACATTATATTTACTATCTATTAATTTTCAAAGGTAATGCATTTTGAGCATTAAATTTGCACTGTGTCTTCACTTTAATAAACATTAAATAAATAGTTTTCTAGCAATTTAAATTTAAAACTAGCGTATTCCATTTTAGATCTCTTAGACTGACCCGCATTTTGTTTTTAAAAAACTTTGCCCATCTTCTAACGTCTTAATTCGCTTGTGTATAACGTTTAGTTGTTCCCCTAAAATCACGAATGCGTCTTTGCATAATGACCACGAATAAAGGACCAAACAAGAGTCATTTTCTGATGAAGAAAAAGAAATCAATGTATTCCAAGAAGGCAAGCCTATGGAAAAATTGGATAAAGTGGAAAAAGAAAGTTGCACCACTCTTTGCCACACCTTTCAGGGGAGGCAAACCATGGAAATACGCCGATGCTGTGCTGGATGTACTTTTTTAAGGAGATCGTGAATATTACCTGAAGATGTCAAATAAATAGAACAGCAAGAATAATGGCATTACTTGGTCTGCTCTATCTCGCAGGTTCACAACATCCAGGACAAAAACATCTTTTGTCGGACTAGGATGTCAAATATGTCTAAAGGCAGTGCTTAATAAAATACTGTTAAGGTGGTTGGAAAGAAAATCCCGAGACAATGTTCCGGTCGATGAAATGCTACTTACATTTCATGAGAGATGTATGTAGATTTAAAATGTAAATCCAAAAAATATTAAAGAAATACGGCTTAATGGTTTTCTTCTTGACAGATGTTAGAAAATTCTACACTTCAGATTTAGAGATCTATGCAGAGACTCAACCTTCCTCCTCAACGGGATAGAAAATCATAAGACTTCCAAGAGCAGAGCTTCGCAGTAGTAGCAACAATTCTAGCCAACGTTAGGGAATTCGTGTTGCTGCAATTTACGCTTTCGTAATTTATAAAATAATCAACTCCAATGATGATTTTGGAACAATCGAAGAATTAAAAAAAATCTGGGAGCTGCTTTAGTAAAAGGAAATATAAGACAAAGAGCTGAAAATCGTCTTTCGCTGCTTTCGAAATTCAGCAGGAGCCTCCTCCAAATACATAAATGGGAAGACCTGATCCCTTTGTAAGTTTTGTAAGGGTTGGTTCTGTCTAGAGCTCATTACAGTATGTTTCTGTGACTTCGCCAAGAAAAATTAGCCCTCGATAATAAACTTTTTTGTGTCGAGACTATTTTAAATATCTCTGTATAGGTTTTCTTAATAAAATACATATTACTGTATACATATAACGTTTTTATATTTATTATTGCGTTTAGGATTTTGTGAATTACATTCTCAATAAAAATATAGAAAATGACACGTGTTTCTTTATTAATTCCTATTCTTTTTTATCTTTAAATTTATTGACTCTTACTTAAAACAAACAAACGATAAATTACATTGAATTGCAAAACAGTTATAGAAATACACATAGTTATTTTCTATGGGCCTAATAGACCTCACACATTTGCTCATGTAACTTTGAAACTACCCACCCGTTGGTAGATCAAAGTTTGTCTCGTAAAATTTGTTTTATTATTCATACTATGTAATTATCGAAGATAAAAACGAGTTTTAAATTAGGAGGTGTAATCAGCTACGAACTTGAGCTATCATCATATCATTTATACAATGTTAACTACATCGTGGTGATCAAAACACCCCATTTAAGGATATCAACTTATTGGTTAACATTATTATGTTAAAAGCAATTTATACGCTATTAGCCTTCAACCGCGATCTAAAATATACAGAAGTCAAAATTGTCGCCTGTCATTATCCCTGGACAATGAAATTAAGGGGTCCCATCGATAAAACCCCTCTCAAAAACTTACCCACCGATGGGGCGCGCAAAACTTCCAAATCTCCCATTCGACATTGGCAGGATTTACTGTGTGTGCTGTAGAGACGTTTCTATCGAAAAACTTCTCTCTCTTCACTATAAACAAGTAATTTTGCGCCGTGGGGTGCGCGCAATAGGAGGGTGATATTGGACGCAGTCGTTTTATGTTCGGGATATACCTCAAGATATTAACGTTATCCTTCAGAACAGAAGGGGGAGAAGGCCGCGCTTTATCCTTCTCGCTTTCCTCATTTGTTGCTTTCTCTGTCGGTCCGGGTCTCTTACCCTGACACGATCGTGAAATACTGAATGACATCCGCTTATACGCCGTCCTAAAATGTTTTCTGAAATATGTTTTACTTGTTTGCATGCGTATGTGTGCGTTTAGGGAAGAATGGTGATGTTCTGGTTTACTTTGTAATTTGTATGGGGTAATGGATTTAAGCTTATAATCTTATTTTATAAAAAAATAATCAAAAGTGGGAACTTATTATTTAAAGTATTATGCATTCAGAAGTTTCTGTTACAACTTATATTGGTTACTTTATAAAAGTTAAGTCACGTTGTTTAGTATAGGTCCATCCATGTAAACTTATTTCCTGATAAAACCTAAGTAATAAGCTCACCTCAAAATAGTACAGAATAAGACTCTATCATATGTAGCCAATGCGTCCACAAATTTTACGCGACAACTTTTTGATTAGTGATCACCTGATTTGACACCATGGGATTTCTGGACTCCAACAGGTGTTTGATCAGACCCGCTGGTGAAATCTTTTGTTGTTAGGTCCAGCTGTATAATTGTCAGGTTTGCGAAATGTAGTAAACCCCCTCCGGACAACACTTTCATTAACAACTTCCGTCTTCGTAGAGTTCATGGGAGAAGCAGAAGTTCTAGGTTGAGTATTGAAGCACCATAACTTATACGATGGATACATGTTGGCGCCTGGACACCTCTTCATTGTATTAGGTTGCGACACAAGTGGTCGTCAAAATAGATTATGAATCTTACTTCCACCCCATCTAAGAATCAGAACTTGGAATTTTTAAAGCATAACTAGACCAACACCATCAAGAAATGTACTATCAATGTACACAAGTTTTCTTACATCAAATCGAATTATTGCAGTTATCACTGAAGATAAGGAGGGCTAGGAATCAGTTAGTTCAGTCTTATAAGAGACTGAAAGAAGATTCGAGGAAAATATGACACAATATAAGTTGCTAAGCACGGGCCGTTTTAGTCCTGTCAATCTGGTTGCACCCGGACAAAAATGTCCACAACCTGGTCAAGAGTTAATCTAATTATTCCGTTAAATCCGCCTCTCTCTGTTCGCTGTTGGGCAGTCAGCAAGGAGATGGACTGGAGTTTCCTCCACACTCCCACAGTTTCTACAGAGTGGGGAAAGTTTCAAGATCTCTGTATGTACATATATGTAGCCTTATTTTGTCTCTGATCATAAAGACAAATATCCAAGAGTTTACAGTGTCTCACGCCAGAAACTGCATTCTAGTAGGAGCAATGCGAGTTCAGATCTGACGAAAACTTTAATGCTGCCATAAGAACTCCCACATGTCAGTTCTGGACCTATGAATGCTCGTTCGCTAGCACCTCTTGCTAACTTGTCAGCTGTTCCGTTGCTCCGATTCCAGAGTAGCTTGAGATTTATCTCAGCGTAATGCTGGGAAGTTCCGCCAGTTTTTTTGAGCTTCCTGTGGCAGTCAAGTACCACCTCGAAGTCAAAGCTGAAAGTTTGGAGCCCTCTAAGCTGATGGCGAACAATGGCTTTTGCACTCGCTCCGCACAGGTAATATAAACAAGCTTTTGGAAACTGTTCTAATAGACTTTAACCAAGAAGTGCCGAGAAAGGAGAACATAGGATTGGCTTGATTAAGGCAATATCATTGTATTAGAACTGACGCTTCTCATCTGGCCTGATCTCCATCAAAAACTTCTGGGGAGTATTGGCGTCAAGAATATATGCCAATAAGGAGATGTTGGAATGAGATTTCTGCTTCAGCATTGATCAAGCTCGTAGGCAGGATAACGAATGAAATTATTATATTTTTTGATCTTAGAAATTGCACTCCAACTTAATGGAGCTATGCCAGCCACATTCGATGGTCCAGAAAATCTCAATCAAGGATGTCACTAATACATAAATATATAGTTTTATAAAAATTCAACACAATGGGAAAGCGAGGGATATTAGTATTAGCCTTGCGCTATATTTATAAATATTTCAATATTATGAGAGAGTCTTAATTGCCTTTTTTTTAAACTATAGTTTTTGTTTTGTATGTTGGTTTTTTAGTTTTTAAATGTCATTATCTGACATTCGACTACGTAGCTTATTGCACTAATACAAGGATACTTTCAAAGGAATACTTCAATCACAGCAAATAAAAACAACACAAATACATTTCAACATAGTTGTAAAAACATTATTAATTACAAGCTAGTATAAAATAAATTCATCAAAATATTGACTGCCGTCTAGACAACTACATACAGGACAAACTTAGAGCGCTATTAAATTTTATTCAAACATTTCCACACAATTACACAATAAAAATTAATTTACATGCAACTACATTAAGTAAAACTGTTGTAAACAGACCTTGCTTTTTAGGCAGAAGCGTATTGACGTTTATTACATTACTACTAAGCTACAATATGTATACGGGAGAACCTTGATGTGAAAAAATACACATCAAGGTCTACAATATCTATTGACTTTGAAATAATTTACGGTCTCAGAATTTTAATATCTACAAAACAGTAATAGTGCTGGATTAAACACGTTACGTATAAGATAAATATGTTATAGGAAAGTACCACGCACACACAGAGGTAGCTTATACACTCTATTGATTTTGTGATTTATTGGGGGTGAAATTAGTTCCTGATAGTTTATCGACGAGGTTAGTTTGAATGCTTAAAATAGCGGATTCACTATTAAAGCTGCGTTGATGTACTTTTATCATGCTAATATGATGAACTGTATTGCAATAATGGATTGAAACGTTCATTATCTGGATGGTAAAACAAAATAAATTACTAGCTGCTTTTGAAGTAGGGTGCAATCTTTATTAATTTCAAATTAAACTTTCACTTTTGCGCTTTCATGTAACCATAAATTTATTTGGACCGCGGATATTGTGTTATAGAAACATTTACTAGTAATTTATCGTGCTTAACTTGTTTATAAATAGAGCAGATATTGTGTATAGGTCGATCTTTAATGCTATAACGATCTCTATTTTAGGAAAGCAATCTTTTGACGTTGCTTT
This sequence comes from Holotrichia oblita, assembly GCA_023690525.1. Classification (NCBI taxonomy): domain Eukaryota; kingdom Metazoa; phylum Arthropoda; class Insecta; order Coleoptera; family Scarabaeidae; genus Holotrichia; species Holotrichia oblita. Next base: position 21,671,545 of record CM043018.1, on the reverse strand, counting down.
CAGAATATCACAAAAAACTATAGTGCCATGTGCTTTAGTTAGCTTAGTTTTTAAATTAAAAAAAATGTCTTCATCGATATCGGATCTTTGTTGTTACCCAGTTCCAGTTCCCAACTAATTACTCCTCTAGAATTTGTGATGATAATTTAAAGACAATTTAATTAACGTAGAACAGCAGCTTTTGTTGCAGCCCAGAAAACTCCAGTTTAGTGTGAAAGTGAACAAGAAAGTGAATAATTACGATTGTGTCTAACTTGTATTAAGCTCGAAAGAGCTTTGTTAAAATATCGAAAGATTAGTTTCAAATTGTTTCAATGCCACAAGCACCATAGTCTGAGTGAACTGTTGATGCTTGTGGCAAGGTCTCGCTAAACTGCTATTCAGGGTGGGCTACCATTCGGTATTGGGACATAATTAACAGCGCAACATTATTTACCAAGTAATGTTGTAACAAAGCCATGAAATACAGCTACAACTACAGCTGCAGTAGTTGATCTTGGGAAGCCGCTGCAGCTGCACTCACCAAATAATATGATTATTAACTCTAGCAATCTGAACACATTGGGAAAGTTTATTAATGGAGTCAGTTATTTTTTTAGAAAAGAGACAGAACTAACTATATGTAACTTTTAAAGAAAAATAAAACCTGATGAAATGTGTTACGGTCCCTACAATCCATAAACGCTCTTTTAAGTCATATAATTTGTTGTGCTGATTTTTCTACAAATCTAGTCGCTTATTTAGCACAGATATTGATCCGTACTCTCCCTTGATTAATTTGTTTGCTGAAGTGATGTTAAATGTCTCTTTACCATACAATTGTAAATAGTTTTTTAATAAAAAATTCAGATAGGTCAGAATGTAGCTCTGTATTGATGCTCAAAGTCCATACTTTTTGGTAGATAATTAATTTCCGTTTTCCATTAGATAATTAACAATCGTCCAGGAAACATTTCGTTACAATCACTTTAGAAAATTAACCAACATTCGCCTTGGCAATGAGTATCTCCAAATCTTAATCAACATTATCTTTCATGCCTACACTGAAGAAATGAATAATAATCATTCTCCAATATAACCCTTACTAATACTTTATATAACAAAATTTATTAAGCTATCCATAAGATATGAAACCAATACAGATAATTATCTGTAAACACCACAATGCTTAATTAATTTGGGACACGCATTTCGATTCTGAAATATCCGAAGTTAACATAATAATAATTTTTCTGAATATGTACGGTATTTACTCATATAATAAATACTATACAATAATCTAGGGTAATTAATGGTACGAAACTTCCAAAACATAAACTCGAAATTACATCGCTTTCGCGAACAAAGTCAAGACACCTCGAGTGGCGAACACACAGCCTAAATCTAAAGACGCAGAAAGTGCACCCATCTGTTTGCAGGGGTTGCATTGCACCCTATTTAAGCACTCTATTGTATTCAATCAATGGAGTCCTTACCTTAGGTATTTGTGTGCATTAGAACGAACATCTACCTAACTATGGGAAAACGTACACACATATACATACACATATATAAAGAAACTTGTCAAGAACTGTATTTAAACTACAAGCGTGCGCTTTATCTAACATTAAATGGGCTAAAAATAAGTTTCTATGAAGACGTGTACATTGTAGGTAACTCGACTGGCGCATACAATATTAATTCTTGAATCTTTTCGATAATAATGTAATGGATTTGTTGTTGGTAATGAAATCGGGGGCAGTAACCAGGTTATTATAAAGGTAATTTCAACTTTTTAAGCTAGAATCTACATACATAGATTGTAACTATTATATATATTTACTTTTTAATCGTTGATATTTCTATTTATAAATCATAAAAACAACAACTAATTTATTCCAGAGCACGCAAAATATTTTGTCCTTTGAAAACTTCTTCAATGGAATAAATTGAAAATAATGATATATTTATAAGTAAAGAAATCATTGATATATAGGCTGATCAATAATAATAGTAAATCAGTATAACACTACGTCTTCTGGGCTTGCAAATCGTACACCACACACATCACTTTTTATCTTTTAGTCTTGGAAATAAAACGAAATCTGAAGGTGCCAGGTCCGGACTATATGACGGATAATTTAGTCATTTCAATGCGGAAGCTTTCAAAAATTTGTTTGTTTGGCGTGCAGTGCGACTTGAAGCATTGTAGTGATGAAGGATAATCTCCGATTTAGGGTGTCGTAAACTAGCCTTTTGGGCAACATCTGGCTGCATACTATCGTGTACCGTTCTACGGTCACCATACGTTTATTTTTAGTAAGACTGTTGTGATAGGTCCTGATTTTGAGAAGAAACTGGCTACTTACCATTTTCTTTCTAACGCTTTGTGTAGATTAGGCTCCCCATTGAACCGACTACCGTTTTGATCACCAGTAATGATGTTCTAAATAAATAGCTTTATACCTTCCTTCATCATATTTCTTACGCGCTTTTTTTACACCATTCTCGTCGGTATTAATTTTGTTCTTGTGTTAAATTATGAGGTATCACTATAAACATCCCTCGGACCCAAATTATTATGTAAAATTTTGTTTATTCCAGTCATGCCAATACCGAAGGCCCTCCTAATAATCCTACACGTGACTCGATTGTCGTCTTGAATCATGCTTCGTACGGCGTCTACATTTGGTTCAATAATGGCTGCGATTGACGAAAATCGTCATTAAGTGAAATTCTATGAAATTTAAATTCGTTGTAGCAATTGTAAACACTCCTTGAGCTTGATCACCAAATACAGCACGAAGTCTTGAAACACTTTGTCTTGGAGTTAAGGATATCCTAGGAAATCATAGCTCTAACATTTTCTCTCGTTAATGTATTTTTACTGCAAACCACTCGGTTTGAATTTAGCTTGCAATATTACATCTGATTTTTTGTTTTCCTTTGTATCTTTCTGCTTAAATTATTTATATAACGTATTGGATAATAAATGTTTGTTAAAAATGTTTGTTTAAAAAATATATATAATTATTCTATCTTGTCCTATTCTTTGACCGTGTTTGATATAATTTTTTCTTAATTTTATTAGGCAATAACGGTCAAATTAGTAAAACTGACCGTTATTGCCCAATAAAATTAAGAAAAAGTTATATAGAATTATGACAGTATATTCTATTTTATTATTTGGTATGCAGTTATTTACATACTTACCTGTTTTAAAATTTTACATGACAATCTCTCAAGGCTCTTCATTACTAAATTTGCTATTACAGCAGATAATGGACAATTGTAAATTTGTTCTGAAACACTTTGCGTGTGCTGGAATAAATTTATTAGTTGATTTAGTTTAAAAATCAAGTACTCCGCGTGTTGAGTTTTTGTAAAAGGGAAGGAAATTACTTCTGGAAAGTGAAAGCTAACGGATGCATTTCTAAGAAAGAAGGAGAACTATTTTGTATATCCCAACGTCCTTGATAAGTAAGAGCAGTTTTACTTAAAGATGTGGATAAGATTCTTCCCACACCTATCATTGGACTTGGAACAAAAATATCTTCAAATATCTAGTTTTGTCATCAATAGTCTCTGCCTAACAAATATGTTTTACAAAAACAACAAAATGTAAATTTAAAACTGCTATCACAGAAGTAAGGTTTATAAAGCGTTTTATGAGTAACCACATTTTGAAAATGTTATTAAAAGCTTATTACGAGTATTAAAAGTTCAAAAATAAATTATTTCCAAGGATTATTTTTCGGAACGATGTTGCTCAATTTGTATACAAACTCTTCATGCTACAGTATCTGGCAGTATTAAGCAATATTGAAGAATGTCATTGAATATGCTTCTGTTTCTTCGAGGACATGTTTAATTACTTTTGTTGTCCGATGTACTTGGTCCATTGCTGAATACTTTGACTACAATCTAATTTGGTTATCGGACAATAGATTATGTTTGTTCAGAAGTTTTAGCCTTCTAATAAATAGCTCTACAAGAAGTTTTGAAACTGGCATGGCTTACGGACTTTAACTGGTTTTGATAGCATAAATACTTCTGTTAATTTCTATTACGTAGGAACACAATTTTACCCTTTATAGTCAGTCAGCTGTTTTAGCATTTTGTGGATGGCTAAGCCAAACTTCAGCAATTTCTTTTAATTCAAGGTTGTCCTTGTTCACACCTTTACATTTCACAGGGGACGGTTTTCTGATTTACTAATATGTGTGCAGGAGCAACGGTTTTATTTTCTCGAACATTCTTTGATATAAAAATTAATAATAGCTTCACTTGTTTAAAATTACATTGAACAATTTTGACTTGAACATGTCAAAGCCCCTAAAAAACCGGGTTGAATTTTTTAGAGGCAAAATAGCCACTAACGTTTCTACGTTGTCAGAGTTTATCATTTTTCAAATTTCACAACAAGTAATAATAGGGTGGCTGTTTCAGTAGAGTTCAACCATATTTTCGAATGTAACATCTGCCTTGTGGACCAAACAATTGTCTTATAGAAATTTGACTTTACGATGTTTCCTAGCCGAAATCGTGCCATTGACCACATCAAGAAGCATCGTGTAGTATATTTTTGTTGATAGATATACCCAATTTGAGATGGTCAATACGCACGATCACATTTTTATTCCAGAATACAGTATTCATGGTCCCTTTGAATGTCACTTTGGTACGCTCGACTTTTGGCGGTGGTGATTCGTAGTTGACCCAAGTCTCATCGATAGTTAGCAGATTGTCCAATAAATCATTCCATTCGGCACCATACTCGTTTATAATTGATTGAGCATCATCAACTCTTTTCTTCTTTTGCTCATTAAAGAGCATCTTGGAAACACACTTTGCCAAGGCCTTTCTAAACTGAAGACGCGTTTTGATAATGTGTTTTAGGTATCTTTTGGACTCGCCGAGTTTAGCAGAAATTAGGGCTAGTAATGTTTTTAATGCGTTTAACAATGTCGGATTAATCGAACTTGGAGCTTGTCCTTCTTTCTTCTGCGTGGCGGTTTCTGTACCATCTTCTTTGAAATAATGATACCATTCGGAGATAATGTTGCGATGTTGGTATTCACTATATGCATTCAACTTGCGTATCGTTTTCACTAGATTATCACCTAGTTTAAAGCAGAAAACTATAAGAAATAACAATTTACGTTAGTGTGAACAACAGACAAAATCAGATATACAGATTTGAAACAGTTCAATGCATGAACGATGCAATATATGAAATAACCAAGGTATTGCATCAACATCGATCGAAATTTGAACTATTTTATCCTTGAAACTTACATCCAAAAACGAGACTCATTAATTGTACTTACAAGTGAACGTTACGTTGCATATTCATTTATAATCACCACGCTACATAAATATCTTCTCATATAATAAAATGAAATTCTATTTCGTTATAAGTTTAGATTATGATACGAGTTAACCGAATCCATCACAATTTTGAACGCGTTTGTAGCATCGACCGATATAAATCAGCCGTCCCCGAGTTGTTTAACTAAAAGCTCGTAAAATATATCGTTGAGGTTAAATGGAAAACTTGCTGTTGGGTGTCTAGAGCTCGCTCGAACGCTAGAGGTGGGAGCGAAAGAATAACAGGTCGAGTGAACTAGATTAGCAATACGAATTTGCGAGAGTGTTGCCCGTATTCACCTCGATTCACTTCATACAAATGCATTAGCTAAAGTATATCTTTTACGGTAAAGAGCAGGTAAGTAATTTATTCTACTAAAATTGAATCTGCCTCGTAAAACTGTAAATATTTAATTACCGAAATTGCTCTAAGCATTAGTTGCAGTTTCTTCAATCAGACACCTGGTTAGATTGATTGATGTGACATTGGTTTGTTTTAATCTGTATAATATTATGAGATAATTTTTCATTAAGACGACTAAATTGTGATATGCTTTGTAAAGGGGTACATGTTCACGCATTCTGTCCTATATCTATTCTAATAAATTTCATCGTAAAATTCATGAATAAATTATAAACATATAACACACTGTACGACCAAGAGATCTCATATCACGATCTCTCCAGGTGCTCTGTATGTCGAGGATAACGTTGGTGCGAACTGAAATTTTAAATACACTTTCCGCATTTAATTTAGAGTGGAAACGGCGTACTACAACTACAAGCAAACACCTGTATACAATGGGAACCCTGTGTGGGATAGAGGAAAATTTACATTTCTCCCCTTTTAGTCGATTCAACTTAGTTTAATGCCAGTGCGCGCCTATATAAATGCAATAGTTGTACACGTTGTGTAAGAGCGAGAGAGTGGGAAATATACCAGCAGGAAAGGGTTCCCCGCTATACGAAATTCTAACCCCTTTTTCGGACGGTCACAGCAGCGTTCTCTAAACAGCTTTGACATTTATTCAAAGATTGATAACGTGTAATTGGAAGATAATTGGATTATCCACAAAGATGTCGTCAGTATCTGGTTATTACAATTTTAATATAATAAATTTTTCCTCGTATTTAGTCATTAACTCTTTAATATAGTATATTGTGTGATAATTCCTTTAATTTTTAGTATTTTTAGAAATCAGATTTCTTATAACAATTTAATAATAAAACTGCCTTCAAGGATACTGTTCTTCTCCAAATTCAGAGAATTTTACCTGCAATTAAGGAGCACACAAACACACATTCACAAACAAGTAGTTAAATTTAGTTAACAGAATGATGATAAGATTTAATACTTTAAATTTGTTAGATATTACACAACTGAATTGGTTTTGTTGAAGGGACTACCGGCTGTATACTTCGTTAGGATAAGCGTAAAGGTGGGAAAGATATTGGAGACAGCAGCAAGGGTTAGAAATAACTAAGACCCTGGTGGTATAGATGTTGATCAATTTTTTTCCAGAATTAAGGACTCAGGCTAAGAGATTGATAATTAAAATATTTTTAGCAAGGTTCTTATTGTTTAATCTGTTTCCTACCTTAAGATTACTTATCCTATTTGCTGTCATCGCCCTCATGATCTACAGTGTTCTGATGTGTGGCTAGGTCCTTAAGTCTGTTGAGGTAATGTAACAAAGCCATAGATACACATTTAAAAAGTGCAACAATAGCAAAAGCTGAAGCTTAAGTCCAATCTAAGATAGTATAACTTTGCTATCACTTTTAGAAGCATCACTTATATTTCGCAAGGTGTGTGGACAGAAATTCTAAATTGGCTTTTCAAATTTTCTTCTGTTAACTACAAGATTTTGTAAGCTTTATAAAATCCCATAAAAAAATCCATCAGAAGAAGGTGGTTATTTAAGTGACACTCTCCTGTCTATTATGTGTCATGTAATTTTGCATTTAGGTGGTCATGAATGGGAGTAAAATAGTGAACACACATGGGGCCTTATTATTTTATTTTGTTAAACTTGTTTCTTCTTATAATGTTTTTTCCAATATGGTACGGTCGTAGTGCAAGCAAAAATATTACTTGAATTTTGTAAAGCTTGCTTGCTAGGTTGCCTTGTTTGGAAAAATTTCTTCATAATATGCACGGGCGTTATTAAGTTCCTCATCAAAAACGAGTAGTAAACAACTTTGAAGATAATTGTTTTATTTTAGGTAAAACCTAGCAACCTTACCTAAACAACACAGTTTGTCCTGTACTTCTTTGGTTAGAATGTTTTTCCAATTTAACATTATTTAGTTCATTTCTAAATCAAGTACTGCAATTAACAGTTAATCCCAGACCGGTAGCTCAGTTAAAAGTTATCCATAGAGACAAATTCTTGTTATATGTTATGGGTGCAGCTATATTGGCTTCCAAGCTATTTTAACTAGACTAGAGTTGCAGTCGTTGGCCAAATTAGTTTGTTGATTAGATATCAGAACGTTGTAGCACTAGAGTTTTTAAAATGTGCACTTTTGGGCCTGATCTTCACAAACGAAATTAGTATATTGGTTAAAATTGTGATAAGTTGGACTCTATTATCTGGATAGAAGAGTGTCTTCAATTTATACTGGATAATTATAGTCATGTTAAAGAACTAGTAATAATGTTGATTAAAGCTTCTTATACTTTAATAAAGTGACAGATTAAACGAAATTTGGAACATCAAAAAGCAAATTGATAATTTTGAAGTGGTCTGGTAATGGTAGTAATTGACATCTTATGTTTCTAAAATAATTTATAAATTCCTAGATGATTTTTAAAGCGAATGATTTAGAAATAATGGAAGACCGAAGTTCTTCTTGTTTATAAGTTAATTACAATAATAAATCTGTTAAGGAGTGTTATGAAGACTTCCGGGTTTTGACCGTGTCATAGTAAGTAACTATATCCAATACAAAAATAAAACAAAAGCAAAAACATAAAAAAACAAAAATATATAAAAACTTACTAAACTTGGACGTTTCGCCACTAATGTAAGTGACTTCTTCAGGAGCAAAAACTGGATGAGCGACGCTAGAAGGTCACGGTAATTTGACGTGTAAAATACGCTAGAGGTAAAGAAGTTCTGACAAGGAAAAGATGGTGAGTTACCGTAAGCTTCTGGCGTCACTCACCCGATTTTTGCTCCTGAAAAAGCCACTTACATTAGCGGTGAAACGTCGAGTTTTAGTAAGTTTTTTGTACAGTTTTTTGTGTTTTTTATATTTTTGCTTTTGTTTTGTTTTTGTATTGTAAAGGATGATTCAGAATGAAATTCGATTTTGTTTTATGTACCTTGGGCAAACTGCAAGTTTCAGATTATTTTTACTGCCACCTTATAAGATCCAGGTGGTTCAAGTTTTAAAGAAATGATGATCACCGTAGCCGTCTTAATTTTGTTACTCTGATGCAGGATTTAGACGGGTACGCGAACAAATAAAATTGTGTAAAAAAACTTATTCTGGCAATCTTTTAAGGAATTATCTGTATAAAACGAAATGGTAGTAATATTAATTAACAACGCATATAAGCAATGTAAATGATGATATTTTCTGAAGAATTGCTAAAGCGTTTCCTAGTTTTCATTGCTGAGTTCATAATCACAGCATAAATAAAATTATCTTGACTAGGAAGTCGTCACCAGGATTCGAACTTTTAAAAATTAACGACGTTCATTAATTAAATCCATACTTAAACAGATGCCATAGATATCAACGCGAGCAATCACATATAGTAATCTTCCACGATTGCTTAATTTATGCATAATTCGAATATTTTTACAGTCACCCGGTAATACTGTCGATTCAATCACATTCAACTAACTGTATAAGCTGAGATACAACTAGTAGTGCAACTGTTTAGATCACAGTTGGGGATCTAGCATTCTCTAGGCGAGTGGAAAGCACCTTTGATGTGTCAAAATGCACGTTTTAACTAACATCTACAAAGAACGTACACTTGAAGTGGATTAGAAATAGCTCATATATATGTGGAATGTAGATTTATGTAAATATTTTGATGTGTGGTTTATACATCGGCTACAAATTCCTGTTTCACAATTTACATTACAGGAGTTAAAGGATGCATTTTGTTTTTCAGTATAACTGATTAGTTATTATACATTATTTTGACTAACTATTCATATCCAATTTCTAACACGTAATTTTATGTTCAATGAAACTGTGATGTTTGATTGACTCGAATGGAATTAATTATAAACATTGGTAGGTTAAAGGCGACGTACTTGGAAAATTAATTATCAGTGATGTACATATGTACAACTTCCACAATTTCATTTTAATAGTATATTAAGATAAGTTTAACTAACTGAATATATGAATGTATTATTGCCTGCACATATTTTACTACAAAAAATTTGTATAAAAATCATTGGTTTAATATGTCTTTTAGGTAAAATTTTATTTTGTATCATACCTATTATAAACATTGTGTGTGTGTGTTTATCCATTAAATTTTAATTAACAAATAATTCGTTGATAGAATATGGAATAATTATCAATTACGTAGTGGCGCACATGTTATGCAACGTTTATGAACCAATTAATGGATATTCAATAGAGAATACTTTGTGATGCGATTTTATCGTTTCTCTTCCGATAGCGAAATTTTAATTTATTTTGTAAATTGTTTTAAAATACTCTGAATGATTTATAGTGCACAAAGGTACATTAGTCAATTCGAAAATGATTTTAAATGTGTATTAGTACTTTTATTAAAACACTTAATTTGCATATTATCGCAAATTGGTTATAATGAACTTAAATATTCTAATTGTGTTAATCTGTACAGCTCCATAGTGAAACGTTAGTAGAGTAAGTCGCACCTCTCTTCTACTGTTTACGTTTGAGCAACATGTGCTAACTATCGGAAAAGTATGTTGTATTTTTTTTATGTATCAAAACTTGTATCATAAGGCTTGTATTCGTTAGTGGAAAATTAGTGTCACGAAATAATGCATTATCAAAATTGTGTTTTAAACACATTTGAAAATGTTGTCTAACTTAGACAAGTTTAGTGAACACATGCACCATGTTTCTCAACAGTGTATTTCGCAGCATATCACATCATGAAATATCAAAATTTGTGCATCTTGTTTACGATTAAAATCTCTCCCATTTAGCCTACAAACTGTTCTTTGTGTATCATAAAAACTAGTAGAAGGAATAGCAACTATACTTTCTAAGTCAGCAGGAGTAGTTGTTAAAGCATGATCATTGGTAGTTTCTGATGATTCTGAAATAAACAAATTTGTGCTAGAAACAGCAGGCAGTGTTAGCGTAGCAATGGTCGTAGTAGAAAGTACTGAAACTGTAGAAGCAATTGCATAATTGATCTAGTGGATAAATATCACAAGCCCGAAATCTGATAGCGCGCTTTGTATTGTTACAGCTTTGAAGATAGTAATGAATGTGTTTTTTTTATCATAGGGATAAGGTCTTAAATATGGGAAGTATGGCTATCCAATATCAAAAGTATTATTTCTGGATCATTTCCAGGAACGGATACGTTTCGACGTCACTTTAGAAACATGATTGAAGTGAGATTGGCTTTTATTTCACTCCTTCTCCTCACGGTAATCACTTCTTATACTCTGTTTTTTTTGCTGATTTTCCTGAAATGCCCTTTACAGTTACACAAGCCAGTACCATAATTGGTTTATCATTTTCCTAGCTGGTCAATGAGCACACAGCCTTAGATCCTTTTGGACGCAAATATTTTACCTGGAGAATTATTAAGCTGTACACTAGTTCCAGTATTATATATTTCCCTGAAACAGTTACAAAATCTATGCTTATGGAAAACGTTCCTCAAAATGTCAAAGTAATTGTTAGGATCTTCTTTATTACTGTCTTTTATCCGAGCGGTTTGGCTTTTCTGATTACTATTTCTAGGTTCCCTTTTTCCTCCATTTTCTTTCTCCAATGCTCCTGACTGGCTTTGATGGCTCCATATTGCTGACTTTATCCAAGAGAAATATATAAATAAATACTATACCAGAAACACAACAAAACCTACCGGTGGCCGGTAGATCCACATTAAGATGGTCTCAGATATAGAATCCAATATTACAACTCCGGTCAAGTTACAAAAAATGAGGTTTATACAAAAATTTAGTTAAGGACAGACATTTAAAAATGTTTTGGATAATTATTTTAGTACTTGGCTTCATGATTGCACCAAAACGCAAGTTCTTCCTGACAAATTGGCGCTAGCAAGTGGCAGTTGTCGATCTAAGAATGCGTAACGTAAAAGTGCGTGTTACCCATGTTGTCATGAAAAAATTGGTTCATTCTTGTTATCCTGCTCACCATATATATTACAAGATGTAGTGCGGGATATAAAAAAAAAACATGAAAACTATCAATTCGAAAACTCCTAAAGATCATATAATTATGACAAATAATCGAATATTTGTCGAGTTCCTGTCAGAACTTTTTCTACATTGAAATAAGAAGTCTTATCGCGGTTTCTGCTCGATTTTGTTGGCGGACTTCCAAACCATTGAAGATTAAACACTCTAATGCGGCCATACCTTTAGATTTCGTCAAAGTGTTTAATTTCGCCCGAAATAGAACCCGAAGTGATACAACTGAATTACCTTCATTTGTCACGTAGAAGTTCTTAAATTTGGGATGGGGGTGTTCTGCTGGCATGTTGAGGTATGTATTGCTATTGGCATTCCATAGGACTGTCTTCTTGATATTAAGCTTTTTTGCGATGTATCTGTCGAAAGATAAATAACAATAGTTTCTGAAGCGAATAATGGTAGGATTTGATCACGAGAAATGTATCATTGTCTGATTCTTCTCCTAAAATAAGCAGATATTTTGATAGAGGGCACACACATAACCTGAAGCCCACAATTCGCATATTAGGGCTTGAGTTTAAACTCCATATAGAAGTTTACATCACATATTGATTGAATAGCAGCCAAATTATTGAGAAGAAGAACTCTGATTTCGTTCCCAGACAGTAGGAGCAGTCTGGGCAATAGTATAAAATTTCGGATCTATCTTACGTATCTTCGACCAATTTTGACAGTTTGAAGAGCAACAGGGAGTTGATAAGAATGTTTACTAGCTTCAGGATAAGTCAAAAAATTCTAGAGCTTCAGACATAGAAAAATATGAATAATATCACTTCTGATTAACAGATGCTCTCGCAGATATCCACAGTCCGAGATTCTATTAGAGGACTTGCGGATTTTGATCGTGCCATGGTTATGGTTACCCACTTGCCAATATGTGGAAATCCATCGTTTCCGGTTTAATAGTTAATGCTCACTGACTCACTTTGTCGTACAGTCGTATATACACCTCCGCATACCAGGATTTCTTTGTCAGGTTTTCGCTTCTTCCTCTGGTATCCTTCACCCACATTTTGATAATGAAGAAGTAAGTACTTAATAGATATGTATACCAAAGCATAACTAATTTGCTTTAATGACGTTATGACCAACATAATAATTATAAAGAGCACAAAACTGCATAACACAATAGTCAGTAAAGCCGGACGAACGAAGTATACTACAGAATATAGACTGAGGGGGTGATAACAAAAAATATTTTATATCTTTGTTTGGTATATTCTCGATCTACACGTAATGAATCTCTTTTTATCATATTTGTTAGTAGTTTGCAACGGATTTTCAACATAGATTCCTGTCATATACAATCTCATTTATAATTTACCAATGACTTACCTGCCAGTACTAGCTTAAGACGTATCTGTAAGAAAATAACAATAAGGCAACATGCTCTGTTCATAATATTCTCATGTTCCTCTTAAAATGAAAAGTCGGTTTACATCAACGGTAATATTTCTAAAGCAGTATAGTAATATAGTCAACAACGAAGCAGTGGTTGGTTCTAGATGCTTAGTTGTCGGTTCAGGGGCGAACGTAATGAGACTACATAATAAAATACCATCAGGGGGTTGTTGATCCCGAACGCTCTCCCGTAAAGGAGCTCTTTGAAAATATTATGACGCGCTCGGTTCTCTCTCCCGCTCACTGTTTTGAAATAAAATATCTGCCTAATCTCCGTTTAAAATCTTTTGTGCCGTAATATATGAGCGGTTTTTACACCGCACGAACGGGAGGCAGTAGTTTAGATGAGTTGAAATGCAAGAAGTTGTTTTAAAGAAGTCGATCGTAAAAGTATACACACTCGCAGAGAAATGTGGGCTCTCGTCTTTTTTACTGCCCTGCCGTAAGTAAGCAGATGTCTTTAGGTGCATGTTACGATTACCGTACTGGTGTTTAATGATTTAAGCTAAAGTATTATTAAAACATAAGGTATTAGAATACATGTTGGGGCATAAAAACTTCACTGTTTACTTATGTTCTTGATACTGATTAGAAAGGAATTTCTTTTGTAAGATTATACTTTCCAAATCACGCTTGTTTCGTCTGCTCTCAAAGATTGACGTCGGTGGTGATTTATTTCGTCTAGAATTTATGTTCTGTTTTAAGTAACGTTCTTAGAAAAGTATTAGCGTAGAACGGGGTGAAATTGACCTCTGGGGTCGAAATTGAGAACCATACCCACGGCAAGTGCTTTTAAATCTGTCACCTATCTTTTTAGTGTTTAGAAACTCCGCCGTCTATTGTTGCTGGTTTGGGGAACAATCGACAGATCAGACTGTTTTGTTAAAGTAAATATTCTATTTAAATGTCTTAACCGTGGCCGTTGAGGTGGAAGTGGGTTTTGTCACTAAAAATGATTTTATTGTGGAATAAATCGTTAGGTTGCAGTTATTTCAAGATCCAATTGATAAAGTTTCCACGCTGTCTACGGTCGGTAGGCTGTAGCTGTTGAGCCAACTGGATCTTGTAAGCATTAAGGTGTGTTTTGCCATAATTTGTATCGTGGTTGATGTTCAATTCTTGGACGCGACGTCAAGTGGAAATGTTTAATTGTTCTGCAACATTGACACTCATAGTTCTGATGCTTTCGGGCGATTTTTTGGGGCGATAATGGTGAAAGCCTCTTTCATCTTTTAATGAAGATCTCCGCCCAAATGTCGTGCTCAAATTATCAGTATTATCAGTAGTAGACTGGAATGGTCAAGTATGCACGCCACTTTTTACATCTGATATCGAAGTGCGAAAATGTGTGTTGGGAATGATAATGGTGGTATAGAACTGATTGACTTGAAATCTATGTTTTATTTAAAGCCTTATATAAATAGTTATGGTAACAGAAGAACAATCAAATGTTTCACTCAAGTTAAGTTAAAAGTATTTCATTTTATTATGAAAAATAAATAGATGACCATAACAGGTTATTATCAGATTAAATTTAATTAACAAATTTAGTCTATAAAGGAGATTTTGACCTGTCGGGTTACCTTGAACAAATTAAACTCGATCTTGGTTATGCGGAAATATAGTAATTGTAATGACGTACAACTATTTAAAATTAGACATTGTTATATAAATAGGTTACAATGTATTTTCGTACGTGACAACGTAAGTTCCTTCATTAGAAAAGCAAATACCTCTAAAAAACACGTCCCCTTTCTTATTTATTGTCGAAATTCACATTTTCAAACCATACATCAACTAAAAAAGAACATTTTATGCGCGATCATGCCGCGGTTAAAACGGTTATACAAATAACAAATCGGGCATCTTTTTTATGTCACGACATAATTTTCTACCCGTCGCGCACTTCTCAGAATGGTTGTTTTTAACGCAGTCTTTATCGGTGCTGTCATCGCGTTCGTTTAAACCGGGAAACATCTTTCCATATTCTCGGAGTCACATATTTTCTGGATCTCGACAAAAATGCCTCTCTAATAATAATAATAATACCCTGATGTCTGGAAGGCTACGGACTTGAAAACCAGGAAGGGAGAATAGAGGAAGGTGGTAGTAATTTCTGAGGTTGTTCACGTAAAGACTGCCTCTTTAAAAAATAAACATAGAAGGTAGTAAGGCACGGTAATGGTTACAACTCGAGTCGTAAAAAAACGTAAGGGTCGGAAGAAGGGTGATTATGTCATATATATTTGTATGTATATTCACCCTTTGCAGTTTGTTAAGTAGTAAATAAGAGGTGAAGGTATAAATACCTACCGACACTAAAATTAACTGTTTATGGAAGGAACGTATTCTATTTCTTGTATTTCTCATCGTGAAGTGAAGTTTTTTTTGAGAATAATTTATACAATAAGGCAGTTACGAATCTATAATAGTGCTATAAATCAAAATGAAGATGACTTCTAAAAATGGGTAGAATCGTTAGACAAACCACTAGACTACAAGTTTGTCAAACGAAATAGATTCTTCGGCCGATTAAACTTCGAAAATGGATCATTTATCTGATATACAGATGTAGAACAAAGCTTGTTATCATCAAAACAAAATCCGGTTTAGATATGCAAGCAAAATTGATTTGTTGAGTAACGCTTATAATTAAATATTTTATTATTTATTAATATAGTTTCACCAAAAGTCAGATAAGAACTCGTCTCTAACAGTGGGAAAGTGAACAAAAAATTTCGCACTGGATTAACACTCCAAGACAAACAAAAAAGTTTATTATTTCTTCGACCAACAAGGTTAAATTTCTGCTCGAGCTCAATAGGCCACGGCCTACTGAGATACCATCTGAAGAAGGTTGGCAAGGTGGACTGTAATAAATGCCGATTCTGTTCGGAGCATAGTGAGACGATAGAACACATTATGTGCAATTGTGAGGCGGTGGACCGGCAAAGGCATTACTACTTCGAACAGGAGCACTTAGAACTGACTGATATTAGAACCATAGCCGCCAAGAAAATCCTAGACTTCTTCAGAAGCCTGGAGATGAATTGGGATTAAAAGATTAAGGAGGCGGCATTGCCTACACAACCCATTACTAATCTAATCTTACCTAATCATAAACAGATTAAGGATCGAGGTATGTAGACTTGTACGTGATTAAAGTAATTTAAGCAGTTTTCATGGCTTAAATTCCCAAAATTTTGCTGCATTGTATGCTGAATCTTTTTTATTAAATATGTATACATTGGTGTTGTGAATTGCTGCACATATCGATATATTTTTGCTACGAATTTGCCTTGTTTGTTTACGGGCATTTATATCAATATCAGCTTTTCCCTTCATCACTCTTGAATATATTTGAATAATGTAACCATTTAACGGTATCTTCAACAAGAATTTCAGGGAACTCCAATCTGAAAGGAAATATTAAGCCAAATAGAAGATTTTAGCCTTATAAAGTCAAAGTTAAGAATACATACATACTAGCTTTGTAACTAGCCAGTGTCTTTTGTTGTACCACATCAAAGAAATGGACAAAGCTGATCAAGATAGGAATAAGTTTTGTAAACTTAATTTGTTGAGCACTAGGCAGATATGTTTCTTTAAAAATGTTTTGCAGTAGGTTTTTTTTCCTAATCAAATAATTTGTTAGAACTTAAAAGTATTACTTAAAAAAGATTTTGTATGAAAATGTGTAGAGCAATCATACTATTACGGAGAAGAGATAATTCGAACTTACATGCCAAACGTTTTACCTTCTGGTTTAGTTATAATTCGCAGAGTTTGCTTTCTTCTTGGCAAGGCTTCGAGAATGGCCATCATTAATCCTTTTTATTGGGATGTCTGGAGTCATGCTCTCATTTCTGAATACGTTTTAAATAATACTCTCCAAATGACTGGCGGACTTTGGTTGATCAACATTGGGTATTCCACAATTTAACTTTTCCAAGTTCTGATATAGCGAACATCAATTATAGATGCGCAGAGAAAATTAGAGTTATTGAAGATATCTGGAATTGGGAATTATGTTACTAGTACTAAGCTGGCCTTTTGCAACATCTGTAGATGATGGTTGAGCTTTCCCAACAAATACTGTGACATCATTAAGCATAATTGTTTGATTGTATTAGAAATCATGAAGGATCCGCCTCTACATTAGCGTGTGTTGAGGCACTAGAAGCTTGTGAAGTTCCCAGTGTCATGTAATACTGAGCTGCTTGTGAAGAAAAAATTCATTGAGTGTCACACAAATTTTTGGCTTTTCTTGAAAATAATTTTACTTGGTTGGTGAGGAGTTCGTACTTCCATCTCTCTTTAAAATTGAGTACAAAACTAAACTTGTTTTTGTTCAAGAACTTCTCTAAAATCTTAAAAATTGCGAAAATTGTGGCTTTCTCTCTTGAATCTTAAATTTATTCATATACCGGTTTACTGCCATTTTGTCAATATTATGCTTTTTTGGCTATAGTACGAAGCCTCTTTCTTTTATTTAGAACGCTTTCGACTGTTTTTTTTCAGACGTTGTGATGGAGCAGAGAGTCGATTACCTCACGTGTGGGTCACTTAAACGGTATTATTCCGGAATAAACAAATCTTTTTCACATTAAACATTTTTCAACTTTAGGCACTGTTGGCAAAGTATTGTGATAGCCGTGGCTAAGGAGACTAGGTTTAGGGTTTTAAAATACCTGTCAATATGTAGAATATTTTGCATTTGCACAGGATTTATATCTATCACCCTACCACTCACTGATTGTATCGATTTGGCCTTAGATGTTACAGTCCTTAGATGTTACAATCTAATTTACCCACCTTCTTATATCAGTTATCGACGACAATGGACTATAATACATGTGATAGTATTACCCCTCCGTATAAGCATCCTTTTACAGTTTTAAAGAATATCCAACTTTCTTTTAGCTGCGTCGTAATTCTGCAGGGAGTTCACCTTTTAAGTTTTATATTATTGATTTAAAGGAAATCTTGTCAAACGCACCCTCTACGTTGATTGAGCATTTTTCTAATTTGCAAAAGTGTTTTCAATATTTTTCATAAGATTGTGTAATATCATTTACGTAATTTTGACAGTTTGATTGGTTAGAATGGACGGGCAATAAGTGCTTCCTCGTTGTATGATGATCAGTCGTTTTTTTACGTCTATCTTGAATTAAATGACATTATAAATGAAATTATGAATACTGGTCTAAGTAGCTGTCCCACCGAAACTAAATATTACAAAAAAGTAATGATTTCTTTCACACCGCGAGCTATGTATATAGTTGTGGCTGTTTATCAAACGTGTCAATTTCAACACAAATGAAAACTTCATGTAATAAAACGATAAAATGTTGGCTTTATGACTCCACTTTCTATCCAGTAATCAATCGATAACAATTCACGCATCATCGGTTAAGATTCGACCCATTCAATTGAAATGAAAATCGTTACAATACGGCTTTAATATCTATTACTGTACACCGACAATCGTTAGTGTCATACATTATGTGTAGCACACAGACATTAGTTTATGAAATGCCTATATTACAATCACATACATATCTATATAACATATTATATTGTCGCAGGAGGCTTTGTTAATAATTGCAGACGTGCTCAAATGCGTTCTCACATCACCCGCATAGCAATCAATTACATTTGATATATGAATCAAGTTGTTCGTGCTGCTTGCATAACCATATGTGTAACATCAACGCGCAAAACCCATGAATAACCTCAAGGCCTTCATTGTAGCACTTCTGCTGTCATTGTAGGAGTACGAAATGTTTATTAAAATAAAAAAACGAGAAAAGTATTTCATGTGATATAAAACGAATCTGCTTCTCAACACGTTAAGGCAGTCATTAATCGAGATGTTTTTTTTTGATAAGCAAAAGAAAGTTTTTCTTTTCTGGCACCGTATGACCCGCAGGTATGCTACCGAATATCACGTACACACGATACAGAGATACTGAAGATAGATTGATGTTGTGACAGTAATACTAAACATAATCACATAATTATCGTGAATTGATGGTATTTAATCTAACTTTGACGTTAAAGCTTAACACGTAATTCTCAAAATGTATACGTAAACTAACAAGGTCGGCGTTTTAAAGGCAATGAAGAAGGGTATTGACCAACGGTAGTTGGCAATTATTCTACCTGCTTCCCGTTGTATAAACTGTTTGTAAAGTAAAATCGATGTTTATTCTCTAGAAAGTAGACGTGCTGAAATACTGGTTTGTGTTTGGGAATTTTGATTTTGAGATATGCATTTTGTCAGAAAATATCCGGTTATATATGCTATACCTGCCACTGTAATGCGATTGTATTTGTAAGCTATTCTTTATAAAATACGACGTTAAGATTTTATTATTTGTGCTGTAACAGTAAAATGGCTTACAATTGTCATTGTAGTCAAGGGTATAATACAGGTAATATTCAGTAACATCTACAATGCTGTACTTACCGTAATTTTCATGGATTCGTACTTTTTGCATCACTTATAAGTTGCTAGTGATTGAATTATTTTTATTAGCAATATCTAATGTTCAACACATCTAAGTTCTTTAAGGCGGTGACTTAATCTGTCCAGCCATATCTGTGATACTTTTAGCTGTACGTTATATTGTTATCATCACCTGGTTTTCCATTTACAAATTCTGCTTCACAAATTGTTTCAACAGAATTTAGATCTTTTGATGTATCTAGCAAATCTTGACTTGTTTAGAAAGTTTATGGAAAATATAGTTCAATAGCGATCTACTGTTATGGCGATATCTGTCTGCAAGTCTCTCTTTATTTTTAATTTGGATTAAACTCAAAACACAGAATAGCATGGTACAGATCAGTATTTGTCTGTGGTAACACGTGAATGTAGTTGAACTTATCATGTATGATAATTAAGACAGATCTCAAACATTTCAGAAAAGCAAATTTGGTAAATAATGGTCACAAAAAATATCCTATTAGAAGAGTTCCAACTGTACTAACCCTACAATGAATCGATTGAAAACTTAGACTGAAGTCAAAGTCAGAATATTTAAGTTTGAAAACTTTACCAGCCTAGCAAAATACCATTTGCGCACAAGAAATCGTGAATTGCCCTATACTAATCGCTGGCTGGTAGCTGCACTTTTGAGTTTTAAAGAGATGGGGAAAATGATATTACTCAATCATCTGTCAATTCAGATCAAGCAAATGCTATGAGTAGCGGCAAACTCAAAGATAGAGAGAGGAGGCTCAGAGCATCCCTCTGGGAGATCTTCCTGGTTGGAGACGTTCTAAAATATTGCTTGGAAACTACAATAAGCATAGAGTAAAGATCTTGATAGAACTTAGTAGAAGCAGACTATGTATCTATGACTAGTGTATGTATGAGGATGAAAATCTGGAACACCTGTTATCCAACTGCATCGCTATCACGGAAACCTATGCTAACCATCTCGGCAAAGACGTCATAGACGAAGAAGGAATACCTTCTCTAAAAACCATTATAGCTATTACAGTTTATTGAAGGTCTTGGACTGCATGACGAGCTCTGAAAGCGGACAAACACTAGCTGGTTACAGATCATGCAAAAAGGCACAATAGATCTATAGGTCGCAGTGCAGTATCATCCTCAATTAAATCAAAATCAAAATCTTTACTAACTAGACACAATGAACTAAACATGCAAAAGCTTCACTTTAGGCTAGTTGTAGTTGGCATTGGTATGTGTAAATGTGTAAAAAGGCTATGAGACTTCTTTGTAATGTTTAGAAATGTTCTCCGTAAATTCTTTTCCACCGTGTAATGTTCATGTGGAAGCAGGCCACGTCCATGCTAGAATTTTTAATATAGAAATCAATGACTCACCAAATTTCAAATTTGTGTACTTTTTTGCAAATTCATCTCATTAATGAACACTAATTCTAGAAGTCTAGTACTTGTTAAGAAATGGTTAAGTCAGTTATGGGAGGTGAGTTCCATTACTGTTGTAGGCTACCATCAACAAGATCTATGTAGAACTCTGTTTCAAAATTGACTTGCGATGGTTAAAAACTCTCTTTGTTTTTAACTCTGCTTATTCTGCAAGGTACCTGCGAACTCCCGGAGGAGTTTTCTGACACAATAAATTCCAGTTTAGATCGTTGAGTTGTCGCTGTGTAGGTATTTGTTGACTTTTCCAAAGCGTTCGATAGTTTAGACCATGTGCATATCCTGCAGCAGCTATGGAATATTGGTGTGCGTGGTGTGGTTTTGCAAGGCTTTGGGGATTATTTAAACGGATGATATTATGCTGTAGAGGTTGGAAAAACAATTGGGGAAATCCGATCTATAGATAGAGGTGCGCCTCAAACTAGAACGATATAGACTACTGCTTTAAGAAAACAAAGACTCGAAATTTTGAATTACAAGAAAGCTTTTTATGATACCCATTAATATATAGTTTGCGCAGTCGCGTCATATACTGCATTTTCGTAGCTAAAGCTTGAACTCAAACAGGTTTTTCGGACAAACTAAAATTTATCAATGGTGTAAATTTACTTATTACCAACTCAAAATACTTAATTCAAAAATACATGTTTAAAATTATCTTTGTTAATATAGCAGGAAAAGCTTGGACTACAACATTTAAAAAATTTTCGCGTTGTAACACACGTCTGGCATAAATTAAAATGTCCCTCATACTAAATTTGAACTGTACATAAATATCAGGTTTTTTTCTAACAACGAACTCATAATTTTAATTATTATTATAAACAAGAGTCCACCTACAGTAATATGTGTTACAAACAACTTTTTAAGAATCTAATCACGAATTACTTAGTTTATACTCGCTGTCTGTTAGACGATTCAATTTTAACTTGACATAATAGATACGTAAATCTATGACGTACACTTGTTTATCGGCAAAGCAAATATTATACTATTATACTTAATGTACTGAGGTTTCGACGCTTGCTATTAGATCTCCCGTGTTTATAAGTTAGTTTTCTTTTTCGGTGTTGGTGGTGACGGAAGGGGCCTTCAACGCCCAACATCCAATTCACCTAATATTGTTCGTCGGACGCGTCGTGTAAACAACTTTCTACACGAAGTGTTTCGTCGTTTTCAATTCGCCTTCGTAACACAGGAGATGCTACATTATTAAATTGCAAGGCGAATGCGTTTGCATTTTTTTTTTACCTTAGACAGTATACCGAAATATAAATGTTTATATTTTGAACGTGGGACGAAAGACAATGTCATTTGTTTTCTTTCGAATTAATATTATTTGGTGAATTATACAACAAAGTTTGCTTTTGCATTTTGTATTTCTCTAGTTAGTTTACACTTTAGTATACTTTCTCTTTTGCTTAAAAGTATGTAAAACCGTGCTGTACTACTTATATTTACTGTTGTTACATTTATAACAGGCTGCGTTCAGTTAATTGTATACATTCAGTTATATATATATGATAATAGTAATAATATAATAAATAAATTTGCTCTTTTTTTCAGCACCTAGCACTAGGTACTTTTCCTGTATATACACCTCCTGGAAAATTTCCACCTCAATTGACAAGTGAAACTACGAAGACAAGTGCATTTAGGCAAATGTACTATATAACAAACACCTTGGATATTGCATTGTTTTCTTTTAACGTCGTAACATTTTGGTATGCTTGTGATCTGGACTACGTTCTTTAAGATATTGTTTAGTTTGTTCCAATGTTTTCTTTTAACGTCGTAACATTTTTGTTTTTTATGACAGCTTTGTCTTTAACTTAGATCAAATAAATTGACTACGTTCTTTAAGATATTTTTTTCTGTTTAGTTTGTTCAATGTTTTGATCAAAAACCATTCTTTTTATTTCAAAAATATCTGCAAGGTGAAATCTCATAAGAATACTTTTGTGTTTGTTTTTTTAAAGATCAGCTTTAAAGTTTTAATAAACAATTTACATATTATCGAGTTCATAGCAGCGAGTCAAGCCAACTCAAGTCACTCCCTTTGGAAAATTAAGTCTGCAGAATATTCTAGTAGAGACAAAAAAAAAGCCTGCGAGGACATGGTTATTATATTAAAAGGAGTAGACGAATTTGTTACAAAAAATCATTTCGCGTTGAATTAAAAAAAGGAATGGAATCCAATAAATCAGGTTCGGAGACTGACAAGGTGTACCGGTCGTTTTTGTGGGGATATGAACAGCTTTCTTGCAGACCAAAAGACACTTAGACAAAGTGTAAGCAATGTAGAAGATGACATATCATGTAGTCAAGTATAAAATAATTCATATATGCATAAACGACTAATTCTTTTTGTTTCTTGAAATGCATGCCTATCACGTCCGCGTTGAAAATTTATAGTTTCTTGTTCTGAAGGTGGTTTAAAAAAATTAAGCTCTCAATGCGAAAGCTTCGTTTCCAATAAATACATATGGTAGTGGTTCACTACTGTTACCTGTTTTTGATCCGAGCGATAATCGGAGAGTACCATTAAAAAGTTTGTCATAACACTGCTGAGTGTTTTCTATTACTCCACCATCAGATACTCTACCATTTCTACCACAGTCGCACATAATGAATTGATAATTTGTGTTAATAATTGCCGTTAATACGATACTACATCGATATTTGTAATTCTAATAATAAGAACCGCTATGAAGAGGGAGCATAATGTTTATGTGCTTGCTGTCCACAGCTCCTAAACAATGAGCAAAATTCCAATCATTTTCTTAATACCATGATACGAGCTCTGTATTCTGGGCTTGTTAACTTAATTTCTATATCTAACAATACCTATAAGAACACTCTTTTTAATAGCTAGTATTTGATGACCATTCAAATTCATCTATGTATCTATTCGATTGAGACAGCTTATCATACAATCTGCTTTTTATTTTACCTCCATGTTTTATTAGCTACATATTAAAAAAAAATTATTGAATATAATTTTGTACATCCAATACAAATTTATTCTAACTGAGGGTGGTAATTATTAACAAGTAAACGTTCAGAAATTTGATGACCAGAAGCTGTCTCTATACAATTATCTACAGATTTTGATTTATAAAAAAAATCATAAATCATCGGTAAAAAGGGACAACTATAACGCATTCAGACTTTTCTTTAAAAAGTCTATCTTTATATTGAAAATAATTTTCATTTATTACAAGGTCAACCTCTCTCGCAAATCTCTAGCCACTGCTTATCTATATTTCTGCTAATTAATTCAATGGAGTCCTATAATGTAAATGTAATGTCCTGTACATGGAAACAACATCGAATGAAATAACTTTAAAATCTTTGTTAATAATAATTAAGCTTTGCAAATCAAATGATTTTTTATACCAAATATACATATATACTTAATAAACTATCAGCAACAAATTTCAATACATGAAACAACGGGGAGTAAAGGTATATTTTCTTTAGGTAGTTTAGGTAGACTATACACAAAAAGTTTAGGCACCCTAATAAAGTAAATATATTCGAAAGTCATTAAGAATTATAATAATATTATAATATATATAATTATAATTATAATAAAATACTACAACAAACTGCAATGTCTTTTTATTAGTTCTATTTATGATATAACAAAATTAGGTTTTCATTTGGCCTAAATTTTATGACATATCAAATGGTTTTCTCCCTGAATCTAATCACAGTACAGGCCACCCCCTATAGATTTTATAAAATCACGAGTTTTATTCTCTAACTCACCATAGTAAGATAATAAAAACATTATAAATAAAAATTATCTAAAAAATACATCATATCCATTTGCAAGTGTACTAGGTTGGCAACACAAAAATCCCTGTTTTGCAAAAAAAAACAACTTTTATCTTTGTAACTTGCATAGGTTTGAATGTTTTCTTAACCTCTCCCCACTACTGTCATAGGAGGTTATCACTGTCATTCTAACATTTGCATACATGATTTGACACAAACCGTGCTAACATAACCTTTACCCATTAGATGTTCCCTTTTGACAGCTAAACACATAAGGTACTTTCTATTTAACACTGATCAGTGAACAAAACCGGTGCTGTTCTGTATAAATCGTTCGAACAAAACCGGTTTTGTTCGCAGATCAGTGTTAAATAGAAAGTACCTATAATAATAATGAATTTACGTAGTCAATATAGCCAATATGATCTTACCAAATCAAACCTAGCGGTACCAACCTACTGCACATGATTTTGAATACCTTATAGATAAATACGTGTTCTAATATTCAATGTATTTATGAGAACATGTAATTAATTTCCTATTTATTAATGAATAGGGAAATAAAACTTTTTAGTAAATATCAAAATTATTGCAAACCTTATAAAAGTAAATAAAAAAATTATTGTAAACCTTGTAACAAGAAGACACTTTGTGCATGATTATGAACCGCAAATTAAGCAAGAAAATTATGTCGAGTAGATGCACCTAACAGCGCAAAGTTAAAGAATATGGTAGCATGTGCAAAGGAGGGATCATTGAAAGAGTTCGGTAGGAAAATGGATAATATAAACCAGAAATTATTCTACAAAATGTGAAAGAGTCGGAAAAAAATAGCAAGACTTTAAACAAATAAAACCAAAAATTACTGTATTATTAGCAGAAGAGACATAAACCATGCAGGGGTGGAAAGATTACCTCCAGGAACCATGGCGGCAGTAAAGAGGTGGAATTAAGCGAAGCAAAAAACATCAAAATTGAAAAAGTAAGAAGAGTAATTAGAACAATAAACAAGAGTAAAGCATTAGGACATGCACCACCTCCAAACAATAACAAATGTTTACAATATTAAGGACGATTGTCGGTAGTTAAATTCAACCAGAAAAATATTATTTTTTAAACAAACTTTGTCATCCCCTTTCACTCGCTTAGGGATTGAATTAAAAAAAAAAACGTCCAAACAGGTGTTTCATTAATCGCAATCAAAGATAATTAATATCAAATCTCAAGTAAATTTGACCATAAAACTATTATTTTCTGTACAAATCTTGCCACCCTTTTTACCTTCTTGAAAGTTGAATTTTAAAAAACCCGAAACATGTATTTCATTAACTGTTGCAAAGGGGATTGTGAGCGCTATCTTTCCGCGAAAATTTAAAACTCAATTTTAAGTGAAGACGTCTATATTTAGGTTTAGAATAAACTATTTTTATAATATTGTTTGCTTTGTTCTTTTTTGAATTCATTACTTTTACTAATTTGTGTTCAGCCACAGAAACTTTGAATAAAAATAATTTTTTTCACTTGAATATTTATCTAAAACATTCTCACACTTTGTTACAACACAGTGGTGGTTTGTATCACCTACAGCACCTAATAGAGGATTCCAGAAAGTTTTTGGAAATCACTAAATGCACTTTTTTTTAGCAAATTTGTCGGGACGATTAGTGAGTCTATTTTTGCACTCCAACTACAATGTGCAACAAACCATGGTCAAATTGCCAAACACTAAGCTACAAGGAATGCAAATGGAAAAGAGCAACACTTAATCAAGTCATCACCATATCTTAACGAGCTAATAACTCTCCAGTGCGGGAATTCAAATTTAATGATCTGAAAATATTAATCGAACGTTAAGTTCGGATGTTATTCCTAACTTTCTTCATGTAAATTCTATGACGTTATAATCGGTAGGTAACACCAACTGATGGTTTTATTTATATTCTCACTACGACCATACAACTTGTGTATGTTGTTCCGCCAAACGACAGCGTGACCTTACATTTAAATCTGCATGTAATACCGCTAATGTATCCACTTACACGCTTGTTAGAATTTATTAAACAGAATTGGTTATTCTAAACAATTTTCTATGTAAGTTGTTAATCGATACGGTAATCACAATAAAAATTTTTATGAAGCAATATATTTTTTACATTTTATAGCTACGATTTCAATAAATGCAACAATATGTGTACAAAATACGTATTTACTTTTAATAAATTGTTTGCCATGGATCAATTACGTTACACAATTTAAACAAGCAGTAGTATTAGTTTTCTTATGTGTTGTATTATATTATGTATAGTGCACGAGAAAATTAATATCATCTTATTACATAAGGTAAACAATTCAATTATATATTTTATCTATGCGTAAAGTATTGCTTCATTTATTTACCAGTAATGGAAAGTTGAGATCGTTAGAAGACATTAATATTGCTCGACACTGTACATTTGTTTTGAATTGGATGTTTTCTTATCATTTCAAATGCAATAACGGAAAGACGTAATTACATCAGTTTAGTGATGTAATTAATAAGCTCGATGTTGTTAGATACATTTATATATATGTACATTTTATTCGTCCGTTCATATACGTTAATTACTTTCCGGCTTCATTAAATTAATTTAAATTAAAGTGAAATCATTTTTTAATTAGAATTATGTAGAGCAAATTTTATTTTACTTTGTTTGTGTAGATTCTAATAATCATTTTTTTTAACATTAAGAAAGCAGGAAAGATGTAGAAATAGTCTTGTTTTTTCAATAGTTATTCCCATTTTTATGTCTAACAACTTTTTCGTGGATACTACACATTTACTTAAAAAAAACTGCGCTTATTGTTGACGATAGAATTCTTTTCGAACAAAAGAGAGAGATGAATTAACATTTACTAAAGGAGTTTCAAGTGAATATTGAAGTTGTTACATCATTTCTCTGTTTCAATGCTTTTGATATCAAATAACCCTTTAGATACGATGCCGTATCCCATTGCAGTCCCATCAAAGCATTCAGCTTACTTCAGCATTGACTGTGGGTCACTTAAGCCCGAGAAGTTTCCTCCAGTGACTAAAAGTTTCGGTTATGTGGATTTTGCTCAACCAAGTAACACGACATGGTCTGCAAATATGGTGACCAAATTGCTGACTGAATTTTGAAATCAGAGTTGTATTAGAATGTTTTTTGCTTAATAGATCCTTATGCTGTCACCGCTTCGAACTATAATTAAAATTTTTCTTCACTCACGTTTACTTAACTTCGCCATCGTCACTAATTTCCAATGAATTATAATTAAATTGTCAAGCAATTCAATGTAATATGAATAACATGATGTAAAAGACGTGTGCAGGGTTAAGTGATTTATTAGGTCTTAAAGCAGGTCCATCGATAAGTAACTGAACTTCTTAGATTGTTATGTAAGGTAACCAATTTATTTCTTCATCGTTTAAACTGTAAGAACATTTATGCAAAATAGTGAAAAAAGCGGCAGTTGATATTTAAGAAAATGTTTATGAGGTCATTGCTGAAACAATAATAATTATAATAATAGAGGGCTTTAGAATAGAAAAATTTTAAAAGTAAAAGTTTACTTGTTCAACTAATTTTCTAAAAATAATAAACACAACAATAATGCCATATTTTATAATCTTGGTTAAAATACCACTTAATCATAGTAAATGATTTGAAGATATCGTGCTCGGATATACACTTCAGCAGTTTGGCCTAATCTACCAAATTAATTATCACTATTGTGAGTGTTGTTATCTAAGCCAGACCAGTCAAAGAATAAACGAACGCATCTTCGGTCACTGATTCAACTGATTTCAGATTGAATCATACCTCCACTACACTTTGCCTTCGTGTAGGAGAGAAGGGTTATAGTTTTGACCGTAATGATCTTAGGTTTGCAGGTTGAACATAATAAATATGTGGTTGAGTGGGAGCTTACGTAAACTATTCTGTGGTAAACGATTTCTTTTGTGAATTAAAAAGAATTTTTAAAGTTGCGATATTTTATTTGGCTCTTGCTATTTCATGCAGTCAATGTTTGAATATGATATCAAGCAAATTTTTGCCTGGGTTAGCTGTGCAGAAAATCGTCCCTTTTTGCGCATTTTATATCGCCTTTTTGAGTATTTCTGGTGGAATTTTAGCGATTCCCCGAAGAATATTCTCATTCAGTTGCTCTAAACAACGATGTTTGTTAGAGTCAACCTTTTCTTTTAACAAACGCTCAAAGAAAGAAGTCCGGTGGAGTTAAACCCGGTGTAACCACCTCTGGTTAAAATGAGAGTGATTGGGGCTGCCGTAGCGGAAGTCGCATCGTCCGATTGAGATTAGTAGAGTTTCGTGACTTTGTCGATGGTTCATATAAACAATAAGTCGTTGATCATAGTCCGATAGCGTTCTCCACTAACCGATGAAGTCACCACACAAACAGTAACTTTTTGATCACGCAAAGATTTATCCTCATAGAGGGCCCTAGAACAGACAATTATGTTTATTTACTCTTCTAGAGAATAAGGAATTGTTGTAATTCTCGGCCAATCGAGCAATATTTTGAGCATATTTCAATCAACTTGGCTTGTCTACTAGCAAAAATCTGCTCACGATTTGTGTTTTGTATGGGAACACTTGCAGATCCTTCTTGAAACTGCGCTGTATGATGTCCTACAGATGCTTAATTGTGTAGAACCCCGACGAGTCAACGTTTCATGGTTTTCCTCAATGTGGGCTTCGACTCAATGTATAATTGGATGAACAATAGTAGATAGGGAATCAATGCCAAAAAAATGTTACTTTTAACTTCAAAATTGTTTTGTTTTCATATCAGAGGAGTTTCCAACTAAATTTTCGCAATTTCAGCACGTTCTAGTAGTGTACTGCTTCATAGCAAAAATACTAATTAAACTAAATTGACTAACACAAAAAAATGGCTCATCCTGTGCGTACCTTTAAGAGGTTCGTTGGTTGCAATGGTAGAGAGTCCGTTCTCTGGCAGTCGGAGATCAGAGTTGCGGTGATCGAATCCTGGCTGGGGCGATGTGCCGCGTCTTAGTAGGAGATTTTCCCGGCAGAGTACTATTCTTAGGTGTGAAACAATTAATAGTATAATACTACTTACCACGAGATAATATTTACACACACAAAAATACACATATACAAGAGCTGCATGGTAGTCCGACAAGAAATGGAGTTTGTAAACCAATGCGACTGCACTCACTACAGATCAAAAGAACAATTTTTTGCTGTTTGTGGTCATAAAAAGTAGCTAAGTTATTTGTTTAGTGTGGAATGTCCTATTTGTTTGTATATGTATTTAGTCTATTCGTGTTTTTTAAAGGTATTGGAGGATGTTCCATCAAAATGTTTTGCAATTAAGTCAACAAACTCTAGCTCTGCTGCATTAACCAGCAATTAATGATATAAATACATAAAAAGTTAAGTGGGATCTTTTATATTATCACCAACTATTGTCGTTCATTAACTATGCTTGAAAACTAAAGTTGAATATGTTTTTTTTTAATTGTATTAAATAAGAGGGAATCTACAGTTTCAAAATATCCAGTTTTGTATAAATAGAAAACTCTTACTATCAATTACTACTTATTTGTGAGTGCCAATTAAGCTTTCAAGTTGAAGTCGTTAAAATTCATTTTGCTTTGTAACGTCGAATAAATATTTTACAATCGTCCACAACCGGTTATAGTAAACTAGTACAACTAACAATCTCCTTATAGATTAGGCACAGGATCATTTTATCTTTCGAACCACAATAATACGACGTGAGTAATTGTAAACAGGTCGTGCCGTTGACAAAGTTATTCTGCAAATAAATAACTTAAATGAAGCATGAACCCTTGTGTACATATTTGACGAAATGACTGTTGTATTCCCTTATTTTTCATCGCGTACGTATTATATACGTTTGTATCTTATACATACGCATATTCAGGAACGAAATTTACTTAAAAGTCACTGATAATTTTTTTAATAATGGTAGTGTAAATACAGCAGAGTTTACATGTGAGTGTGCTTTTGTGTTTGGATCAGTTCGTAAACATTAACGATACCTTGGTGTTTATTTTTATGCTGTTATTCACTATGGATTATTTGTTACACGATTGCAAATACGGATTGTTCATTTACGACGCCCATAAATTATGTAAATTCATCAATTAGCCTTTAAACTTTTGGAATTCCTATAGAAATATTCGACAACATGTACTACCGCTTGTCAATATTTATTTCATATTGTTGTCTTCTGCGTTTACATCACAAGGTCTCCATTTTATTTTCTTCACATAAACGTATAACTTTTTAATTAAATATGTTGCTAAAAGTTTTACTAGACTTTCTTTTATGTTTCTCTATAAGATTTCCTATTTTACAGTCCACAATTTGTAATCCTGTACAGGTGAATTTTTGCTATTCAAAGAACAAAAGATCAATTTTATTAATTCTTTTTTTCTCAATTTGTTGCCTGTTTAGCGTCCAACGGTCCTTCATTTTTATTTTCCCTAAACCCCAAAGGTACTTTGGAAAACAAAGCTAAAAAAACATCTTAGTGAGATTAAATGACAACATTGTGCACACTTAATTCACAGATGTAGATGGAAATGTCGATCAGACATAAATGCTAACAAGTCAAGATGATATAGGAAGACGAACAAAAACAGTGTGAATCAGAAGAACTACACAAAAGCACATTGCTGGGCAACCTGCAAGAATGTGGTAAAAGAACGAAAAAAATTTCTTTCAATTACAAGAACATAATGCTGACTCTTGGGAACAAATATGTTTTGGAGATTCTATAAAGCAACAGAATCGAATGAAACCCATAAAACCAACAATAAGTATGCAAATTATAATTTGAGAAAAAAAGTGTGCTTTGTAATCGAATATGGTTTGCATAAAAATAAAGCCATTTATTTCGACAACTTTTTTATAACTGTGATGATTATAGAAACTCAAACTGAAAAGTAGGCTGGTTTGTGGAACTATAAGAGCAAAACGTAAATGATCATTTAAAGGAATGGGAAAGAGTTTGTTTGATTTTGATCCCTGAATATGCAATCAAGCTACAAGGTGGGTGCAAAGAAAAAGAAAATCATCTAATTTGAGATTACGCCAAAAAAACGGTACAACTGTAGTGGGTCATTAAAAGCTAAACTCAGGAATAGAAATAATCATTGGTGAAAATTTGTTTAAAGGAGGCCTGAAACCAAAGCTCTAGAAATCTAATCGAAGTCACATTTAATATGCTAATTAGCGCATTCTGGTCTGCTCAGAAATTTTGACCAATTAATAGATGAACCTAAAAAAAAATACCGGGAGAATAATTTTTATATCACGAAAGACAGGTACACTAAACAGATTTGATATTTGTACCGCTATGTTTATTGTGGGAATTTGTTTACGATCATATAGGAAGCTCATTATTAATCACGAATACAAAAACTGTTGAATCTATCAGTATGTGTTGTTATTAAACCATAACGTGCCCAAAAAGAACTTGTAGTAAAATTAATTTATAATTCTACACCGTCCTCATACTGACTTAATTCTACATAACTAACTAATCAACTATTTGACATATTCAGTCTATTTGGACGACCTAGTACAATCTATCTAGGTAACGGGAGTCATACCAAAATTGTCTATGGCAAACTTCGGCATAATCAGTTACAAGGTTGACTTGAACGTGCGAACTACATAGCGTACATATAACTTGAATAGAAACCAATAACACCAGTCAGACAAGAATTGAAAAGAGAGCTTATCATGAAGGTATTAAAAGTTCAAGAGACGAGACAGTATTTGTCGAATGTGCAATGAAAATGGGCCTAAGGAGGTATACTGTAGAGTTATGGGCGACCCACTCGATGTGGACAGGCTGCATTAACTGGGTACTATATGTGACCAAGCGACGACTCATCAATCGCGCCTATAAAGAGTTTCTCGTGCTGGGAAGAAGACTCACCTCCCGAGCCGCTGAAGGGCCAGTCCCGAAGACCCCTGCTGTTTCTAGAACTAGGTCGAAAACAGCTTACCCGGTTTTGATCTAGTTCTGAAAAAAACTTACCTAATTTTGATCTGGTTCTGAAAACAGCTTACCTCTAAAAATGGCAGTGGCCTTCGGGAGTCAGCCTCGAGGCTGCGGAGTGTGAGCCTTCTCCCCAATACGAGGGGCCCTTATACAGCGTGTCTGCTGGTAACTGATGAGTCACCGCGTGGCTGTATGTCCACGTCAACGTGGTGGCTTCGTAGCTGTACAGTACATTGACCGGCCTACTACTTGGTACAGCAATAGGGTGACTTGCGCAACTGATTATTAGAAAACAGTTTACCATATCTAAATAAAAATGTACATTATCAGCAAATATACCAACCAAAGAAGTTAATTCGGCGCAAGCTGTGAGATGTTTATTTCTCTGGAGGATAAGCCCATCAAAAATATAATTGTACGAAAAAATGTATAATCAAGAGGCACTTTATCTTACTAATTGGTGATTGTGATAATTGGGCATTCCAGTTCTAAGGAGGAAATATTTAATTATATGCCTAAAGAATTTGGCTAATACTTTTGTTTATGTTTTCAGATTAGTCGGAAATTCGCGTTTATCTCCCGAAATACGCTACGCCAAAACTATCTATGTCCGAATATATTCTCCTCGGCGAGACTTGGTTATTTTCGGGAAAATTTTTTTTGTCCGATTAAAATAAAATCTATCCGCGATTTTTATAGAGTTTAGCGTCGCCTTGCAGGTCGTAATAGGCTGAATTATCGATAAAATTTCTCGGAAGTCTCAATGGTAGTCAAACGGCTTATTTTTTAAAAACTCGATTTTTAAAAATAATTATTTATTAAATTAAACGCCGGTGGCGTATTAGGTCTTCGGCTTCGAATCGGATGGTACTAGGTTCAAACCCCGCAAATTCTACGACGTATCTGAATTTTTTTTTATTTTGTTTAATCTCAGTTAAAATTTATTTTTCATTTACTCAAGTAACAATTTTAGGAGTTAACCTGCTATTCTATTTTTAATTAAATGTATAATTAAATAATATTTCATTATTTTTTTTACTTTAACCTACACATGCTCACAGAGGTTTTCTTTGATAAGTATCTTTTTATTTCCACAAATTATATTTACAAAACAATAATGTTATAATTACAAAATTTTTAAGTTTCAACGTACTTATTATTTTTTCATAATTCAATTTATAAAAATTAATTGAATTCACAGAGCCAATGGATTCTTATTTTGTTCAATATGTAACAAGTAGTACCTAATAATTAATAACATTTCTCCATGTCTGAAATAATTTAAAAATGTGAAACAATTAAGAATAGTTTAAATTATCTTTGTCAGTTATTTATCGAGATTATATCCTAAGTATTATCTACATAATTTTCGAAAAAAAAGTCTTTTTGTGAATACATTTTTTGAATTAAATTCAAGCGCGTCTTAAGATCATAATTTTTTATATTTAACTCTCCAATGACAGCTGTTCAATATAATACGGAACGATTTTTTTCTCATTTTAAAAAAAAACTTCAAGAACGTGTCACAAACGTCTGTCAAAAACGGAACGAAATTATAAACGCCACTGAATTTAAAAAAATGTAAACCACAATTGCGATTGATACAAGACCATTTATACCACATTTCATTAAAATATCTAAAGGAATTAATGAAAAACTATTTATTTTCGAAAAATTTATCACCCTGTATCTCAAAAGTTGACCTTCATATGTTCATATGAATTCTAATATTCTATTTGACAAAGTATAAAATTGTAGAAGGATGATTTAAATATTCATAGCTAAAACAGTGTCCGTAATTATTTCAATGCGAGATGTAAATTATGTTAACCTACAAATATCCCGTTAAATATCAACGTAATTCACTGAATACATTGTTTTGCTTTTCTTTATTTTAAAGCCATTGTCAATGACAAACTCTGTAGAAACAATATGATGAAAATTTTTTTTGATATTACGATAATATACTGTGTACAGGTGACTTGTACATTTCACAGCATATAGAACAAGTAAATAGGATTAAAACAGTTTATTATGAAGTAATTAAAATAAATATTTTCCAATTAACCGCACTTCACAAAATTTAACTCTATGTTAATAGATTAATCTGACGTACAATTGTATTAAAGATTAGCGGAAATGCTGGTCGGCGGCCGGAAGAGTTCGGTACAAATTCGAATAAATTTCAAGAATTTGGGAAATTAACTAGTCTTGTACTAATAAGTGATAATGACATTCCAGTCCAAATTTAAATATTTAATTATATGCCTAGAGGTTTTGTAATATTTTGTTTATGTTTTTGCGTTTTCGATAAATACCTTTGCTTCTATCCAGACATCAGAAAATCAAATTTATCAAGAAATAACATTTATGCATTTTTATAGAGTTTAAAGGAGTAATATGCTGAATTATGATAATAATTCTCGTAAGTCTCAATGGTAGTCAAAGGATTTTCTAAGAACAGAGATTTCAATTAAAGGTTAATGATATTATTAAATTAAACGTGGTTATTATCTACAAGTCTATACATAACCTAAATAAACAACGCAAATTCTATTGTAGATAGAATAATAAAATCTTATCTTTAATCTCAGTCAATGTCTATATTTCACTCTCATGTAACAATTTTACTTAACCTGCTATTACCTATTTGTGCAATGGGTATTGTTATGCTACGGTGATATTTCTCGGATGGTTTTCTTTGTTAAGTATATTATTTATCTATACACAGTTATTTGCAAACAATACCGTTATAACAACATTATTTATGGTTGTACTTGTATTATTTCATACAATTTATAAAAATTAATTGAATTAGACGCGGATCTGCTTTTCATTATACATATTTTCATTGAAATAATACCAGAATATATGAATAAAACGTCAACAGGATAAACGTTATGTACCTTTAAATTAATATTTTTACATTTATTTATCAAAACACATCCTATATCCTGGTACTTTAACCTTGCCAAGCTACTGTATCCAATCACCTTTAAACAAAAAGAAGTTTACCTTTGTGCAAACCAATTTAATAATGAATTAAATTCAATAATAAGATCATAATGTGTTATATTTAACTGCTGACAGCTGTTCGTATAATACGCGGATTTCTTTTCTCATCAGGTAAGCTAAGAACGTTCACAGGAATAAAACGGAACGAGATTATAAATAAAACGACTTTATTTGTAACACCACCGTTGCGATTAGCGCAAGACCATTTATACAACCGGTTTTTTTCTACACGATAATCGAGTATCATGTTGTGCGTTAAAATTCACGCTAAAGTGTGGTATCGTGTCAACGATAACGACTCAAAAAGTTATGAACTTTGTAATTATGAAGGAGATTATGCAAACTAAACCATGGTCAATTCTTAATCTGTATAACCATGAAACAATATTAAAATTTTTATTTTTTTACTATCTACTTTTTACGATGATACAGTATGCGTCTAAGGTCAGTACCACACGCAATTAAATTTTGAGTGAATATAGCTTAAATAAACATAATAAACGATTGTTTATATCTTTATTACTTTTGTTTTTACTTGTTTTTGTTTAATCAAAATTTATAAAGTTTAGAAAGCTGTGGAGAATATACAAACAATGTAAATTAATGTGTCAAGAATTTCAAACGAAATTAACTGTTTGACTGAAGTGAATTTGTAAGATAACTTACAGTTTTAAAAATTGTATTTATTGGTACTTCAAGAAATCAGATTTACTGTTCTTATAATGAAGATGAAAGCTAAGGCTTGAAGAATTTATTAAAGACTGTCTTAAGAAGATAATTCTGATAATGAGAAGCTGATTAACATCAAAAGGAGGCTTGTTCATTAGAAATCCAAGATCCAGATAACCTGGACTAGAATATGTTTACTTTACCGTAAAGAAAAGGAAAACTCATGAACCTCAGTGTTTACTGAAATTAAAAACGTTCTGTCAATTCTAATGTCGTGTCTCAAGTATATCTAAATTATTATTATTATTATAGTTAAACGTATCTAATTCTGGTAACAGAATTAAGAGCGTGGGGTAATTCGTATTCCATGCTCATTTTTTCATTAATGTGTATTTTATCTACAATTTAGTATTGAATATTAGGAGAAGATACACAAGATCCTGGAGTGAAGATTAGAAATAAGTTTCGCACATCTGCTACAATGTTTTCTAGTTTTGTTGTGATATTCATCCAGGTTTCATTTCAGAGGTCTTGGATGAATTGAAATATTTTTTCTGGTACTTATGTATATATTATATTTCAGTTTATTTTCCAAGGACTGATTCTAGGTAACATATAAGTGATATTTATGAAGCAAAAGAAATTGCAGCTGCCCAGTTCTGTTTGAAGCCTTAAAAGGAACCATTTGACGAGTGGATGTTCTACGGGTCAATGAATCGAATCTGAGATATCTAATAAGAAATAGAAATAGTTTAGGGTTTATGCACATACGTACAAATTCTATATGCAGCAAGTTGATTTCTAATCATTCATATATACTCGTTAGTTCTATCTACAACTATTTGAAGAATTTCTGCTGCTATGGAACACAAAAATGTGTACGTGGGGGTTGGGCCGTCCTCTACTGGCAATTTTGCAACAAGCAACAGGAGCATTTCTTTTAACTTTCTTTCTTTTTCCAAACATAATATTTTGCTAAAGTCGGTTGAATATCTTCGTTATCACTAGAACTTTCCTTGCAATCCTTTTAGGGTAAATTTCTTTAAAATTCCAGGTTACATTATAGGTTGCGTGGGGTTACAAATGTCCAAAGTACATAAATGTAATTGCAAGATCTATGTCACAAGATGGATTTTTGCAGTTAAGAACCCATATCAAGGTAGTCATTGATTCGTAAAGCTAAGACAAATTGATAAACTTCTTAAAAGTACAACAAGGTTGCGTTGGTTGAGCAGATGAGTCATATTTAAC
The DNA here is from genome assembly GCA_023690525.1 of Holotrichia oblita. Lineage (NCBI taxonomy): Eukaryota > Metazoa > Arthropoda > Insecta > Coleoptera > Scarabaeidae > Holotrichia > Holotrichia oblita. Next base: position 21,633,680 of record CM043018.1, on the reverse strand, counting down.
CCCAAAGATCTAGAAAATTTTATATGTGTCATTCCAAAAGATCTAATGGTGTAGTTCGACATTCATCAACAGAAATTCACATTTTTAGAACGATGTTACAAACTTGATCGTTGGTCTCTTTGTTGTTAGTAGATTGATTGAAGCGTTACTAGAAGGAACCCACATTTATAATACATAATACATAGGTATTGCATCATTATTCCATTGTTACAGTACTTGTCAGAAATAAATATTTTGTTAACGGGGCCAGCCATGAAACCTAGAGTATCAAAAGCTAAAGAAAGACTCCAAATTTTAACTCCTAAAGTAATTTATTCATTTAGATTTTGTTCTTTTAAGTTGTTTTTCTAAAAAACAACTTAACCAAAGGTTCTGAATTTTCAAATTAGCGTTGAGCTATTATAGCTTATTAATTCATATGAGAGCACCATTAGCTTAAAATTTGACATCTATAAAATATAATCAGAAATCAGACGAGTATACAACATCTTCCAGGATATTTTTTTTGATAAAAGAATGGTTTATATAATTTCTTTCTGTGGAGTTTTAAAATAATCTAGGAAAGTAAGACTAACAGTTGAGAGGTTTAACTGTAAAAATTAATTAAACTACAATAACAACCTTGGCATAACTTTATTGTCCTAGACCCTCATAAAACTAGTAGCACATAGGAGTTTCATCGTACTATTAGGTATTAATTGAAAGGTCATCTTTGTAAGTCTAAACAAATAATGTAATTTTAAAACTATTTTATTAATTTATGGTTTTTTCTTCATTACCATAAATCAACGTGAATCTTTAAAAAAACATATGCAAATTTTATAGTTTACGATGTATTTCTAATAAACTCAATTACATTTATTCAATGCAATCCTCCAATTTCCAGTGTTATCTGCCATATTATCAACTTTGTTCCAGTTAGAACTTTGAATGTATTCAAAGACATTCAATTAATTGTTGTTATTGAAACATAACTACGTAATTATCCTGAAATTGATAATATTTTGAATATTGATAGAAAATTATATATGACATTGTTATAGAAAATGATTTAGGTAAGGTCACAATGATGATAGCTTTAGATTTAATTGGCTGGGGTCATCACTAAAGCAGGTTAATGAAAAAGTACTTATCTGATCGGGTACTATTTGTGCGGTGTGCCACTAGGCTCTCTAACTTGCAACTTCTCCTGTTTTCCACATACAATTAGTCGTACTATGTGTAAGGAATAAAGCGCAATAATTAGTTTTGAAGTAGTTGATTTTCAATTTCTTTCCGACCTTTCTCTTGCATGAGGAGGTGCATTTTTTCTTAGTGTACCTTCATAGTGAAACGACGAAGCGAACAATTAACGACGAGACTAGAGTAGCGACTGAAACAAGATGTTCAAATCTCTACTACAGCACTATAAACGCTAAGCTTTGACTGTAGGTTCTTGTTTCTGTCGCTACTCTAGTTTAGCCGATAGCTTTTCGCTTAATCGCGTGACTATGAACGTAACCTTAATGGTAGCATGATAAAGATCTTCTCAGGAGCTATTGTCTCTTGATGTGTAAATTAAACACTGAGGGTGCTACAGATATATATCAAATACTCAATACAACATGGACGCTTGCAGTGTTTGGAGTTTTGTGGGTGAAAAATTAAATAAATTTTGAATTTCAGTAGCACTAAACGAAAGATAATCTTATTTCCATTTCTTTAGTTATTCAATTTTTAACTTGATTGCAATAAAAAGTTGCGTCAAGATAATATTGATGATTTTTTAATATTTCACTATCAATTACTGGACATGTGTGGCACTTACGTTATTATTTTTTAAACAAATTGATGATATAAGAAACAGCTTCAATGCCTGCAGACTACTGGTTAGACAGATCTCTAGCTCAATCTAATCTGATCTAATCAGAATAATTACTACAACGCCATATACAAATTAGAGCTTTGTTAAATTAACACTCTTGAGTTTATTGAACCAAGAAAAACATTTCAAGAACGTCATATATGTTATATCTTTGTTGTCCATGAAATATTGTTTATGTTTATGTTCTTTCTTAGATTATAATTCATACTTTTACATTTTATATCCTACCACATTTAATCTGTTTTTTTTAGAACTAGTAGTAATCCTAGATATTTAGTTACTTATACAGTTGCCTAGGAGTGAGGTGCTGGTAAAATATTTAAAATTTAAGGCACATAATATTGCCTAATTCAAACGAAATTGTAGATTCGTTTTAAATTCCAATTTTGTAGATTAAGTTGCAATATAGTCGTGTGTACTAGAGAGCCCAGAGACTACTTTAAAGTGGTAGCTTAATTTCGCTAAATTGATTGTTTTTGTTTGTCTAGTGATTGCCTATTCTCTAATTAAATTATCGACCAAATTTTTTTCTGTAGAAAGTTGTGAATATTTGCTCTCATATTGATTTGATTTACCTTTTTACTTATTTTATATACCACCGTCTAATTTGGAAATTGTTTCAGTTAAGTTTTAATTAAATTCATTTCTCTTATAAAATTATCGATTTCGAAAGCAGGAGATCAATAAACTGGTTCTCTGCAGACTACAGAATATACCAAAAACAAATTATTATTTATTACAAAACAATCATTCATAAATCCATATAAAATAGCGAGACTGATTTAATGCCTTTGCAGCCGATATAGCCTAACAAAATTGATTACTTATTAGAAAAAAATATCAGCTCTAAAGTTCCGTATTCTCAAATTTGCCTAATGTATTCACAATGTTTCATACTCGAATCTACATCCACAAGGAGAGCATATTTGTACATACATTTGCATATAATTAACTGTCTAATAAATTGGGTCGGTCAAGAGAGAGTTTCCAAGGTCGAAAGAAAGTAAAAGTGAATTGTTGCTGAGGTACGAAAACATCACACCGCAAGAGTTTTACAATTACAATTACATTGTATTCATTTTGAAACGTATCACCTTGGATAACCCGTTAAAGAATGAAAGTTCCTAAATTAACTGTGACATTCATAAAATCTCTGAAGTAATATCATTATTACTACCGCCAGGAACGGGATATATAATGTTAGAAATTATTTGCTTAGTTAATTTACTGCGGCATTTGAATTGTGCAATTACAATATTTGTATTGACACATATACGGCAAAAATTAAGAAAAAAAAAACGAAGTACGAACAAAGGATTTGAGGACTGAATATAGCTGATAAGATTAGGATAATATCTATGAAAACAGACATGCAAATAACAAATGCAATTATCTATAAATATGCCCAATTAAATGATGTTTGCAAAATTATTTTGTTCAATTATCTCAACAAAATTGTTATTGACGCTCACAGCAACGTATTATTAACGTACTATATGAGTATTAAACCTTATAGATAGAGATTTACGTCATTTATGCCTAGTTCTCGATAACTAAAAGTAGAAACATTCGTAATAGAACTATATTATGTCATAATATGAGCGTATTATTCTATTTACGTGTAAGTACACTTAAAGCGATATGGAGACAATAAAACCTGTTGCATAATTACTATATAAACAAGAGAGCGATTGTTGGTTGGGTATCTCCGTTATAAAAAATATTAATTCGTCGGTTGATAATAACAAAAATGTTGCTGCATTAAGAAATTCAAAATAAATGACAATAAAAATGACTTGGTTTGAGGATTTTTTTGTCGCTTTATTAAAAAAGATATGACAACAAAAATTAGACGTTGATATGTTTGTTAATTCTAGTGTTAATTCTAATTTCTTCTACTTTTTTTTGTTAAATTAGTTGACTCTATAAAGAGCATATAAACTTCCTACAGCAACCCAAAAGAGGTAGCAGATTTCTGTATAAGATAAGCTGCACAGTTCCCACAAAATTAAATCTATGAGCATCACACTGGATGAAGAATGTAGGTGATGCTAATTTTTTGAATTGTTGCCTTAAATCATTGTATTGTTTAGAGATGTTTTGTGCATTGTCAAACGACTGCCCACAACCGTCTTAAAGTAATAGCAGTAAACATTTCGTGAACCTTCTACTCTATAAAATGTAAGAACTATTTAAATTATGGTTGTCCAGTATCAAGAACAATGAGATTCAATCAAATGCTGCATTAAAGGATTTTATGACTCAGGTACTGCGCCCATAGCATTTAAATTTAAATTTGAGTGTTATTCACAGACTAGGATGTACCAATTTGAGCTTTTCTATGTACTACTGGAACCACAAAGGGTTTAGATTGGAAAAATTGGTTTTAAAAGATGAAAATCAATGGCAAAATGTCAGTCTGAGTTTTACAGTTATGCGAAGATAGGGTGACAAGATTTAAATGATAATTCCATGATATTATGGAAAGGTGGGATTTTCTATTTTCAGAATTTTATTGTCAAATCAAGTTCAAAACTGCGTATGTGATTTAGTCAGCAAATAAAATACCAATACTTTTGAGTGGTTAGGGACAACTGACGGATCAACATGAGCTACTTGGAGCACGGGCTTTCAATTTCGAAGCAGATTCGAAGCAAAACTGAAAGATCTACTCTCTGCTTAAGAAACAAGATCACATCTGCATTGCATTTGGGTCGCCAAGCTAGGTGGTGTCAGCATTGTTTGGTAGCTACTGAAGAGCTCTGAAGAGCAAGCCGATCATCCTGTGGTATGCGTCCCGGGTCCACTGAGGTACTTTAAAAATGGTTTATTGTACGAAAAGAACCATGATAGCTAGAAGTACCAAGAAAAATTTTAATCTTTCAAACTTGTCTTCTTAGTTAAAAAGGTAAGCGAGATATGTGCAGGTTAGAAGGGATGTCGTAAGTTAACTACATAGTTTTATATCTTAGTCGTAGTTGAACATGAACACAGCAGGAACACAAAAAATGTTCAAGCAAATATTTAATATAAATATTTAAATCAGAAAAAATTATTAGCATTAATGGCATAGAATTGTTTGAAATTGGTATTAACAAATTTGAAACAAATTTGGACGTTGTGAAGTTAAAAAAAAGAACTATTTGGAGCTGAGACCTTTTTGGAGGACTGTTCACTACATGACGGTTAGTAGTATCTAACAGAGAATATAGTTAGCCAAGGTCAAAGAAGTTAAACAAGTAATTTTGTTATCTGGCAAACAATAAACAGGTGGAGACTGTCTTGATATTGTTTATCTTAATCAACAGTGTTAGAGTTTCATACTATGTATTTTTCAGGGGAAAATTATCCTTAAGAGGTAAATTCTATTAATATGAATAGAAAGAATTACAACGGACTTGTGTGTCCTTCTCGATAGACATCAGCAATGAAGTCATATTACATGTGAAAAGGTAGTTATTATTAACTGGTATGTTAAAAGAATCATAAAATTGACTTGTACTGCAATACGTATGGAATGCTCGTGCGCATACACTAAGTTAGTATCCTACACATAATATACCGGTAGTATTTGTATGTGTTGACACTTTAGTGGTAATTAAATACAGCAACGACAGGTGCATGTGGAAGGAGGTCTCCTTAACGGACGCAGAACTAAATTATTCAGCAGACCGTTGAAATTATGGATTTGAAGATTTCAACGGGGAAACTTGACGAGATTTTACCGTATATACTTACTTCAGCTGAGGCTATTGTTGCGCTGTTTACACGTTAATTTGCGTATGGAATGAGGTCTGTTCCGAGATAGTAAATGCTCACGTTGTCGGATGAAAGATACGGCGAAGTTGTGAGTTAGAAGTATGTTTATATTAGAATGAATTGCGTTTATGCAATAAGTTTCACCTAGAAAAATTTTAATAGATCAGAGAAAGAGGGAGTTATGTTTCAAATTACATTAGTCTTGGTGATTAGAACAAGTTGTTAACTTGAATGAAATTATATTCCGAGAATGTAATTGTAAAATAAACGTGACCTTGACGTTTCCAATGTGGTTAAAATATGAATCAATAGGATGGAGGAACGGATCTATTTTGAAAAATGGATTTGTTAGAAAGTAGGATGATTCTTTAATGTAAATTATCTCCAAAATATATCCTGTTTGTTTCAACTTCAGTAATAGAATAGAATAAGCTATTGTATGTGTCTGTTCCCAGAAAAATAAAGCACGTAAACAATACTGTACTAAGAAGTCAAACAGGAATAATAAAAGGTATAATTCCTTAAAATCATGTTAATTCTTTGTAGAATGTTTTAAGGGGAAATCTACACCAGACAATTTGCAGTCGTCTTACATTTTCCTAACAATCCTGGTGACGCCAGCAGACGGAGGAGAAGACTGAGGGATAGGAGACACAAGTTTGGTATAAAGTTGTATTTGCTTACAAAACCAGATGGTCACGTTCTCAATTTAATTGTGCATATGAATAAGTTAACCAGTACAGAAGAGTTAATTGTGCAGCAAAAGTTATTCTGAATTTAATGCGTGATTATCTGGATGCTGAATATTCACAGTTCATTAACAATTTTTGGAATAGCCTGGGTAAATGATTGTCGGAAGCAAATACTTATGTATGTTACAAAAAAATTGCCAGAATGTAGGAAAAAATGCCATTGATCTTCAAACTATATAAATAAATAATCATGAATATCTGTTTCCTTTTCCAATTTACTGATGCATTTAAGAGGGTGGGCAAAATTAAATTCTGTTAGTTTTCAGGAAAGCAATTAATTATTGGCTGCTTACGAGGTTTGCATCCAGTTGCTCCATATTTCTCTTATCTGGTATGTAATGCAATCTCTTTGGTTCAGCTTGGAAATTAAACAATCCATAGATGATTATTTGGCATCAATTTAATGAGCTTCTGATGACTCTATACGCTTCCCTATTTCTTCATTCCACTTTCGATTTGCTCGTGCATCTCTGCATTTCTATATAATTGTAACCTTTTTCACAAATTGCAATTAATCTTCAGCCTATATTGATATAGGAAGATTACTGATATTGTTTTCAACATAAGAAATCGATAATCTTTCTATTTATAAAGTTGTATTACGGCAGCTATTTTATTCAGAAACTTCATAGTACAATAGCCACACATTTAACTTCTTTAACGGAGAATACCGCTGGTACCTAACACAGAATTATGTTTTTTTACTTATAAATTCAGGTTTAATAGGTACGTAAAACTGGAGTATAATACCATAGTAACACAAGCCTTGCTTGCCCGTAATATAAACGACTTGCGTGAAAACACACATTCCCTACCGTCATCGTCGTCCTTCATGTTGGTTTTCCATTCCAAATGGCTGGTTATTTTCCGCTCCTAAATCAGTAATAGGTAGAAAGAGGACGAAAACGTCCGACAATGACAATTTAATACTTTAAGTCCCTTTCCACCATCGCTAAAATAAATGAACCGCACGGCTACACACACACAACACACGATAATACGTGTACAAACGTGTTTTGTGCGCTTTCATGTGAACGCGAAGGTATATTTGTGCTCGCTTCATGCATATGGTAATTAGAATACTATTCCGTCTTTGTTTTTGCTGCTCTTTCTAGTTTATACCTTCTAGTTTGTGAGCATCGTGCTGTCTCTCTCTATTAAAATAGTGTTAACAGTAAGATCTACTGTTGTATGTATAATACCTCGGACTACAAAGACAATTCGCTTTAATTATTTAGATGTCGCGTATGGGTGTACGAGTTTGTATAAGAGATTTATTTGAAATTAATTAGAATTCCTTGACAACTAAATGTATAATTCAACTAATTGGATAATATTATCTTGGCTGTAACTATTTGAAAACATACTGTCTGCAAAATACACAGCTTGAATTTAATAGTAGGTAGATGAGAAGGAGAAGTGTATAAAATATGTTGTTGTATTAGCCATATAACCTAAGTATTTACTAGGTGTATTCAAGGAGACTGCTCCCTTAGAAGATATTTTTTTAGAGTATGAAGTCCCAGCTTTTAACTTCTCTGAGACACGTTGGAAAAAGATAAGTAAAATATGTTAAAATTAAAAACAGCTAGTGGGCAAAAACAAAAAGTAGAATATTTAGTTAACGCATGAAGTGATCTTGTAATGAAACAAGAGATATACGATTAATCGAACTAAACAACAAAAATATAATAAACATGTCACGTTTCGGAGCATTTTCTTTGCAGGTTACATCTGGAGTCAGATTATAGAATTTTGTGATTCGCGCAAATACATATTGTCAGAAAATCGAACAGAGAATAAGGAACTGGAAAACATTTTGCAAGGTTGTAAAGCTCTTAATCAAATAACTCCAGATATGTTGGATAACGCGGAAGTAAGTATAATTCGGAGATGTCATTTGTGCTTACAGGAAAATGGTGGACACTTTGAATAGTTGTTAAATTAAATCTATTAAAATTAATCTGTTATCTTTTCGTTATGATATTAATTTATTATTTTATAAATTATTTATCTTATTTTCCTCGTCAAATAAAATGTTGTGTAGTAGTTTGCTCATGGCATCCTGGGATTAGCTTAAAATTAGTTACAGTTGGACGATTTTAACTCGTCATACATTAGCCAAAAGGGCAGCGGCCAGAGAAAAGTCAGAATAATGGAGCTCACGTTTCAAGGATACAGAGTGAGTCATTAGTGCGTCAAAGCTCAATATATCCATTAATATTAAAGATATCACAACACAATATATACAAAATCCATAGACAGTCTTAAGCTACATATATTAAAATTATTTTAATGTATACAGGGTGTTTCATATTGCACAGTTTCATAGCAAAGTAATATTTTGCCAAGATTGCGAAACCTGTGTACCGGGCGATTCAAACCACAAATGCATTATTTTCTCGTCTTATTTAAATAGAACAGCCTGTATTTCATATAAAGAAAGGGAAGGACACTATATGCACTTTCATTTTTATTAACCATTCTTAATGAAAGTTGAGCTTTTTCAAAATAATTGTAATATGTCAAATTAGCAATGAAAAAATTACAGTAGAAAGCTATTAAATCATAAATTGAGATAAAGTTATTAAATACAACACAACTACAAAATGTTTGATTTATACCGATTAATTAATTAACATTTTTTAATTATTTAAGCCAAATGTTCGCGATATAACGGATTTCCCAATAAATGTTCAAAATGTCCACCAAAATCTTTCGAATCTATGAAAGTGAAGGGTGTCTAACACAAGCCAAAACTGTATGTTTGGTTCACTCTGGCAATATGAAACACTCTGTATATACAAAAATAATTTTGAAATATGTAGCTTAAGACTGTCTATGATTTTTGTACATAATGTTTTGTGATATCTTTAATATTAATGGATATATTGAGCTTTGACACACTAATGCCTCACCCTGTGTGTACCATCTTTGGCAAATTAAATGCCAATTTTTCAGCGAGGAATTTCGATTTACTAAATAAAGGCTATACTTTGAAGCAAATTTAATTTCTCTAAAAGAGAGTACTGCTTTGATGAACTTCTTTAGAGTAATTAAATTCACTTTAAAGCAAAGCCTTTATTTACAAAATCAACATTCCCCGATAAAAAAATCGCATTTAAATTGCCAAAGATGGTACGCATTCTAATATACGTATTCTAATATAATATACTTAAAATCACTTACCTTCAACCTTTATGTATTATTTATGTAACAATAATAATAATCAACTCTGTATAATTAATAACCTGTATGAATAATGGCCAGTATGGATAATGACCACTATGAATAATTACCAGTATAGATAATAACCAGTATGAATAATGACTAGTGTGGATAATGACCAGTATGGATAATGACCAGTATGAATAATGATCAGTATAAGTAATGACCAGTATAAATAATAACCAGTATAACGTTTTGATAGCAAGTTTCTTATTAACTCACGTGATTATCAATAATTGTGTTCCGCTCGTTGTATTGTACAAGATATATTTTGCAAACCACAATACATTATACAGAGTATTCAAAGTTTAATAGCAAAAATGACAAACTTCAAGCTTAAGAAATCATTTTTTCCAAATAGTACAGATATTTAATTTTTGCATCAATATGCTATAAGTTTCCGTATATTTGTCTTTGGTGGTTTTGTTATTGTTAACGCTTTTAGTCAAATATCGCTCAAAATTGCGATTAATCTATGCATATTTGGAAGACAACAAAGAAACCAGTTACTTTAACAAAGCGAATTCAATCGTTGTTATTGATACAATAAAACTCATTCTAACAGCAAACAAAACAGCAAGGTTTAAGTTTTAAAATGTGATGAGTCGATATTGAAGAGATGATTTTGTTCAATTTTGATAATGATTTGGTGTAGTTTTTAGTTAGCTTAAAACTTCTAGTATTTAAAAACTGCTCTATTATTCTTCTAAATATACCTTTAGTAAATGGCGGTAGTTTATAGTATCTTTCATTAAATGTTTTGAAAGTTCTGCTGAGAATTTGTCTACATTTTCCATGGATAGAGAAGAAATTTCAAACGTCACTGTCGAAATATTGTTCAACTGCTTCCATTTCATAAAACTGATTTTTTACTTTCTCATTCAAACAGCCTATTTTTTAATGACTACAGGCTAACCAATTTGAAGTGATATTTGACAAAAGGTGTTAATAACAACAAAAATTGGTGTAAGGAGATTTGTCGATCCGAAAATTAAATCTACATTTGCAAGAAATGAGTTTTTTGAGTTTTTCAGCTTTCTAAATGTATTTTCTAACCCTTACGCTTCGAGTTGCGGTTTCTAGAATGTTAAGGTTGTACATCTAAATAAAAACAAAAAAAAGGCTATTAGAAATCACCCTGCAAAAAGCAACATTTATAAATAAGTCGCAATAACTCAAAAACAGTTGAAGATAGATATAGAAAAGCTTACACACAGTACGTTGTAGAATCGATTGCAGAATTCAAAAGAAATTCAATTACGATGTCAAAAGTATTTTAGAACAAAAGAAGGCTATAGAATATCCTTTCCCTAAAAGTTTGAGATTTATAAATAATTACATAGTCCGGAAACTTCTAATCAACATGTTCCACAGTAGACCTTGTATATTTTACTTTTTGACGTAACATCTACTACTTTGAAAGTACTTGCGATATCAATATATGTATGTATATACAAGTCTCATTACTTAGTACTATCGCAGAGAAAAAGTATCTGCATTCAAATTGTTTCTAAAATTGAAACTTGTTGCCTGAGTTGTTGCTTGGATTTGACCTTAAAATATGAGAAAGGTTGGAACTCACGAGTAGCTACTGCTTCATTCATAGTTTAGCCAACACTTCAAAGATTATTTTACAACAATTTAAACCTCCGTTTCTAACAATATTACCATTTAAAAATGCGTCCGGATTAAGCAAGATTTTTTTAGCAACCGATAATTATCTCCTTCCATCTTATATAACAGTGGGAATTCAATTTCAAATTACCACTCGCGACTTCCCCAGCGCCATACCACATACGTGAGTACAAACATACATACATACATAGTGAATACGAAACTGGTAGTTATACAGATTACATACTTGCCACTACAAGCATATGTATGTATGTACGCAACCTCTAAAAACTTCCTGTTGTCTCGATATTGCCGTTATTTTTAGTATCTTTTCATGCTAATGTAAATCAGAGACCCGAGCACATGTAGGGAATGAATACGTATACGATTGTAATAAGTAGTAATAGTATATTCCAATAGCTCTCAAAGATTTTACAGTTATGTAGCAAGTGTATATTACACGGCTTATATAACAAACGCCGCGTCTGCAAATAAGAACAAGTTCTTTAACACGTTGCAGCTCTTATTATTACATACTATATATTTAATGGTTATTACCTTGTTTTATTGTCAGGTATTAATTCATCTGCTATCGCTTCAAAGACTAGAAAACCTCTTTACAATCGTGATACTAAATAACAGATCGGAAAGTCGCAGTCTTTTTAAAGACAGGTTTCTCTATAAGATTTGATATATTATGATTAGCTTGCAATTATAGTAAACTGTTATTATAAACATAATCATGATTTTCGCACGAGTTCTTTCTCACAAGATAAGCTAATGAAATCAGTTTATTTTTACCTCGCTGAAAGTAAATTATATTTCAAGGACGATTATCTAACGTGTTATGTATTAAAAGTCGAAGTTTATATATTCTCTTGTATTTATAGAATGTTAAAAATTATGTATGGATAAGTCTTGTATTTGTTTATATGTAGTTATCCTTCTCATAAGCTGATATTATTATATAATATGTATATCCAAATATATTATTAAAAGTCCATATAGCTCAGGATGAAGTTCAAGTCTGGATGGATTTATAGTTGAAAACATCCACTACTTACAATAGAAGCAATTGATACAGTTATTCAAGGATGCACATATTTTGTTATTGGAAAATATTTTTTGTTGTCCATGGTATTGTGTGGTTAGGTAAATATTGTGCTTTGTACGAAGATTTTAACTAACTTTAATCTCTTTTCTAGGCTTGTTGTAAATGTAATTACATATCTTTATAAAACGTCGAGTAAATTCGGCCTTAGATCTCCTATGAATATCATCACAGATTTCTGATCATCCCCTTTCCCTCGACTATCAGTTTCAGACAATATCATTTCTTGTGTTGAATTCAAAAAATGTAGTAGTGTATGAGTAGCTGTGCAGCCAATCTTCGGCAAGACCACACCACCTCAGACACGATGATTACCTGATTCACGTTGAAGTCCTTCTGGTGTTGTCGGGGAGATAAGTTTGTATTTGACATTTCGCTGAGGATGCTGGCAGTTTCTGTAGAAGGTTTCTAAAGATTAAAGACAGTCTTCAATCAGAAGCTGACATCATGATCAGCGAAACGTCAAATGCAAACTTATTTACGCGACAAGAACAGGCAGTCTTCATCATAATAGTCATGACAACCTGCGTTCAGTACCTGATTTGTATAGAGAATAATGATCATCTCTGGAAGGAGGTATGACCTTCTCACCGTCCTCAGAATTCTGATTCAACACGGTCACTATATCAAAGTTAAACCTATCACGTTAGATCACAAATTCTCGATAGAACTCAAGACAACATAATACTGGAGCTGCAACTTGCAATATTTATTAAGTGCGTTCCATGCGCCTGATCACATTCATTAGTTTACTTGAAACGGGCACTTTTCTTTAACAGATTAGTTAATGGATGTAGGCCGGTAAAGAAATTTTTAATGTAACGAAGATACCAACTATCTATACATACAATAAGTCGTAGTTTTGACACATTTTTAGGATTTGGAATGGCCAAAATCTAAATATTATCTCGGAATCGACATGTTATCTACATGATACCTAATCAGGTAACCTAAACATTTATGTTTGGATCTGCAGAATGCGTAGGGTGGAGAGAGATGAAGGTTTTGTTAGCTCAATGTGTCTCTAGACTCTCAATAAATATGTCCTTTAGGACGTAGCCTAGGTTTCCACTACTAATAATGCGGTTTTGAGTTCTGCCGAACATTCCACATATAAAGATTCCGTTTGTTTAGATCGAATACTTCTAAGCCAATAGCAGTTATGCGTTGAGATTTAAAATATTATGAAGAACTGATGATTTTTTTGCTGTCTTTTTTTTAAGGTTTTATGACTTTGTAACGACAGTCCTAGTTTGGTTCAGAATGTGCTGAAAACAGATTTCTAGTTGGAGGGAGGAGTAGTAGCTATACAACTTGTACAATGAAATTTAAAGTTCAACAAAGCAATTTTAAGTACCTAACAAAGGATCATATTTATATTTCATGCTTGAGGTTATGTCGATGCATGAACACGCGATTTTGACACATTTGTAATGACATTTACGTCAAAATCGTGGGCTCAAGTATCGGAACAAACTCAAGCACGAACTATAAATATGACCCAAAGTGTATTCCAGAGTGACCTGGAAACAATTTATTGGCCCATTAGCCGGCTTTCCTCCATTAATGACTCCGTATATTTGTTTCACACATCCAAAATTTCTTACGATTTAGTTGTTTTCATGCTTTTCATTTCCTGAAAACTTATTGCGTACAATAAAATTAAGTAATTTGGCAGCAATAATAAAGGATCTACCATTTAAGAATGTGTCCATCTTTTAATTAATTTCGAGATTAGATTAGCCTTACAATTACTTCAGTAGAAACTTCATTACTTCCTTTAAATCATCTTATTACTTATTAGCTAAGCAGATCGTACTCTTGTGAAGACGAAAATCAATAAATTGTAAGAGTTTTCAATACGAAACGTCTGAATTCTTAACATAAAACGGGAACATTTTTCACGAAACCAATTTGCGTATTTAGCGTTGACACTGGAGAGAGAGTCGATAAGGATCGAAACAAGCAACAAAAGCAGCAGTAGTAATCAACGACGAGGTGCTCTGCGACTGCAGGTTCTACTGCTAGCTGTCCTCCCCTCGCTTCCTTCGGTTATCGCGCGCCCTTGGCATGCAACGTACTAGGTAGGTAGTATACGGATTTAGAAATAATAATGGACTTCTTTCGTGGGTGAATTGGCATTAAGGGTGCACGTTAATGAACCCCACGAGCAAGAACAATTCCAAATTTAATTAGTGAAGGCTCGTTAATCGACATCAACCGGAGACATAAACTGACGTAAAAACAAACAAATATATTCCCCCACGATGGCTAGGCGTTTGTCTCACTTGTCCTTTCTTTTTCCCACTTTTAGGTAATGCCGCTCATTTAATTAAGCTGAAAGTTTTCGAGAGTCATAAACGCAACAGACAAACGCACAGTGGAAAGATGTATAGGGTAGAAATATGTTTGTAGAATCAGTTCTATAAATACGAAACAGTTCCAAAGAACAAATAACAAACAATGACGTACAATTACTTTATCCAGGTTGGTGAACGACAGTTTGAATTCCTATTCTTAATCTCCTCGACACATAGTCTTTTATGCACTTATAAACTAGAACATTTGAATTTTATTTTGAGGAACTTATGAAGGAAGAAAAAGCATAGAACGCCGTAGGACTTGACCATCTAAGAAAGCCTACTACTGTGCTTGGACACGTCAAAGACTTGGACAAGAAATTCGTGTTGCTTAATCCTGCTTTCAAAGGACAGCAAACTCATTATGATGTGTGCAGCTTCTGTGTGGTGGATAAAGGTTGATTAGGTATGAGTTGTGTATGCAATTCTGCCTCTCTTCACAGCGACCTTTAAAATCTCTTGTGAGTACCCTTAATCTTTTAATCCCAATTAATCTCAAGACTTCTGTGGAGGACTATGATTTTTTTGGGAGCTGTAACTCTAAAACTAGTCGGTTCTACATGTGAGTGTTCGATATCGTGGAGTCTCTGCCAGACCACCGCCTCGCAGTTGCACATAGTGTGTTTCGACATCTCGCTGTGTTCCGAACAGAATCGGCATTTATCACAGACCACCTTGCCCATCTTCTTCAGGTGGTACCTAAGAGGGCCGTGGCCAATGAGTAAAGTCGTGATGGGGCTGAGGTCTCTTCTGTTGAACTCCAGCCTTCTCACTGCTGGAGATGAGCTCTTATATAGCTGTTCGTAAGACCAAAAAATGGCTCTGGTCCAATAAATCGGAACGCCGTTACCTGCAGCGACAGCCGCCAAATCACTTCACTTTAAAATTTGACACACAAAAAGTTTTTTATGTGTTGGTATCACTTTAGAATAATTTAGTGCTATAGGAAAAACTCTTTCTGTGAACGTCAAGTTAATTATATGCGTTAGTGGTACTAAAATATGTTCCTTCATTTGTTTAAGGACATGATTGGATATATTATCATATCCGGACGCATTGGAATGACGGAGATTGCGTATAAGAAATTCTATTTCGTTAGGTGTTGTAGGTTCAAGATAAAAGTAGTTCTGTAATGAAGGAATGCCACAGCTCTCAGATTTAGCACACGTTTTAGGCATAGTATTTGTTCAATTGGTTAGGTATGGATTCGAAATACTTATTAAACATTTTGGCGGCCGCGGCGTCGATGTTTTCCAAGAGCTGTTCACCGTGCTATATAGTGATTTTTCTACTACTATTCTTGTCGTATGTATTTTTAGTTATTATTCGCCATACAGTTTTGGATTTGTTTGTTGGGTTGTTAATACAAGAATTGATTTGGCGTCGTTTCTGTTTATGTAAAGCTAATGTGTATTGTTTGTTTACTTTAGAAAAGCTATCTTTGAATATTGAGGGAGCCAAATGTTCACTTAACTGAAGCACATAAGGTATTAAATTTAGCAGCTTTGGTCACAAGGTTATTATTTTTTATTGAGCATTAATTCTTGATGAATACCAACAACATAGTAGAAAATCATTCCTCGCAAATTTTTAGTGAACGGGAACTTAATCTTTTGAATAAAGGATTGAAATTTGGTTTGCAGACTCGTGAATCGAATGTTGGGTGGGTTATTGCCGGGATAGAATCCTCTATCCAGCGGTTTCCTGAGCCCACAAAACAGTTTTATTATCGCCTTGATAATGACAGCTTTGCTGTTGAAACGCGTCAGTGTTTTAGTTAAAACTTGTTTGGTGTTTAGTGGGCTAAATTGTTTAGTGTCCCACAAAACAGTTCGTTAGGGAGGCCTGCAAACATATTATTTCAAAAAATTTGAATTTTATAAATCACCTCAGAAATCCGAAAACATTAAAATCATTAAAACTTTGCGGGAAAAAGATTGTTTTTATTTGAAAGCTGACAAAGGGAACAAGGTTGTTATTTTAGATAAAGAGGACTACTATGATCGGGTTAATGACCTGTTGAGTAATGGTCCTTATAAGTCGATTTCAAAAAATCCTTTACCGAAAATGATTAGAGACGTCAACAATGTGTTTAAAGCTTGTAACAACCATGTTACTGCCGATGTTAGACGTAAGCTACATGTTTCCAATCCTGTTATCCCTAAATTATATTGTTTACCTAAAATTCACAAACCTGGCAAGTCGGTAAGGCCAATTATTTCGGCAATTGACGCACAAGGTTTCCAAATGGCTGACCAATGAATTTAATAATTTGCCAATACAGCTACCTAGTTTTGCAGTAAAAAATTCCTTAGAATTGACATACCTCGAGGACTTGTTGCTTCAAAATAGTTTGAGTCAACAATGTGTCCAGGAATATATTCGCTTAACTTTGTATATGAAACAGAACATTTTTCAATTCAACGGGAGTTTCTATGAACAGCTGGAAAGAACGGCAATGGGTAACTCCTTGTCGCTCTTTTTGGCTAACCTTTTCATGAGCCGTTTTGAAAAGGACTTAGAATCTGAGAGCGAATACTTTCCTAGGGTTTGGTTGAGGTATGTGGATGACATTTTCGCTATATTTGATACTAAAAAATGTAATATTGACGATTTTCTCAACAGATTAAATAATCGGTTCGAAACCATAAAGTTCACTTGTGAAAGAGAAGAAAACGGTCAGCTACCCTTTCTAGATACTTTAGTAATTAGAAATAACAATAGATTAGAGTTTGACGTGTATAGAAAGGAAACCAGTACACTTCGCTACATTCCTTCAGATTCCCATCATTGTGTTCAACACAAAATGGCAAGCCTGAATTTTTTGGCCTACAGACTTCTCACTTTTCCCTTGAACAAGGCGAGATATGAGAAAGAGCTTAAAATTATAAAAGATGCGGCCAAGTGTAATAGTTTCCAGCCTCAGCATATCTATAAGTTAATTAGGAAGTTTAATTATAAGAAAACTGTGAAAGAATCTACAACTTTCCGAGAGGATATTAAAGCTTCCCTCCCATACGCTTCCTTTATCACTAAAGGTTCGAGTAAAATCTTCAAAGAGCTAGATCTCAGAATAGTTTATAGTTCTGGGACTAGTTTACGAAGTCTCATCGGTAACCCTAAAGATAAAATACAACCTCTAGAAAAGTCAGTTATTTACGAAATCAATTGTAAAGATTGTAATCAAAAATATATTGGGCAAACTAGGAGAGCAGTCTCAACTAGATTTAATAGAATTGAGAAATCGAGCGTTGGCCAACACATTCTCGAAACGGATCACAACATCGATCATACGAATGTTAAATTAATTAGACAAATAAACAATTGTAAGTTTCTAAATGTTTTCGAAAGTATAGAAATATATAAAAATAAGTCATGTGTAATGAACTGTGACAACGGTTCTATCCCGCATTCGTCATTGTTTTCGTTAATCGGAAATTAGTGATGCGTATCGGATTGACCGTGCATAACAATTAGGTTACCTGTTATTTGTAGATTTTATTTTAATTTAGTTTTGTTATCGCCTTGATAATGACAGCATTGCTGTTGAAACGTGTCGGTGTTTTAGTTAAAACTTGTTTGGTGTTTAGTGGGTTAAAGTGTTTAGTGTTTTATTAATTTTTAAATTAACAGAAAATACATATTTGTATTATTTAGGGTATAGTTTGGATTATTATGTATTTGTATTTACTCCAGAAGTTGAAACAACTATATCTGATGTTTCTGAATAATTGCTATTGAAATTCGACATTAAATTATTTTATTTGGGACGTAACACTTTGCAATTACCTATACATTCAAAATAGATACTATAGCGCCAGAAATTGAATTTCAAATTTGTTTCTTATTTTCGATAGGGTTTTCTACATATCCTTCTGCTTCTGTCGTGGACTTCCATCCACAGTGATGTTCTAGAACTGACATATTAGCGTCGGTATTGGCTACTGCAAAACTTTTTATCGAGTTTAAGATTATCCTGTCTCTGCCGCAAGCGACCTTGGCGATAACTTTTCCTTTTGGTACACTAAAAAGTTGTTTCGCGGCATAGCCACAGAAATAAGTAACTGTTATGGATTTGGAAAATTGAAACAATTTGGTTAACAGAAACTAATTAAATCAGAAGCATATTTCTAAAAAGGCACTAGCAAGAGTAAATATTCTATTCAAATTTAATTCGCATTTGCTGCTTTAATACAACCTTACTCTTTCATCATCTTGTTATTGTTGAAATAATAATATAATAGTAATATTTTTCTTTGTATCTACAAGAAGATTCTGCAATATAGGTTGCATAAAAAATGTTTTTAGCGTTTGAGATAGATTACACGAAGTCTTCTCCTTTGTACGTTGTTTCATCGTTAAATATAATTGGCGCAATATTGGCTGAGTGGAAAAAAAGCCAACCGGAAATTGTAGAAATAACGCTAATAAAGTGAGCGTTCCCATTTCGTCGCATCTATGTATAACAACGTTCCGGGTACATCGGAATGATAACAATATTGCGTGTGTGTACATTTTCCACCATTTTCCTTTTCCCGTTAGGTTAAGCTCGAAAACGGTTCCCTAATTCGGATTTTTCAAGCGAATTTAGTTCCGTGATTTCACTCGTAATACGTATATATACTACACTAATAATATTGGCCAAGAGTGTCGAGAACTGGCTGTGTGCTACTGACCTAGATGTTACGTTCGACGTTGTGCAGAATAACGAAGGCTCGCGGGACCTAAGTCGAGGAACGGCATAGCACGTAATGTAGACGAAATTTTAACGAAGCTTTTATTCTACATGTGCAGACGTTTACACATACATAGGCACCAACATGAGGCCATCGATGCGCGCATAGCGCACACGTAACCGAGCAAGTGAAGAGACTTTTAAAGTAATTAATATACAAAGTCTGGCATTCTTTCGTTCCTCCACCAGGGCTCCAGTTTATATAAAATGTGCGCCCAGGAATTCATTATTCGGCCGTGTAACTATGATAGCGTAATAGAAATTGCCAGCGTATAATTTTAACTTTTACTGGAACAATATGTACGGCGAAATGAACGCTCGTAAGCGTTTCAAATTGCCCGGAAATAATATGTAGATGTTCTCTTAATTTGCACCTACTTTGTTAATTTGTGCATCGGCTTTCATTTCATAATACAATATTAATTGTTTTAAAGGAATTTAAAAGTTTAGATTTATATCTATTGCATCAATTAACATGGATTTAACTATTTAAGACCGCGAAGAATGTATGCACTAGGTATAATAACAATATTTCATGACAGATTTTGTCGAAAGTTGGTATTGAAATTGTACACTACATTTGAAATAGCACTAGAAAAGAACGCTAGAAAGCGTATAGATTGTTGTTTCTTTGTGGTAATAAGAAGATGTAACTCAGATAACAGTATAACGGCATAATCATTCCTCGAAGGTTTTCCTTCTTTCTTACAAGGCTGGACGATTCGATCTTTAGCCTTCTGATCCCATGTAATTAGCTTTTCAAGTTGATGATGTATTCAGGTTTAAAATCAAAAATGTAACTTCAGCGATTATGTTCTGATTAATTAGAGTCTAGACCGTAATTAATGACAAGAGTTCTTTTTACAGATACCTTAGTAACAGGAAGAATTACGTCAAGGTCTGCTAGGCAACCCGCCAGAGGATTGGAGGATTGTTCCACTTTTCCATTCTTTTTAGGGTACTCGTTGCCAGTTGCATTTGGGAGATGATATTTCTATAATCAAGAAAATACACGAAATCTTCCAAGCTGTTGATTTCTGATAAACCAAGGGGTGCCTGTGATAAGTCTGAGACTGCGGCTTTCTAGTGTCTCAAAGCGTTTAATATGGAAGTTTGCCATACTCGAACAAGATAAAGCGCTATAATTAACTACTGGTCTGAGTAAAGAATAATAGACATGGAGCTTGATTCTTAGTGGAAGGAGACTTTTTCGGCACAAGCGGCAGAACAATCAGCTTGACATGGTTGAATTTGATTTTTGTTTTTGTCAATGTACTGACATAGCATGAGAAGTGAGTCTAGAAGCATTACAAGGTATCGACCTGAAAACCACTATGATATTATGAGAGGGGTGGTTGTAGTCTTTTAGAAAGCATGACCACCACACATTTAGATTAATGCTCAGTGCCTATTGCAGGTGATAGCTATTATCCCAAAACCTTGTGGTGACCTGTTAAGGTTTGAATCTTTCGATAACACACTGTCTACTTTAGATACAACTGCTAGTATGTATGGTGTGTAAGCTTGTACAGTGTCGGTGCTTCCACCAAAGAATTGTTATGAATAATTGCTAAATTTGCTGCAACCTAAGCATGTGAGAATATTGTTTTGACTTTCTTTGAAGATAATTAACTTTTTAGGATCAAGTTCTGAATTTGCGTGCCTGTTTTTTGAAAATGCAATAAACTTTTAATCATAAGCCCCACCGTGTGAGAATTTGCTCTAAAGTTTTAGAGATGTCGGAACTTTGATGTTTATTCCACTCTGGTCTGGTCCACTAGTTTTTTTAGCAACTGTTTTAGCAGTGAAACATTTTTGGAAAATTGAATTCATTTCAAGATGGCGACATAAGCAACAGTCTCTGCTGAGCGTTGTTAAGTCATCCACTTCGCTAACCACTGGTGATTAAATTAGCTTAGAGTGCATATCTGAGAGGGAAAATATTTGTTTCCTTTTTCTACAAATTTGACAGAATTATTCAAAATACTTCTTATTCCTAGTAACTGGTGGCAGTTTTATTGGAATTATTATTGTTAAAAGAAGAATGAATAATTATTGGCTTTAGATATCTCTCCATACATTTAATTCAGTTTTGGCCTCGTTAGATAAAGAGCATAAAAAATTACAGTAGATTTCTATATTGTTTGGCTCTCCACTTTGTATTGATTAAAAACTGATGGACAGCAATAGTCTGTCTTCTAAGCTTTGATATTCCATATAAGAGTAATGATGAAGTTTTGAAAAAAAAATGCTGTGCTCAGGTATTCTTCTTTGATCTTGTTAAAACTGTTTTTATATTTTATATATTGAGTTTCGTCCAACGTTGGACACCACATTATGTGTGGTGTATCTCTTAAAAAAGGTGTTTTGTTACGATATCTAAACTTTCAGTTAGATAAACTTAAGCTTTTCATAGTATTGATTGCTTGGAAAGTTTAAAGTTTACGTTAAGAACATGTCTTTACACGAGAAATCCTATCGTTTTCCACAGCCTAAATTACATCAACATCTAGTATTTGATAGCATTTCTTATAGCTCATAAAAGGCAATAGGATGTATGTATGTAAATTTCTCCAGACGCGTTTAGATACGTTTGCCGAAAGCATTTGCATCAATTGCCTTAGGTGAACAACGCTATGACAACTATTATGCTTGTTCACCGACAATATTGTCGTTCGCAATAATTAAATAACTTCGCGAATTTAATTTTAGTTCGTCAGTCTTCCACGTTCATTTAAGCCGATGTAATCCAGCCGTACAAATAGGTCCATTATTCAGCAATGACAGAGAAATTAATTATTCGACGAGGCTTTTTAATTATTCCAAGTTGGCGCAATTAAAAACGAAAACATATGCCCGCTGTTTTATTATTACTATTATTATCGGGGAACGCATTTTTTCTCGTGATCATTATTTCACGCAAATATATACACATGTTGGTTGAGATGTACTATATAGATTTGCATTTTGTGGGGAATCTGAATGAATAGTAACGAATTCAACTGTCTCGACGTCCAATGCGAATATTAAAAATGATATTAATTGTTCTGTAAAATAAATGATATCGGTTTCACACTGTGGTTTTACAGAATTTATGTGTATGACTTCCAGTTTCATAAATCTAATTTACATGAAAAGATATGCGCATCTAAAACTCCCTGGAAAATATGCTCTTGAAGCAATTGAAATAAGACATATACGAGAGAGCATAAAGATAAAGCCAAGACTTTGATCCATTAAATGTTTTCTAGATAATTTTCATTATACTTAAAATGGCAATTTATGTTGTAAACTGTCATGTTCATAATAAAGTGTATCACTTTTCCAGTATTTTTTATTGAAAGAAACTTAAACTATATTTCTAAACCATCATGTTATAAAAAATATTTCTACTAAAAGTCAATATTCCAAAAGTGGTGTAGAATACTAGAATACAAAGCAGTTATGTCAAGTTTTTTTGCATTGAATTAAGCGAAGAGCGAAAAATATTCTGGAATATATATAATCTGGAAGTGTTGTCAAAGTCACCATTAACTAAATTGTTAATGGAAATGGTCATGAATATGAGCTAATTTTTTTTTGGTAACGTGCAGTGATGGTTGTGGTTCCTTTTGATGTGGCCTCGAAATAGTCCAAATAATCATCTATGGTCAATAATTTCTCATCATGGATTAAAAATCCAAGATTAACAGGTTTGCTGTCTTCGTTATGCATTATATTTAGTAAAATATGCTTCTGAAGTCTCCTTCTGACCATCTTGAAGATATAAACACAACATTTAAATCACTTGAATAGCTCTAATAGATTGCTGAAGTGAAAATCAACAAAAGTGCACAATTTTTAGATTCTGGACATCAACGTTAATGGCTACCCTACAGTTTAACACTTTTTGAAGAAACTATTTTGGTGCTAGGTCTAAAATATGTGGTGATAGGTAGTGCTGGGTGTCTACTATCTGGTGCTAGAATTTGGGTGCCATGTGCGGTGAAGCTTAGGGAAGTAAGTAAATGGACCCATATGGGATAACTGTAACATAAAAAATACATGTTCTAAGACAAGACCCTCAAGGGTTGAAGTACAACATTTCCTTCAACAAAACCCACTATTTTGTCTTATACAACACATTTCATTCAACCAGATGTGCTGCTTCCTATTAATTAATCTGATTCCTCAATAATTACAGCTGTTTTATTTGTGGAGTACAGTTTGCAAGGTAGTCTAACAGTTTATATATTAGCTTTCCCAGGAAATGAAAAGGGGAATGAAATTAACTGCTAACGAGAAAACGTAATTAAATTCCCAGAATTTCATTAACGATGCATCTACTTATGCATATAGACTAAACTTCAAGGTATACTGTTAAATACACAAAACTTATAGGAAGGAAATTCAAATTGAATGAAGAATCAATATTTAGTAATGGTAGGAGTACTCGTAATGTAAAAAGTGTGATCGAAAAGTAACATATGGTATTATGTACTAGTAGCGTCATTCATTACAATACCCACATGAGTGTGATGTATAATATACATATCGTATATCCTCAATATATAATAGATGTCTAACATTAAAGTAGTTCCCCCAGTCCACATGTTTATTCGAGCATGCTCACTTTGTTATCTCCGGCTAATGTAACACAAAAACGGATGGATATTATACGGATAAATACACATTTATTTCGTACAGGTCCATGGACAATAAATAAAACTGATTAGGGCAATTTGACGTTCGTTATCTGCTCGTTAAAATGTAAACTTAAACCGAATTAACTTATCAACTATACGTGTAGCAATGTATATACATACTAGAAGCGTTAATGTAATAAACAACACACTTGTGGCTAAATATTATTAAATCATTTCCGTCGCTGCACGTTTATTATTATGACAAAAGCATTATTGCCTCAGTATGTGATTATATGGTGCGTCATAATGTTCGAAAATCATATACATACATAGTTCCTTCATTATTATTAGCTTGAATATGTAAGTCTTGTATAGAATCGAGTGATTGATAATATCCGTTTTTTGCAACTAGCGCCATCTTTCATTACTTTTTTAAATTTGTATTTTTTTTTGTTTTGTTCGTTGATAATGTTTCCAAATGCGTGTTTATATTATAAATAATTTTTCATTCACTAAGTAGTAAGCCGAGGTGTTTCAACAGCGAAGGTGTCTTTATAAAAGTAGTAAAAACAACAAATTTATACTTACGGCGAGATTTCGACCGACCGCATGTTCAGATTCGAACGGAGAATAGGGGAGTACAGATGCATCACGTGTTTCCCCTTCCAAACCAGAACACTGTCAACGAGCTAATATGTAAAACGAGATTTGTTTTACGAATATATTTCTATTGTCGATTTGAATAATTTAGATGTTTTCTATGTACATTTAAGAAAAACGTTTTAAAATAAATTTAGAGAGAGATTAATTTCTTGCACCTAAGAGTTAGTTATATTGAGAGGAATCATTTTTAGTTTTTGTTTATGTTTTCAAAATGCTGAGTGATAAATCTGTACTTTTTTTGTTAAAAGTTTTCCTAACAGTGCAAGTTAAAACATATTATGTCACACTGTGTAGAGTATTATTTCTATGGTGATTTTGAATGGATTCAAAAATCAGGAAAAATAAATAATAAGTTATTTATACTTCGTTCCAGAATATGGAGTAATTCAAATACCGCGCCAAAACTCAGTTTACGCAGTTTAAAATAATTTAGGTGCATAAATAGTTATGTATATAATAATTTTGTTCCTCATATAATTATATCATAATATTTTAAGTATAACGGGAAAATGTTATAATAATGGAACAAAAATACAAAACGTTGAAAGGTTATACTTGCATACTAAAAAGTAAACAAATATGACCAATATCGCATACGGATAAATACACATTTATTATTTTCAATATTGAACTTGCCAGCGCAAGAGCCAATAACATCCCTCAAAAATAAGTAGCTTTTCGGCGCGGTATTTGAATCACTCGTTCTTATTCTGGAACGAAGATAGTACAGTTAGGTCCTACAAAAATAATAATAAATTTATTCTTGAAAATGAAACAAATATATTTAATTACGGTACGAATAAAACAGAGAATGTTTAGGATGAAGCATACTTTTTCTTTTTTGATTCTTTTGTAAAAGAACATATTTGGCAGAAGTCGCCCGCTTGAACGTCACCAGGTCCGTATAATCTTTTGTATCATTCCGTTTTGTTTTTTCTTTTCAATGAAAGTGAGTAAGTAAAAGGGTGATATAAGTAAATAAAACATACATGTGTATTTTCCGTTAAATAAAAAGTGTACAAAACCACAGACTGAATAATAATATGTTGAAATTGTCTAATTTCAACAATATTTGCGATTTTTTATAAGAATACCCTAATGAAAAACATAGAAAAGGAGTCTGTGGAGTTCAATAATAATTGTTTCTTTGTGACTACAAAAAAAAAATCAGATTAATATATCTATCAATAAAGGAGAAATTTGTCTATGAAGCAACGTCGTTTACTGCTTGCATTTGCCAGCCGAAATCCCGCCTTAACAATACCTTAAAACCTAATTATTCTACGCGGTCGATCTGTCACGACTAAATAATGTTACAAGTAAGGTAGATAATGAACTGTGTGGAATCGGACCATTGTCACCGTTCATTGACCTGTATTGCTTTTTGTAAATTTCTATACCTTCAATAACATATAAAAATAAATTTGAAAAATTAGT
This sequence comes from Holotrichia oblita, assembly GCA_023690525.1. Taxonomy (NCBI): domain Eukaryota; kingdom Metazoa; phylum Arthropoda; class Insecta; order Coleoptera; family Scarabaeidae; genus Holotrichia; species Holotrichia oblita. Next base: position 21,607,532 of record CM043018.1, on the reverse strand, counting down.
AATCAGTTAATGAAAAGTCTCATACCATAAAATACACAAAAAAGGTTGTTGAGATTGGGAGATTAAGTCGTATTATGGTGATATTAGAAGAATGTATCTTAGGTTTTCACCGACTCTATAGAATAAACGTCTTCTTGACACTGTTACAAAACACAAACAAGTTGTTGATATTGCAGTTTTATTTTTTCCTCTGTTTTGTTAGGTTCGCTTTTGGGGTAGTAAATTTAACAGCGGAGATGGTTTCCATTTCCTGGTCTTGGGAGACACTTTAGCAATATTTGGTAAAGTTCATGATTAGAAATAATATTTTTTTAAATGTTTAAGACATGTAAAATTAGATATTTTGCAAATCGAAGTCTTGAGCGGAGAAGTGAAGGAGGGGTTTGGGTTTTTATTTTTGAGGTTTGAATAGTTTTCGATTTAAACGTGAAATCAAATTCTTAATAAGGAATATTGGACCACCATGTTACACAATCTATAATTAGCTCTGACTCTCTTTCCTTCGAGGCAGCATGACCGAAGTAATTTACTTGTTTCTGGAATAGATTGCATTTTTTCGCATGCAGCATTAACTTGACGTTGGAATACTGCATTTAGATTCCCCAGTTGATCTTAAAATGACTTCCCAAGGACGATTATATCATCATGGTATATCACGCAAATTTCCTATGACAGCCGTCTTAAGTCGCTTTCCATGAGTCTCTCCGATGTTAATGTAGCATTTTATAATCTAAACGGCATAATGATAAACTACCACAGTCCACTCCCAATTGCAAGGTCCAACTTCTCTTTATCTTTGGGCTCTAAGTTCGCTTGCCAGTAACTAATTTTAAGGTCCAGTGATGAGAGCAACTTAGAGCTAACCAAGCTATGCAAAGTATCATTGATTCGGAGCAAAGGATAGCTACCTTTTTTGTCACACTATTAAGGAGATACACAGGATTTGGTACGACAATCTTTCTTCTTGACTGTAGTAGTTTCTGCTAGTTTTGATAGCATTTTGTTAAAGTAGGCGATAACTTTCTCATCTACATCCTACAATCGAGATGAAACTCTTAGGTGTTTTTAGGTTTGAGTATCTCGAACTTTATAATTAATTGTGGATTATCCGCAAGTTGAATGGGAATAAGGGGTCACAACCCTGGAAGAAATATTTCAATCAAAAGCAAAGATAGCAGAAAATAGTGGCACGGCTTTAATTAATTGGTCGGTATAATATTGTTCACCGAAAGATTAATGTGATATAAAAATGCTAATGTAAGTGATACTGATTGTCGCCACAGAGAGAACAAGCGTGTGCAGGCAGGTGATAGGTGGAAATATATGAGGAAGATAGGCACAGTGGTTGAGACCAACCCAGGCGAGGGATGTTATGTAGACAGGTCGATTAAAGAGGACAGGGTAGGCATAGGAATAGTTAAAATGGGAAGGGATGGAACAGCAGTATGGGAGAAAAGGATTGGAATAGAGGGAGAGTACAAGATTGACAAGGTGAAAGAGGCGGCAATATACAAGGCGCTGCAGGAAATGATGAGGAGGGGTGAGGCCGGTACAGTGTATACCGACTCGTTGATAGCAGCCAATAGGCTGAAAAGATTCGAAGGAATTGGGAAAAGGGGAATCGAGATTCAGCATATGTTGGCGAGTAACGAAGAAATGAAGGTGAGACTTGTGGAAGGGCATGGAGGAGTAAGAGGTATGGAGTACGCTGACGAGCTGGCGAGAGAGGCAAGGGAGGAGCATGAAGAGGTAATGGGGTGTATAAATAGAAGTAACCTGAGGGAGTTGAAAGAAAGGGCAGAGGAGATGAGGTGGCAAGACAGGTGGGATGCAGCTCTGGATGGGAGAGTCGCCTATGAGTACATTAGACGGGTGGGCAGGGAGTTGAAGGGCCTGTCGGTCAAGGCCACGCAGTTAGTGACTGGGCACGGGGACTTTGCGGCCTACTACAGAAGGTTTGGACTCAGGGAAGGTGACGGTAAGTATGAGTGTGGGGCGGAAGAGACGTCGAAGCATGTAGTGTGGGAGTGCGCGTGTGCTGAAAGAGTTGAAGCGAGGGAGCGGCTGAAGCACGACATAGGAATGGAGGCAGAGGAAGGAGCAAGCGACATCGGGTGGTATAGTTGGGTGAGTGTTAAAGGTGCGTTAAACCGTATGGCGGTAGCGGTGATGAGTAAGGAGGAGTAGGGCCAGTGCGCGAGTGAATAGTGAAAATAGTAGTATAGGCTAGATAGTAAGGAAAACATTGTAAGAATTGAAAAAAAAAGGGAAAAGAAAATAGTAAAGAGCAAAGAGAAAAGAAAATAAAAGATAAAAGAAAAGAGTAAGACAAAAGAGCATAAGGAAAGAAAATCAGGAAAAGAGAAAAGAATAGAAAAGATGCTGTGGGGGGTCTCGATGGGTCCTCCCCCGCTAATTTTTGGAGTGCGGTTGGTCGGATGTGGGTTGCCTGGTAATGGAATCGCATGGATAGTTGGCCGAATTCAACGCCGTATACCTGATGGTCGGTCGGCAGCTGTGCACCCTACTATAGAGTGCCAGCACTTTTCTCGCGTGTCACCACAGCTGTAGAAGATGGCGCAGTCCTGTTGAATATATATCCAGTTTACTTCCATTTCATATAATTCCTGCCAGAAAACGTTTGTCAACACTCCGTAACAGCAAACACCAATCAAAGTTACACTCAGAGGATTAAAAAAGAACAGTTAGATATTTGGACTTTCTCCCATATCATCTCAAACTGTCGTCTTTTGAGTGTCTATTGGAAAATCATGCAAGATAAGTCGATTTTTTGACCCTGTCTCTTTCCAACTTGTCAACTTGCTGTTATTTCAAATCCATATCTATTTCCCGAACGGAATGCCTAAATAGGGGTAAATGAGGGATGCTCTTCGATATCCACTTTTATAGCAACGATGTTATCAGGCGACTGTTCAAGGCACTATTCAAAGTTTTACAGTAAATTTTCAATAGCAAGCTACCAAAAGCCAAAAACAAAAATATTCCAAAATCAAGATTGTTAATAAAAAGCAAGGCAATTGATATTGCAGAAATGATATTCTCAACATGACGTATTATTTCACTCAGATGCTTATTAGGATAATCAGCAAAGATGAAACCAAACGATGCAAAAAAATTGTTGCAAGATTACAGTCATTATTACTAGGATGAGGAATGTTGTCAACTAAAGCCTGGGGAATGTACAGACCATCTGTCGTCAGCTGTCCTACAGTATATAAATTAATTAAAATATAAAAGTTAACTTTCAATTTAAGATAATCAACGTTTTGTGTTTTGTTAAACACCTGTATCATATTGAACCCACCTGTGTGTGATTACATATTAGAGAGTAGACACTTACTTCAGTGTTGCGTACAATACTTTTTCTTCGAAACAAACAACGAAAACTTCAATAGAAGTATTTAACCTCTGTATGAGATAATGTATGTCAAGGTTAACGAAACCTCAAATTTAACTCAATAAAAGTGCTAAAATTACAAAACATACATATACATATACCAAACTGCATTCATAAAGTATACTCATACACTACATACATACGTTAAATTACGCCTTACACCATTTTAGACAATGTAGTATGTAACTAAAGCCTCAGTGTGCTTTCATGCGAACACAGCAGTACTGCAACTGTGTGTACAGAATCTACACAAACAAAACTGAAAATACCTACATATGCGTATTATTGTATCACACCAACGTACAAGAGTATTATATTGATAATATTAAATTTAACCTCCGTAAACATATGGTTGTATTTAATGACTTGCCAAGGTTGGCAATTTAAGGCTGTTTTGGTAGTCGTGCGAAATGTACGTATTCGTTCGTTTTATACGTGAGTCAGTTGTTTGTTGAAATTTTTAAGAGAAAATATTACATATGGTTTATGAAATATGTATGGACGTAATTAGAATAATGGTATGAGGATTATTTAAAGCTCTAGATTCAGTCCACGAATTTTAGCATTTTCAAGAGTTTTAGGTACAGTAAATAAACTAAAAAGTAATTAACTAACATATATTTGAATGTGGTTCACCACGCTTTCCACATTATGTTCCTAAATTTGCCGGCTTACGGCGAGGAGAAGCTAGAAAATTTCCGATGTAAGGGTTCGGCAGAAATATAATTATGAGTTTATTTTTATAGATAAGGCTATTATTTTAGATTTATTTTATAGCTGAAATGTTAGTCTATGCTTCTATAGCGCTACATTTTTGAAAAAGTCAAATATTGTTTGTAAACAAGGCACTCAAAAATAGCGAATTTTTAAAAGTCTATATTATTGTAAACAAATTTAATTAAAAAAAGGTCGCTCTATATAAGCATAGTATTATCCTTTAGGAAACTTTCAAATCAGTTTTCTACGAAACCCCTGAAAACGCTAAAATTCTTTGACTGAATCTAGAGCCTTAAGGAAAAATTTAAATAAAATTTCTATACGAACAGAGACTTATTAATTCCTACTAATTTCGTCTATCTTATCTTTTAATAGGCAATCAACTATGATATTGATAGAAAATCTAGTTATCTTGTATGACCTACTTTTATACACGTAGGAATTACGTTGCTTGGAGTCCTCTTTGAGTTAGGGAGTCATTAAAAAATATTAATAACAGTGGGTTTTCTTCAGTATCAGGAAAATGTGCTAATGTTCATGAGTAATTGAAACATTTTAATTTTGCATTTCTAAATATGTACTTCAACGACTATTACTACAACATGTACAATCAAGACTTTCACAACCGTGGATAATGTATTGTTAAAAGAAGCTTGCAAATTTTCTAGCAACAACATGCAACGCCTTGTAATGGTTTTAGAACATCAGACATCAGGCAACAGCTCTAATTTAATCTTTCTCTCTAAAATACCCCCCAAAAAATTTGCCTCCATTTAACACTTTAACACACATGTTCGTTAGAGATGATTCCCCTATCAGAAAATACACTTTTTGTAATACGATTCTTAACTTGTAGAAAATAAACACTGCACGACGGCCAAAAGGATTACGCAAACTGTGCTAAAATCGGCAACTAAAAACCATTACAATTTTATATGCAACAAGGAAAGAAGACGCTGTAGATGCGAAGAATAAACTAATCTATAAGTCATTTCATAGCTTTTGAATTTGCATGAACGTCCAAAACAAAAAAAGGAGGCGACATAGTTTACAAGCTTATGAGAACTCCTAAAATAGCTGAAAAATTCACAAAAAGGAAAAAGACCTCGATAAATACCATATAAATAGCGTATCTCATTATTCGTGGGAAAAAAGTGCAGTTATAAATTCTCTAAGAAAGTTTCCAATGTTTCTTTTAGAGCACTTTTAGATTAATGACTTCCGACTCATTAAATTGCGAATCAAACTCTGATCAAGAGAAATTTAATAGTAAAGACCGAGCTAGGAGCCCATCTTTGAAAGATAGAGGCAGGATCAATGCTTCGGACCTTTCATTATCGCAAATGCCAGGTAGTATGTCATGAGTGTCTTCTCAATTGATTTAAAACATTAGTCATGTTTGAAGCTGCCTTGACTCATTCTGACATATTTTACATGAGCTAACCTTTCTGCTATAATTTGGGCATACATTTTGGCATACATTCTTCCTGTACTCCTACATTTGCTGCTGCCATAAGGATTGGCAGCAAGAGGTGGTAACAAGCTACTATCTTACTCGTTGCGCATTCTAAATATGAGCATTACATATAAATGGAATACTATTGTATATGGAGCGAGAATTGTTGAACTGCCCAAAACAGAAGCAGAATGATTGTTATCATTTACATATTTTTGATAAGTTGTGGTCTTTTTGACACTATTGAGAGAGAAAGCGCAAGTACGCGCGGATGATACTTGAAGACTTCGATGTACAAGTTGCATCAGACAAGATGTTGAAGTCTTAGGTAAAAATGTGCAAAGTCCAACGACTCGATTTCTTTGTTGACTTATGAAACCAATAATAAGGAAAAAGAAATCTATGGAAGGTCTTAATGTTGGTACATTTTCCTGCTTTTAAAGGTACATAAGATGGCCATAAGATGGACAAGTCGAAACACTTAAAGTTAATGATACTTTATCTGAAAAACAAGACATAAACTATTCTATGCGAATATAGCTGAATTAAATACTGACACATGATACTACATACACTGTGGGGTGTTTTCTGTCAATTCACTTGGTTTAGAATTTTGGAACTTGATTCCATTGTTACTTCTACGCCGTCATTGTTTTGGTTTCGGCGAAGCCTCCTTAGATTCAAATTCTAAATCTAGTCTAACAAAGCAAATGACTGGTGGTACTTAAATACTCTATAATAAGTAGTGAATTCGACAGTAAAAACAAAAATATGTTCTTCAAATTTTTCTTCATCCTAATGTATATAGTTGGATGTCGGGGCCAGTATAATTTTTAACTTGTAACCATTTGTTTGAATACTTCTGTTATTAAATATACAAAGAATTCAAATAAATTTTACCTCAAAGTGGCCCTTGGAAATTATAATTATGTATGTCTTAGCTTGTTACTTAAATTTTAATACGAATTTTGTTGGTTATGAGATGAGATATTTGAATAAAATGACAAATGTCAAAATAATAAAACGAACATTTTTAACTGAATGAAATATGTTTATTTCCAACAAACAAGCAATATTTTATAAAAATTGTTCAAAGTGTCCACCACCTTGTTCGAAACATTTCTCATATCTTCTTCTAATGGAGGAAAAAACGTTTTGTAGTATCGCATTGTCAATTCCATTAATTCTTTCAGCAATTCTGATTTGAAGGTCTGCAAGATCAGGTATCTGTACTCGATAAATTGAGTTCTTTATTAAGAATGGCCATAAAAAGAAATCACAGGGGGTAATGTCACGAGATCTTGGTGGAAATTCATGTTCAGTAATTAAACTTATCAACCGATTTTGAATAAATTGCTGCAGCATATTAATTGTTTCACCTGCTGTGTGTGCTCTAGCTCCGTCTTGTTGAAAGTAACCCTGTGTTATTTATTCATCGTCAAGCTGTTCGATAAATGGCATAATAATTTCTTGTTGATACCTTTCTCCTGTTAAGGTTCCGTTAAAAAAAAATAGGGCCAATAATTCTCCTGCGACTAATCGCACATCATACACCAATTTTCTGCGGATGAAGTGTGGTTTCAACAAAAAAATTATGTGATTTCTCATTAATCCACATCCTCATATTTTGTGAGTTAACATATCCATTCAGATAAAACCATGACTCATCAGAAAAAAAGGTTTTGTCAAGAAGGTCATTATCAAAATTATTTAAGAACCACTGACTAAACGTTATTCCTCTGGGATAGTCGATTTCCTTGATTTCTTGATAACAGGTCATGCGATATGGAAATAAATGTAAGTCCTTTCTCAAAATTGTATGATATGTGCCAATTGATACACCCACTTGTTTTGATAATGCTCGTACGGAAGTTCTTGGTGCATTATTTATAATTTCTCTTACATTATTAACTAGCTCTTCTGTAAGCTTTTTCGCCCGACCTGCGCCTTCTTTCTGTTTAACACTCCCTGTTTCTCTGAAAACCATAACGGAATGTGTCACTGTGTGCCGAAAACTGTCATAATCAAAGATGAAGTTAGGGAACTCATTTCTAAATTCTTCTAAACAATCTTGAAGAGAATACTGCCATTGTCCGTCAATCTTACGTCCGTTTCGAAAATAAGATTCTACCATGAACGATTTGTGTTGTATAGTAAAAACCATGTTGTATAGTAAAAACCTGTCAAATTGACAACTAATGCAAATTTAAATTATTAATAATCATACGTTTTTAAAGGAATGGCCTACTAGAGGCAAAGCTTATTTTAACGCTTTATATATCTGAGATACATCCTAGGCTAGTAGCAAACTTGAAACTATAAATTGTACATAATAGTTCACATTCTGAACCACCCCCTCTGCATGAATTACTCCTACGCGAAAATTGCTCTTGATAGCTTGAATTAAGGAAGAGAAGCCCTGAGGACTTTAATGGCTTGGTTGTGTGAAAAAATATATCGATATGTGTACAACTTGGTAATGTCTTTGCAGATATTCTTGGGTGTATAATGCAATAGAATGTATTTGTGCGTAAGAAATGTTTGGGCTTGTGCTTGGGTCTACACATATACCTATATCACATGGGAAGATTGAATACCAATCTATAGATGGGATTTGTACTACACGTGCACCTGACTTTCATCTTTGGCGACCTTGAATTACCACATCAAGTTGTTTGTTGAAGTTAACCCGTTGTGATATATGGTCTTTTAATTTTGCCCTCTATTTTATTTCTTGTATGCCAATTGTATGTCAAAAAATCATATAAGCCGTCAGCTGTAAGTCTTATCAAAGTGATGACGGCAGGTCTCTAGTGCTTTTGCGACATTTTCCGTAGACTCTTGAAGATTACTGGCCCAAAAATGTTGTTGATGAACTAGAGATACTTCACTGGAGAAGTTTTCTCATTATAGGAGCAACTAAGGACAACTTCTTTCTTTTTCTCAGTGGTACAACAACTATTTTGTTTCAGTTAATGCTCATATCAAATCGACTCGATTATTTAGTTAAGCTATTGTATAACTACTACTTCGCTCGTATTATATTTTGTCGTTTTCAGGGAGGCTAATTTTGACGCTAATAGCTTCTTTTGATAAAATGATCATTGATCATGATATCATTTGTTATGGATTATATATTCATGCGCCCACTCAGAGTACTGTAACGCCCTCTGTATTTAGTAAATATAAGAGAAGTCGATTCACTGTATCTACCTTGGTAAATTTCCGCATGCAATATAAATCGTGTTCTACTTTTAGAATAATCCGTCCATCTTCTAGAACGACTGCTTTTGAATGATGGAAATTGAATAACATTGTGACAGGCGCACAGGTTAAATTTACTTTAACGAGCAAATTAAATAATTGTAAATTTGAGAGCGCACACAGCGCTTGTAGGCAGAACAGAACAACCCTCTCACTTACAGAGAATATAGAGAGAGCTAGAGAACACCCACGCTCCATGCCGCATTACACTCTCATATAGCTATGTGTAGATAATAATCGCATTATTAATCGCACAGGAGGTAATAGGTGTATACGGATTCGTCAAGGTAGAAGGAGAAAGATGGAGCGGAACGAGTGAGAGGCTCTTTACCCGACGATAAATATCGGTGCACGTGCTGAAGCCATGTGTTACGTTCGCAATTGACAAAAACGGACGCTAAATCAATAGAGGCCATTGTTTGCATGTTCATTGTCCCCTATTAATTACATTAAATTTACGATTTTATTAGAAATTTCGCCGTTATTATCATATTACAATTGATTTATCGATAAAGAGGGTACTTTAATCAGTGATGTAGAGGGGAAAATATGTAATTTACTGGTACAATTAGATAATTTCTGATATTCGTAGTTGTAGTTAAAGGAGTTAAGAGTATAAAGTTGAAACTGAATGTTTAGCAATAATAATAATCTGTTTCGACTTATGACGTTTAGTCAATTTATAATCGTAACTTTATTTTGCTTTAACGTATGTATCATTATTTATTAGTACTTTGTGCTTTGTGTTAGTGTTTTCTTGAACACTACTGGTATGTAAATTTTAGCGATTGTATGGTATGTTGGCAAAATCTTGTCTCATCATGAGATAGGTCACCCAGACCAGGATTAGTACTACCCTCGTCAACAACTTCTGAGCTCGTCCGATAGGGGAATTGGGTTTAGAATTAGTTCAGGGTCGCAATGGTTATACAACCATGTTAGAAAGGTCAGCAGCGATGGGATTAGGTATCGTATTTGGAAGAATGCTGATAAGGTCGGAGGCATGGTGTCATAATATGCAAGGTAGCATTGGAATGATACTGGGTTGAACACACTTCAGCTACTCTTCAAAGATATACGAACTATGGCAATAAACGCGAAGAACGTACGGCTGCAGAGACGATCAAACCAGAGAGGACAAACATCGTAGGAATCGCAGTTACTGCATGGCAAATTAGAAATGCTGCAGGAACTTCTGCATCTGTTAGAATGGTGCAACGAGTCTTAAAAGGAGGTCCACAAAGTCGTGGCTTGCAACTGAAAAGAAAATGTGTTATAACTGCTCGCCATGGAGGACAGAGCATATTGCGTTGGAGGAAACCTGAAGGAAAGGCGTTTTGCTTGCTAAACCTGACGGGTTTTGGTATTATGGGCATGATTTATGAAAAAAGAACATGATAATATGGTCAAGATCTCAAAGTAGTAGCGGAGTAATTGTATGATGTGCAATTTCTAATGTCAAAGTCGAAACAATTCGAAATAAATTAGGCTCAGAAGATTACCTTGCTCAACAAGATAATGCGTCAGCCTATGGTGCTCGGTTTTTTCAACAATAGTTCCAGGACAACTAAATGATGTTAATGCCTTGGCCACCCTTATCTAGGAATTTCAAAATAATAGTAAGTAATGGGGGTTGGTGATCCCGAAGAATTTGTGATGGAGAGAAGTAGGTTTTGAGCAAACAACAGTTAAGAATGGCCATTAGGGAGGTATGGGATGGAAGGATGGTACTTACTTAAAATAGCACTAAATTATTAGTATAATCAACAAACTTAAAAACAAAAAACATTGTTTTTATAAAGTTCTAGCTATTGAGTTTAATCAAGTGTCGCTAAATGCTGAGCATGGGCACCTGTTGCAGGCATTTCTGGATTTTTATATTGTGGCATTGCCCGACATTCTCATAGTGATTCTATAGGTAATCATTTTATTCTGGGTATGGAAGTTTCCATTGAATGTGCCAGGGCATGCAAGGTGTTGGCCACCTTCAACGTTGTTTTAAAGTATTCCACAAGAAAAAATCAATAGGTAGAAAGTCAAATAATGAACTGGACTTGTACCATGTAGCAGATATTGGAAGGCTTAGGGGCCAAGCCTTCCAATCTCTGCTACGTGGTTTCCATTCTGGCCACAAATATTAATTTCTGGAGTTCATCTTAGGTCTGTCTAGCTCCAGCTCCCCTAGGTGTCGTACCAACGCCAGTTATATTGTTAAAAGCGTCGAATGGGTCGGGCAGCCATATTGTTACCAAAAAATCTTACACTGCATTTTTATTGTCTATAAACAATTAAGGCTGGGCGATACCATTTCTGGTATCGGGTATCGATACCAATCTAGGTATCGATACTTACCGATGTATCGATTCCGTGCACGGTTAAGTATCGGTAGGTATCGATACTTGTGAGCCGATACCTTGGTATCGATACCTTAAACCGATACCTTGATATCGATACCTAGTACTGATTTGTAGGTATAAACTTTGCTTCAATATATCTCTTAAATGACTCAAGGTTGACAACCCTCCGTTAATCCTTCATACAAACATATTTATCTCCACTTTGAGAAAGTAAATATAAATTTCGGAAAATTAGTAATTAAAGTACCTACACACATTTACATCCGTATAGATGTTTGCGCGGATCCGAATAGAACTTCATTCACCAGTCACAACTCCGCTTTCCAATTGAAAGCTCAAACGTACCGAAAATAAAACGCCACCGTCGGAAGAGGTAGTCGGGTTTGTACCCCTCACGAAGATATCTCAACGGGAAAGGAGATCGATTCGTGGAAAACGAGCTCGCTATTAACCCGCACTGAGCGCGTCACGACACTCTGCGGTCGCTTATTTAATAATTGCCTTCATATTCTCCATTTTGCCCTCCCCCAACCCTTCGTATATCAAGTTCCGAAACTGAGAACTTTTAATCATGCAACAACAAACTTTCCCGAATAATAAATACGTTTAAAATTTTACGATAAGTTATATCTAAAAATTCGGCGAAGCACGAAATTTGTCTCTTTTCGCGCGTTTTCTTTAACATTCTAGGCGGTAACGTTAAGCTGGATTGCCTCTGAACCGCTTCTAAGGCAACGTAGACGCCGCATTGCCCTAGACGCACCTCACCACCGTCAAGGTTGCCCCTTTCGTAGTAGATGGCGCTACTAGCGCTATCGTACTTTATACGGCTGTCGTTTCATTTCATCAAAATCTTGAGTTAGTAGCACGTATGTGGCTGGATCGTTGTGGTATAGAATATATATCCGCTTATAAAAAAGAATCAAAAATAACGTGGTAGCCTGATAAACGAAAATGGTGGGTTAACTCTCGTAAATATGTTAACATTGTGTTTTAAGTTTTAGTTTCTGGACGAAAAAGGAAAACCAAGATAGAAGAAGATGAGGAAAAGAACGAAGAACCGTAAAAGAAGAGACTCGAAGAGCTCCGTTTCTGTTTCAGTTACGGTAGCAATTTATTATTTTTTTCCCCCCGACGGCATGGCAGATAGAAAGAATCAAATTGTTGATGTCGTTCGTGAAACGTGTAAATTTTCGCAATTTATTCTATTATTCTGTTCGTCGTCGCGGTACGAGGTGATGGAAAGATTATATAAGGATTTCGATGTAAATGAATAAGGAAGTTACTTTGTAGAAATATGTTTCTAAGTTATTCTTTTTCCTCTTCAGTAAAAAGTAGGATATTACCATCAATAATACGCAAAAGTAGATTAACTTGTAGGATGGGATTTCATAAATGAAATGAGCAAGTCCAGAAAGCTGGAAAAGATTTCCATTATCTGGTAATTGTTTACAAAGGTCATTCATTTCCGAAGGGGATTAACTGGTACTAGAAACCGATTTTTCCCTTGGTATAAAAATTTCATTTAAATTACTGTTATAATCACTAAAATTGAGACATAGAGAAAGAGAGAGACGTAAGAGATAAATTTGAGATGTTTAATTAAACGAAAGAATTCCTTAAATTTTGCAAAAGCAACTTGACTAATTGAGCTTGTTCTTTTGATAGGGTGACGATCGACATTTCTAAACATCTGACAACTTTTGGAATAATCCCTCATTTCCGATAGGAACTGGTTTTTCCCACAATTAGAATTTTTAATTATCTCTGATATTGTGTACCACGTTGCCTTACATTGACATCTCATAGGAGTCCAGAAAATGTTGTCAAATTTGACGAAGTAAAATATGAAAAATCTCCGTTAATTCAAATGGAACACTCTGTATATTATTAATCAGTAAAACGCAGAATTAAATATTCTACAACTTTGCTATAGCATTCCCTATACCTAAGTTCAACATTTTAGGTAAAACATGTAGTATTATAGTAAAAAGTGAGTAAATTTATGCATTACTTCAAATTTACTCCATTAAAAAAAACTTGAAAAATTAAAAATACAAGTATAAAAAATTGTTCAGTGTTCTCTGTGCAAAAAATAATCCATCTAGTTTTATAATAAGTTTTATTATCATTAGGTTCTTATGTATACTTTTATCCATTTTGCAGTAGTTCTTTTATTGATGTAGGCTTGTTTCTACAAAAACTGAAACATCTTTTGCTATTTGTTGTGAAATCGTATTGAACGCGAATATTTCTATAGGCCATTCAGCTAATTATTGTAAACTTAATAAAAATCCAAACAAATTAAAGAGATTGTTTGAAATATCCAGCAATGTTTTGTCAGCATAACATAATCCTGTTTTGGAATTTTTCTGTCATATTTCTTCACATTTGCTATGTTGCAATAATCATCTACTTGTATATCTGGCATTTTAATGTTGTCTAACCTGAAATAATAATTATTGTGAAGAGTAAATATCAAATTCACGAATAAGATTGCCAATAATATGAAATGCAAAGGAGCATCATCATGCTCAAACTAGTGTCGATTATTAATAGCTGGGGTATTGTTTGTTAGCAGTATATGTAACTAATTTTGCGTTTGTTGAGAAAAGAACGATGTCCAACATTCGTTTCTTCAAACAATTTCTAATTATTTTGGGTTTTTATTAAGTTTATAATAATTACTTGAGTGGTCTAGAAAAATATTTGCGTTCAATACGATTTCACAACAAATAGTAATGCAAATATGTTTGAGTTTCTCTAGAAACAAGCCTACATCAATAGAAGAACTACTGCAAAATGGATAAGGATAATTATACATATGGACCTAATGATAATAAAACTTACTATAAACTGGTTGGATAATTTTTTGCATAGGGAACACTTTGAACAATTTTTTTAATTGTATTATTGAATTGTATTTCTGAAGTTTTTAGTTTTTTTTATGGAGTAAATTTGAAGTAATGCATAAATTGACTCACTTTTTACTATAATACTGCGTTTTTTACCTAAAATGTTGAACTCGGGTATAAGGGAATGCTGTAGCAAAGTTGTAGAATATTTAATTCTGCGTTTTACTGATCAATAATATACAGGTGTTCCATTTGAATTAACAGAGATTTTTCATATTTTACTTTGTCAAATTTGACATTTTCTGGCCACTCCTTATACTGTAGGTCAGTTTCTGACATGGTGTTTTGAAGAATCATTATCGGCTTACATTTGATCTAAAAATAGCTTTTCTGTTAATTAGTGTAACCGTAAAATTTGCGATATTGTAATTGACTAAAATGATAAAAAATGTAGGTTTGTATTTCAAAAAACAAAGTTGCTGTCTGTGCAGAGGAAATGGAACATCCTGTAGAATCGGCATTATTTTAAGATTGTAGATCTTGAGAAAACCTAGACACGTGAAATAAAGAAGGTTTCAATTATCTCTCTTATCAACTAAAATATTGGACTTCCGCGTATTAGGTGGGCACTGTATATAAGAATAAAAATTTAAATCAGGTATTTTTTTCGCTGTGTGAAGGCCTTGAACATATTCAAGATTTTTGGTTAATTATTCAGGCCAAACTTTGACAACTTATCCAAAATTTAAACCTGTAGTGTATATCTTATAACAATAGGTGGATTTTCGATAAGGTTTAGTATGAAGCGCCAATGGAACTTGGAGTACAGGCAGTGCCATACAGTTAGTTGTCGGGACCTACTGGACTAGATCGGCAACTATCTAGAATTGTCTTAATGGTCAATCTAGAACCACTTGTCTCAATGGAAGTTGAAGAACTAGAAACGATAAAATTTCAACAAAACAATGATACGATCAATAGGAATTTCTACATCGTGTAGGCGACATAATCGGAAGTAGATTTATAGCAAAGCAATCTGTGCCTCTCGATCATGCCTTTATTTCCATTTCACTGCTTTCTTGTGGATCTTTGACTAAAGTAACATTATTTTGATGTTATTTTTCAGCCTTTGCATTCATCGTATATGATTTTCTGCACCTCTTTTCTATTTCCGAAATATAAAAAAAATCATGCAAAGAAAACATTTTGTCAATATTCAAAATATAGAGATAGAGTGTCCAAATGGAGCTAATATTGATGAAAAAATAAAGGCTTTTGAGATAATCTAATTCCATTAAATCTGATACTTCCTTCAATTAAATGCCAGATCTTGTTTATTCCGTTCATGCAGCTTTTGTTTGGCAGTTATGAAGTTCCTTACTGGATTCCTTGGTGTAAAACTATTCATAAAAAGTGTTATTTCATTGGCAAAAATTCTTTTGTGTCAAGTAAAGAGAAAGGCGTGTGTGTGACCTTTTATATCCAACCTTTACGTTCACTCACTTTTTCTGTATATGCACAGAAAAAAATCACAGCTATGCAAATGGCAAGAAAAATGATGTTTCAATATTATATGCCACTAACTTTCTAGAATACCAATAGGATTCACTTTACTTTTCTCTGTTTATGTTTCATCACCTAATCCATAATTGCCTATTTCGACGTTTTTTTCTTCACTCTCCAAATCAAATTAGAAATGATAAAAATTATTTTATTCAATCTATAAATATGGTGATTATAATATATTTTGCGGTTATTTCTGATAATTTCTCAGTTTTTGGAAATGATTTTCATTTAAAACACGAATACCATGTACGTACACATATCAATATTTAAATAAGGAGATATCCCAAAGCTTTACTCTTCGGATCAATACACATATAGGGGATTATCTACTCGCAATATTGAAAGTACTACAATTTCCAACAAAATATCTCGCGATATGTCGATCGACTGGATTATGTTAAAACCAGTCTTTCCGTGATAACAAGTTTATGCAAATACTGCAATGAAAGACAAATATTACGCAACGCATTTCACAGATATAAATTTAAACAAGTTGAGTGAAAAAAGCGGTTATAATTACTTTCAAAACCTATCAAGACATTATATAGGAATATATAGGTATAATTTCTGTAAAACATCAAGGCCGTTACCTGAATCTTGTCTTCTGATTGTATAAACAGTGCAGATAAAATTTAAATTTTTATTAATAAGAATTTAAAATTAAATGCAGATATCATCATTATTTTAGTTGCTTTTTTAATTAATCGGTTACGTAATATACATTAATTAAATATTATTAATATAAGAATAATAATTGCAATAGTCTTACTAAGCATTCTCAGGACTTGTTAATGTTGCTTTTTATCAAAAAGAGATAGCTCCTCTGGTTATGGCGTTATATTTTCCAAAGAAAGCTATTACTTTTCCACAAAACTATACGATTAAAGCATTCTAAGAAGTGTTGTTAAAAAACGGTCTAACGAAATATTTCATAGTAATGTTACTTTAGCGTTAAATTGTAATTAATTCAGTCATATAATGGGTAATATTACGAAATGATTAAAAACCGTGAAATAGTTAATGAATTACGAAATCTGCCTGTCTTATTGAACATTTATGGGCTATTTTGAATAGCCTGTTGCTCGTTAGAAACCATCAAACATTAATTGCCCGAAGAAGATTGTACAGATGAATGCAGTAAGTCAATAAAAACAACATTTAAAAACTTGTTAAATTCTATGCCCTAGGCGGAAATTATCGTTTGTAATTTTATGTTCATTATCTAAAACGAATATGTTAACAAAAATGACATTCCACAATATATTCTGTAAATCTGTACTTGTGTTAGCGTATTAACTTGGACAGAGGTTCAATTGTGTCCTGGCTCTTCTACCAGAACCGCAGTAATTTCTGTTGTTCAGGAGACACAACCAAATTTTACATTTGTCGCACAATGTACGAGTTCTTCCTTTATGGTTAGAACGGTTAGAACGGTTAGTTAAAAAAGGCACTTTCTTACTACTCTTGTCCAAAAATAAATTTATACCCAAAATGTTTTCTCAATATTGGAAACTATGGAACCTAAGATAAATAATAGAACAAATAGATATTAAATCACATATTTTGCGTCTTTATTGCACAATTGTCTTTTTTATATTACAAAAATTGTATCATTCAACTTGGAAACATGTACATATATCTGATAATTAACAAATATATTTCTTTCAGTTACTGCAGGGTAATTGTTTCCTTCGACAGTTGTAGAATCATCCTATAATTCTGCACGTGAAGATTAACAAGTTGTTTCAAATAGTTTTTTTTATTATCTGTTTTTGTTTATAACGTACGGTAGACTAAATTTTTCTTGTGATTGTTATTGCTGCCGGCCTAGTTAAGGAATGAGCATGATTTCCAGTTCTTCCACATTCAGCATAGTCCTAGCATACTAGGTTCCTTTGTATTTATTTTTAACAATAAAACTGAGATCATTTATTGATTGGTATTGATGGTGCATATCAGGAAAGATATATAGGTTATAAGGCTATATTTCTGAGGTTTTAAAGCAATTTATCGAATTTTCTGCAATTGTGGCACGGATGTATACAGCGCCAATAAGCGATGTAACATCATGGACAGTTTTAATTTGTCTTGCTTGATTTGCTTGATCTTTGTAGCCTCAAATATCATAATGATGTTTATCGCTACTTCTATAACGTTTGATGTACAGTGGTGATGTTTATGTCTTATGAATAACTGTCCACTCCAAATTTTTACCAAAACATTTTTTTTAGTCTCATTATCTCGCCACATATTGTAATTTAATGCAGTATAGAAAGGATACGGATTTGATCGTAGTACCTATTTACAAATTTATATTTTTGGCTCGTATAATTACAATTTTTGCATTTTCCCAGTTGAACGCAGCTGCCATGTTGTTTGTCTAAGATTAAACTTCTATTAGACTTCATATTCCAGTATGCGTACTCGTAGGAATTTCTTCAAACAATCAATTATAATGTGTAAAGTAATCAGGATTTGAAATTTCTTTACTGGTAATGCCTTCAAACGTTTGTCCTTTCTGCAAGGGATATATGTATATTGGTGAAGTAAGATATATTATTGAAAATTTCGATGGCGACATTTCTAATTTCATCATCATCACGCATGTCTGTTCTCTTTCAGGAATGTCTATAACTGTATTGTCAATTACGTTGTCTTGTAATTATATTTTCAAACATACAAAATGTTCTAAACTTGGCGTTTTGCCACTAATATAAGTTGGCTTCTTTAGAAGCAAAAGTTTGT
This sequence comes from Holotrichia oblita, assembly GCA_023690525.1. NCBI lineage: Eukaryota > Metazoa > Arthropoda > Insecta > Coleoptera > Scarabaeidae > Holotrichia > Holotrichia oblita. Next base: position 21,589,154 of record CM043018.1, on the reverse strand, counting down.
AGTGGATGCCAGACTGTCATGGTAACTGGCTTGTTGTTTTGCGGTGGATAGCAATCGTGTGCACAAATTCTGTCCTTAATTACAAACAGGTAATTGAAAAAGACGTAAAAGGATCTTAAAGGATAAACAATTCAGGAGTTAATTAACAAAATATTGAGCCTCATTTTCAATGGTTGTGCTAAAAGGAACGTACAGGAATTGATTGTCCAGACATAGATCGCGAGATAGGAGTCAGCTTTCTAGGACTAGAGGTCAAAAGCAAACCATATTACCATTGTATTTTTGTCACATTTTAGATGTAGTCACAGCCAAAACTTTACAAACATTACAACTAATGTTGTAATGTTTGTAATGTTTGCAGAAAAATTTGCTCACTTTAGTGACTTCATAGAAGAGTTACGACACATTATGTATAATGTAGATGTTGCTAACGTTGGTAAAAGAGGAAGACCCCTAAAAACACGAAAATGTACATAAAACGTTCGCAAAACATTTTATCAAAACCAATTGTATGTTTATAAAACGTTCTTGCGGGACCTAAGACGTACTTAAAACGTCTGAGGAAGGGTTTGTGTCCGCAAAAAAGATGTGTTCTGTATGTCCTGTACAAACGTTTCATAAACGTTCTACAAAAACATATTTTAGACGTTCTGTAAAGACATTTCGTAAATGTTCTACAAAAACATATTATAGACATTCTGTAAAAACATTTTATAAACGTTCGATAGAAACTTATGTATGTATATTATATAATTATCATTAATTATATTTAGTGGAAGCAAATAAGTAAACGTTTTTTTATATGATGTACATTTATTCAATGAAATTATTGACACAAAAACAAGCGCTAAAGTAGTAGTAGGAGTACAAATAAGATAAATCTCAATTTTTACTTCTTACAAAAAAATCGACGAACGGGTACAGATTTGTATAAAAATTTTGATTCATCCTACAGTTTTCTTAATGTAGCCATTCTACTGTCAAGTCGATCACTTGCGTGCCCTAATGTTGGGTTTTAGACTGCCAGTTTCTACAGTAGTATTACCTGAAAAAAAGTATTTGGGTACAATCACTTGAAGCCTGCCTAGTTTTGATATTTTCGTTACGTATTTTCATATTGGTAGTTTCTTTAGTAGACTTAAAAATCATTATTTTTGGAGGTAGCACCGCCTCCATATTCATAATTAAATATATGTTTTACTTACTCTCTTAAAAAAACGTAAGTTAACGTGATATAACCCAGATCAGATGAATACAAGTTATTTACTAACACTTGTATTGCACTTGCAAATTTCACTTTACAATAGCACGTTACACTAAAAATGACAAATCATCAGTAAAATAACGACTGAGATTATTTAGAGGTTATTGTACGCAGCTATGGCGGCGCAGAACACTAATTATGTGCCAAGAAATTTCAGTCAATTCCAACATATTGCGTCGAATCGCAAAGAAAAGAAGCGCCAAATTTAAAAATGTGAGACAAAAGGATATGATCTTTATTTTTCTTTTAATGCCGACAAACGGACGTGGACGAACGTAATTATTATGTTTTATATACGTTTTAGATAAAACGTTTTTTATATGTCCTACATAAAACATTTTAAAAACGTCTTACTTAAGTACAGGGCGGACGGACGTAATTGGTACCAAAGAAAAACGTTTTTGGTACATTGTGTGTTATTAGGGACCTAGGAATGAGACACCAGAACTAGTTATAAAATTCTCCCATTGGTTTGAATATTTTAATACATACGAGCATACTATTAACAGTTTTCAGCAAACGCTTCAGAAAAAAAAATCATGTAATGTATAAGCTTTGAAAGGAATGTTTCCCAAAATGTCTTGTGAGGTAGTGTGTGATGACAAAAGAAACAGTTTTCACTTTCTCGAAACTAGATTAGTAAAAAGAGAAACGAAATACTTAGAACGACATATAAAAAATGTTAAACAATTATAGAAGACCACTTTAACAAGAATAGTAAAAAAATTAAAGATCTAAGCCATATATACCGGGTGTTAACGAGATCATGTATCAGCCCGCCATTTATTTATTAGTTAAAATAAATCTTTGAAATTCGGACCGTATATATGAGTGATTGGTGGGCTTCTTCAGGTGCACTCAGTTTTTCTATAACACTTCCGGTCAAACCGGAAGTGACGTTAATTTTGAATTTTTAAATACAACATGTATTATTTCTGTTCATATTCTGTTTCTTCTGAAAATTTGCCATCTAGTGTAGGTCAACTTTTGACATTTCTGTCAAAGATGATGGTATCTGTTATTTTGGAATAATAACATGTCTATTTTTTTGTTTACAAAATTGTTTATCAAATATTTTACGTTTTCAAATTTCAAAATTTCAAAATTGACAAAACTGTTTCACAATATTTTTAGAGCCTTGTATTTAGAAAAACGATTATCCTTGTGTGAGTTAGTGGTTCTTGGTTTTAAAACTAATTAAGATTTATTATATACTATATATAGGTTTGAAGAAGGATTAAAATACAGTGTGTTTTAAAAAGAACTTCATTTAGTTGCCTATGAATGTATCCTCTAAATTATGATTTGCCGCTTTCTTGAAATGCGGATATAGATTAAATGGTATAAAGGTTATCCAAGTGTCACTGTCAAAATTTATCATTGAGCGATATGGTAATGAACGGAAAACTAGTACAATTAGATTATTAATTTATTTAATAAGATAATCAAACAACTAAGGTAAATAACTTTATATATAATTTATAACAAATGTTCAAAATGGTCACCATTCTGTTGAATGCATAATGCAATACGACGTTTCATGTTGTTAAAAATATTCTGCAATACATTTGGTGTGATTTCATGACATTTAATTGCAATTGTATTCATCAGGTAATTTAAGTTATTAATTCTGGTTTTATATACTTCATTTTTTAGCATTCCGAAAATAGAAAAATCTAACGGAGTAAGGTCTGGTGATCTTGCTGGCCAAACACCTCTGCTAATAACTCGATGAGGGAAGTAATGTTCTAAAAACTCTAAATTTTCACGAGTTGTATGTGCAGTAGCCCCATCTTGCTGGAAGTAACCCCCATTGAGTTCATCCTGTTGCAATTGATTTAAAAATGGTGTTAATATCTGCTCACGGTATCGTTGGCCATTAATGGTATTGTGAAAAAATATTGGTCCGACTATTCTACGACGAGATACAACTAACCATACTCCAACTTTAACAGGACGTAAAGGAACTTCGATGCGATTGTTTGGATTGTTTGCAGACCATGTTCTGTAATTTTGTTTATTTACAAACCCGCTTAAATGAAACCATGCTTCATCAGTAAAAAAACTGCGATCAAGAATTTCGTCGTTATTTAAATTTTCTTGAAAGAAGTTGCAATAATTAACTCTAGTAACATGATCACTAGGTAAGATCTGGTGAACTAACTATACTTTGTATGCATTCATATGCAAAGGACGCTTTAACATTCTATGAACGGTACTAGAAGATACGTTTGTTTGAGCTGATAAACGACGAACTGAGGTCTGTGGGTTTTCTTCAACAAGGTTTTCTATGGTTTCAACAATATTTTGCTGTGTCGGTGGTCTACCAGAACGTTTGCCTTTCAACACAGATCCCCTAGCCCGAAATTTCTCCACGACTAGACGAATGTGATGATGTAAAGCGATATTATCCACAACTCTATTAGGAAACTGCAAGTGAAACTGTCGCTTACATTCTCCGTAAGAATATTGCCATTCCCCATTAAGAAATTGTGCACTTCGAAAATATGCTTCAATAATAAAAATATTTTCTTGCAATGTGTACATTATTGTATTGTTTAAGAGAAAAACTTATTTGTCAGGAAAAAATTATATTGCTGTCACACAATGACAAATGTCAAAATGACACATGATAAATAGTTTTTATATACATAAAAGGTAAGTGGTTTATAATAATTTGCAAGTATTAGTTACTCAGCACCTACTGAGATGAAGATCTTTTTGAAACACGTTGTATATCCGAAACGTCACGTAGAAAACTACTGTTTTTCATTTCAATTAATACACTCTGCAATAGTTGCAGTAATTTCACGTTTTAAATTCTACAACTGTCAGTGTCTGAATTGATCAAGTTTTAAAGTTTTATGTACATAGATTTATGTATACATACATACGTGTATATATAATAAATAATACGCAGATTAAGTTAATAGATTTAGAAACTGTGGTATTACTCTGCGCTTTGATCTCTCTATATAAATGCAAATCTCTCACAGTATCCTTCATGTCACCATTATAAATATTAACAATTTAACTTTTTCTTTTTTTCTGATTTATACCTGCTGCAACGCACTCTCTTGCAACACATTAGGAAATTCTTCGTGATATTACAAAATTTCACGTAATTCAGGTATTTATACTATACAAAATAGCGGACAAAGAAGTGAAAGTTTTTTTTTTACATTTACATGCATAAATTCTTAAAATTATCAAATTCATATATGTATAAATATGTGTCGACGCAGAGTACACAGACCAATGTGCTGCATATTAGTCGGATGATTTAAACGCAAAAGTTGAAAGCTAAAGCCCCGCGGAAAATTAATATTGATTTTCTCTAGCGGAAAATGTGTGTTGTTCTACAACTAAAATGCATGGTTATTGAGTTAAATGGCAGATACTGTTTCATTAAATGAAAAGAGAGAGATGTGTACATAATACTCAGGCACCAATTTATTAAAGTTGTAAGAGAATCTACAAGAATACCTATTTAATTACATGACAGACGTGTCCCACGTTGATGTAAAATTGCAGAAAAATAGGACAATTTTGTGGCTAGATTCAGCATTTAAAGGTAATTCTTTTCGATATTGCTACAAAATGTATTATTATGTTTCCTCAGCAAGCATTATAATATTTTATCCTTAAAATGTATGTTTGCCTTCTCATACAAATCCAGAAACAAGCCAAAATAATTCAGCCATTTAATCCAATTATTTTACACTCTAGATACACTGGAGAAGCACTAGCGAACTAGGTAGTCAACTTCGTCGTCGTTGTCGTCATCGTCCTCACATCATTTATTTGAAACAAGTAAAAGTTGTAATACACTCGCTAGGCAATTCGTTAACCTCGAAATTAGGACACTCCGCGCAGTGAATACGCGACTAACTCTTCTCTCTCTCTCGTTCTTGTATCATCTCCCTCTTTTTCTATCTCCCTTAGTCTCAGTTGCTGAAGAAATAAACGTAAATTCTCTCCAAACGACCACCTAAATTTAATTACATTTTACGATATTAATGGTAGTATAGTGTGCAAGGCAATAAACACAATGATCAACGGACACACTTATTTTCAAAGAGAATATGGTATTTAAACTGGAGCGAATGGCACACGTAACATGTGTTTTTTAATGGAAGATTAAAGTTCCAAAGTGGTGGCTGCGAGATCAAAAAGTTTTTCATGTTATGCGGAATATATATAAGCTCGCGAATGTAATTTGTCGTTTTTTGCTAGCGGGAGAAATTGGGTTTTATCGTAAAATATCGTAATTGATGATTTAGTAAAGCAAAAGTAATGCAAAAAAAAGTAGTAAAAGATCGAATAAATATTTTCAAATTAGCAGCATTTTTAAAGTTTTCTTTTTAATTTTTCCAATTACGTTATGAAAGACTTTCTGTGAATTCAACTTTTTCACAAACAAGTTTGATTTTCTGTCACATCAGACAAATTCTTACTTTAGCGTTTGTTTTAAGATAAGTTAATTGCTATTGTTCCTTAAGATTTGCATATTTTCTTCCCATTCAATATTGGAATTCAAAGAGCTTTCCAATTACTTACTATTACATATTTTGGGCAAGATATGATGGTGAAGGAATGCAAAGTTTATCTCACCGTTTATTAAATCGTCGGAAATAGTAAATGGTATCAAACCATCGCTTTTTCGTAGATCAAGTTGAAAATGTAAGTTTATTAGACATTGCTTATGGACCTCTTGGAGTTTTCAACGGTAATAAATAAACTTTTGATCCTCTCGGAATTACAAGGGGTTTGATAGGAAAGCTCCTACAGTGCAATTGGTCATCTGCTGCATACATTTTTTTAAGTGGGGAGAAAATGAATGACCAGCAGTAAAGAGTTGGTAAGAGGTAACAATAGAAGATTAAAATGGGGTAGAGAACATAAGAGGTGGATACCTCAGTAATAATTATAAAGCAATTACTATTGGCACGGGTTGAAGAGATGGGAGCATCCCTGGGAGAAATCTATACACTTACGAGGAGACTATGTAGAAAAATAAATTGGATCTTTGTTAGGTCAGAAACTTGTCAGGCAACCCGTATTATTATAGTGGTAATCTTCTTCAGAGAAATTAAATTTATTTTAAGGTTTTACTAAATTCAATTTCCAAACTATAAAGTTTAGAATTCAGTTGCTTTAGTCTATGTAAGTCGTAAGTCCAAAATTAATTTTACAGGAGATTGTGGAAACCATTTTAAAACTAAATTTCTTAGACAAATTTTACTTCTGTTGTTTTAAAAATGAATGCTAACTGTTTAATCATCAATAAGAAACATAACTGTAGTAGTGTTTTATATTTGATCTAGAAGATTTGCCAGCATTTCTTGAAATTCCAGTTAGATGTCAACCCTTTTAAGTTAAGGCGTTGGTCAAAATGTTATTCCTGTTTTGTGATGCGTGAATTTTTATTATCATCTAGTGCCAAAATTGCTACAAAGGTTTCTTTTAAGGATTTGCAAATAACAGAAGAACAATAAATTAGTAGCTCTAGCTTTTCCTATGGCTTAATGCTATAAATAACAACATACATCATAATTTTTTATACAATATGTGTAAAAATTATCCATTACTAATTTAGTTTGAAGATATAGTGCAGAAAACTTGGATCTTGGGCACAATATCTCTGATCCTCTTTTTTAAGTAGATGAATACAATATAAGAAAAGGAAAGAAAGCGATTGATAGCGATTTTTCCTGCTTTTTCAAAATCAAATATTTTTATAGAAGAAAACAGAATTAATAATCTAACGATATTGAGCACTTAGATCATTCTTTATATTCCTGGTTTCTTGTTTCTCAAAGACTATTCTATATAGCTTGAGTTACAAGACAGGACATCGAAAACATAAGTATATAAAAACAAGATTAAGCCCATCTTTATCATTACGAGTGTATTTCTCCCAATTTTCTCCCAATCAAAAAAACATAAACCTTTCCAGCTTTTTTAATTGTACAATCAATCAATTATAAAAAACCCACATTAGTGCATATGGCTACTGTTTTACAAAGTTCCTACTTATTTTTTTTATTCAACACATTACGTTGAAACACAATCTAGCAATTTTAATTCTCTAATAACATGAAAGTTAACGGAAGTTAACGTTTTTATAGGACAATCGACTGTCTAATATCTCTTTTTATTAGAAAAGGCACGAGATGTTGAATTTACTTTGCCGAGGAGATTCTTTCACATCGCCTTCAAGAATTGCGTGACATAAAATTGAATTCATGTTTTTATGAAGGCGATGATTATTATTTAATATTGAATTAAAACGGTCGCTGCCTAGCAATTTGCCTTCGATACCACTGTTGTGAGGTTGACCACTTTCACTGTTTTAAATGCAATAAAAACCAATATCAGACTTAGAAGTAGGCGAATAGAATTAATTTAGAAGAACATCTGTGTAAATATTTGTATTTACACCGATTTTGTTTTGATAATTCAAGGATATTTTTCTGTATAACCGTAATTAGATCTAATAAAAGTAATATAAAATGTGATTTTCATGAGATATTATCTACGACGATCTTAAATGTTAATTATGATGATGTAGTGCCGTAGAGGAGAGATTGCTCACTGAACCAGTTACACGCTAATTGGACAGTTTTCGATGTTTCCGGGTAAGCAGCAGTATTAATCGTTAAATAAACAGGAAACAGGTGAATGAACCATTTTATTTTGCGTTTATGTATACTTTGTTCGCTTATTGGTTTATTTTACGACCAAAAAAGTATTTTATTGCTGCGCAGATTTTGTGTAAAATGTTCATCAAAGTTCTTTTTAAGGCGGGTACGTGACAGGAAGTACGGTTCAATTGTGGACGAAGCAACTTAAATTTATATTTTTTAATTTGACTTTTTAGAGTTCTTGTTAACGATGTTCTGTAGTACTAGTTCATTATCTTTCATACACTCCACAAACGATTGAAACTTTTAGTAAGTAATGGAATGTATTAAAAGAGGACAGATATTTCTATAATTTTAGCCTTCTTTAAATTTATATCATTCTATGTGTACAAACAAACAATGTTATGTATTGCAAATATACATTGTGCACTAAGCGATAATTGAAAGGTCAAAGTTATCTGAACAAACTTTTTGATATATTTTTACTTTTGTGAGGATTCATATTCCAAATTAACACATAATGCAATTGGTCAGTGACAGATAAAGAACATCGTCTCGCGAAATACATCGGCTAAAAATATCACCTTGTGCTAGGTCACTAACTCCCGAAATTGAACGTACATACACTACTGTGCAAAAGAAACCAGCACCTTACATAATTCATGATATTTTACTAACAACACATATTTATTCAAAGTGTGAAATATAACTTGCAAATTTACGGAATATGAAATACATCTAATCCGAAGAATAAATATGAGTTATCGTAAGAAATTTACTCGTAAGTTCTAGGAAATTCTTAATTTCTCGCAATTTGAATGTAATATTTTATGGTCCGCCTGAGGCGATTCCCAGGAGGGATAATCCGTAGAAACTTTATTGTAGACAAAATTATTTTAATAAAATTGATATTTTACACATTCAGTTCATAGTTTGTCATCATAAATCGATAAGGTTTGGTATATTTTAAAAATACATTTGCATTTTTGTTTGTGTAAGTCTCTGTTCCGGTTCGTTCCGTTCAATTTATTGAAAGTGTGCGGTATCTAATCGTGAAAGACATTAAAAAAGTCACAAGATGCCACAAATATCTCTTGTGAACAGACATAAAATTATTGTGTTACATCTCTTAAGAAGGTTTGAATCAAATACCAAATTGCGAATTGTTAATTGCTCAATACAGCGTACAAAGTATAATTAAAAAGTTCAACGAAACTGGTGAAGTAGGCGATAAATTATGAAGTCAGGACGGCCTTAATTACGTTATTACTTAGTAGAACCGACGAACGTTTTTTAAAAATGACATCCTTACGAAATCGTAAGAAAGCTGTAATCGCAGACAATTAGCACAGGACCTGGCAGAAATGACGGGCACATCGGTGCATGCTTCAACTGTGAGAAGATCGTTGAAGAGATCCGGTTACGAGGATGTTGGCAATAAAGAAACCTTTCACTGAGAAAAGGTAATAAAGCAAAAAGATTAAAATATACTTTAGATCATAAATCCTGGGAGACAATGAGTGGCGTCAAGTCTTATGGACAGACGAATCTAAGTTTCAGCTGTTTGGCACCAATTAGATAACGTCAATAACAAAAAAATATGAAGGCCATTTGAGATATCTCTCGTTGGAGCCATGTCTGCAGGCTACTGTAAAACATGGGGGTAAAAACGTATTGGTTTGAAAACGAAGTGTATTTCTGCAAATGGCGTTGGCGATATCATAAAAATAGATGGTAGATTAACTTCAAGAAACATACCAAAAAATATTACAAGACCATTTAATGAAAATTATCCCTTCAATTACTACGCCTTATTTAACTCGAAAGTTTTATATTACAACAAGACAATGATCCCAAACATGCTTCCAAATTAGTTAAAAATTACTTGGCATTAAACAACAAAGTAATGGGATATTAAGAACAATGGTTTGTGGAATACACCAACAAAGCCCGGATAATAATTTAATAGAGCATGTTTGGGATTATCTAGATCAAAAGAGGTATGATATATGATCACCCAAAAATGTAAAGGAGCTGTGGACAGTCTTACAAGACGAATGGACCAAAATCCCCAATGAATTTATTCAGAAACTATTATGATAGTGTACAGAATAGAATCAAATACGACGTCATTACAATTAAAGGTGGTCACACGAAATACTAATATTCGCAGTTGTAACATTAAAGATACTCATGTATTGTTATAAATGTATAAGTATTTAAATCGTAATAGACCATAATAAAATTTTTATTGTCATTACAGGTCATTTATTTATAGTACCTTGCATTGTAGTAGAATATTTATAAGTGCTGGTTTCTTTTGCACATTAGTGTACATGCCTGCATGTAAACATATAACATGACTGGCTATAATCTGCGAAAACATCGTATAACGGATCAAAACAGTAACAGAGAAAATATCCTCATTTAGTCAAAAAAACTGTCTGATACATTTGACTTTTATAGCAAAATTGGTCTCCAAAATAATCGATTAAACGATTGGAAATAGATGTCACAGACTGTTTGTATATTGCTTACACTTAGATATATGTATAGATAATATAAATTATCAAGATTTTTAGAAATTTTAACCACAGCATGTATTTTAAGTGTGTAGTAATAGAATAAAATAGGAAATTATTATTCTTAAGTGCCAAGATTAATAAGTATTGATATACATAATATATTCAAATAATAAAAAGCTGACATATTGGAAGAATTCTTAAAAGTTTCCATGAGTTACGGTAAGAATTTTCAGGAAAGATGGATACTATACAGAACAGTTCGAGAAGCTGAGACTCCAAAACTCACGATTTATTATTTATTTGTGAACTGGGATGGTCATTCCGTTGATCAACCTCCATAAGCAAATCTGAAATTTGAGTCTCTTCAGCGTTTTTTTTGCATTCTGTTCCAATTGGTATTACTTAATGATATTAGATAAATTATTTATACTAGTTCTGAATTTACAAAGTGCTTTTAAAGGCTTTTAGATTCGGGATCCCTCCCTCTTTTTTGCTAGCTTTTTTGGATGGAAAAACTGGATGTTTTTGCCTCATCTTCTTATCTCATCCCATTTGTCCTCGCTAGGTGCTCCAACCATCTACCTCTTTGATGATCCTCCGTCTAAATTAGTTCTACCCTCCCAACCCCCCAAATTTCTTTCGTTGTCATTATCAACATTTCACTCTCATATTTCACAACAATAATAATAATAACTTGAATTGCAATAATTGGTAGACCACTAATACATTAAATGCCAACAAGGAAACAACATAAATAAAATTTAAATATTGTTATGTTAAATATGAACAAATTAGGGGAAAAAAGAGCACATTAGACCTAGCAGCTTTCGGTTTTTTGAGATAATAACACTCAGAGTCCATAACTTTTTATAAAAACCATCAATGTAATGACTTCACTGATACCAAGAACTTTAACTGTTTGGTAGGACTCAGCTTAGGGCAGTAACATGTCTATTAACAGGACATGGCTGTCTAAGAAGTAATCTTCACAAGATGGGGATCTATAAGGATGAACTCTTATGTAAATCAACGTAGGATTACTATTCGAAATGCATTTGATTTACCAGTGGAGAAAGATGTACTGAATAAACTGTTAAATCTGATCGAGGGAACTAACCTGATTGAGTAAAACGAAATCAAGGACTGTCCTGCCTTGATATTAATCAATCAATCAATCAATAGCCCTAGTACCATTATTTATAATTTTAATAGATGGATGTCTGTCATATAGATATTTATTTATGCTTACCAAGGACATCTCCGCAGAACAGTAACATGATGAATATAACAGTACCCTGATCCGATATAAACACAGCTTCTTAAGCAATATATAATAACCAAAAAAGTGCATGTAATAGGAGCTCATGGCATATTGTTGGAATTCACCTTGCGGACGAACGCAATGGAAATAGATCAAGCATTAGAAGTGGAGCACGTGGTTTCGTCCTTGCAGGTCTCATCAGCGCAACTCCAAACACAAGATCTAATTTCATCGCCTTTCACCACTCAACTTATTTGTATAATACCTCCGATAATGGACTAATTCCAACCTCATGCCCTCTAGTGAGCAAGGTGGAAATTGCAATTCGTGGATTGTCGATCCACGAATTGTCCGAGCTAGATCGGTATCTGCTGTACCGACTTGTGTTGTGTAGTGCCTTGCGATGTGCTATTTCCCACCATGCTTGTTGTTACGGTAAATGATCAGAAATGTGTTGCAGATTGGAAAAAATTAATAAAAAGTAGGGTATTTATTTATATTCATTTTTAAACATTTTATGGCGAAAAACAAGTCGCTTACAAACATTTCTGAAAAATTTTTCGGAATTGGTAAATAATCATTCGTTCCCAAGATATCGCGCTGTCCCACTTTTCGCTAAACACCCTGTATACTTTAAAAACAAAAAAAAACTGACGAACAAAACTTTTATGTATAATAGACGAGCCTCAACTACTTTCACTTATGTTCGTAAAAGCTATTTGATACTAATGACATAACATTGTATTAATCGGTCATTCAGTATAAATAAAAAGTAATACAAGCGTCCGCATATGAATATGTATACGACAAAAGTATAATATAATTTGTTACATGTCAGAATTACATTGCATAAAACAATTACATTATTTTTTATTTTCGGATTAAAGCTACCGTTTCGACGACCTTTACGAAATTTTATTATGAAATTACATAAATCATGTCTCTATAAACAATTCATCATTTTATATCTAGGTATACGAGCAGCGGGTATTGTTCGCGTTCTAAATCTCGTACAGCGACGACAGTACACTGAAATAAGTTGACCTTAATTAATCTTTGTCGAGAGATAATTGTATAGCACCCGATTTTGTTTTGCTTCGGATTTTTTTATTGCCGTGTTTTGTTATTGCGGGCGAACGTCGTCGTCAAGGTGCACTAGACTACCTTGCAAGGTTTTCACGTTCAGCAATTCGCGCGGTGAAAGTGATATACCGCGTGACGTCACGATATTTGCACTTGGTTTCTAACACCTTAATCGACGTTTTAAGACTAATAAGAAAGGTAGGCTCTTACTGGCAGATTCGGCAATACGTTACGGTTTACATTTTGTTATTGCTATTAAAAATAACTGCATTTTGTTAAACGTTTTAATCGTAATTTAAAATCACCGCAAAATATTACCGTGACCTTCCATAACCGTTAGGAGCTTACGGAACTATATAAATATATAGCAGCATATGGTTGACCTTCCAAATTCCAATCATGTACTTCTTATATTTTTAATTTTTATATAGTTAGTACAGTTATAATTCCAATTTAATACATTTATTAGATGTCAATTATGTAAACATATTATTTTCATAACTTAAAGGATTTTCTGAATTTAGGTCTACAACGATGATATATTATAACGGGAGGGCCATCTAACTTTTGGAATTTGAATCAGGTATAAAGAAAAGAAATGAATATTTTTTCAAATTTATAGTTTTATTAGAAAGATTGAACCTTCATATTTAAGAATGAAACACAACCTTATCACACATACATACTTAACAATTATGAAGTCCCTTTTTTAATTGTTTAGGTTTGAATTTAATGAATGGCAACTTCAATTTCATGTTTTAAGGCTTCAATCGTCTCTGCATGGTTAGCGTAACATTTATCCTTAACGGCTCGTTACAAAAAATAGTCCATCAGAATTTCGGCTGATTATTTGATTTTCGAAAACCCAAAAGTTCAACTGCTACGTTGGCTGCTTGGCAAGTAGCGGCGTCCTGTTGAAACTAAACGACGTCCATTCATATCATCTTCCTCGATCTGTGGAAACAGAAATTCCTTGAGTATGGCAGAGTAATAGCCGGCATTGACCGTATACCCTGTATATATGAGGTAACATTTATTTTCTACTGATAAATTAGAAGCGAAAGATCTCAAGTCGCAGATAGTAGTTGGTTACTTAACTGGAAGCACAAACGGGTGGTGGTAAGATTTTCAAGAATGTTGTTCCTATTACTGCAGTGGAGTTTGTAGCTGGAATATTTTGGATTTATTCTCGATACGAAACTCAGTAATGACCTACTAAATCCAATGAGCACATTCCTTGTTGGATATCCGAACGTTCATCGGATATTCGTCATACGCAGAAAGAATGTCCATCAGTGGATATCCAGCGGAGAGCCATTTTCTACCAAATTGGACATCCATAGGGTGTCCGTTTCAGATCCATTAAAGGACCAAGTGATTATAATATTGGATTATTCACTTTCGGTGTTACATCAAGTGGAATTAATTACATTGTCAATAACATCAAAATCCTTAATCAACATAACGTGTTCTTCCGATATGTTATTCTCAATATTATGCAAGATGCGTATAGATCCGTTATTTGGGTGTCCGATATATCCACATATACCATTCAACTTCATATATTCCATATGTTCGTCAAAGGATGATATCCACAGTGTATGTGTGATAATGGACATCCATTGTACCGGGTGGCTAACTAAGAATGTCGCTCGGGCATATCTCAGGAACGGTTTACAATACAGCTTTGGGAAAAAAATACTACTGACTAAGGCATAAATATGCATGCACAGTTCTTTTAAAAAATCATGAAATTTATATTTAAATTTCCCTCACGCCCTCTACCGGTAATGGACAAAATAATATTAAACAGATTCAATCACAAAACATAGGCCAATGAAAATCCTTTCTAATAAGATCAAATTTGCTAAATTTCTTTCACGGGAAGCAGAATAATTAAAATTTATAAAAGAAACATTTTTTTACCATTCACACGTTTCTGAAGATATCTTCGGTTTGGTAAAAGATAGCGATACCCGGTTTTCGCTCATTTGTTGGTAATTTAGCGTACTTTTTTAATTCATCGTCAAAAATATATATTTCGATTTAATATTTTCGAGAAAAAACCAAATTCCCGAAAAAATTTAAACAACGCCCTCTAGCATGCACGTCACTTATTAGATCGGTTCCAATTTGTAAGCATTAGATTGGCGGGGTAATGGTGTTTTCAACGAGACTAAGTTTGCAAAATTCGGTTCAACAGAACCGGAGTTATAAGCGTTATTTCAATACCAAGTTTCCCCTCCACCACACCCCTTATTTGACAAAATAAAAAAAAAGTTGTTGGATGTAAAATATGCAGAATTTTCAATAGATTCCGATTTTCATATTTGTGATAGATCTTAAGTTGGTAAATTTTGCGTAAAATAATAATCAAAGTTTTTGGTGATCAGTTACGCCCTCTAGCGGTCATCCTACGCTTTTCTAAATAATTTTCAGATGTGTCTCGGGGTCCTTTTAGTCAGTAGTATTTTTTTCCCAAAGCTGTACTGTAAACCGTTCCTGAGATATGGCTGAGTGACATTCTTAGTTGGCCATCCGGTACAAAGAATATAACAAACAATGCATAGGACAATAGGTAAACTGTGTGTCTACGGGTTCAGTCACTCGACGTGGACACGCTGTATAAGCTGTATTTTGACAGCTAAAACCTGTGTAGAACCAGTAAATTGTCATAATTATGACAATTTGATAGGTTTTATCTGTCAAAATACAGCTTATACAGCGTGTCCACGTCGAGTGATTGAGCCCGTAGGCACACAGTTTACCTACTTAGGACTATCTTACGATGGACGTCCATTGCACAAACGTTTATTTTTTATCGTATGGCTGTCCATCAAGAGATATTACAAAAGTCGTCCATATCTGCATATCTTATGGATATCCTATTTATGTCCATGGACATTCGGACTTATTATGGACCTGTAATGGATGTCCACTGGACATCTGAGAAGAAACTTACGGAGGCAGGGTTAGATTTACTCGTGTTTTTCTGTGGTAAATTTAAAGGGAGAGCTTTAAATCTACATTAGATATTTGATTCAGCATTGCCAGAGTCCACATCAAAAAGTTCAATGTTGATAATAATTGGTGGTGTGTGCACCAACTCTCTCAGAAAATCTAGCGCTGTTGAGATCTAAAAGTTTGACAATCTTCTGGCTAAAGATATTGTAGAGTTAGATTAGTTCAAGTAGTTCCAGTAAACTTTCTGGACTAATTCCGAAGTATGAAGGAAACTCATCTAAAGCTATGTGTATACAGCTCTAGTCACCATTGCTATACAGATAGCAATAGATTTCTGACGAATAGCATAAGTTATTTTAGCTGGGGAACAATACGAAGTTCTTTTATTGCATATCGTAGTAAATTTTGTTTCAAAGACGCAAGCTAAATTCATCATAATTTTTCAAAAATCAACTCCTCAACTGACGTGCTTTTTCTATTCTGATAAGCGTTTTTATTTTAATAATCACGCATCCTAAACGTATGAAAAGGACTGTATGTGGAATTGATACGACAGCCATACAAAATAAATTGACTGGAAGTTAGACTGTGTTTATGATGTGTTGTTTGGATTACTGAATCCAAATTCGAAATCAAAAAACCCAAGCACTTGAAGGTTTTCGAATAACTAATCAGTTCAACTCCAATTAACCACATGAAAAAAGGTGGGACTGTCGGTATTAGCGTTACGCGATGTACACGGCGAGGAGGTTACACGATCGGATTTTGTACATTTTATAGTTCCTACAAGGGCTTTCGGAAAAAAAGTTAAATTTGTAGAATGCTTACCGAGAATAAAAAAACCGTTTAAACTTCAAAATTGAAAAGTAATAATACAATTAAAACAATTATCCATATAAGTACAATCACTTGGGTGTAATTCCACATCAAATTGGAATTGTTAATAACACCTACTCCTTGTCATTCTCCATGCTTTTTACACAAAAATTCCGATGAAAACAAAATGTATCAATTAATAATTTGGGCATTCAGCATTTTTAAAATAACTTCATATATGCGCATCTTCCTTTCAATATTTCCATCATAACAACAGATTATTTATTTGCTGTGCGAATAAACATCAAAAAAGAATTTCTAAAATATATCACTACCCAATTAATCACACTTCAGTTCTTGTCTAACAAATAGGTCATAACTCAACGTGTTTACAGTTCTTCTATGGTAAACTTCGCCTTTATAAATCACGACAAATAAATACGGACTTCGCAATGCTGTTGCAGTAGTTGTGTATTACAATGTTTAAGGATTTTTTTCAACAAGTTCATTAACATACGAACAGGAACAATTAATTAGAATTCGATGCGAATGTCATTCGTAATCATCAACTACATAAATTATCGGCTCGTTTAACCTCGTACGTATGTACAACATGCGCGACTAATTAAAGTTGGTTGAAAGATCATAAGATAATAACAGAATATGATAACTTTGGTATCTTCCTCTTTGTGATGCGTTCACCGTGTGTAATTAAGCGCTAGTAATATGTTACGTGAAATAGCCACTATTGTAGCTACTACAATCCTGGATGACCTCATTAAAAGCATTTGTCTAGAAACCAAACGGAATCACCATCCATTAGCGTTGGGATGATATATTTTAAGCTAGATTAAATCAATTATTACAATATTGGGTACAATACTATTCGCTTTGAGTTTATTCAATGGATAATTTCCTCATCTCTGTTTACACTAACACCTCGCAATAGCAATTTGTCCTTTTGTTATCCTCAAATTGCAGTATTTTTCCGTTTAATCTAAGTAATCATTATAAGTGATCAAAATGTTTTTGCTTGGGTATTATTGCCAACCAATAGGGTTAATTGACAGATTGGTATTGATTGTGGCAACCTAGATCAGTTTAACATTGTTTGTCATTATGAAGTCCTACAGTCACACTGCTCATATTACATTATGGAATACCAGCATAGAGAGACGTAGTTTAACGTCAATTTAAGAAGAAGCTAAAGATGTAACCGTTAGGGCTACATTAAGAACTATCATAAAAAAGTTTATTCTCGAAAGACTTCTGAAATGATCATGTAATACAAGGAATAGGTATCAGAGAGAGAGCTGAGCTAGTTGTTCTAGAGATATTTACAGACCTTGAAGACTTGGAAGTCATAATGTCAACGATTGTGTTAGAAAACTTAACGAATGTAGATGTTTCTTACATTTTATGTATAAAAGAGAGCATCCCTGAGTATATTTCAATGATAATAATCCACGACGAAAACTAGTAGGATATAAAGCATCAAAAAAAGTCTACTTGAAATCCAACTAATATTGCGTTGATTAAACGATATTCAATTCTACCATTGAAAAAGCTGTAGTTATTTCATTTATTTGATTGGATTCGGTAAACCGTGGAAAGAAATCGGAGTTGTATACATTATTTGTTTACGGTTTAGTCGGATATTTTCCCAGACAGGCCTTGCTAAATAGAAGCGATTCATTTGAAATCGGTTTAGATCACGAAATGAAACTTATATATATATCCAGACAAAAACAAAACACAAGGTTATGAACTGCTTTATGGCAAAAATATCTTTACGATTATGATGCTAACATTAAAGTAGCCGTCACAAAGTAACTGATTTGAGTAGTTTTGTATAATAAGTAGCACAAAATACAAATTTAATACACATATGCATACAATGATTGATTGCGCATAATATTAGCTAGACTTTTATTAACAGTACTGACTACAGTTTCATGATAATGTTGTGCGTGACTAATGTCATAAATAAAACCGTAACAGTAGAAATAAAGCAGTAAAACATTCAGCAAGGTAGTTAGAAAACACAAAAGCAAACATAGAATGAGTATGTTAGTACTAACATGTTCCAAAAAAATAACGAACTTGTATTTGTAAATGTATAACCCAAGAATTTAAATGAAATATGTATATCTGAATATACAGCCACGCTCACGGATATATGGACAGAAAATATTGCCAATGGAATGCATGGAAAGAAGACGAAAGCTATACTGAAGCTGCAAAGGAAAGAGTCCAGAATTTTTTCTACACTAGAAATTAAATGGACTATTAGCTTATGTCGACCTTAACAACTTTTTCTTGCAGCACGAGCTAGTAATGTTGCTACTAGATTAGATTATATCAGTAGTGGATCGATCGATCCAGTGCATTCACTGCTTCCTGTAAAATCTACTGTGAGTGTTCTTAATTTTAACTCCTAATTGATTTCTAAAGTTCTGAAAAAAGTTGGCTTCATTTTGAGGACTATGGCTCTAACATTAGCCAGTTTCAAGTCCACTTCTTTGGACTATCTGCCACAAGAATGTGTTTTGCCATTTCTCTATGTTCTGAGCAGTATCGGCATTGTTGACATCCTTGTTCACTTTTCCCATCCTGTGGCCTTGGCTGATAATTAAGGCCGCGATGGTACTGCGATCTATTGACAAAAAGTTTTTTATTGTCTTAGTTTGGGTATATGGATCCAGTGCGAGGTTTTCATTTAGTCTTCTTCTGTTGAAGATGAGTTTAATGTGGCTTTTAACTGGACTACAGAATGATCCTGGTCCAGTGAGTCAAGACTTTCGTTTTTTCACTTCCTCAAGGCTAATCTGCAGTTTCAGAGACTGTGTTTCTTTAGACCAGAGCTTAAAACGTGAGTGGACAGTCCTTAACGTTAAAGATAATGTCCTTAGAGGCTTTAGCGCTGCTTAACTATCTGAGAAGATACGTGCGCTTTGGTAGCGCCTTTTTAGATATTGCTGAAGACATTGTTTAATAGCATATATCTCTGCCATGCTGGCAGTCACTATGGTAAATTTTCTAGGATAAACTATGTTTACGACAACATCCTGGAAGTGTGGAGAAGTGTCAGGATAGCTAAATCTGCTAACAGTAGGAACAGGCCCATCGGTTCACTGCCATTCGTTATGGAAAAAATATTGAAAACTACACAAGAATTGAACACCTAGCTAAGAGTCTTCGAAATTGTAAAATTTGCTTATTAAACCAGAATTTCCACAGAAACAGCGCATTTATTGATGGAAAATATGTTTTTCATAACATCTGTATGAATTAGTAATAAGAATGGACGATCAAAATGCTTATCCTGGAAGTTGTAGCTCGAAAAACTCTGTAATGTTCAAGGATAAACAGTTGATTTGGTCCTTTAATGGTCAAGGATATCTAGTTCTCCAAAGCGCTATAATAGTCAGTTGATTTGGTGAGAGGACGATAGGGACCATTTTCTGGAGGGACGGTCATTTTTCAAAATTTAATCCAGGATCGACAATATTATGATATTAAAGAACAAGGGCATCATAAAAGGCGAAGATGCTGTCACAAAGCCATTTAAACACAACTTCTCTACACCGCAAGAGTTGCAGTGATAGCAACAAGTAATACAGTTACTCTCAACTAATATTAAAAAAAATACAAAAGCATTCTAACAGAGAAATTATTATATTCTAACAAATTTTCATATGCTCAAATTACCTAAACGTGAAGTTATGCTAAATCCCAAAATTATCACTGGTGTAGGTTCTACGTCTGCTGCTGGTATAAACCTGAAACAACAAGGATAGCCCAATCAAGCAAAAGAAATACTGGAGGAAGTACATATTTGTCAGATATGTTTAATAAAAGATTTACCATGCGTAGGAATGATGCTAAAACGGGTTCATTTGAAGATAATTAACTTCTGATGAGTTCACAATGACTGGTGGTTACTGTCCATCGAACACTTTTCTATTATTTAGCTCGATTATCACTTATCTACAAATTCATGTATGTATTTGTGTTTAGCTGTCACTTATTTGTTTAAAAATCCTGAATCCAAAATTATTCGTCCGTATAATTTCTCTTACACAGTGTTGGATCTTCCTGTTGGTTTTCATGTTGCTAGAACTGTAATGGTACTTACGACAAATAATACAGCTTATAAACTCGCTACAGCTCAGTGACATTTCTAATTTTCAGATATACAATTAGTAGTTTGTTTAGTCTTCTAGTCTACATTCTCAGACTAATTTCGAACTGACGATGTTAGAACACAGCGCCATTATGGCACTTGACTATCGGGCAAAATTGCAATGTTTTGCCTTCGGTAGCTCTTGAGAAGTTCAGTTGAGCACATCTTCCAATGGCACTGCTCTCCGCTGGGAAAACGCTAGGGCTATTGACTCGGAGTTTTTGTTTCTTGCTCGAATATACCTGGATCTGTTCCTGTGGCGGTTTTAGAACCATCCAGATACCATCTAATGGTAGACTTAGAAGTGGGGAGAATCCCGTTTGAGATGTCCAAGCTCTCTGGTATGGACTCAGGCTTGGTCAGTATGTGGAATGCTGCAAGGACCACTCCTTCTACCAGTATGTGTAGGGATGTGAGGTCTAGAATGACATCTAAGACGGCGGTTAGGCATGTACTTTGGAGTTTCTTTCGTTTTTAAATTTAATTTAACGAGTCATGTTAATCAATTGTGTTCTAAATTACTCAGTGCTATAATATAGTCTCAGAAAGCTAGCTTGGTCTGCCAGACATCAGGCTCTGCAACCATATTTTTCTGTTTTATTTGCTTATGTCGTAGGACATGTTATTATGAACCAACTATGTTATGGCTAATGACATAGAGGTCATAGCAGATCGTGGTGTCTCTCATAATCACTTACGCTACAACTAGTCCTATGGGTAAACTTAAACAAATAGGCAGCACAAATGGAGTGGTAGAAATAGAAATGGCTTTAAAAAAAATGAGTTATGCCTGCATTGAAATAAGAAAATATATCACTACATAAAACAATCTAGATTTATCCTCATGAATAATAGCAAGCAACTAAGTCTTGTGCTTCGACATTAGTTTGGGCTCATAAAGTTTATTATTTCTCAAATCTAGGTGCATGAAACATCTATCGTGCTTTACGTCTCTTACTAACTAACACCAATGAATACAAAATTCTTTGTTATAGAGCAGCATAAGTGCATTAACCTTTAAATTACTAATTTTCATAGTTTCCTCTGTGTTTTATACCTAAGCGTAATCTAAATAGTTAATCTCCTCTTCAATATAATTTGCAATGGTTTAAACAGAAGCGATATTCTTTATATAAACTCGCTTGTAATTCATTAACAGTCTGACATATCCGGTTTCATTTATTGTAGCGATTGTTTAGCATGCAAATTCGCCAAAAGGAAAGTCATTGTGAATAAGTCAATATACTAGTGGTAGCACAATCAACTCAAATGTTTTTCTTAATTATAAGTTTATAAATATATCACGGAATGTACAACCCGTTTGAAAGATAATGTCCGTTTCTGCGTTGGAAATTACAACAAAATCGCATTACATATTTAAAAAGCAATATATATCTGCATAGATCTCTATTTGGTGATGGTAATTGTACACATTAGACGGAAGATATTCTGTCAAGATAAATACATATTATCCATAATGTTGCATGTTTGTATATGACGTCGTAAACTTACGTCAACGTCAATTTAATTTGCATATTTGCATGCAGCAGATATGGTAACAAAAAGATTTGAGGCATAACAAATGAGAAGTTTGGCACATTAACGTCCAAGCTTTGTTAATTCGTTAATTGCACGCGTGTTAAATAATTAATTCTAGAAAAGTACTTGTTTTTACCGGATATCCTATCTAGTGCTTTTTAATTCTTCTTAAATATAGGAATATTTTAAGCAAATAAGTAGTTTATAATGTTTAGCGTCAATTTTTGCGTCCTGTAAAATTATGTATTAACAAAATATTTCAAATATTGTATCTTTGAGTGATATCAAGGACTGTGGGCTTGTAATAAACAGATATAACATCGGTATCACCAAACGCCACAACTTTGATTGATTGAACCGAATACAGAATGCGGTATTTGCTTGATGATGAGAAGCTAGGCGCTCTCGAAACACGTAACCCGAGTAATCAATCAAAGTTGTGGCGTTTGGTGATACCGATGTTATATCTGTTTATTGTATCTGTGTGTAAGGATCAACATTGTACGAGGGTACTATTGCTCTACACATAGTTTCCTTCCAGCTCGATACACTTTTCCCAGCGATGTTCAATAGCTTCGATGCCCTGCTTATAGTGAGAATCGTCGAGCTTCTCGAAATAGCCATCAACCACAGACGCCACATCTTCATTGTTGGAAAATATTTTATCACCAAGCCATTTTGTCAAGTTTTGAAACAGAAAATAGTCCGATGGGGTTAAATCTGGTATGCATGAGAAACCAAGTCAAACTTTAGTGCATTATGTTTGGCCATCGCGATAACGCAAGTGTGAACTGGTGAATTGTCTTGATGAAACATTTTATTGTTCGACAAACGCAGCCATTTTACCTTAATTTCATCACTTAAACGCTGCAATAAGTTCGCATAGTAGTCGCAGTTGATCATTGTTCCTTTCTGAAAATAATCAATGAAAATTATCCCACTGACATCCCAGAAAATTCAGGCCATTACCTTACCGGCACATGGAACTGTCTTCGCGTCCTTTGGATCCTATTCTCCTCTTTTAGTCAATTGTTTTGATTGTTCCTTGGTCTCAGGTATGAAGTGATGAATCCATGTTTCACCCATGGTTATGAAGCGATGCAAAAACTCGACTTTATTGGTGTGAAACTTCTCCAAATACTCGATTGAAACATCCTCACTACGTTGTTTTTGTTCCATTGTTAAAAATCGCGGCACCTATCTCGCGCATACCTACCCCATGTTCCAAATTTTCAATCAATTTGCGACGTGTAGTGCACTTTTCGAAATGCCTATCATATCTGCTAGCTCGCGCACTTTCACTCGACGGTCCTCCAATACCATTTTGTGGATTACGGCCTCGTTTAAACTCTGGAGGAGCAACTTATCAACATAAAGAATCTCGTCAGTAAATACCGCAATGGCTAACCCTTCAAACGGAAAAAGAAATCGAAGTTAATCTCATTTAGTCGTTGTCTCTTTTTATTTTGTGTTAATTAGATTACTTTGTAGATAACTTAGCACAGAAATCGGAGGTGTTATTTGAAGATTACTGCAGGCAGAAGACACTTAAGTCTATGCCCGTTGTCACTCTATCGTAATTGCCTTAAAGTCATCTTTAAACTTTTGGTAAGCTATTTGTGCATGATGGTGTAGAGCAATGGAGGCTATGCGAGCAAATCTGGTTTTCTCGAATGGTCGGCAACAGGGACAAGTTCAGGAAACCTTCTCTGATGAGGAAGTACGGCAGCATACTACAAACAAAAATATACACTATAATTAATACGACCCCCTTGCCATTGTAGACGAATCATATCGGCAAGTGGGGGGCACGGAAACATCAACTTTAGTGGCTTTATTTTTTTTGTTCCGAATAGTAAAAAAAAACGTTATGAACATTATAAAGCAAATCATCTATTAAATAAATCTCATTCATATATCTAACACAACAAAATCTTCCAATAAATCCTAATTGTCACAGTTGAAAGATCAGATAGGGACAAACAATAAAAATGAGGAAATTAGAACAAGTGAAAGCGATCACTTCGTTATACGACATAATCATAAGTTTATTGGCTAAAATTCGAAACGCAACGAGTATTACATTAATTATATTTTATTACGTACGACTGGATCGTAATCACTAATGTCATTACCTACCTCAAAAGTTTCTATTTCTGTTGCTTTCTTTGTTTTCAACCTCTAAAGTCAGTTATTGCGTAGCCGTCGTACTATCAATGGCATAATTATTTTACTCGTTTATACCTTTTTCCCACGGAACTCGAGCAACAATTATAAATCGAACACACACACACACATATCAACATCGATATTATAATTTCTAATTAGTACTTCCTATTGTATCTGTAATACTAGCATAAACACTTACACGAAGGCGTGCTTTTGTATTAGAGAAGTATTAAAGTACTCATTTTAAACAGCTGTATAGCTCTTAACAAGCGTGTTCGTAAAATTCTTCTTGAGTTTTCTAATTAATTAGAACGGTAAAGATATAGTTTTATGATTGGATTAATTAGCAATTAGGTATAGGTTATATGTATGTATATTTTAATGGAAAATGATCACGTATCATTGCTTGCAATAATTACTTTTTTTGCAATACTAGATTCTGAGTTCGTAAACACATTTTTGAAGGTTATCTTCGTACACCTTTCTCCTCATACTAGTTTTTATTTTATTTATTTATACCAGTATGATCAGGGTGTAATAATGACTAAAACTATTATTAACTGCAAAAACTGAATACAGTTTAGCCGAAGATTGCATCCTAATCTCGCTGTTGGCCACCTCAGCCTCATTTCTGCAAATAAAACGTTCAAACCTTTTCATTTAAACCATCTTTTGGCACCATCAGCACTTGCAGGAAACTTCTAAGGTTTTCCTGGTAGGATAATTCAGATGCAGGATTAGGAATCTAGTTATCTATGTTAAGAGAAATCTGAAATAGATTGTCCGGGTAATGACCTGAAAAATCCCATGTGCCACTTGGGTCTTGTATGTAATCCCATTTACAGAAGTTACTATAATAAAGTGCTACTTTAAGTACCAGGTCGTTGCGAGGTATTCAATGGCAGTAAGGAGCTAATCTTCGGCTTTGAGATAATGATGCTTGCGGAGGTAAGAAGACTATCTATCAAAGAGTTTCTGTATTTGGTCTTTTCTTGTCCATTTCCACGTAATGCTTAGGTGCTAATGTTTCATCGGGTTTCAAATTTTGAATTTTAAAAATTTTTACAGCAAGTCCATGTAAATAAAAATATTTGCATATAGTACCTATACACATTTGTTCACCTCAGAGCGGGCCATGGGAAGTTACACTAGACGCATAGAATGCAGTGCGATGTGGCAATGCGTAGGCATGCGCCACGCAAGATCGCTCGTCGATCACGACATCACCCACCATACTCTTGCTCGATTTAAATTCAACTGAATTGTGTATGCATGAGTGTCGACGCTAGACGCAAGCTACAACGCGAAGGGGGGAATACGCTGTTGCAATTCACACTGCTATGGCCCGCTCTGAGGTGAACTAATGTGTATACCTATTGTTGCTCCGAAGGGTCGACCTGATATAATTCTTAAATTCTGTCAATTTCTCAAAAAAAACTTTCTGGCTCTTCTTTGGTGCACCATTTTTCATACGCTTTATTATTAGCCAAATCCACAAACAATGGAAAAATTGCTGACAGAATTTTTTGACAGCTATGAACGAGCCATTTTTTACCCATTTACACCAGAATTTTTTAACTTTAGTTGAAACTGACAAAACGACAATAATTCAAGCACCAAGCACATGGTTGCAGAAAAAAGTACAAAACAAATGGTACAAGTGCTGTTGGCTTCAAGAGGTCAATTAGTGACGATGTTTCTCATCGTATAACCAACTGGAAATACGATTCCTCCAGTCTTCGTTTTTTTTTTGAGGAGAAAGTTTCACGATCAAATCCTAAGAAGAGGTCCGATTGGTGTTAGAAACAGCCCAAAAATTGGATAGATATTAATTTTAATGAACAACCGTGACAGTCTGCTCCTTGAGACCCAAGGAAAATGGAGGGATGCTAAGGAAAATTGAATGGTCTTGGTAAGTTTTCATCCTCACTGCGCTCACCGGACTGGCGTTGTACGAATCCCGGAAAGACAATAAGTGGATGGTTATTGATGTCTATCATCATTATATAGTATCACCTTTTAATTTGTCAAAACTGGTACGTTTCCAAAACTGTTTTCCCCGATGAGCACTTTGAAGCGACTTTTGTGACGGATATGCTTCTTAATCATGATACTCAGAGAGTAGATTACTCAGAATTATCATGAAATAAGTACTCAACAACTAGTAACAAATTTTGCAAAACCTCAAGGCCGTCCTTCAAAAGCGGGCTCAACCATAAATATCTGCACAAGTACAGTATCAAATTTAAAAGCTTTGCATAAAATCTCATTGCCTTGATATTCTAATATAAATTTGACGAATGATTCATTAACGAATAAAAATAATTTCATCAATCACTGGTAACGACATATCTCTAGTCATAATCTAAATTATATAAAATTGGTAATTCACTAAATTAAGAAATAAGTGTTAGATAAGAATACTCCAGCAGATTTAAAAAGGAAAGATGGATGATTATTAAGTGCAAAATTTTGTCTATGGATGTGTGTACATATACAGGGTGGGGCACCACATTCGCCTCGGTTGACATACAAAAAACGGTAATACATATTTAAAATCTTTTTGTTGAAACATGTGTAGGTCCATTGGGAGCACGTTCTAAATTATTTTGAAATATACAGGGTGTCCCAAAAGAAAGTTACACATCAAAGTTATAATTTAAATGGAACGCCATGTATATTATTGTATATTTCGATGACAAAGTATGTAGGTTCAACAGCTATTTTAACAATTTTTGAAAATGTAGATCAATATTTAGAATGAGTACCTAGCGTATGTATTTAAGTAAGGTGTTTGCTTGCTTTTCAAAAATAAATCAGACAAAATTAATATCTGAAATTAGTGTCATCATGTCAAAGCTACCTTGATTTAACCAAATTTTTAGTATATAATCGCCATTTAAAACACTGAATTGACTTTTACAAAGAAACTATAAGAGATAGCTAGAGGGTACTTTAATAACATTTAAAAGAGAAATAAAATTAAAATCGAATGACGATGTTAGATACAGGATGTTCCATTTAAAATAAGAAAGTTATTGAGCATTAATGGTACCCACAGTTGGACGTAAGATTTTCTCCACCCTGTATAATTTTTAGAAAACATACATATTTTAGCATTAGATGTAATGGTTGTGCTAATGAAGTAATACAACTTGAAACAAGTAAGTTAAATATGTACGCCAGGTACTCATTCTAAGTAATGATCTACATTTTCAAAAATTGTCAAATACCTCAGAAAATATTGAATCTAGGTATAGGGAATATAACAGTAACTTGCCTTTATTTAGTCTGCATCGTCGAAATATGCATGGTGTTCCATTTAAATTTTGATAACTTTAATGTGTAACTTTCTTTTGGGACACCCTGTATATTTCAATATAATTTTAGAACATGGTCCTAGTGGACCTACACATGCTCCAACAAAAAAATTTTAAATATGTGTTACCGTTTTTTGTATATCAACCGAGGCGAATGTGGTGCCCCACCCTGTATATTGTTCGCAATAGGAAAAAAACTACTGACAAAAGAAGGCACGAAGAAATCTCTTACGAAAAGTAGTCCTTAATATTTATTTGAATTGTAGGGAGCATTTCAAGTTTATAACGTCTAGATTAAGTTAATTATAAGATCTATAAGAGTAATTATATTGGACAGTACAATTAACAATAAAGTACCCCCAGTAAGTCCTACAATACAATAAAATTGTACTGCTACGGAATTTGAATCCTCTATAATTAGCTATTTAACATCTTTATCAAAAACGTAAAAGCAGTAAATCGAATCCTTAAACTCGATTAAATCTAATTCTATTCGAATACACACACACACAACAACAGCGAATCGTATATACCAGATGGAACATTTTATTATCGGGGAAAGAATCCGAGGAACTAGTCCCGTGGAAACTTAATCCCTTTTAACCGCGTCCCGTCCCTTCTTCATTGATATCTCCCTCCACGATCACCGGTCGCCAGGGTTCGACATCCTCGACGGAGAGAGGCAATAGTTTGCGAATCATGTCCGACAGTAAATCATGACATTACAGGGGCAACACAGCATCAGGAGTATCGGCAGCAACCGAGCGGTCGAGGCAAAACACGCGCTCACCCGGCCGCACACACGTCGTAACTTATCAAAGGCAAATACGTTCGTAAATTGCAGCATCACACGCTGCGCTTTCTGTTGCATTATTGCATGCACGTACGGCAACGAAATAGCAGTCATCTCTTTTATGTACGTATGTATACATACACTAAGGGAAAAATAACATACGATCACCGAGAAGATGATGTGCTTTAGGGATTTGAGGATATCATCGGGTAATATAGTACTGAAAGTATATAGGTATTATTTACAATGAAATGATCTATTTCGCGTACATAAAAGAGATAATATAAAATGTAGTAGTTCGTAAAGGTCTAGGAATCGTATGTGTTTGGTTTTCAAAGAGACATCATCACGGTATGATAGGAAAATTTCATTAGTGTAGTGTGATAAAATCGATAAATCAATTTTATTATTATTATTATTATTTCGTCGTATTCAGCTTTAGTAATATTACTTTGACAACCGAAACAAATATTTGAGTTATATCATTGTAAACCTACTCCATTACAAACACTTCGCTAGATAAATTATAATATGCTGCTAGAAAAATGATTCATCTAGGATGCGAAAGAATATATTAAGGCAGTAACCATCTGGGAGTGAAGCCTTCGACATATCACCCAATTCATTTGGATCAAGAAAACTGTATGTTATTGCCTGATATCGATCAGCATTTTCGAAAAAATATGAACTAAGTACCAGTTAAACCAAAATTCAAACAACAAAAATGTATCTTTGTTCGGAATAAGGTGAAAGCTGGATGATCTTCGCGTGGGTCTTTGTTTTCAACCTCTGCTACAGCCATCAATCAAAATAGTTAAATTTAAATTATGGCGGAACGATAGGAGCTGGGTTTCAATTCTCCGGAAAGATGGTGACATTTTTTCGGAGAGTTGAAAATCCGGATCGACTTACCATTCGCTGTTGGGAGCAAAGTGATTAACAGCGCGGCATTATAAAAGGGGGTATAATGCTGTCACAAAGCCACACATAAAAAAAATTCTTTGGTTAATAGAAACTTATGGAGGTGAAGACCCAATTCCCGATACATAGTTCGCCAAGTTTATGTAGACAAACAAGTCTGACCCAACAACGCTGACCCAAAGAGGAACAGTGTTGGATACTGTTATATAATATTTTGCAACAAAAGCAGAAATTTAGATTAATATTGCTTGTTTATCAAACCAGATACTTCAGATTTTGTCTACAATTTAGCAAATAATATAAAATCTAATTTAGTCTGACTTGCCTAAATACACACATTGCCCTCAGGCTCGATTAAAGAGGGTCATAATGATGATACTGGAAATATACTTTATCTTTGTAGATTTCTAGGAATTTCTTCTTTCAATAGCTAAAATATAATATTTCAGTAAATATATTATCAAGATTAAAAGCTACCCTTTGGTTTCTCATGATGTAGTATCACACTGAAACATATGCAAGCAAAATACTTCCTGACTAGAATCACTCAATAGGAAAACCAATGAAATCTGAAATATAGAAGAATCTTAAGAGCCATGACAATTCAAGTTGGCAACTAATTTAAGCAATCAGAAAAGTTTTAGTAACGTCTTCAGTACACAATGCACCATTAGCGATATCTGAAACCAAATTATACAAAACGTTTTACTCAATAAGACCAATTTTTCTTTTTAAACAATAGAAAACCATCGCCCATCGACATGACACCGAAAGGAATGACTTGCCTGAATAAGAGAATGTTATAACTAATACAATTGAAAGTTAAGTCAAGATTACAAAGTTCGCCAGTGGAATTCAGAAACTCTGAAATAGTATTTATCCCAAAACTTAAAAAACTAACGATTATCTCTTTCTCCAGATCAGTAAGTTTCTTACCACTCTTCTCAACTTTTTCGGAAGTACTACAGCGAATAAATTCATATTTAAAATCTATTTCCTTTTATTAATTTGATCTTTGTTAAGAACAATCAACGACACCATACTGCTATCGGATAATGTACGAGGCATTTTAAGAACAGCAAGACTGTTCGAAAATCCTTTTACACACCAGAAAAAAATAGGTAAGTAAACACTAGTGTTGTAGTAATGTTTATAATCTTACGAAACAGGATAATTCTCGTTTATTTGTTGATCTTCAGAAAATTTGGTTGAAAATATCTCAAAATGAACTCATTCATGTTTTATCATCGGTGTAATAGAAGTTCGTCAAGAATTGCAAATAATCAAAAATGATGCCGAGTTATAGTCAGCAAAATAATTCCACCCCACAGCGATTCTTCTACGTTCAATTTACACCAAATTGTACACAAGACTAATTTCAATACCATGCAGATGTGTAGTCATTAGAGAGAGAGAGAAACTGAAATCATATTTGTGGCAATCATACAGTCATTTGTATGTATCTCTAGTAGAATGAAAACACACAACACGATCTATAAATAATCAATAAACAAACCAATATAATATACTTTAACAGTAGGGTTGTTTTTAAAACAAAATATTAACTTAAATTTTAAATAAACAAACTGCACTCGAAGAATTTTACAATAATACATATGACTAAGTATAATCAAATACCGATCAGTTTATTGAGTTTATCAACATTTTTAAATTTCAAGGGCTTTTCGGGCTTCTATCGTCATTTTATTGGCATGTTAAATGGAAACTTTTTGCGTTGAATATTGCATGTCATAGGAAAAACATTTTTTATTTAAGAATTTTTTTGTAACCTTTAGGTGTACGTTTTTAAATTCATGCTTCATTTTGTTAGAGCCTGCAGGAAGTACAATCTGGGGATTTAGTATTCTGAATCATACCAAGTAGCATATGCATGTTTTTTGGGACTATTCCTATATACTGCTTATGTGCCCAAAAATTACATACGCGACATTTTATCATAGTTTCAAAAACAATTTAACCGCAAAAAGGCAAAACCAGTCCTCCTCATCTATTTTGATAACTAGTATTATAGAAGTATTATTTTCTTGGAACGTTGTCATTCTTGTTTTAAATTATTATTCTTCGAGATTCTGCTCTTGTCTCCAGATTTCTTTTTTTTTTATTATTGTATGGACTTGATGTTAATATTTCTTTTTGAGCTTTTTTGTTTAAATGTGCATCAAGATCTTTCTTGTTGTTTTAGGTAATGGGCTTACTTGACTGATAGGAATAATATGAACCAGAAAAAATTGTCATGTCAACTGGTTACGCACTTTGTCATTGCTGCCAGAATATAGGCTTCCTTAAGTAATTGGGTAATTTCAAACAGTGTGACTTTTTAACCTGGAGTCAAAGTACACACCGAGTGTAGTACACTCAAAACACATGTCCAAGTGATATCAAACCAAACGTCAAGTAATGGAAATATTTTCTGCTTGAACTTCCTCTTCTAAAAAGTCTTCATAAAACTTTGTACAGTCTATTTAAAAAGTTGTCCACTATATACACCTATTCACCTACTTTAAATTATTATAGTGATCACATTTTATAAACCTCATTGAAATATGTTGTGCCATATAAGATTTAAAAACTTCAAGAGACCATTATGTGTCTATTGAGACACACTTCCGCAGAGATTGATGCGACATTCCGTCTGCAACATGTTCCGTTATTCTGATCTATACACAAAGTAGGATGTATTACATAAGTTATGTATGTATGTATATATACTCGACTACGGTAACAGATATATAGAACGGTCGACTGAATATAGAGCGTAATAGTAGAACCTTGGATGATCTATAACGCTTCATCAACTATGCAAATCCATTTTGCTGAAATATATGCCTTTTGCCGCAGTCCATTTCGTTAACTATCAGGTGATAAATATTTATTAAATTTGTCGAAATTGTTTCAGACAGGTCGGAGATATGTGTGCTACGTAGGTAGATATATATTTGTTTGAAATGTAATATTAAATAATCCTAAAGTTACAAATTCTAGATAAATTAGAACGTATATGAACGTATATGTTGAATACATTATAGGAGAAAAGATGTTATTCATTCAAATACAAAAAGTAAATCAAAATTGGCCTTATACACAACTAAATTTTGTAGGTAAGGCCAATAAAAAAAACAAGAATAAACTTGCTCATAAGGATTGTAAATGGGATCAAAGCGCTTCAAATATGAAGTTAAGTAAGCAACACCAACTCTAATGCAAAATATGTGCATTTCATTATGTTAGTAGCTTTGCTTTGGTCTGGTAATAAGTTATGAGAAGTTTGTTAATCATCAATTTGTAGTGTGTCCTTGCAATATCATTATCGCGACAGCTCGGTTTGAGGCAGTTTTCACAGGTTTTCAATTGGTAGTTTCGTTTTCAAGAGAATGCTACAAGGCAATGAAATTGAATTAAATACTCATGATCAAGAGAGAACAGAATGTCCATCTCTTACAAACGATGTTTTGAAACAATCAGTTTATCAACAGAATCTACAAGAGTAGATTCAGATTACTTGAATTTAAAGCCTCCAAAATAATTTTCCTCACTGGTACTTATGGTCGATGCTGATTATCTTGGTTATCGCAGAATTGGTGGGAAATAAGTTCTAAGGGTGCTGTGCACGTTACAACAGATGACTATACAAGCTGTCCCTTTCGAAGATTCTTGAAGAAGGATAGAAGATTTCAATATTTTTCTTGTCCCAATTTGTACGGGTCGGCGTTTGTAAGGGTCGGCGTTCACCCTATAGCGTCGACCCTTAAAACTCTTCGGCTGCACTACCCAATCCCTGGTTTCATAGTTCCAGGGCAACGGGCGTGGCGGGAGTAGACTTCGTATATAGGGGAGGATGCTTGGGCGTAGGCATGGGCATACGCTCCGGTGTCCGGCCGCTAACCGTCGGAATATACGGTGGGTAAGTGAGGCACCCTACGGCGCTTACCTAGAGAACTCTGCAGCTGCACTACCCCATCCTTGGTGGCCACACTCAGGGAAACGGGCGTGGCGAGAGAATTTGGCGAAGATAGTAGGGGAGGATAAAAGTCGGTTCGCCGAGGAGTAGTCCGCCCGCTGGTTGTCTAGTTGGGGAAACCTTCGGTTTCATCCTAAAACAACTCGGTGATTCTGGGACCCTACGGTTTCACTGTAGCTGCCGCGGATACTTGATCGCCGGAGGGGCGAAAGAGTTGGCGCGGTTGGCATTTTGGGGCAGGGCTTTTGCCCGGCCGTCCCCGTAGTTCAGGCTTAATTCACGGGCGGGCTGGTTGTACCTCACGGCCAGATTCCGTTTCCCACGCTTGGCCGATAGTAGCCATCCGCAAGGAGGCCTAGGCCCCGTGGGGTTAGATGTTATAGATGTTATAGATAGGAGTTCGCTAAAGCGTCTCCAACGGTGACCCGTCCAACGTTGACAAGAAAACTTGTCTAACATGGGTAGCACGGGGGAGAGGAGCCCACCGGTTCGCCGGGCCTCTCCGTGAGGTGTCGGTCTCGTGCGGGCAACTGGTTTCGTGCCTCTTTGTCCTGAGGAGTGTGTGCACCTTCCCTGACGCCGCATACCTAACGGTCGGTCGGCAGCTGGGTGCCCCTCTGGGGTCCAGCAACCACTTACGTGTCCCAAGTTGTATTATTACAATGCTTTTTAGATGATCAGGATATGTTGATTTCAAAAATGCTGTGTAATTTACTATTGGACTTTCTTCGAATTTACTGACCCACTCCCTACCAAAAAAGATTTGTTTTCTGACGGCTCAAGTCAAATTGATGTGCCTGTACGTTTGTTGACTTGACCAAGATGGACAGAATTACAATTTCGACCATAAGTAGTAGTTAGAAGGTTTGATGATATGTATATTAGATCTAGCAGTTGTTAAATTGTGAAATATGATTTTTTAATGTAACCCCAAATAGATTTCATAAAAGAGATGATTTAAGAAGATTGTAGTTTAGAGATACCTTGTAAAATTCTTTGCTGATATCTAATGGGATTTTGGAACAATATTTCTCTTCTTACGTGGCTTTCTTCACCTTCTACACTGTACATTGCCAGTATGGCGTTGTTGAATGTTCCAAGCAACAACCAAATTAACGAAAGGGAATAGATTATAAATATGAATTCATTTGTTGCAGTTGTTCAAGAACGGGTATTGATGGTTGACAAGGAACTTATCGATAATTTTTTCCAGTTTTGGGATAAATATTCAGCTTTGTAATCTTGGCTTAATTTCTTTTTCAGACCGTTCCTTATGATTGCTGCTATGTCGATAAGTGGTGCTTCTGTGTTATTTACAGAGGAGAATTGATTTTGTTAATGGTTTGTTATTCAGTAGAACTTCCGAAAAATTTGAACTTGAAATTATCGCATATCTCGGCACTGCTTTAACGAAGTTAATTAATTTATGGATTGGGAAAGTTTCACCACCAGCTAGCGTCCACTGTTCCCTTCCAGTACCCATTGTTTTTACTTCACCGACTGCGTATATATACAGATCTACATACATATTATGTATATATGTATTCTGTATGTATTTAACGTTCATCGACACAATAACGCCAAATCGACAGCTCTGAATTGTCCACAAATATAATTTATGTTTATGATGAATGTGAAATTCTGAATACGATAATAAATCATTTGTTTGTAAACGGGATTATCATCGAATAAAGTAACGAAATAGGGATAGTAAATAAATTTGCCGTTCCGAACATATTATGCAGTCACACCGGATATAACAAGGAAGATTGAAGTTTCAGGAGTTAATTTGATGGTAAATTGGTTGCGTAGATTTAATCAAAGTGTAAATCTCTTTCTCTCTCTTTTTCTTTATAGCTGTGAGTTATATTGTTTCCTTGTTAAACAAACTTTAAGATGCATGTAACATTTTTTTTAAGTTATACCACAAAATAACCACCTAATTTCTTCTTGAGAAAATCTATGCTATCCAGAAATGTTTGTATTGATCTGTTATGTCTGTTAGTTTTTCTCTACTTTAAAATGTAAAGCAAGTACTCTACATCGTGTAACCACACTTTCACCTTTTTAATTTAATTTAACCGCATACAAATGAAACTGTATGCGGTATATCCTACGTTACATAAAACAATAATTTCAATATTAACGCCTAGTTGAAAGAAAATAAAAGCAGTTACCACAGAAATACGTTTGTCTTCCTCCTGAATGTATATATACGTATGCTAATCGTTTGCAAATATTATTCACAGGTCACGAGTAATTTACTATTCAAATATTAGACGATCATATGATAATTATCCTTTAGCGCATAATACCTGCTCGATATGAGATCTTAGGTTTTGACGCCAAGCTGAGCGTGCATGTAATATCGTGTAACTAAAATGTACTATACATGACAAAGTTAGTGTCTCAGTACCTGCCCAGTGCTCTAAGTGCTTGTAGCACTCTTGAGAAACTCATTATATGAAAATAAATTACGGATTGACTAAAACTCAAATCTGTAAACTGATCTGAATTTAGAGTTGCTCTAGATTGTAACACACATGAAATCTGTGTGCGGCCAAAACTCCAACTGTTCATAGTCTTTAAAAAGATTATTTGTCAAAAAGATACTGACAAAGAAGAGTTTGACAGAATAGAAAAAATCGCTGAACCATAAATGTTTCGCATGAATGAACCGGAACCGTCACACTCCATTGCCTTTTGGGGATATAAATACCACTGCATAATGCCAGACTAATCAGTTCTTATTTGGTAAACCAAGAAGACACTACAAAGAAGATGTTGTTCGAGATTCTACCTGCAGTAGTATACCAGCTGTGCACGCCGGGATTTGTGGAGTTACCAGGAGAGTTGATCGCCGGGATTTTGAGGTAAGTGTTTTTTAATTTAATAAAATTTTTTGTGTTGCTTTGGTCTTTATCCAACTGTTCTTCTTGGTTTGCAGATACTTGGATCCTGAATCCTTATTGAACGTTGTAAGAGCTTACAATGTATGCAAGAACGTCTGCTTAGGAGATCCTGTTTTGCGTCAACGATTGAAGACGCTCCTGAAGGAGAAGAGGAGAGAAGAGGTCGAGAGAAGGATCAACCCTGCGTTAGGAGTGATCGTCACGAGAAGAGAGCCATCGCGGATGTTTGGTAGAAACGCAGAGAAGATTGTCGAGTCACGCCCTGCTCCAGAACGAGAATGTTTAGCTGGTGTGGAGAAGCAGTTCTTCAGATGCAAGAAGAGGAAGAGTAAAGACGAAGTCCAGCCGACGAGGAAGAAATGTAATTATAGATTGTAAGTAGTGTTGTAAATATATTTTAGACTATATATTTGTTGTATGTATATTATATTTTAGTGTTGATTAAATTTTTCTAACAAATCTAAAGCTATATGTTTTTATCATCACATAAGTTCGATGAAGTTAGCACATAATTTAATTTTCCTCTATTAAAGTATGCTAAGATTTAGACTTGAAAGTTTAATACATGAAATATCTGACCAAATATATTAGATGTTCCAACTTTTCTTTCGAGACGCATTCAAAAAAAATATTCATTGTAAAATTGGTCATCTTTTTATAAAGTTATACAGGATGACATTGACAAAAAAACACACATGAAATGTGGAGCCCACATTGAACGTCTGTGTGGTGGGCTCCATGGCTTTATGTCATATGCAGACGCAATGAAATTAACTTGTTTGCCAAACTTCAATAATATAGAAAAGTTGTATATAAATGGTGTCAAAGTTTATAAATGGTATAAATTTTCTGCAGATTATCTATACAACAGTGTGTGCAGCCGAAGCTCCGATTGTTCATAGTCTTTCAAAGATTATTTGTCGAAAAGGTACTGACAGAGAACATTTTGACAGAATAGAAAAAATCGCTGAACCATAAATGTTTCGCGTGAATGAACCGGAACCGTCACACTCCATTGCCTTTTGGGAATATAAATACCACTGCATAATGCCAGACTAATCAGTTCTTATTTGGTAAACCAAGAAGACACTACAAAAAAGATGTTGTTCGAGATTCTACCTGCAGTAGTATACCAGCTGTGCACGCCAGGATTTCTGGAGTTACCAGTGGAGTTGATCGCCGGGATTTTGAGGTAAGTCTTTTTTAATTTAATGTATTAATTTTTTGTGTTGCTTTTTGATATTTATATTGATGTTTCTATTTATTTCGCAGATATTTGGATCCTGAATCCTTGTTAAACGCCGTAAGAACCTATGGTGTTTGCAAGGATGTCTGTTCGGGAGATCCTCTTTTGCGTCAACGATTGAAGAAGCTCTTGAAGGAGAAGAAGAGACAGGAGGTTGAGAGGAGGGTCAATCCTTCGCTTGGAGTGACTGTGACCAGGACAGAGCCAGCGAGGATGTTTGGAAGAAACGCAGGGAAGATTGTTGAATCACACCCTTCTTCACAACGGGAATGTTTAGCTGATGTAGAGAAGCAGTTCTTCAGATGTAAGAAGAGGAAGAGTGAACACGAGGTACAGCCGACTAAGAAGAAATGTAATTATAGATTATAAGAAGTATTGTAGATATATTTTGGACTGTATATTTTTGTATGTATGTATATTATATTTTAATGTTAAATAAAGTTGTCTCACCAATTTAAATCTTACATATTTTCTTGCGCTATAGTAGTTTCTTTTTTAAAATTTATTTGTAATTCTAGTAATTAATGATAGAAATTTTGAATAAATTGGAATAAATCTCTAATTCTAAGTAAAGGAAGTTAATTTTATATTTGTGTCTTTCCACTCTCCCCTATATACAATGAGTGTTTGCTCTGCTAATAAACTTCCAGGAAACTCCACAGACAGTGTATGTCAGGCAACTGTATGGAGGCCAACCGTGTCTGCTCTTGATAGACAGTGATGGCTAACGTTTATGGAGACGAACAATGTTGGCTCTCTTTAGAAACGGAAGAAGTCAGAGTCCAAGTAATTTATAATTGAAATAAATACCCTAAAAGTTCTGCTTCTATAATCGTTAGCAATGAAATTGAAAACAATATTGTAGATGGCAAAGATGCGGGTGATGAAGAAGACGGTTTTGCTGGAACCAAGGTAAATGATGTCTGTTACTTTTTATAAGAAGAAAACCTGATAATAATAATTGATGACATTCTTAGGTTGATTTCGAAACACAAGTCCTACCGAAGTCATTAAATTTCTCGCTGTGCGTAACTCACTAATGTCTCACCCTCGACTAGTAATACTCGACAATTTTATTGTTGGTCTAACGGCCAAAACTAAAAAGTGTCAAGGAGAGTGGTCAATATACATATTTCTGGAATTTAAACAAGACAAGATGATGCGGTCACAGTGCAAAATTTTTTCGAACATTAATGATGAAGGTGTCTCAACTTGGAACTTGGAACAAATTACAGTAGAATCCGCTTATAATGGATTTCAGAGGACTAAGCAAAACAGTCCATTATAGGCGAGTGTTCATCTCATCCGAATAATTACTAATAAAATTTATTTCCACGTTTTTATTAAAAAAAGATAATTCTATAGGATATACATATCTCTATATAAGATAACTCTGATCTACATACAGTTGTAATAATACATGAGGACGAAAATACAAACAAAAAACTTATTGTAATACATGTATGTTACATACATAGTAGTAGGTATCTACGTAGACACATATAGGTGTACATATTTAACATTAGGTACATGTTATGGAAACTGGTAACTGGTAACATTTCATCAATTCTCACATATTCGTCAAACTTGCTTAGAACCATTAAGTTACTGATGTTGACCAGTTCACTCTAGGGTATATCATCTTCTGCATCGAAATCCATTGCTTCAGGATTATAATTTATTAGACCAGCATGACGATAGCAGTTCGTAATTGTTTCTGAAGAAACACTTGCCTATGTAACGCTTAACAAATTCACAGCATCTAAAAGAGTTACAGCTCTTGTAACATCTTTTTCCTGAAGTGCCGTAATTTGCGTCAACATTTGTTTTCTATAAACTTTTTCAGAGAAACGAATGACACCATGGTCCATAGGTTGCAACACTGACGTAGCATTAGATGGAAAGAAATGTAGCTTAATATTATGAAGGTCAACATTTGAATGAGCAGGACAGTTATCAACCAGCAATAATATTTTGCGTCTTGTTGTGTAAGCTCTCTGTCCCATTTCTTCAAATAATCAATAAAGATTTGTGAAGTCATCCATGCTTTTTTATTCGCATAATAATCTACAGGTAATATTTTTAGATTTTTAAAACATCTAGGGTTTAGAAACTTTCCTAAAAGAGAACAGACAGGTATGAAGAAGGTACAAGTTACATTATTGTAAAAAGACCTATACACTTACCAATAATAAATAGTTTTCGTTTTTCAGTACCGGAAGCATTAGCACAAACCATCGCTGTCTTATCTGGCATCATTCGGTAGAAAATCTATGTTTCATCGGCATTAAAACGTCGTCCAAAGAGCAATCTTTACTTATAGCAGGCCAAACTTTGGAAATCCAATCAACAGTTACATTTCTGTCCACTGAAGCTGACTCACCACAAACTTTTCCAAAAACAATATTGTGTCTTTTTTAAATATATCCAGTCACCCTGAACTGCATTTAAAATCATCTTGAATCATTCTCCCGAATTCCTCAGCCTTCATTTGTAGCATTGGACCACTTACGGGAAAATTATTCGCTCTTGTTTGCAAGAACGATTGAAATATCAAGTCATTTACTTGAGGGTGTGTAGAAGAGCGCATTTTCTTCTTTTTATCATTGATTTTCCAATTACAATTTTTTATTTTGTCGGGGTTCTTCCATATGTTCGAAACAGTAGATTTCTTCAGCTTCATGGTCGTACAAATATTTGCTTGGGTCATTCCTTACTCAATTTCACTTATTATCGTAAACTTTTCTTGCATTGTAAAGCATTTTTTACCTTATTCAGACATTTTCACGACCAAATCTTTGCAGCGAGGCACACTTGTCAATCCCCTAACAAACACTGGAAGAGCGACATCAGTTCGCGCGTCTCAGCTTCTGTTCGATTGCGTCATATAATTCGGGAAAGTACCCAATCGCTCCGCTTGTAATGGACATAATAACGAATTTTAGTTGATTATAAGCGAAAGTCTATTATAAGCGAGTTCATTTCAACCGAGGATTTTACACGTGTTTGTGCCGGGACTTTAAAAAAGTGTACATTATAGCAGAGTTTTTATTATAAGCGAGTTTATTATAGGTGGATTCCACTGTATGCATCAAGTTGTAAGATAGCTGTTTCACACATCTTTGAAAATTAAACAAAAATGCGTTTGTTTGAGTTATTCTATTTTTCCTACAATGTGGAGGTCGGCATGTGCGAGTACCAAGACATAGTAATCGTACGACTTTCGATGAGGTGTCATGTTAATTATTTTAATATACTACCACCTATTCATATCAGTTAGGTTTTGACCTGGATACCATTGCGCCCCAGCCATCCAAAACTACAGATAATATTATTTCAGTCACTATTTTGGATACTATTACGGTTTTGGTGTTGTTGGATTTCTTCAGAGCTTTCATAAAGTTAGTCATCTTCTATTGTCTATTCTATTGACATATAGTGGTCAAGATGCTTGTGTTCTATTGCGAGTCCCCTTTTGAATCAGGGACAATGATAGGATAATTAGGCTCTCATCTCATATGTTATAGATTTAGATATCACTACTGAAGAGTTAATTAATTTAATTGTCATTTTCGTAAAGAGTGACATCAATTTTGTCACATACAGTACACATCACAAAGGTGACATATCTAAACATATGTGTATATAGTTACATCTACATAAATGTAAATGTACATAATAAATGACAACAAATAACATGGGATTATTTGGCATTTGAACTTTATGGTTCGAAATTTACGAGCAAGCGTTTTACGTGTGCATTTAGGAGATACGGACAAACGCTGTTAATATTAATTAGCACGGGGGTTTACGCTTGATTATATGCTCGACGTTCAGCCGTGATGTTAACTCTGTGTTAATAAAAAATACATATGTAGAAGATGCATTAATTAAAATATGAATTGCCTCGCTGTAATAGACATGGAACGTTGTAATACGACGCGATCGGTGAAAGTGTTTGTCGAACTCGTTATCGTCAGCTGTTTTGTTTTCAGGCATAGTTTGAAGACCCGTCCGGTTTTGTGTGCTATTAGTCTAGACCGATGAATTCGCGTTGCGTACGTCCTATTTTGTGCGCTGCCATTGTTTTGATCCCGAAAATATACACATGCAGCGAAACTAATTTAGTAAAATTGACGTCCTTCCAAATATTTGCCAAAACCCATAGCGATTATGTATTGAGAACAGGGTCGGACCCGGTTAACGTCTGTATGAAAATAAATATGTATCACCTTAATTATTTGTAAACAATAACAATGGAATACATAGAAATATGCATTTTTAGTTTTGTTGCATGTCCTACCTGCATTGTAAATAGTGACTAACAGATGCAACTAAAATATTGTAATCTGAGAGAAAATTAGGTCAGTACTCATAATTTAATAATGTAACGGTTGTTTGCATATTATGTCATACACTACAAAGACTATGGCTGCTTATACTAATCAAAGTTACACTTAGAAGATTACAAGATGCACGTATTTATATGCATGCATATATTTGGAGCAGTAAACTCGTTTCGTAAATAAATAAAGCGTTTTACTAGTACCACTTAACCAGTATACCAGTATTATGGTAGTAACTACACAACACCGTCTTTGTAGCGCATTAAAGTTTCACAACCGACAATGAAAAATGCACACAAACAACGCACACAGGCATGGATAGCTACACAAGTGTTAAACGGTATAAAATATCGTTAGAGCGCGGCGCTGAGCCTCCAGCTAAGGCCTTGTGCTCGGACCCATGACACGCCATCGTCGAAAACTTGATAAAAGAACTTGAACATGAACCGTGTAATGAGTTAACGTATCCAAATTGATCGAATCAAGTTACTAACTACATATGTACATATGTATATACATATACATTTTCATACATACCATATGTATATAATTTCGTAATAGTAGGCTTTAATTTATTAAATAGGCAGACTGCATGAATATCCAGGATCGGATTAACACTTTTGAAAGGTACTTAAGGAAATTCTGCTACATTAAAACATTTTCCACGATCTCTAGTGGAATTGCATAATTTTGTCTGCCATGTTGAATTATTAGGTTCAATTAATAAATATAAAAATATATAAGGTAAGTGCACTAAATACGGCATCGATTAATTAAAAAATGTAGCTTAAATATTATTATTTTCCGTTTTTGAAGAACAAAAAAAAATGTTTCTAAAATCTTACATTTTGTACTTATGTGTTCCAAATATCAGCTTCAAGTGTAGAAACAAACTTCAAAGCCATTTTAACTGCAATAATAAAAAAATGTATGCTTCTTGCTAAACATATTTATGTTAAGTCCAGCTCTGTCTTTACTAGCAAAAAAGTAAGAGAGCTTTCTTGAATGGTGGCTATTGTCTCTATTTTTTCTGTTTTCTGAAGTAGCGGACATTTATGCTGCAGTGATGCAAAGTCTCCAAGTGACGTTGATGTTTGCAAGAGGCCAAAAACTACACGATCTTGGAGGTTATGCTAAGCCTCCAGTTCCTTCTACATCTAAATCGGCTTGTTGATGCTTCAAAAAATCAACCTTTGAAAGAAATTTGCTATTGAAAAGGAATGTTCCTATTGCTTTAAAACTCTTCATTGCTATATTTATTGTTGTTGTTGTAATATAGGCTTTACAAATGAACTCACCTATTTCGTCAACCGTATCAGCGTGGAATGGATGAGCCGCAGTCCAGTCTTCCATTTCTTGGGCGTAGTCCGGATGTGGTTTGAAGAGTGTAGTGACAAGCAAGCTATAGAAATCCCATTACCTCCTGCCAAACCTATGATGTCAACATTTTGGATATGTGATGATAATGATGATTCTGATTATTCGCGTTCTGGAGGAACATAAATACCACATACCAAATTCTGGTTTGATCAAAATTTAACACTTTGTGAAGCTTAATATTTTACGCATTCCAATTCAGAATTCGGAATTGTTTAAAACTTATCGACATTTTCTTTGGTAAAATGTTTGATTCTAGCTCTACACAGCGGCTGAGGTTTCATCAAAGATAAAGTTGAATGTCTTTTATGAAAGCTGTTTCATTCACTTTCTGCTCGCTAATTTTTTTGTCTTCGAAAATGGATATTTTATGCTGTTCCTTACTGCTAATTGAAAAGTTATTATTTTTATATCTTTAGTGGTAAGCCTATAGAAGATTTTTTTCCTGACTAAATATTTTACTGTGAATTCTGGTTAAGCTAACCTAGAGCTAAGTCCAGAAGCATGTCTAGCTCTTCAAGAGGTATTATTTTACATAGTTCTTGATGGTTGATATAGGTGCATTGACTACATTGAAAGATTATGGAGGGATTAGTAAGCTCACCTTCTTCTTTTTGACTGCCAGTACAGCGTTCTTCTTTTTCACACGGTCCTATTGCTTCCGTTGCGGCA
This sequence comes from Holotrichia oblita, assembly GCA_023690525.1. Taxonomy (NCBI): domain Eukaryota; kingdom Metazoa; phylum Arthropoda; class Insecta; order Coleoptera; family Scarabaeidae; genus Holotrichia; species Holotrichia oblita. The sequence goes on along the minus strand of CM043018.1, from coordinate 21,545,134 downwards.
TCTGTAAGGAGAAAGAATAACTGCAATGAGTTCTATATATCATAAAAACACGGCTAACGCAACTTATACTAAAATGTAACTCTGTTCTTACTAATTTCAACAAAGAAGTGTTTGGAGGCAAAATAGTATTTAATAATGTTTAGTTCGAACGATTTATATATTTTCCTATATACATTAAGTTTTGGAAACCATGTAAGGTCAAGCTCCGCATGAGGGGTGTAGTTTCTTGAGAGCTGTGGGGTTTTACCTCTTAAATGCTGCGGGGTTTTGCCTCATCATCATTTAAACTCATTCTTCGACCTTTGTAAAAGAAAGAAGCGGCAGCAATGCACATAGAAATGCGTTTTGTCTTCACCTCCCCATCTATTTATTATTTTACAAAAAAATAAAGATATGCTTCAGTGTTTAGGACAAGGACCAGTAAATGCGTAATATGTAATTATGCGCTTATAGGAATGTAGTAATGTTTAGTTCAAATGAAACAACTACTTCGATCAATTTGATGGAGAAGTTGGAAAATTTTACATTTTTATCAAAAACTTCAAGAATAAAAATAAATAGAGCAGAATAATTCCTGTTGTAAGACAATTTGTTTCCTTAGCTTTCTTACCTTTTTTTGGAACTCTGAAACCGAAATCAGCTTCGTAATAACGTTTGTATTTACATATGTGAGTACCATAACATACATACATCGAATTGGCCTTGCAGAATAATTAACCTGTATATACATACGTGTTTCGAGTTTCTATAGCCTCATCAGTACACGTCGTGATTAAATGTGCAATATTAGATAAATCTCGACACTTCGCACTAAATGTAAGGTGGTTCCATAATATCTATCTCGTAAGCAGTTTTCTTTACTGCATCTACTAACTAAATAGACCTCCAAAAGATGTTGATGTCCCTCGCGGTAAGACGCCGCAATTAGAGAAATCTGCATATTAGATATGGATATCCTTTAATTGTCGCTATCGAGCAACGGCACTAGTTAGTAGTAACTTGTTTATGTATCAGCTATGTTAAATTGAAGAAAGAACTACATTGTTGTTTAGTGCGTTTAGTTTCAAAGACTGTAAGCTGTAAATTACAGATAAAACATCGGTCACACCAACACCACAATGTTTTATTACTCGGGGCACGTGTTTCGAGAGTGCATGGGGTTTCGAAACATATGTCCTGAGTGATCAAACGTTGTAACGTTGGTGTTACCGATGTTCTATCTGTAACATTATTGATTAGAAAAGGAAATGGATGTAAATTGATCAAACTCAAAATGTACACTCGGTACGACTTAATCTTCGAACGATTTTAATGAGTTACCTTACTAAAATCGTTCGAAGATTAAGTCGTACCGAGTGTACGTCACTATCTAACTGTCTATCTCAGAGAAAACTGAATGTATTGACAAGAAACGGTAGTCGATTTTGTCAATTTTCTCAAAGCTATGTTGATTGTACTTCGGTTATTTCTGCACAAAACATTTCAATTAATAACCTGTGTATGAATGCGGGTGGTCAGTAGAATAAAAGACGAAAGGTAAAGGATAAAAGTACCACACATACAATTAAATTTATCCGGCAATTTGAATAAGAATTCTCTCGAAAATTACTGCATTCGGGAAAAAAATACGCGTACCTGCTTTAATGGCTTTTGCACAGCAATGTATGGTGCATAACATTATTATTTTATTTTCTGTTAGATATAATCAGAATATGCAGATCCGTGTGTATACGAGCGATAAAATAAGGACCCTCAAACAGAAAATTGCCCTTCTTAAATAAGCTTGCCAATTAAAATTTTGAAATTTAAATTTTTGGAAAATTCTCGAAATAAACGAATTAAGGATACAAAATAATATCAGTAAATTTTTGAATTATTCTCAAGGCGAAAATTGGTAACACAGATTCCGATAAATGATATAATAGAAGATCTAGATGATGGAAGGAAGGACGATAGAGGAAACGTTAAATTTGAACAAACGCAGAATAATGTTAAGCTTAAATTAAAGACTAATAAACTAAAAATTTATTCTTAACAAACTTTATTGTGTTCAAAACACTAATAATCGTAAATGGTAATCAAATTTTATAAAAGTAATATGTTAAAAGCGATCGTTATGAAGAAAATCTTCTTGAAGAAGCTATAATAACTCATCGAATATACCTTCTTCATTAAAATCCTGTCCTGTACGTATATATGGCTAAATTATGCTCATTGTTGCGCGTAGTATTTATTCTAATGAGGGCATGGCATGCGAAGATTATTAATTTTAAATCTGTGTCGCGTGAACGAAGCCCGTGCTATCGTTTGTTATTGTTGTCACTGTCGCAACGCCAACACTGTCGCGGCTGGAACAGGCAAAGAAGGCTTTCCGATTTTTCATTTCTAAATAAGAAAGAGAGAACCTTGATAAGGTATTACCTCCTGAAATACACGAATGTGTGTGTTAGAGGTGAAGGTATATTTCCCTTCTCCTTATCTCGGTCATTATCTAGATTGTTCTCTTTCTATAAAGAAAAAACAATCAATAACAACACATCGGGGTGCAAAGATACTCGGTTAAAACTTTTCTAATTTCGAGGATTAAAGATTTTCCAAGATTAGTAAATATTATGAATAATTTACCGCACAGTCGTTCGTAACATTTTAATAACCATCAGCGAAAATGACCTGGATAGATGACCTACTATAGTCACGGAAACCACAAATAAGCATTAGCGTTATGACATAGCTTTATGACTTAATTTATTGTGATAAACACACTATGCCGGAGAAAATTCAAACATGCAAGAATAACGGTGTTGGAAAACAGATATAACTTAGACAAATATATCTCTATTATGACAGAAAACATGTCACAGTGTACATTTTATATAAATTGTGTATTCAATATGTTGTAGCGTTTTATTTTTTTTTTTTATTATAATGGATGGATCCTTCTGCTGTAGCAGTGAATTTTCAAAGATCTATACCAAAAGTTGGATAAAAATAAGATGATGACCTACAAGCGACAACTCCACAATTAAATGGAGATTCCATCTGTCAGGCATGGATATCTATGTCATATTAGGTTTTTAATGTGTGTTCGACTTCATGTTGTCATCAAAAGTGCCATCTAAAAAGATAAAAGTGTTCGTTTACGTTGTTTTATTTTTTTGACAAGGCTTTTATTCCATTATCTTCTTTTTATGGACATCAATAATATTACAGATATTTCTTCAAGAATGTTATGCTTCGCATATTTTTCTAAATTACTACACAGTTATATGCGATAAAACTGAAATTAACTCAAATGTCTATCAGCTACATTAATGCGTTTCAAAAGAATATTTAATAGCAGTAACACTTAATTTGTGTACTTAAATTACTACGGGTGCATATAAGTCAAGATAAGAGAGTTATCAACAGAAGGCTAATTTAAATAACGCTTGATATGAGTTTATGTGTATATAGTATATGGAGACTCGCTTTACATGAATTTTGGTACTTGTTGAATGATATATGTATATCCACGTCATATTATAATAACTGGTTAATATAAAGTGAAATACAACTGCTTCGGTACCTACTGTTGAATAACATAATGTAAGTAACACATTATTTTGATAAATGTGCCGTATGAGAGTTTATTGAGTTGCAAATTAAAAGTAGTTTGGTTTAGAAACTGGGAAGTACATACAACCCAGTTAGTTACACCTTACACCTTACTTTACAACTTTCTATAAGTTTTAGCTTCCATTACACTATCTTGTTTCAATGGAGAAAAATACAAAATTTAATCATCATAGTTTTTATTCTTCATCTCTTTGAACGTTCTGATTAATGAAAAATCATCAACAGAAAAGAGGACGAGGATAGGACGAATTTAATGACTACACCCAGAGGGTCAGGTATGTGGCGGTATTAACAAATTCTTAGCCTACAATCGAAGCAAACAAAATTTGAAATTCAATTTTTTTATTATTCAACATACTCTCCTCTTAATTGGATACATCTATTACAACGAATCTGTTACGCCTCTAAATTATTCAAAAAGAAATTTTTATTTTGCTCTGCAAATCAGGTCTCTATAGCTTCTATCACGTATTCTTTGGAAGAAAATTTTCGACCTTGTAAACTTTTTTTCAATTGAGGAAAGAAAGAAACTGAAGCAAGAACTTTTCCAGTAGATTCTTCAACACGAAACTTCTTAGGCCCTAGAGTGTACAGAGAGTCAGTCTGTTGCAAAAGATTTGTAACAAGCTCTGGTATTTAGTTGCCGAAATTATGGATCTATTCGCACTTGATGCTCAGGTTCCAACAGTGGTTAAGACAAAAATGGCTCAAACTTTAGTGGAGGCAAAAAGTATAGTAAAAGTTTGGTCGGCTTTGTTAACTTTATTCTTGAAATTCTTCGACAAAAACTCTTCAATACAATTTAAAATTAACCTGGTGGCAAAAATACCATTTAAAAACTTAAAATCTCACCAAAGATGAAACTGTTTTTCTTCTATAGCCATTATTGTAGCATAAAAACAAGTTCATTTCTCGTATAGAGTAATGAAAAAACTTAATATATCTTGTCTACATGCGTCTTATAGCTATGCTAATTAAATAAAGAAAAATTGTCCTTTTTTTATTAAGCTGAAATTTTACACAATCTATTTTGCTTCTTACTGAAGCATGCACGGGCGTAGAAAAATATAAAAATTGCTCCTAGGTAAAGTACAGTTTAAGGTTTAAAAACAAAGTAGAATTTATTATCAAATTTATGTGCCAACTCCTATTACAGAGCTAGCGTCACGAGAACCTGTCTATCGTCTGAACCTTCTGAGCTTCAGAAGGTTTTTGCTTATACGTCGAGTTAGCGTGGCCTACCCGCTTTTGCTCCTGAAGAAGGCACTTGTGCTAGTAGCGAAACGCGGAGTTTAGTAGATTTTATATTTTTTTGTACTTTTATTAGGTATATCATATTCTATTTTGTTTCTGTTTACTTTTGTATGGCATTATACTAACATCACGTGGTCAAAACCCGGAAACCGTCTCTAAATGATATACACTTTTTGTTTTTAGTAAGTCTACGTTCAGTTGTATGTAAGTATATACATATGTATGTATAATAAGGTGTTTAAAATAGATAGGAAAATAGATGCAAATTCGTTTCTTATCCATAAAGCAGCGCATATATTCAAGTTTGGCTAAACAAATAACTTTGATGTAAATTCCCGAAACAGGTCAATTTTTTATTATAATTTATTCTTTATAAATCACCTGATGTATTAATAAGTTCCCTGAAATCTGAATTTATGCTAACTTATTTTACATATGATGATGAGGTAATAATCAAATATGATGAATAAAACATTGAAAGCTGTCATAAAATCGATCATCATTTTTCTATCTAGAATCTACCATCAAGTTATATTGTATTTAGTCAAGATAGGGACTGCAAGCAATGGAGGTTAGAGCGCCAAACGTTCTTTGTTGTTATTTTGTAATATCTTACATTTTAGTACATTGTATGCTGCTAAATGATGTAGCTCTGTTAGCTATATCTCAACAGCGTATGGTGACTATGAAGAATATCAAACCTTCCGAAGACGACTCTTGAACTGATTCTAAATTTCTTCTGGTGGGATTTCATTTCTGCCAGTCAGGCCGATATTATTGCTTCAACTATTGAGCAGTTTTCAGTACATATGTTAGATACCGTTTATGATTTTTAAGGGTGCTGTATACTGTAACTTGTATACCATTCTCTCCAACCTCGCGTTGTAATAATAGTTCATTGTAATGTGTTTTTGCAAAACAAACACACTCATAAATATAAAGTCCTGGAATGATAAGTAAGTTATGATGTTTGAATAATTGCTTACATGATTCTATCTTCTTTATGTTGAAAATACTTCTCAAACAGGTTTTTTGAACAATGAAGATCCTATTTACCTCCACTGAATTTCTCCAGAATATGATACAATACGATAATAAAGGTGTGGTAATCTGAAATGTGGCTGCTTCCACCTGGACTTGTGATGAAATTATACGTAGAGAATATACCAGTTTTGATATTTTTCTTGCAATTGTTACATGTTTCTTCGAATTTAATATATTGTCCATTTCCTATACCAGAAATTTTGTGTGACCTTTAGAAGTAATCTGGAAGTCATTACAACTAACTGTGATAGGTTCAGACTTAAAGAGAGAGACTCGTAATATACTTGCCTTGTATATGATTAATTTCAGATTGTTTTGGATACACCACTGACTTAACGTGTTCAAAACATTGACTATTGTGTTACCTAAAGATACATCAGCTTTCTTCGCCACCACTCCCGACGTATCATCTGCAAACATGGCGATGAAGTGTTGCTCGCAATTATCTAGTAAATCGTTTGTAGATATCAGGAATAGATACGGACCCAAAATGAATCCTTGCTGTATTCTGCACGATGTGACTATTCATTCAGATAGAAGTTGTTTGCCCTCTAACGCGGCTACGATACATTGTATACGATTTGATAGATATGACTGTAGTAATTTATCAATCTTTCTGATAAAACCAAACATTTCTAACTTGTTTAGTAGAATTCAATTGAATCAACTCTATCAAAGGCTTTAGACAAGCCTAGAAACAAACCTACAATTTTTCTAATAATTTCCTCATTATTGTATCAACTCAGCTCAATTTTCTCTTAACGAAAACGTGGATAATTTGTCCACTTTCATTCGCAAAATAAACGATAGCATATATAATAGGCCACAAGAGGAAAATATCTCTTTGTAGGATATTTTATATTAGTCTAATGCATAAATAGCAAGTGATAAACTGAAAGAAAAATATTAAATATGAAGCATTAGGAGATTGATTGAAAGAACTTTAGTACAGAATATTATTAAATTTACTATTAAGACTCTTTCTTTAATGAAGGCACTGCTTAACATGTCAATATTTTGCCCTATGCTATAAAGAAGCTCATTAATAATTCGATAATTTGTTATGCTGGGTTATTGTACATGATAATGTTTCTGATAAAGGATTTGTATTAATGCATGAAAACTTTTCTGCACTGAATTGTATGCATAATAGGCTGTTTAAAATTGATACCCAATAGCAAAATGAATGCACATTAGTTTCTTATCCATAAAGCATCAATATATTTAAATTTTGGTAAACAAACAACTTGTAAATTTCCGATACTCCTCATTTTTTTATTATAATTTATACTTTCTAGATTACCTGATATATTTTGATATATGATTCCCCGAAATATGTATTTGTTTGAGCTGCTTTTGCATATGATATTGAAACAGTGATGTAATCATTGTTGGAATTAGGAATTCTGCACGTTATAACAGTTGGGGATTAGCAAGCGATTTTGTTATTGGACAGTCTTTAGTATTGAATGTTTTTGAAAAGGAAAATCATACGGTCGGTATAAAGTACGATTTGTTCATGAAATTGCTGATGATAATAATAGAAGAATTTTATTCTGTGCATATACGATGGACCAAAATGTAGAAATCAAGATTTGCTGGATGTAGTAGTACCATTCCCGAAGAAGTCAATATATGAGTTGGTGCTGTAAGAAATACAATTGTTGGTCCATATTTCCTTGAGAAAAATTGAACTGGAGTACTGTATCATTCAATAATTTAGACTAGAAGAATTTATGTCGTCCGTTGTTTAAAGTTGTTTGTTTGGCCAAAAAATAAATCCAGGCGTTATTTTATCAACGCAATTCTTTGATATGACAAATCATTGTTAACTTTTATACAAAATGAACTTCTTCGAAAATCCTTTGGGGCTATATCGCCTAGCTTCCTTTGCATCCACCTTGGGGTTGCCTAGGAAAGTAACATGGAATCGTTACTTTTCAAGTATGTATAAAACTACTTAAGGTTGAACCTAGAACTTACTGATATAAAGGTTATCTTACAATTTTCCTATGACTAATATAAAAGATGAAAGAGTTACAACGAAAGCGGATATTTGTACAAAGATGTATTTGGGCAATATTTGAGTCATCTCCAAACATATGCCATAATTACAAAATTAACCGGTTAACATTTATCCTCCGTAATTTCCACTCAGTTTTAAATAGATTTCACTTCCTGCTAAAAACCCGTTACTAGAATTATTAGCAATTTTAAAATAGCACATTCTTTATAAACATTCCGTTTAAAAATAGAGCCACACATTCAGTTTGTATATCGGAACTTTTATGCTTGTATCAAAGTGTATCTTTGTACGTAGCACATACGATACAGAAAAAAAATCCGTTTGAATTATATCGACTAAATTTTATAGTATGCATTATTTGGTTGTGAGTCGTGTGTCATCATTTCCACAGAATGCGTATATGCACGGAAACGTTTTTATGTATTTATGACGCGATTTCGAATCCAATTTCGCTACACTGGCAAAAAATATGCTCTACACTACACCCTAATGCTTTCGTTCCTTTGACACGAACATTCATACATACAAGATTGTATAGCCTTTTCATCTAAGCACATAAATTTTATGGATTCTGGATGCCGGGCGGAATAAATGCTTCAAGGATTTGTATCCTTAAAATAAAATTAAATGCATGCGGTGTTGTAGTAACGTTTGTGTTGACAACTAGATTAAGTTGGTACTCAGAAATAAACTTTACGGAAGTTAGTCATGTTATAGCTGAGGAGGTTCATCAAATTTTATTAGCTATTTTGATTTACTTTTATGAAATACAATGTAAATATACAACAGTTTAAACTGGAAGTCAGACTTTAATCTAGGATAATGTTTATTTGAAATTGTATCTAACTCCATGTGTGGCAATTTCATTAAATTATATACAATGAGTCACACGGTTAGGAATAAAAACAAGAAAGAGTTTCAGAAAAAGATTTGGCACAGAATCTATAAAAATAACAAAATTATACATGTATATTTTATCGAATGTGAGAGATAAACTTATTTTTCTATTAACATTTGATGTATGTATAGTTTTTAGTACATTTTTATAGATCGTTTCATATTCTAGGATTAATGCGGTGAAAAGAAATTTACCTTTTCAAACGAATCTTAAATTGTGGTCAGTTGGAGGCTAGGTGAATATTAATTTTGAATCTTAAATTGATTTTCAGTGATTGATTCATTCGCTTAGTTTCATTATTTAGCTTTCAAGTACTACAATCCGAATATTGTAGCCAATACTTTCGAATTAAAAGTTTTTTCGTTTTCTTTAGCGCCAAAACCATACCAAAAGATGTTAGAATTAATCTTAACTGCATCTAGAAGATTTTAAAACATCATTAATACACAGCGTTTCATTTTGCTTGCAATATTATCGCAACGGGTGATTTGATCGATAAAATTAACAATTTCTTAGAGATGCAGTACAGACAATAGACGAACAAGCTTCATTAGTTGTCACTCGAAAGAATTTACTTAAAAATATAAACCCCAAACTACAAGAATTGAGTTTAGATACACTTTATTAAGCAAACAAGTGTTGGTATGGACGTCGATTATTGAACATCCCAAATAAAAAGAACATGTTTTCTTGTTCTGTTTTTTAATAAATTATATGAGCATTCTTAGCTCCAGGTAATTTCCATTCTCTTTTTTTTCGTTCTATACGAATACACCTTATGTTAGTTATCTTTCCGTCCGAGGAAAAAGTGTTTGTGTCTTTTACACCTGTACAGACAATTTCGGAAAAATATGTATAAATCGAAAAGATCGTTATTAGCTGCTCAAGGTCATGAACTTTTATGGATTGTCAGACAATTAATTGATGATCAACTAATATACAAAGAAGTCGCATAACAAGGGTTCCTTCTACTTACACATTCACTTCGTGTAGAGAGCATTGTAAACCACAACAAACCCCGAACTGGTATGATGACTTCCGGGTCACACAAATAGTTTGTTGTTTGTGTTTAATTTGTTTGATGTTTCATGTATTTCGAATAAAATAATACTGATACTACTACTACTAATAATCTAAACCAAAAGCATGTTTATTATACAATAAATAACAATACCAAAGGTTTACTACTTTTATTTATTTAAAACATAATACTTATAACGAAATAATTATACGTATACACTTATGCTGAAATCAATAATGAGTCCATCCGCCGTTATTTTGAATTATTTCTTCCAATCTCGACGGTATTGACTCTATGAATTTATGACAATAGTCGTTAGTAACTTCTTCCCATTGCTGCACAATTTTTTGCCACAACAGATTTCTGTCCCTTCGTTCTATAGGGTTTCCCTCATTCTGTTGGCTTTGTGCCGGCCAATTTAATAATCTCAAATTATTGTCTGTAATCCATTGTTGGACAACATTAGCCGTATGAATGGGTGAGTTGTCATGTTGGAATGTAAATTGATCATAAAGAGATGTTACCGATGGCAACATAACATTCTCCAAAATATCCCTATATTGTAACACTGTCAGGTGTCCATTAATATCCCAAATAGTACCAGGTCCTGCGTATGACATCCAACCCCACACTGCTATAGAAAACCGTGCACTTCTATTTTTCGGATGAACATATTGTGATGCAAACCTAAAGTTACGGAGACGGGTAACTAGGCGCGTGTGGGTGTTTGGGGTGCTTTGAAACGTCGACTGGTCGCTGAAGGTTACTATTTTCCAAAAATCTATGGGTATATAGTGCGAAATTAATTCTGTCTTGACGATTGTGCTCGGAAAGTTCCGTTTTAATAGCAGCACGATAGCTTTTGAGGCCACTTGCCCTCAATCTTTTTCTTGCCGTCGTTACGGAACCGGCAAAGGCGGTAGCTACAATGGCTTCCTTGCAACTTGTAAATGATCTGCGTAAAATTGCCTTAACATGGTATCTTGCAGTGGATAGGTATTCTTCGTTTTGAAGTTTTTGGTTCGTTTGCAACGGAATGTGATATTTGCCATTTTCTTTTTAAGCAAAAAATTGTATTGCGATTAACACCAAATTCACGCGCTACAGCACTTAGATCCGTTTTCCAACATTGTTATTGCGCGCATCCTGTCTTCTATTGACATCATATTGTCCGTATGCATTTAACTGTTCCTTAATACTGTATAAAGAACTGAATATTATTGCGGTGTCTGCTTATTTTTATATGTCAGTGCCTAATATGACTCATCATTCGAGAAAGCATATTTTCGACATTTATCTGGATTGATTGTCTATGAATACTACAGAATACAGAATATGTTTTTTTTGTTTACCTGTCTATGTCTACGCAAAGACCACAATAAACAGATGCAATCGACCTTGTAAATTCATAAATGCAACTACAGGGTTTTTAAAATAGACACAGAAACCGCACATCCATTCATTGATAAGCATCATTATGCATTTCAACATACATAAGTGTATACGTATAATTATTTCGTTATGTTTTTAATAAATAAAAGTAGTAAACGTTTGGTATTGTTATTTATTGTAGAATAAACATGCTTTTGGTTTAAATCTTACCCTAGCTCAACGACAAAAAAAGTAATGAAATTACTTTTCAAAACAATTTAACAAGACTACAGTATTCTTCTATTCGAAATACTTCAAACATCAAACAAATTTCTTCCTACTCAAATACGTCAAATAATAGATGCTTTTTTTCACATTTATAAATGCAGCTACAGCGTTTTTAAAATAGAAATCGCATCTGTGTTTACATATTTTGACGCAGGCAATAAATGCAATAAACTGTCTACTATCCATCCTACGAATGTGGAACGACATGGTGTCCAACCAGAAAGAATTCTCAGTGTACATTAGCAATATTTGCATCGTCATCTTTCAGGGGGTGGCTAGTGCTTGTCTCTTCCTGCCTAAGGATCTTCATTGATTTCTTGGAATTTTGAGTTTTAATCTCAATCTTCAGCATTTTTATGAAAGATCTTTTATTAATCTTCAAACCACTAACAGCAACGAAACCATACATTCCAGGCCTCTCAATCGGTTTTTGCAAACTCGAGAATGATTTCGTCGCCCAACATCAAGCTCCAATAAATTTAACACATAATTGATACTTGTCACCAACCAGTATGCACAGATCGCACTTTTAGTGCAATTCAACTGCAAAATGGGTTTACTACTACTACTGAAAAGTGTTTAAAAAGTGCTGGTTTTTATTTATGTTATTATAGGTAAATAGTAGGTGTATTTTGCTTTATTGTACACCCATAATTTGCAATAATTCAGAATTTGTCCAGCAAACGCCTTAGTATGACACCAGGAGGAGACATCAAGGATTGTTATTTCATACACAGCAGCAATAAGATTGGTCTTCATTAATAAAATATCTTAAAAACCGTTTTGATGAACTTTGTCTATGTCCTAGATAATGATCTAGAATATAACAGAATGTATTTGAAAAGAACCATACCATGTACAATTACAGCCTATTGAGGAATTAGAAATTTTGAAAGCCAAACAAACGGCAGATGCTTACATAAACAATTATGTATATATAGAACAACAATCCATTAACTCTCGACTCTACCGTCTTTCATTTTAATTGCAGCCTTCAGGTGCTTGGGATAAGCATTAAGCACGGCACGCTGGTAGTTGACACCTACTTTGCCCTATTTATGTACAAGGACTTTCTTCAGAGATTGCAGATTTGGTTGAGGCTTGATGGGAGAACAGAAGTGTCGAGAGACTCAGGAAAGAAGGCCATTCTTCAGAATGTTTTCCATGTAGTATTCCCTGTTAGCTTTGGCTCCAGGTTTGACAAACAACAAAGCTGTGTTGTCTATGCAACATATCCCGCTCCAAACCATAATTCGCTGGGAACGAAAAGCCCAGTGAATGACTTTATCGTTGACATTAGCTTCCAGGACGTCTTTGGCAATTACCTTACAGTGTTGGGGGTTGAATTCAACCGGCACCGTAAAAAGTTTTTAAAGCGGCAAAGACGAGTGTGAGATGTGATTCACCGTGTCAACAAGAAATCTTCAATACTTGACATCGCGCAACTTTTGATTCCTGCCAGTAAGAACGGTAACTTTACTCACACGATAAGGAATCATATTCAGCGTCTTCTTGATAACCCGTCTGATATATTTTTTGAATATCTGGATATCTTACATAGTCCAAGGTTATCTGGGGCCATTGCTTGTGCACAATCGATGATTGAAGACCGGTATTGTAATCTAGTCAGTACTATCACCATAAATAGAGCATTTTGTCCATTGTTTGCAGTTATATCAACTCAAATTCAATCTTCTATGTACATTATAAATAAAACATTTTATATTCTTCCAATACCATTACATTAAAAAAACACAACTTAAAACACATTCACTGTATGTGAATAACTTTTAGACGAACACACCAATTGATAAGAACTCAACGAGCTCAAGTAATTCATTATGGTAATTTCTAGTGCATAGATATCGACATCAGAATTTAGACATAGCCGTATTGTAATTAAATCTGAAATAAGTTCTCAGACATCTTTATAAAGTTCGTTAATTTTATCATCACAGTGTAAACTGATGCCTAACCAAATAAACATTTAAATGTATCTCTATCGCAAAAGAGATTAGTACGTAAGAAACCTAGACTATTTTTTTGGAACAGTCTGTCTACGTAATTCACTTACGAGAGTGTTTTTTCATCCATAGTCTAGCCGATCGCTCAGCGCGCCAACAAATTGATTACAAAGTCTGAAGCAGCTTACTCCATATTTCGACTACAGTATAACATTTACGCGATAAATAACGATAGATACTGCCGTTTGTAGCAATCAATGTATACTAACATTTTGGATACGTAAAACAAGAATATTTTTTCGTAATTGTAAATGGTCTACATGAATGCGTGGGAGAAGCATTTGTTCAACCTTTAACAGGACGTGATTTAATAATGCCGCCTCCTCATTTACTTTTTATACACTGCGTTTACTACAGCGTAGATAGAAAATGCGCTTAACGCCTAATATAACCGAAATGTTTGGTGTGATGTGGGTAGTAAAAACCGCGAAAGTATCGGAGATGGTGGAAGAGGCGTATGACCGCCTAACAGGGCTGGTATTACGCTACGATGCGTAGGTGGCTCAGGAGTAATTATGTAGGTTGGCGTTTTTCCTGGAAAAACAAAATTTGATCCCAAGACAATTTTGGAAAATTCCATAAGCATTCGTAAAAGGAATCGTTGACGTTTTGTAAGAGTAAATTTTTTTCTCCTTGGCTGTTATTCTAAGAGGGTTTTCCTGTAAATGCGTCACAAGTTAGAACTCCTTGTAGGAATGAAGACAAAATATTCTGTATAGTAAGAAAACGATAAAATGTTCTGTTTAAAGTTTGAATTGTTAAATTTTTTATTTTGGCTTTCAAGACCAAGTATTTATAACAAAGGGCGTCACAATAGACCACAAAAAAGTTTTATTTAACAAGTCAAACAACCAAATTCAAAATTATGACAAGTGAAAATTGGTCAGTGGGCTTAATTGCCAGTTCCAGCAGCTTTGCTCATCTTGTTAAACTGCTATCTTAGAAGATAATATCCCTTAAGTATTCTTAACTGCTTATTGCTAGCAGATAGTTTCTGGTTCCTATTTGACGAGTGTTGCTCTTCAGAGAAGTTTACTCCTCTTTGCTTCCCATCGTCGGACTCGTTTTCTGAGAGGACCTTTAGATACCCCACATGTATGTCGACATATATGATCCTTGCATTGTCAGTGTCGCTTCACTCTTTTTATGTGGAAGTCCCGTTTGAATAGTATTATTTTTTGGGGTCACATTGCTGGGGTTATTTCTTCAATATTATCGTAATAACTTCTTCCTTTGTCCAGTTAGTACCCAGTAGTAAATAGTATGAAGGGCATTTGTATCGCACTCTGTGATCACATATTTGATCTTCATCTTAGAGTGATTTTAAAGGAATTTGATTTCTTGTGGAGGTACTGTTTTCTTGTCTCCAAAAAAGTAGGCCAACGGCATATCACTTCTTGTTTACACCATTTCGTCAGTGCGTCTGTTGTCAATTAGATGATGAGTTGGTGAACTCTAGCATTGAAGGAAGTTTAACATAATAAGCAGCATTCCTTGCTCTTGTACGTTGTTTGCTAGGATAGATTAACTTTTAGGAGTCGGTTGGTAAATCTTTGATTTCGTTGCAGAAGTGCTAGAGCTCTAGAATTAACGCCACATCTAATTCTTTCTTGATAATTCTTCCGAGGTAGGTTCCGCACAGTGAAGATGTGTTTGCAAGAGGCACGACTTGATCAGGCGCACTTTGGAGTCTTAGTTCATACGTCCTTCACAACTACCACCTCCAGCGACTTCTGCTTACTTGATTTAGCTTCTTCTTGTCTAAGCTCGAGGTAGCTTTCATACCTTAAGGGTGGGCTTCACTTTCACGCAATTACAATTCTAGAGACGAAGATTCTGCCTCTTTGAGAGGTTGGCAAGTAACATTGCTTCCACGAATTCCGTCCTTTGATGCTTGACCAAATTTATAACTCATTAGATAGCGTTTTTTCCAGGTTCTCCGGTGACTGCTACTCAATTAAAAATATGAAGTTGACAGTGGTCTTCTACGTAGTTCTGCATAGAATTAGACGTGCTGGCAAAATGGTAACCTTTTCATTTGAATCTCTTGCACATTTACTATCTTCTTTAGCCAGAGCTGGCTTTGTAGCAGCAAGTTATTACCATAAAGTATAGTTTACCAATCGAGTCACGGAACTTACTGGAACTCAGTGGAATATGTTTAGTAGGCCTCTTCGTGGATATGGGTTATGTTGCATGCACGATAATCATGATTAAGCATATAAAATGGATAGACGGCAGATATGGTTAGATTAAAAACCAGGTCAAAATTTAGACCCAAAATAATTCGATCTTCAGTCGGGGGGTAGACTATAGGACTGGATAATGAAACGCTGGTTTGCTAATATTTGCAGAATCACTACTTTAGATATATCAACTATCTTGGCGAAACTAGAGAAAATATTGAACGAGGCCAAACTAATACATGGGTACTTTAATATACGAGTACATACAATGTACTGTATGATACTGTCCAGCTTCCCACTTCCCATTCATGCGTGATTCGTGATTTATTTTATGGAGCTAGGGCATCGCTGCTTGATAAAGTTCATTACTTATTTTAGAGGGCTTTCAAGTTCAAAAGTACTAGTAAAGTTTACATGACTCAGTAATTTTTTTTTCAGGCACCTAAAATATTACTCAGATATTTTAAAATCAGATTTCATTCTAAAAGTTTAGTAAATATTGACATACTAAAAAATTATCTAAATATTAACAATCACCACAACGATTTGAAGATATTTTGCAGGATATGCGGCGGTAGATCTAATTCCGGCCCTGCCATCCACGATCTCAACGCCGACGATGCGGTTAGACTGTTTTGATGACGTGAAGTGGGCCGCAACGTAATGCGCAGACGCTTCAGCACTATATGTTCATGGCCCACTACGATGATTTTCCAAGTATGCAATAGAGGAGGATATAGATACGATCCGAGAAAGATGGGACGATTAGCCAACCTGACCGTGTGACAGCACTCATGTTTGATTATATAAACATATCAATATATACCTGCACTTGAGATGTTTGACGCCTACGATCAGCTGAAGCTCTCTCCGACCGACCGTACTATGGGAAACGGTTTATAAGCATTTCCTTTCGTTGTTTTAGATATACGTTGATGCTGTTGCTCCGATGTTGTGTGGATTGTGTCGGGCTTACTAGCGGGATTTAGATAATCTTTGCTGTAAATGTGTAACAGATTTCTCCAAACAATATTTAAAACCTGTTTATACGTTTATAATATATATCACCAGGTTCTTTGTAAATCGTGCATACCAGCCAAGACGTTTACCTATATACTCCCTAAAATTATAATAGAATACGCTGTTAATCAGATTTCGCTTTTTTTTTTGCGCGTAAGATTTTGTCATCAAGCTTTGTACGATTTTACCCCAATAATCCTTTATTCCTATCTAAAACTGAGTTGTATACTATTTTACTTCTGAAAGATGAAGTCTGAATGAGGAGACTTTTTTGTATATCAAATTATATAGGCTGAACAGTTTGGATTTCAAGGGCTCATGAAAATTCAGTTTCATCGAAGTCCTCAAACAGAATCTCCTTAGTCTAGTTTTCCTTGATATTGCTCGAGCCCTCGATATCGTGTGACACAGAAGTCTTGTCCACAAAATGGTGACCTTAGGTCTGAATCTCAACATCCCCATTAGGCTGGTCTCATCTTACCTGAGCAATAAGTCCTTTTCAGACCCACAAGAGAGTAATATGTCTAAACCTCCCTCCATTATTGGGCTCCACTTTGTCCATCTCTTGACAATGGAATACTTGTTTACCTTGATGATACTGCTTTGTACATTCTTTGAAAATAACATGGTCCTCAAGATGGAGACTGAGCAATCACTCCAAATGTGTGGAGGCCAGATTTACCACAAGATTGAAACCTCCACCAGACTTTGACAATGGACTTGTTTACTTTATTTTCACTTTGTTATCCAAGTACCTTTTCGTTGTGGGTTTAGGAATTTGGTGTTTAGGGCACTAAGCGTTTCTATCCTTATATTCAGTTAAAGCATTGTATATATGTATATTGTGCAGATTATTTTCCATATTCGCAGTTGATTATTTGGAATAATAAATTCTGATAATTTTCCAAATAAGATTATCCAGATCGATGTGACAAAATTTTTATATTAGGTGGATTTCAGTATTAGCTACAACTTCTGAAAAACTGCAACATAATCTGATTATTAATTAATATAATACTGTTGTCTTCTAAATTCGCTCTTAATTACACGTTCCACCAAAACTGGAATCATTATGTAAAAGTATTTTAATTTTATTAGCTTATACCCAATTTACCATATCGTTAATCGCCCAGATGGGTAGAAGAACGGTATTTAATTAAATCGCTTCAGCGTTATTTTCTTTCTTATATTTATTATAGGCTGAACGTGCTGCTTGGATATTTTATTGAGTCATTTTTATGTTCCGTAAGGACCCCAAACGCGCTTTATTTCCTCCGTCGGTCCTCCATCTGGAGTGGTTCGCGCAAGCGGAACGGAGAACGGGCGAATGAACGACAACAACCCAGCCAGGAGGCATAGGGTCTGTTGGCGATTGAGATGTTATCTATCTAATTGTCTCTGTCGGTGGGCGGTTAATTATTTGTTTTTCATTTACTTATGTAAATTAAAAGCATGCTCAGAAGGCAACCTAATATTAACACAGCTTCCAGAATTTTCGTAACGATTATATTCGAGTCGATCGAGCGTATTGGTGTGTATTAAATGTAACAAAAAAAAAACGAAACAACAACAAAATTAAATAGAAAAAATTAAATAGTTGTTGAAATATAATTCATAACAGGAACAACTATAACTATAAGTTTTAGAACACAAGATTGGAGAAATTGATTTTTTCGTGTTTTTCACTTACTGACTTTCAAGTTATGCGATTGGTGACGTTTGACCAACCAAATGCAATTAATGGAATTGCACATTAGCCAATGAGGTAAGGCAATTACATACGCTTACAATGGAAGACAAACCTATCTTGTCAAATGTTCATAAAACTCATCTAGAGAATTTTGTAATTCTCAAAATGGATACGATTGATTGGAAGTTTTTAGAGAACACATTTTTGAGAGTTGTTCATGCTTCTTTCTGAAAATATGTACAACACATGCAATAGTTGTGGTATTTTGAAAGGTCGTTTGTAAATATGTTCAACAACTGCAGTAGCCTTTAGCTGATATCAATATCAACTAAACCTGCTGCAGTTCTTCTCAGCAACTCTCTACAAATTTGGCGGAACCAATTTGTCCGACAGTCATAGATATGTCAACATTGTTGTTAAGACATCGTTTATGGCATGCTGACCACCTATTAGATTCTTCAAAAGCGTGCATTTATAAATCAGATTACATTTGGGAGAGCCGCACAGGAAACGTCCTTCTCGAACACACCAGTACAGAATTAAAACATGTTGATTCGACGAATATATTTTTGAAGAATGGTTAACAGCAACACCACTTGCAAAATTAAAGAAATATATCAGAAAGAAGCTGCTGATCTGTGATAATTTAGCTTTACACCTGCCGAATTATGCCACAAATAAGTCTTAAAAAAATGACATTAACTTTGTGCTTTATGCTGCAAACAGCACCAACTTATTTCTGCTGTTATATGTGGACATGGAAAAAGAAGAAACAATGTGTGTTGTCCAAAGATCAGTTTTCCGTATTGCTAAGGAAAGCCTTAGATAATATTGCTGTAAAAGGAAGTCTGAATTTAATATCTAGCTGCTTGCTGCAGGCAGAAGACATTTTTTTAATTCACAAAGAGTTTTAAATAAAGGGTCTGATACAAAACCAAACGCATATGTGTCAGCAACCTGCAGACAGCTTTGCTTGAACTATTTGGGTTTTAGAGCCTGCTAAAGAGCTAAGAAGAGAATGTTTTCTGTTTACCGAAACAGTAGTTTCTTTTCATGAAACATAATTGTGATAATTGCTACGTAATTATAATAATAAACTATTTTATTTTGTAATTTTATATTTTTTAACTTTAATAAAGGATGATGAAATTTATTAAAAGGCTTTTGTCATTGAACATAACTCTCGCTTTGTTCTAACACGTTGTTATTTTAACTAATTCCAACCAATTCTTAGTAATAATTGCGGAGAGATTACAAACAGACGTGAATGCCGTTTGATGCGCAACTAACCCATAAATTAAAAGTGAATTAAAATCGAAAATGCGGAAGCTAATGGATTTTATGTCATTAAAACTTGCCGACGTAATAAACGTTGTAAATGTCACGAAGCATTACATGGATATTTACGTACTTATTTGTCAGTCGTGTTGCGAATTATGGTACGGTCAACTGCCCTTGTGCATCTGGAAAATTAGATAAATATAGCCTATGAGCGTGCGTTTATTAACAAGTGGGTATATTTATAGATACTGTTTTACGATTTCATTAACCGATTCCTTTAAGATGTTTTTGATTATGAAGCCAAAGTATTTAATCGAAGCTATCTCGAACAATAAAATCATATAGTTTATGTTTTATTTAATTAGAGGATTTTCTAATTTTAGATCTACGTTTTTAAGTCAGAATCTCAATTAAACCTAATAGGTACTCATTTATTATGTGCAATCTATAATCTTCAATAAAATTCTTATTTTTCAAAACAGGTCAAAAAAACAAGCAACATTTAGAATTCGTACTGACAAAAGGTTCCCAAATCCTATGGTATCTTAGATTACTCAGAGACATAAACCTAAATTAAGGCTACAGATCAGATTTCAACGTAATTTAAACGTCTTTAGCTGCACAACTTTGGCACACTTTGGCTACAATCCGTTGAAGTTCAAATAACAAATCGGAATCGACGTTCTGTCAGTCTTGTGTGTAAGTCATTATCAAAGCGATAAGGATGGTTTAGGATTATACAATGACAGCTAGATTAATAGCTAATTATTTTTGTTGCATTTAAATTTCGAGTGTGTTGTGGTATCAAATTGTCAGAAAATTATTCTGGTATTAATAATCTTGGCATCTTAAGAGTGTCAACATTATGTCGAGTCAGTTGAGAACAAAGCTATCAATCATTTATTAGCCATAAAATCAAGTAAAGCATATGGAATAGTTTATTTTAAAATACGGACTGTGCAGGACGTATACCTACCACAATAGAATGTCAGAAATATATTTTAAACTAGAAAATAAAACTAAGAAATAAAAAGTTCAATTGATAAAGTCCACATGCTGCGAGGATGCCTTTTCATCTACAAAAATGTGTATATACAGAGTGATTTCAAGGACTGTGGGCTCGTAATAACAATAAACATCGGTATCACCACACACAGTTTAGTTTTAAAATTTTTCTAAACAATCAATTAAACTTGAAAACTTGAAGAGAATAATCTTAGTTAGCTTTGACATTTTCAAGTGTAGAAGAGTTTAGAATATTTTCCAAACCATTCGGTTTTCATTTACAAAAAGAACAAAAAATGTATTCGTGAAGGTAGTGGATAAAACCGAATGGTTCGGAAAATATTCTAAACTCTTCTACACTTGAAAATGTCGAAGCTAACTAAAATTATTCTCTTCAAGTTTTCAAGTTTAATTGATTGTTTAGAAAAATTTTAAAACTAAACTAATAACGATTGCAAGAAGTTACACTTACCGAAGTGTTATGCTTTTTATTTAACCAAACGAAAATTGTAGAAGCTATAAATTTGTGTAGTTTATTTCAATTAGTATGATAATTTTATTAAACCGCAGATGATATCTGGTTAAAAAATAAATAAATAAAATTCTTTAAAAAATCAGGACGTGAGTTAAATAAGTAAAGATATGTCGTAAAGAAATCATCAAAGTAAACTTTCACAAGACTCGAAAGAATTAGGGGCCATAATTATAGTCCGTGCTTGAGGTTGTGTCGATGCTTGAGTACGCGATTTTGACATAAATGTCATTGTAAATCTGTCAAAATCGCGTGCTCAAGCATCGACACAACCTCAAGCACGGACTATAAATATGACCCTAGATAAATCATGAAAACCTGGGTGTCTAGTACATAGGCGTCCGTCAAAAAAGAAAACTGTAGAGTCAAAAGTTACCACAGTATTAGTTCTGGTCTGCTTTTTGTGCCAAATTATTCCTGCCCTCATCCAACTTTTTGGAGATTAATATAAAAGGCTTTCTAGAGTATGCTCTTAAATATATAGTGAACATGGAAAGAGTTTCGTATTCACTCGTTACCCTTTCTCGTGTTGTAAGATATACCATCATGCTAGACTCGCATAAATTATACATAATCTTAGGACTTCGTATAACACTTTCCTATTTCTGCGTTACTAAAGTCCTCATATGTTGACAAAAATCTTCACAAAGACTCCTAAGCTGGCTTGGGCATTTACTACAACATATTTGATGTGTTAGCTGTCAACTTATCATTTAGGACTTCACTGAAGCATTTTTTTGTGTGGTGTGTGCTTAGTTGGAGTGACTCCGTAAGCTGTATCCCTTGTATGGCCATTACTTGGGTTCCAACAGCGAATGGTAAGTCGATCCGGGTTTTCAACTCTCCGAAAAAATGTCACCCTCACTCCGGAGAATTGAAACCCGACTCCTATCGTTTCACCACAACGATAGTCAGCCGTCTTGAATAAACAATTCCTTTAGCCTCCCATGACGAATCAACAGTATGTGCTAGTGACCCTTCATTAACTCCTGGTTTCGAATAGCAATATTGCAGAGTGTAGGTTCCACGAAAATCCTTAGGCCTTTATTTCCACATTGGTTTTATTATTATGGTTAATTTTGCTTTCTTTGTGGTATTACTATACCTAAATAATGCAAATATAACTTATGTAGATTATGAAACGCAAAAACGTGTTAGAATGCCTTCATTACCGACGAGGAAAATGTCAATTGTCAAATTTTATATTAGAGACTGTTCCTTCTTATTTTAATATGAAATGCGAATTAAATTAAATATATACTCTCAGTAAAAACTATTGTGCAATAAACATTTTATGTAATTCAACCTGCGGTAGAAATGTTTCGCATCATTATCTAAAGTTGTATGCGTATGTTGAGAAATTAAAAACCACAATCACAGACGGACAAAATATACAAATTAACCTTTGCGAGTTCATATGTTTATCACGTTTTATACATTTATACACACAGCGACATAGTGCTCGTAATCAAATACATAACATACGCTTAAATACAGTCGCATACGTAGAGGAATTGTGTATTATACGCTTTTGTAATAATAATAATAACTGACTTTATCTGTGTTAGCAACATTTCTGTGTACATACAGCTGTTTTATCAATTATATTTATATTCTTATCGAATCTCCTGGTAATTGCAAATCCTTTTTTATTTCATTCTTTACCAAAATAAAATTTTTACCCAGGATTTACTGCAAATATTGTAATCTCTTTGAGCTGTCTCTGATATTACGCTTAAATTTTACCTGGTGCAGTGAAAGAGACAAGAAAACACCTATATAGAAAACAGGTTAATGTCTCTCGATTGGTTTTTACTTGTTACGGCTTTCGATCCGCGCCGTTTCGCAGTGCTAATTTGTTTTGTTTAGATCGCATTTGCATAGTTTAATGTATAGGATTCTGTGTATAAAAAAGAAGCTATTTTTAAACGACGGCGTGTTTAAAAATAGATCACAGCCATTACGATCGGTAGAGTAAAGCGATTTCGTGATAAAAACGATTCAAAATTTGTAAATTAGATGAAAGTGAATGGGAAGAGTCGATCCAGCTTACGTTGTTTTAGCGATGTAATAGTTTGCTTTTAATGTAAACAAGAGCGAGAAGAAAGCTTCCAATATGCTGGCATCGATTTAAATGGTATTTGTTTCGTATTTAAAAGCAACGTTAGTACCTATTGTTTAAAATATCTTTACTGCAAAATGTAAATACGAGGAATTGTGTTTATATTCGCTTTTGGGGGATAATAATAAAAAAACCAAATTATTTTTCTTTTTCAATATATTCACCTGCAACTTTTTTCACATCTTTCAATTAATTTATTTATAAATATATTTTTCTTTTCTATCGAAACTCGTTATCGGCAGTAAACTTCCTTTTTTTCATTTTAGAAAACAGGTTAATCACTAGGTCTGGGCTCTATGTTTCGATTCCAATTATAGGAAGACGAACGCGGCTCTTGTGGACGGGCGCGTTGTCGTTTGGAAAAGCAGTCTCTGATATTTCGTCAATTTTACCCGTCTTTTCTCTTTAATGGCTTCTTTTAGTCGAAATCTTGAGACAATAGTTAAGAAACACCTTTATATAATCAATCAACAGTCCCAAAATACCGTTTATTGTGACACTTTTTTCTTTGGAGTTACTGTGCTTTTTATGCCACGCATGGAGTCTTGTTTTGGACTGGAGTTTCATAATGATGAACCCAAGTTTTGTTTAGTATTCGCAATTTGCTTGTTTATTACAGTAAAAATAAATTCTGTTGTTTTTGCGGCGGCGTGAGCATTTGTTTTGCGCTGAAACATGCCGAGATGGTCGTGTTTAAAAATTGTTGTATCGATACTCCAACCATTTCTGCGAAAAACAGCTTCTTTAGTCGAGCATCTTCGAGTAAATTTTTTCAACTTTTTGGATAAAGTGAATGGGAAGAGTCGATCACTGTTTTCAAGCGATTCCCTTTTGCTTAAATAAACAGGCGTACAAGACAAGAGTCGCCGTAAACCAATGACATCTCATCGATTATAAATGGTGATTTCCTTTCCTGTATTTAAAACGCAACGATAATTTCACTGTCCTGATTAGTTAATATCTTGACTAGCTCAAAGAACTGTCTAATAACAATATATTAAATTATCATCGTAATATCTCATTCCGTATAAAAACCTCCCTTTATTAAATTATCATCGTTATCTCAGTCCTCTTTGTTTTCTAAATGTTTCGATTCAATAATAGGAAGAGATGGAGAAAATTAGATCGTTTGGAAAAGAGTGCAGCTTAACGAAGTCTTATTTAAATTTTTTTTATGTGTGGTGGGTGTTTAGTTGCAGTGACTCCGTAAACTGTATTACTTGTTTGTTTTGTGTATGTAAATTGTGTTCAAATGGCTTTCTGACAGCATCATATTGCCTTTTATAATGCCGCACTGTTAATCACTTTGCTCCCAACAGCGAATGGTAAGTCGATCCGGATTTTAACCCTCCGAAAAAATGTCACAGTCTCTCCAGAGAACGATAGTCAGCCTCCTAACCACTGCTGCTATCGACCTGATAGGTAATGTCTTGCTTCGCCAAACAGTTTTTGAAGCGAATGCTTCAGCGACTTAGACGGTCCATAACATTTCTATGCCACATTTTTGTTGATGACGATGATATTGAATCGAAGAGGTTGTTATAACAAAATTGAGCCTATGAAAATATGATGTGATATGAAACAATCTTGGAAATCAACTTTTCCCACTGCACACATATTTTGCTGTTCCTACTTCCGAAGAACTATCTGTAGGCAACACATTTAACCACTTCTAATTACTATATTATTGAAAAAGTCTTTTAAGGGGCTTATCATTTGCATTCATTTGTAAACATATGAATTTTTATTACGTTTGTTGGCGTGCTCATGAAAATTAGTCAAGTAATATTAATTTTCTGCTTTAATAAGTCTTCGATGAAACACAGAATGTACTTTCTTTCTCGACATTCTCCGACAACGTCTTCACAATTAATGTCCCACCACCCAAATCTAGATTGAATTAAATTACCACCGAGGAAAGGTTTTTCCAAGTGCTCCAATATTAGACCGAACAGTGTAACTAATGCTAAATTATTGGAAGTCTTGGCTAGCCTAGATTTGATTCTCCTCTCAGATAATGGCATTAGTTTTTATTCGTTAAAGCATACATATTGTTTTTGTACTTAATCTTTTGCGGCATTGATGTTTAAATATCACCATTAAAGATTGAATCTTTGAAAAACTTGGTTTTTTGGTTTCATTTATTACGTCTAAGCTATCTACCTTGGCTAGCGGTTAGTTTGAATACACAATTCAAACTATTGTTAAGTATTGGTTGGTTAGGGACATGTACAGATTATTAGAGGAGACTACCGTGTTAGAGTGGGTGACCTGAACACACAGACGTGGCCCAATATACCTGAAGGCTGCTGTGCCTTACCGGTGACCATACATTGGACGGGTCTGGTACAAGGGAGAAAAAAAGCACTGTCTACTAACTAGAATCAGGAATCAGAGAATCTTTTCTAACTCCTGAAATACAAATATCTAATATTATTTAACTGCAATATAGTCTAACAACATTTACTTGGTTTTCAAAGGAAAAATCACGATTATTTTTATGACACCTAATAAGTGTTAAAGTCCATCCTATTGCGAAAGCAAAGCCATCATGAGGAATCTCAGGTTATGCGGTGAGCAGTCAAACATATGATTTATGTTTAGTTCCATCTCTATCATCCAGATTTTTGCTTTCATTGTCTCCTATTTAATCTCAAATCTTCTTTGGCATTCTAGAGGAAATGCCCCTTTTGACATCTCTGTTGCATTAACTCAGGCGCTGTTTTCGCTGGGCCTGACACTAGTACAGCTTTGATTAGTTAGTTGTCATCTATTACTATATCCTATTCATATTTCTGAATGTGGGATAAAGTGTTAAGCGTTAAAATCAGTGGGAAAATTCCGTTTTGTCATTTACTACCAAAGCACAAGACAGCCGTCGAATCGATTTCGAAATAGTTGCCAAAGGAAGCTTAAATGAAATAAAAGATTTTCAATCAAATATAAAACAAATAACTGAAAATGGACCCTCCATAATACTCAGGAAAAACAAATAATATATTCCCCAAAAATATTAAATCATTTAACACCAGTAATTTGTCGAGGACGAAGGATGCCTGAAAGTAGAATTCATTGCGGAATTAGACGCGCGAAAAAAACGTTATGTATACACGAACGGCGGGGGCTAAAAGATCGAGGCGAGAAGGAGTCGATGGAGAAGAAAGAAGCAAAAATTAACCATCGTAAAACGCGTACGTTTCTCGCTTTAAATTTATACGAGTTAAAGTACACTAAAGCGTGCTAAAGTTTTTTACGAGCGCGAGATGGAAGTAAATTGTGTTATGATGTTGCTGCAACCGAGTTTGGATTCTTTCGCTCGCTTGTGGGTGTGATAAGCGCACAGCTTCATGCGGCATGCGCTGTTCATATGCGATAAATACTGTTCTGTGGTAACGGGTCAAAATGGCTTTTATGATTCGAGTTTGGCATGTCAAATATATCTGAATATGATTTAGTTAAAAGTTTTGTGTGACTACAGGACACAGACCAAATACAACGCTATAGTGTACCAGATTGCAGAGGATATTAGTATTATTATATGAAGCCGAACAGATATACCTTTTTTTACCTGATACCAACCTGAAAGAGATTTTTTGTCGTTTTTTTTATGCTTTTAAATAAAAAGGTATTGATTGCTATTAACTCTTATTCTCATGGTAGTTTTAGAAAATCTAACGCCATCTTGAATGTATACAGTATCAGCGACAGTTTTGGAAATTAAATTACTGCTGATATAATCCAAAATATGCAATTAAAACCATAAAAAGAGGTTGTGTTGTCTATTTCACTTTATTAAATACACTTTAGTTATCTGCTTTGTTCAATACTCATATCAATTACATACATATCATTGACTTCAAGTTGAGTAATGTACTATATATAAGACACGAGCGATAAGCTTTCTATTATTGGAAATATTTTACTTTAATAATAACTATCCATAATCTGTGCATGTCTCTGTCGCAACAAGATTTGCAATAAAACTGCTTTCGGTTATTATACAATAACGAAACGGTTTATATAAATTAAAGTATTATGCATACATATTTTACTTGGAACGTTGAAAGACAATCACTTTCACTGCATTCGCATCTAATATACCGTCTACATGGCTTGCTTCGAATACAGTTCTGTTCACCACGATACACCACATTGTTATTCGAAACAGTTCGAACCCATTGCACGGTAAACTGGTAGCCGTAGTTCAGCGTCACTTCTCCGCTTGATTTAGTGGCATTTTATATTTTAATTGGTGTCACATAGTTCAACACGATTCACTCGTTTCCACTCCACGAATTATTTAAGTGACATCGCCCAGTGCTGTAACGATATTTTCGGTTAGCACGACCTCGTGATCCTTTTCATTTAGTCGGTATTTTTGTATAGGTAGAAATTGTACTGCAGTTCTTTTTGTGTCGCACATTTATTTGTAAATCAGTAGCTATTTATACAATTGCAAAATGCGAAGAAGAAAGAAGTTATGAATAGAGTTTATGCCTTGAAAATCCTATCAATTGAAAATATGTAATTAACAGTAATTAGAACAAGAAAAACGGTAATTAAATATTAACAAAAGTTTGTGGAAATACGCAGGAACAGCTATCTTCACTAAGTCCTTAAAAATCTATGACGATCTACCTGTGAATCGCAAGTTTTATAATATAAAACCCTCGTTACTCGTGTACAAGAGTTCCTGTCCATGTCTTGAAAATATGTACGAAATTGGAGGATGAAACAGTGTTAATTTCGTACTAATTTCTACTAATTAAACTGTTCTGTAAAAGTTTGCGTCTCACAATCGCGCAAGCAGGATGCATCATAAGTAGAGCTGGTAAATAGTCCTAATAAGCAGTAGTGGGGCCCCGATGGTGATGCAATCATGATAGTCTATTATTTTAAGAATTTACAAAACCTGAAATGGCCAAGACCAAGACCTGAAAAATTCTAATTTTGTTTGAAATTTTTGTTTACTGCTTCTTAAAACGTCTTAATTAAGACAATTCTGACGTTTATTAAAACAAATTTCAACAATATTTACAAAAAAAGTGAGGGTGCGTATACGCACGTTTGGCAAATAATGGTGTCACTCTGAAATAAAAAACGATTTATTCAAACTTGAAAAAATTATTCACTTAATAACTAAACTTAAACATTTACATGGAAACATGCAAAACAGTCAGGGTGTAAAGGTATCTTACATTTTTTGCAAAGATATTAGGATTGACTCGCTTGTGTGTGATGTACACTTTTAATACTGCGCTTTTAGATTGTCTGAACCATCAGTAACTTGTTTAACTATAGATCCCAAAAAGCAAATTTGGTAAAATTTTTTGAGAAGCTTGAGACGGTTTTTGACTATCATAGAGCTTGCCAGAATTTAATATTGTGTGGTGATTTCAATTTTAAGTTTTTGGGTAGCGACAAGAATACGGATATTTTTAGGGATCTTATGTTCAATTATGGTCTGTCTCAGACAGTTTTCTCTCCGACACGTATCAGTAGGACCTCCCAGTCGTGCATTGACAATATATTTGTTGAAACTGATTTTGCTTACAATGTTTGCAATAATATCTCAGATTTGTCAGATCATAACTATCAATTAATTGCGTTTGAATGCAAAAAGTCGCTCTAATAACTTGTTTGAAAATAAACGTTTATTTGGTTCGACTAAGATTTGTAGTTTTACCAACGCGCTTCAGTTATTATATTGGAGTCATATTTATCTGGAAGATGACCCTGACGATAAACTTGGATCATTTTATAGCAGGTTTCTTAGTTATTTTAATGATTCATTTCCCGTTAGAAAACGACCAAGCAGGCAATCAAAGCATTGGATCTCGAGGGGTATTGGTATATCGTCTCAGACTAAACTAGAATTGTTTCAACTTTGTAAATTGTTTCCAGACGAGCCTATCCTTGCAGCCTATTACAAAAAATATTCTATTTTGATGATGGTTGTGGAGAAAGCAAAAAAACTTGATGTACAAAAGTTTATTACCAGTTCAACTAATATAATTAAATCGACATGGAATACTATCAAACGGGAAACAAGGTCTTTTCCAAATGTAACCAATATTGCATTAAAAGATAACAAGGGTGAGCAAATAACCAGTCCTTGGCAAATATGTCACTTTTTCAACTACTATCGGTAGCAGATACTGTGCCAACAACATTTCTACTCAGAACTGTCGATTTTCAAACTTGATTACTCCTTCAACAAGTTCTTTTTTCTTATCTCCAACAACAGCTAATGAAATAAAACATACAATTATCAACCTCAACAATACTATGGCTACTAGCTATGATGAGGTTCCTCTAGAAATCATAGCTTCGGTAGTGGACTTCATCACTCAGCCACTTGAGAACATATTTAATACATTCATTGAAAAAGGAAACTACCCACTTTTGTTCAGAATCTCTAAAATCTTGCCATTACATAAAAAATGTGATAAGCAATTAGTTGAAAACTATAGATTGATTTAGATTTTTCCAGCGTTGTCAAAAATTTTGGAAAGTATTGTTCGAACAAGGTTGTTGGATTACTTGGTACAAAATCAGTTCCTATCTAATAGTCAACACGGCTTCATACATAGAAGGTTTACTACAACTGCACTGCAAAACATTATCGAGAGGGTTTTAAGGAGTTTGAATGCAAATAAGCATGTTGCTTGTGTCATTTGTGATTTGTTAAAGCCGTTTGACTTGGTAGACCATAATCTGCTGTTACATAAGTTATCGCTTTATGGTATCAGAAGAGTTCCAGAGGAAATACACTGAGATAGATCATGTTGGCAGCGGCAGCACCAATGTTGGTTCCTACCGATCTGATCTTGTTGACTACAATTGCGGCGTACCGCAGGGATATTGGCAACTTATGTTCATTCTAACGTCGATAAATACCAAACTAATTCCGCTACACATAGTCATAATACACGAAATCCATTCTTTGTGGGACCGGATCTGGCGAGATCGACCATTTTTTATAAGTCAATTATTTTTATTGGATGCAGAATTTATAACCACTTACCAAATAGTCTTAAATGTTTATCAAAACCTGCATTTAAATTACAAACAAAAGAGTTATTGAAAGATATGTGTTTTTACAGTTTGAATGAATTTTTGGATTTTACATTTGATTAGTTAAAGCTTATGATACGGTGCCGAGGTGCTCTGAATGTTGAGATGCATACATCTTGCTATATCGGCGTAGATATGTCACGTTTAATTGTTAAGTGTCATATGTATGTGTGTGTGTGCGTGCGCGCACGTGTGTACGAGTGTGTGTGTACGTGTGCGTGTCTTATATTTACACATTTTATATTTTTAACCTGTATCTATACATAGTATTCTACACCAATGGTACGGAGTAAACTATCTATCAATCTATCTATCTATTCCATTGTCGTGAAGATCAACTTTTCCCATGTATTTATTGTACTCTGATATTACATTAGGTTGTGGAATTGCTTCCTCTTTCTGTTGTACCGTTTAGCCTGGACAAAAGGGAGTATTTTGCAAATATTGGTGATTACAGTGACGACCGAATTGTTCCATTGCACTACTAATACTTTCAAATTAGTATCAAACGTACAAACATATGAACCTCGTTGTTTCTTATTCATAACATTTTCTGTTTCAATTGGACAGTTTGCCAGACGATTATCTCGTGCGGTTCCTATAGTAAAAAAACTAAGAGAACGAAGAGAAAAAGTTCTCGAAAAAAATTCTGTGTAGTTTTGGATTTTCTATTACCGATAGTAAATCCAATACAACTCTCGTTCCTAATGAAAAGTGTTTTTTGGTTTTTTCTTGTACTTTTCCACTATGCGGAACAAATTTATATAGATAACCATTATGGGAACATAAGCACCATAACTTAAACCCAAATCTGATTGGTTTACCTCGGATGTACATTTTACAGGAATGTCTTCCAAAATACGCAACCATTTCTTCGTCTGTTGATAGATTATGATCAAAAACTCCAAATTGCATAAGCTTTGTGTTCATAGTGTCAAAAATAGGTCTTACTTTTTGAAAACTTATCTTTATTCAATTGTGTTGCCTGATAGGTGAATATTTTATTTTATTACAACTATATCGTTTATCCTAACATAAATAGATTTGTACGATGTTTGAAAATAACATTTCTAGAGGTGTTTGGCATAGAAACATTTCTTTTATAATTGAACTATTAGCTTTTTCTAAATCAATGCACTAACAATCGAAATCAGTAATGTTGTGTATTTTTTAAAATATACAAAACACTGCATTTTCTTTAAAATAAAAATTTTACAAGATACTTTGGAATTAATACTAACAGTATAATAAAATAAACGACAAAAAATTGTTTTTAATAATAATAATAATAATAATAATAATAATAGATCTTTATTAATCCAACAGGCCAAGGCCCCATAATAGGATCAATTACAAAAGCGTGTCCACTAAAAAAAGAAACAGAAGAAGCAATAAGTAGCAAAATTGTTCTTCTAATTCGCTCCATAAGTAAGAAGAGAAAGAAATAGGGTATAACTTCCTCCAATCACATGTTCGCCACCCTCGCCAGGATGTAGGTCGACACTCTTCTCATGATGTTGGTTCTTGCGAAGGGGACTCGATGGTCTCGTACCTGGAATTAATTCTCGGTACAAGAAAGTCCATACTACCCAATAGGAAGGGACAATCGATCTTATTGTCCAAGAGCTTATTTATAAATTTCCTACATATTGTGTCATTTGACAGCAAGGATGATACCATGCCGGGCCAGGAGAACATCCTGAGGTTACCTATTTTAGATTCCATCCATCTAAATGATAAGTACTTCAGGAACCGTCGATGAATCGGTCCAGAGCCATGGACTCGAAGCATACACAGGATACCAAATAAGAGCAGCGTATTCTACTTTACTTAATTAAAGGCAAAATTAAGGATTTAAGTACATTTACAATTGAAATACTTTGAGATACGCATCACAAAGCCCAGACATTTGAAAGCAGCGGTGCATGTATTGGAGAAATGTGACTTAAAAGTAAGAGCTGAATCAAATAGTACTCCTACATCCCTGACTTCAGTGCCAATCTTTAAAAAATGCCCATTGATATGGTATTGGGCATGGGAGACCGAGGAGGACCGTGAGTAAGTGATAATACAACACTTGTCTAATTTAACTTTATTTGGAATCTTCACACCATTTCACCAACGTATTTGTGCTGAAGCATAATTGAGTCATCGTCAGAAAATTTCCGAATACATTTTTATGTCATCAGCAAACGCAAGTATAGGATTCAATTTTGAGTAGTAGGTCGTTAAGAAAGATTATCAACAAGGGGCCTAAGTTTGACCCTTGATGTGAACAAAGACATTTGAATGATAACCATTGTACGCCACGTAACATGTTGACATAGGTAAGATTACAAGATTTATACACGAAGGTACCAAACCATATGCAGATAATTTCGACAATAATATTTCGTGATCAATCAAGTCAAATGCTTTAGTTAAATCGGAATTACATCTACCCGACCACGCCTATCTAGAGTTTCACCAAGAAATTGTGCAATTGTTGCCAAGTTGGTAATAGTAGATCTACCGGGAAGAAAACCATGTTGATGAGGTGAAATCAAAGAACTCGTACCAGCGTAAACATTGCGATACAGTACTTTCTCATACACTTTAGCGAAGTTAGATATAATGGAAATTGGTCTTAATTAGCTAAAATGACGAATTCATCTTTTTTGTGTATGGCACAATTTTCGTTTTTTTATCTTTCAGTTTATGTACATGATGAAATAGAGAGATTGATAATAATTTTTAAAGGAAACGCAAACACATACCTACAATCACGAATAAAAAAACTTTTTCTAAATCATCCCCTGCAGTGAGTTTATTAGGGAACGTAGCCATTAGTTTGATAAGCTCATCGTCGTGTACTATTGAAAAGAGTGCGGCAAAGCAACAAGTTTCAGTGTAATTAGCAGTAGCATTCCGGGAATATACAGAAGAGAACTTGGAAGCGAAAGCATTAACATTTTTATTAAACTTGAAAAAATAAATACGAAGAGGTGCGTCTACGCACCTTTGGCTGGTAATGGGCTAAAGTAACGTCAATATCTTCTATTTTGTTACGATACCTACACCCCATTTTGTTTTAGGATTCCATTAGATAATAGGTAACGTTAATCCCTAAATGCCTATAATAAGCACTCATGGTATATTGTTGGAATCGCCTTGCAAATTAGTGCAATAAAGTATTGCATTTGAAGCAACGCTGACGAGACCGGAAAGGTCGAAACCATGTGGTTCGCTATATTTTAATCTACATATTTCTAAAAAGATCTTTAGCTGTAGAGATCAGAGAATCAGTTTTCAGAATATTGATTTCTTGATGATTATTAGGTGTCTACAAGATCAGGAGGAATACCGAATGAGCATTTTGCGTAGACTAGTTTTTACAGATCCATAATTTGGTTGTCCAATTTTGACTAAACACCCTTGATTATTTAATGCTTATAAATTTAGGTTTATTCTCCTATCAAACGATGTACCTGCGTATTTTTAACAATAATTAACAATCGTTTACAAACATTTGACATTTAATTCTTGAAAAATAAACTTTTTTATTGTGAAAATAAGATATCCTTTCTAAATTTACAGAAACACGTGGAACAATCTTAGATCATTTAGCCCTGAGTAATAATTATTTTAACGAGAATATATGTACATACATGAAGTAACTCTGCATTAAGAATTACCTCACTGTCAGCAACAATATCTAATTTTAACCTCTTTTTTTTAAGACCTCCACTCGTTTATATTTACAAAAACTCATTAGAGAAACAAACGCTAATTATTAACATATTAATATAAAACGTGCATTTCAAAGACACCAACCATCATCAACAGTATATTATTACTAAAGCAGTACGCCTTGAAAAAGCCAACCGGACAAGTCAAGTAGGTTGCTATCCGCCTATACATTTATCAACATGTTTTCTGCACACACAATTCGCTTTAGAAGTTCACCGGAAACGAGCGAGATCCGGAAATGACATAGATATTTAGATGGCTAGGAAGGTAGCAGTACTCATTTATATTCGCCTGAGTTTATTTTCAATTGACTTGACAACGTAACATTAATGCAGACAGAATACTTGTTCCGCGTGTTATACGAGAGACTTCAAAAAGTCGATACGCCATGTAGTAACAGTAAAGTAACGCATTGGTCCTGCTTTAGCAATATGGTAGCTTAACGTGCGTAATACTTGTGACATGCTTGAATTTTTTCGTACTGACACTGTGAGCGTTGAGCTTACTGTAATCCGTCGGCACCGTTAACAATACAGTTCGCAATGGTGTTCCATATAGTACACTTTTACACCGGTCCAAGGTCAGTTATTGTTCGATACAAATAACCTTCTTTTGATTACGAGTGCGCCGCGCGATCTCAAAATTGTGTAAACACATCGCGTGATACTGCTAGGAAAGAACTTTTTGCTCTTGTTGTCTCATTTTAATTAGATTCTTAGAGCGATGGTTATTCTAGAAGATATTTTATATTTATGTCAATCGATTCTTCTCTTTCATTTTAAAATGAATCGTTATTTATTCTAATGTATTTAGACTGAAAGGGTTTTGCATTTTCTTTGTTGGTACTAAAGTTTGAGTACTTTACATAGAAGTGTTTGCGAAACAATTTTCACTAAACTTAACTTTCACTGTAAAAGTGAAAGCAAGAATTTCGATGTTAAGGTAGAGATAGAAAATTCTTGAATGTGATGAACGGAAGCTCGGTGTCCTTCTGGGCCTCTAAGTAGTAGCAACAACTTAAATTTGTTCTACAATTTGCCTTTAAAATTAACAAACTAGGTATAACATGCCAATTATGACATACTGCTATATTGCTAACTTTTAAACAAAAAAATCTTTCAGAATCTGCTTTTATAAAGCCGAAATGGTCCATGGTGTATTGACTTGGGCAAGTAACTTTATGGGAGCCTAGCTTTGTATTGAGTTTGAAGACTGTCCCTCTCTCCAGAACTGATTTCCAAATAATTTACTCTTCTTTATTTCTGACCAATTAAGTTCAAGTGGGTAATTGTTAGATGCATTATCATCTTCAAAAGTGTTATCACGGTCATGTCACTGTCTTCAAAGTAGAAATAGCCTTCTAGGGCTGTTTTGCTTTTTGTTGGCCTTTTATACCAAACAAGTTGAAGCAAATTTATCTTTATTTAAGCAGTGTAAATAAAAATTTGATTAGTATAAGATTTAAATGCAAGATTTAGTTGCAAAAATTTCTTCTGAAATTATTTTCCATATTCTGTACAATAAGAACGTCGATCGTTTTGAAATTGGTTGACATACATACATATATGTATTATACATATATTCCACTCTAATGCTATAAGAACTTTAAGATTTTTGGCAATTTCCCAATCTGCTAGCCGGGGTTGGTTCTATGACAAACTATCGTTTAAGTGCAGCAAATCATTTCGAACATATTTGTTCCTGTTCTTGAAAAACATCTTGTTTAGTTTTTTCGGAAGTGATGTAAATACTTCCCACATACATCCGCGTCCGTAGTTCTTGGGAATAAAAATATCTTTATATAAACTAATGGCTTCGTTTGTCAAAGTATTTCCTTTGTACTAAGCGAAACGTAAATATGTTGGAAAATATACATCAATTCTATTTTGGTTCGGTGACGCTTCGTTATTAAATTCCATGTATTTTTAAAAAGAACGTCAATACTTTGTCTGATATATAACACAATATCCATATATCAAATAAGTAGTAATGTAATACAGATTATGAAGGTGGAGGTGAGTTAGATGATATTAATTAATTAATACACTAGTTCCCAAACAATGTGTATCTTACAATATTGTGTCCTGCTACTATTTTCTTTTTCTAGACAGCTTTATTGCCATTAATACAAATATCTTTCTATTTTCTTAATGTTACAATCCTCCACACACTCCACCTTTCCCAACACCTACGGCTAACGAAATGAGAGCACAAGGTCTGAGTACCTCATACTGATCCGCCAGTTGTCCCCAGAGACCAAAAGGGATCGATATGCATAAAAAGCAGATCCTAGACACATTTTGGTAGTTTCTAATTAAACTATTTTTACTTTTACGTCAATAATTACTTAATTATGAATAATAAAATTTATGCTCTGTTACAACAACTAAATCACGCTATTGTGTCCATAATAAGATAACCACGATAAACAAAATAGGCTTAACTAACCTCTATTGTATCTTCAACCCAACCATAGTGATACAGCTCGCATCAATACAATTCTTTGTTTGTTAGTCCAATCTCTGCACTATGCTTACTATATCATCTATGTGAGCAGTTGTTAGAGTTTCATTCTCTATAGTACGCTAGAAAACAGTGCAGAATTAGTTGTGGTAGAACAGTCCGACGTTGTGCGCCATATTGTGATAATACGGCCCGACGTTGTGCGCTATATTGTGCTAGACCTGCCCTAGATTGATAGCTATATTGCAATAGAATAGTTTCTTTGCCGGTATTATTTTGTGCAAATGTGTTTTGAATATTGGGCGTCACGGTATAGGAGCTGACTAGCAAAATGTCGGTCGCAATAGCTCTTAACGTAATAAAAAAGAACATGTACTTGCTCTGCAGGTTTTCTTATAAACTCATTTACTTTATACGCTCCCAGGACCTGCGGTAAATGGAGCTAATTTATTAGCTACGTGCTGGCCCTTCACCAGTAAACACGGCTTTATTATTTTACCGATTATTTAAACAAATACCACAAATTGCAGAGCGGACTAGACTCTTTAGCGTTCTAGCGGCAAGTGTTTTATGCATTCGGAGTTGAGTAGAGTTGTATCATCTCACGCTTCGCTGTGCTTCCATATAAGGCGATATTTTCGCATTGGCGCGAAGAAAACAATAAAGCGTTTAGTGCCTAACATATAGGTCTCTAGTTTTCGGTTAAAACTGTTACATTTTTGACTATTAAGAATAGGTACATAAAATTTTAACATGGGAAAATTATAGTTATTTGTATAATATTTCTATAATATATCTAATAAGTACTTATTTTTCTTATTACGATAATAATAATATATTTAATAAAATAAAATAATTGAGAATTCGCGTTCCGTTACATAGTTACCAACCAAACATATTGCTACGTAATGCACAATTGAAGAAAAGCTCTGATGCAGCTCTAAAATGTTGAGTTCTATATTAGTTCGACCACAAATTATTGGTTTGATCCTCGTAAAACGGTTTAAAACCACTTCAACAATTTTAAAAGCACCACAGCAATTTCTAACGCAGAATAAGAATTTTTCAATCTCATTTTAAGCTTTACTATATTTATTGCCTTGCAGTTTGCTTACCTTACTAAAGACTGCCTTCAGATTAATATGAAAATTTTACCACTCTGCCTTATTTGCGCAAAAATCTAGAATGACTGGACAATCCATCAGATAACAATTCGATATAGAACACTTCGATATTTTTAAGGAAATAATGAATTAAGGAATCTAATGGTAAGAATAAAAATCGATTATGTAGGTATGCATTTATATTTTACACCAGTTTACGAAGTAACTACTTACTACTACTTAGTAAGCAAAGTATTGCACCTGAAGAAGGCGGAGAGATTATTCATTAAAGTTCTCATGAATCTGGCATTAAATTGTTATAACGAGCAAGCATATAGCCCTTAATGATCTCAATACGAACACAATCAATGAGGTCATCCCTTACTGCAGAAACAATGCATGTTATGTAATATATAGGTGTCCAAACATATAGATAAATTTGCTTTGATCATTTTGGAAGTCCTGTTTATTTGTAGGATGGCATACAACCTCATCCACTCATATAATCCATACCTAGTAATTCCAATCCACATATTCAGTCAAAGTGGACCCGATAGCCCCAGATTTACTGAGAAATCTTTCTGTGTTCGTACTTTCCAGGAATTAACTAGACAGTGACAGCTAGAAATTATTCGTTTCCATTTTGAACAAACATATAAGCCCATAAAGAGAGGAATAAAGATTAATTATTGTTAAAAGAAATGTTCTCACATTCATGTAATATCCATTATATAGGAATCAAAAACAGAAGCGACCGGGAAATTAACTTTTAAATGTACTTCTATTTTTAGACGTCTAAATATCCATTTCATACTAAAATGGCGTCCGTCAGTTTGTTTTTAAATTCCTAAATAACTTCTTTAAACGTTGGTCGAGTATTTTAAGAGAAAATTGTTTTATCCTCCTCGTCCAGACGTAATACATTTCAAACGTCGGACATGCAATTTTGTTTGGACGATTCATAACGAAATCATGCACGATCGCGTGATGTTATAATTGCATTTTTCACTAACATTAGCTAGAAACGTAACATGAAAGTACGGTAAAATAGTTGAAATTGAAATGCCATGTTCATATAGCACCAGGACTAAAAATAAATGTGGTAATAAATGTACTACTAAATAACGTAACGTAAAAAAGTTAATAACGAACAAATTTGCTATCAAGTGTATTCAAATATGTGTGTTAGAGATGCTGTTTCTGACTACGGGTTCGTTAATTCTTAATTAAATTAGATGCAGCATGAATTTGTGTAACCTCACCACAATATCAAGCTGACAAACTCGATAGGATGGTCATCTGTAGCACTTATAACCGTAGGGGTATAATTATAGAAAGCAAATGAACCCAACTTGTTTGGTACAAGAATATAATTGCCCAAAAATATTCTACTTCATGATCCTCTTTATAGTTTTAAAGGATGCTAGTGCAACAATCACACAGTCATAACAAACACATTCTTTTAGGCAGTCAAAATATTGAATTATATAGTTTTCAAAGATTTGGAAACAGTTAGTATTTGATTAAATTATATTTACCATTTACCA
This sequence comes from Holotrichia oblita, assembly GCA_023690525.1. Taxonomy (NCBI): domain Eukaryota; kingdom Metazoa; phylum Arthropoda; class Insecta; order Coleoptera; family Scarabaeidae; genus Holotrichia; species Holotrichia oblita. The sequence continues at coordinate 21,505,838 of CM043018.1, read as the reverse complement.
TAATTCTTTTATAATAGATACTTTTACACATTAATATTTCAATAATTGATGATTTGCGTACTTAATAAAAGATTATTGTTTCGGAAATTATAAAATCTAAGTCTATTTCTAAAGAGAAAAAACAACAAAGACTTTATTCCTTCAATTATCTGTTGTTCCAAAACGTCGTACCTTATCTGTGACGCAATATACTACCTTCTACTTAAATTGGAATTATTGAACTGCACGGTGGGAAGTTAATTTTAAAGTTTCGGCACGCTATGCATTACCGGTATTACGTCATAATTGCTGAACTTAGATGAAATACCCAAGTCCTCGACGTCGACTTCACGGCGATTAAGGATCCACGCCCACAATCTACGCCATTCGTTGGGCGCGTGTGCGTTATATATACCCTCTTTTTAGCTAATGCCTTATCGAACTCGTACTACAAGCACTTTAAGAAGTGAGTGTGTACTTAGTACAAGTCTAAATTAGTGTATCTACGAGGAGGAACTTTATTTTCAACTTGTACCTGGATTTTAACGTTTATTTTTTCCTATCTATTTTAAGCTACTTTATTCTTATTTTTGTATTCCATCCCCTCTGCTTTTTCCAGTTAACTTTATCTTTTTTCTTTTATAAAGAATTGGTTTTCTTTAATTGGTATTTGGTTTAGCTCGTAGAACTTTTTCTCTTTCATTATTTCAGCTCTAATCAACTATTTAATCACTTTTGTTGGGGGAATTTACTGCTAATTTATTGCTACAGGTCCTATAATTTAATGGACACAAAATAAAATAAACAATATGTCAGAGACTGGAAGAACAATGCCAATAGCAGTTCCGATACAACCTGATGTTGTCTCAACATAAACTGAGAACACTTTCGAGTTGGTCAGGTAACCCAACAGAAGTTGGCTTACCACCGATGGTTCAGAACCACTTCGATGGGCACTCTAAACTTCATTCCCATCATGAGCAGACTATAGTCACGAATTGCGCATCCACTGCTGACCTTAACGATGCCAATGCCAGTTCCGATTTAAATAACCATAAGATCAAAACGTGCCAATAACCATAGCCAGCTGGTGACATAGTGGGGTTATGTAGCAAAAGTTGTCACTGCATGCTGCTTTGATGACTACGTGCTAGCTACGTATATAGAGAGCCTTCCCACGCAGTTATATCTTTTCTCAGATCCCATCAACTGCTTTTCACCATGCTATCAAAAGATTAGAATACAAACTGACGAAACTATACAACTTCTATGTCTTGCGTTAAAGTGAAGTTTATTTCTACGAAAAGTATAAGATGTTTATGGTGAGGGCATCATAATAGGTAAGAAACGAGCAACTTCATGATACCTTAAAGGTTCTCTTGCTTAGATATTTTGTGACTACTTTAGCAGCGATGACCATTGAGTACAGTCAAGGGTCGCTGCTCAAATCCCGTGGTTGGGCTAGACCTAGACAGGCCACCTCACAAGATCCATGTTTTATGGAGTGCTGAACATTCAACAACACTGATTATATGCTAATGGAACCTCTGATATCATTGTAGTAATAGTGACTAACGCAGCCAATATATACCAATAATCTGGATGGTATTCCTTAAGAGTTATACCAACTTTTGTTTTTCAATACCATTGGCAGTTTTGTAATTATAAAAGCTATTTTTAATCAAGTACAATTAGGATTCTATCTATATATCTGTTTAGTCCTTAAAAAATATTTTCTTACCACCATCTTTTTTTCAGTGGTAGAAAATTCTTAAAGTGAATTACTATAAAGTTAAAGTAAAGATTGCATTACATTACATTTCTCGAGATTGATTGGTTGCAACTGGTTAACTTTGTCAAAAATGCACGCTGTTGTTGGCCAGCGTGCCCAGCTGGACAAGATCAGAACAAGAAGATGAACAGAAATTGAAGAGCATCCAATTTTAGTTTTAAGAAGAACTGTGTAGAACTGAGAAGACGCAGTCGTAACTCACTATCGTTTGTTCTCATTGCCAGAGCCCTCTGTCGTCAGAAAAAGACAAACAGGGAATGACTCTTTTCAACATCATTTTTGCATTAATACAAAACCTTATTTCCACCAATCACTCCTATACTAGGCACTTTTCAATTTTATTAAAGTAACTCCCCAATGAATTTAGTTACTTCGCAATATTCTGTTATATCTGTGGTTAGATCTTTAGGCGCAAACTAGCCAATTTCAAATTCTGAATCGGTATCAAATAATTTGACAGGTGGAACAGACTTGATTGAGCGTTGGTAGCCAACCTCTGACTTTCCTCGCGTGGCATTCAAAACCTTCCCTGAGCTATCGTCTTGCAGAAGATAGATTTCTCATATTAGCACATTTTTGCGTTTCTACCTCTTACCTATTTTTTTGTAAGGCTACCTTTGTGCTGACATACTTTCTATGACATCATTTAGCAACAGGTGACACAATCACGTTTAAACAATTTTCAATTTGATAAAACAATTGAATTAACAAAAACTAATTTATTGTGTTTTGTTCTCGTTAATATTAGCGTTTTATTTTTACATTTTGTCACGTTTCGACTAAGTTGTGTGTAGGGGTCAGCGTAACTGGGCGATATACATACGCTCACAGTACCTTAGTCTGTCGTATTCTCGTATAGAACGGCATTCATTTTCGTTACGTGTGCATGTGTATGCTTAGTTCTGTTGTGTAAATATTTACGTTTCACTATCGTTACTAGTTAATAATGTGTATACACGCACCGAATGTACACATGTATACATATTTAGATGTATTAGGATATATAGAGACGTAAAAGCCAATGAAGTGATTATTTCATTGGGTTTAGTAAACGGTATAGATCGGCAATTTTTGTTTCGAAAAAATGGTATTTAGGTATTGTTTTAACATTTTAATCAAGCTGGTAAAATGTGCCCTAAAGCTGGAATATGTTGCAAATTCTTGGTAGTAAATGTTGCTATAGTTACACCATCTTTTGACCGGCTTTTATGAGACAATATTTACGTCAACAGAAAAATGGATTAGTACTAAGCTAGAGACCGACCCGTGAAAGAATCTTAGGACTTTATGATCTATGATATTTGTGTCAAAATTAGGGCTATCTTGAAAGTCGGTGCCGAATCAATTGTTGAATTCTTACCGAACTAGGACTAGGAATGCAGCTCAAATGCCTTGGGCCGTTCAATCCTTTAAATCGATTGGTATGGCCTTCGGTTTTCCAACACTGTTAGACTAGGAATAGAAACTATTATTTCCAGGCTCTGTGCTATTATAAGGATAACTTTAACTTCCATATATCTTAAGCACCGAACAGCTGGACAAAGGCTAAGGTGATTTTCAATTCTAATCAGAGCAAGCTATCCTAGAAAGAAACGAAGTCATACAGATTCAGCAGCCCCACATCATTACTTTTTAAAACGTTGTAGAAGATTTTTGATGAACAAGATTGCTCTTATGTGACAGGCAATGTCCCTACTATACTGGAAAATTTTCTGAGCAGACCATTGATGAGTTCACTTGACGAACAAACAGAGTTTTCGACTTCTGGATATTCAGGATGTTTTCAATAGGGCATACTTTTTATTAGTAGGGCGGGCTCTTCCTGTGAGAGGTAGATCGAAAACGTCATAATAAACGAAACGGTTCTCGTGTCACTTTACTGCAGGAATATAAAGACAACAATACGTTTCGTGAGATTTGAGGCCGTATTCGGGAAAATAAAAGTTACAGTTACACAGACGAGGCTAAGCAGAACTGGTAAACGTGAACTCTAACAAAAGGCCTATCGTTTCCTTCATCTATAAGATAAAATTTTCTAATCCGTCCACTGGCAGCTCTAAGATACTTAACTCAATGCTCGCTAGTTTGATGTCACAGAGCCAATCTAGAAGACTGCCTGCCTAGACATTAGGTGATACCGGAAGGTAATGCCCATGAACCGAGGCTGGTTAGTTTACGAATGCTTGAAAACATTAAGGTTTCGAATAGCAAAGCTGAGGTTGTGGGAAGTAATCTAGACTTGTGTTGATGATATTCTGAACTGCCTCCACCAAGATCCCAGAGTCTTAAACAATTAATGGAACACCACAGTGTTACGATGAGATGTTTGCCAAACAATTAAAGTACCAAAGGAAATAAAATAGCAAATTTTTTAGCAAGATATGTCAGCAAACTACCATTTACAGATCCTGCTCCAACCTGTGGCAGTATTAAGTCTTTTGTGAGATTTAAACTAGCTAATCTGCATCGCTTCTATTATTGTTCGTTGAATCATTTGTTATTCAAGTATAATCTGGTTGAGAGAATTAATATGGCATCGGCAAGGATTTTCAAGTCTTTCCTTTTTTAAAACCTTTTACAGTTAAGAAATCAAAACAAAATTTCTTTAAATACGTTTCCAAATGTTTTTACAGACTTTATAAAAATGCTGGATATCTTCTTAAAAAACGTGCTTTTAGTAACTACCGTTAAACTACACAAGCATACATATTTTTATGAGTAGCATTTAATCTCGTAAAATTAGAATCGTACCTACAGTATATGCTGATCAAGTTGATTGATTTCACTTAATCATAAAACGTTTTCATTACTCTATTTATAATTTTCCTAAATTTAACCATTTGCATCCAGATTTTTGTGTGAAGTACGTATAAAAGATGCTTTCCAGATAACCTTGCTAGCGGAGCAGCAATGCCGCGCGTTCCAACAGAACAGATAGACGTGTCCTGCAGTCATCCGCTATAAATAATGTCGAATAAGATAAAATTAATGTGCTACAATGCTCGACTAGAATAAACGCAGCGGCGATGCATTAGACATGAGAGCTGAGAGAACATCATCAATTTAGAATGTTATCTTGTATTTTTTTTCGCTTGTCTGTATTAAATACACTAACAAATTCGACGTTGAACGTGCACATGTGATTATGTCGTTAGCATAGTACAACTGTTTCTATCTTACACGTGTTAGATTAGAGTAGGTTCCAAGTTCGTTAGATTCGCTTGCAAAATTAATAGACTGTCTCTATTTGTCTTTATTTTTTACATGTGTTAAAATGAAGCAAATTCTTTTGCTAACGTCATTAGCTATTATCAGTTATATTATACCATAGTTGAAGCGCTTGCCAAAACGTATAGTGCCTGTCAAAATTAATGCGTGTAAAATTGTCGATTATAAAACTTATTAATTTTTATTGCATTGACGAAACGTTCACTAAAAATTTAACAAGAGTTGCTTAACCCATGTTATCATTTTATTGTGTTTGTTGTTCAGTAAAATTACGATTATCTTATTCTAAATTGTAGTTCAATTTCGCTATACAATATGCTTTTTATTTAATACCTGTCCTAGAGATTTTATTCGCGCAAGTCAAACATCTCGATAGTCGCTTCGCTGTTGGGACATAATTAGCAGCAGAACATTATTTACAACTTTGTTACAACAATTGTAACAAAGTCTTGAAAATACGTTTACACACACAAACTGCACAGGAAGACCTGCATTGATACTCTGGTTATGTAAGACAGCGTAAAACGCCACAGCAGATGTACTCGCCAAAACAAAAAACACTAATCTAATGTAATAATCTTTCCATACATAGAATCGTTATTACTTATCACAGATTAAAAAATTCTTTTATATACAACATCTGGTTAATGCTCTAGATAACGACCTTTATTGCGCACATCTGTTGCACAAGAATAATCGCTATCTTCGGAGACATAAAGAAGAATATGATGTTGACACAATTAACGTAACACAAGAATTACAGATAATTTGTTACTTTAAAATAAAATATAATACAACCGAGTGAAAGTAAATTACTGTTCTTAAATATGAAAATCAAATGGAACAAGACAATAATAAAAAAAAAACAGAAACGATAGAAAGAGTAGTAGAAAACAATAATTTTTTTTGAGAAATAACTGGAAAGCGGCATTTCTTGGACTGTAGAGATTTTATAAGACATATATGTATGTATACATAGGTTAGATACAAGTTCTATGTCTGAAACAAAAAAAAAGATCAAGGTCATCTTATGATAGAGTATGCCACTATGGCTACTTATCTATAGCAGCCCATAAGGGGTTGGTGGTCCGTATCTGTTTCCGACGAAATTAACAATCTTGTCGGAGGTGAAATACATAATATAGAATAATTTTTGGCTCGAAATGGGGACTTTTATCTCAGTAACTCAGGCTCATTGGATATGTGTGGGTAATGGTTACTCACCATGATGCCAAGGTAGACCCGCTGAGAGCAACTGTTGGATTAAATAAAAACGGAGGTGTTGAGCGCTTGACTCAGATTAACGATATAAGGAGAGCTACGACTAAGTCCTGAAGAACACTTTTAAACTCTTGAACTTACATCCTGTCATATTATACTAGATGGTGATGGACAGGAGACACATCAAATCTTGTTTCGTCAATTTTTGGGACTCAATTTAGTGTTTCTCGAGGTACAGAGACAGAGGTTGGGTTCCTGGACGTTATAGTATAGAGAAAACCAAATGGCCGATATGTCTTTCGTAGGACCAGAAACAACATATGAAATAATACGAGAAATTGTCAAACAAAAGGTAATTAATGGTAAGGCAAAAACATTGTAACTATTGGTAAAGGATCGCTGTAACTTAATAGATCATCATCTAACAGCAAAACCAGGGATCTATTTAGCTGTAATAAAAATGCAATTTCTGTAATATGGACATTGTATCTGATTTCGTTTACCGGGCTTGTCAGGTAGGTAAAGGAAAATTCCTTCCTATGCTATGCCGTTATGAGCATTCCAAAAGCATTAGAGAGCAAAACCCTGACTCTGGGAGGTTGATCATTGTAGATGTAACGAGGCTGCCCATCGAAGATATACTCTGACTCTTGTCTAGCACGTGACTGTTTCGGGAGTTATATGTAAACTAGAGCTTATCACGACAGTATTAATACTACTTGGGACTACAGTTTGGAGCAATATTAATAAATAATAACAGATACAGCATATTAAACTTCAAACTTATTAAACGTAGGAAGCCATATTTACTTTTATACCCTTACTCGATGTATCATTACATTCTGATAAATTTGACAAAAAGAAAGAAACAAAACAGTCAGCCCATTTCGATACGGTGAACGAATTCTGCTACATTATAATTATTTCCGAACATTCCAATACATATTTTGACCCTTTTTCTTTGTATTCATTTTTAAACGTTTCATTATTCATCTCTCGAGGCTAACCAGAGCGTCCTCAAATCAATACTGGCGTACCAGAGCGGCTACTCGCAACCTATACACAGTACGGCCTGTCCATCTAACCGTCCAAATATTTCATTAATGCCAATAATGAGCATGCAGGGAAAGAGCTATACATACACACGGCCGCCGTGAAATTACCGAACGTGTGCGTGCAGCCTAAAATTACATAATTATCGGTGTAAAATTATGGGTTCATTTTCTATTATGTGGGAAATAATTATCGTTTTATTGTTGGTAGTGTTGTCGGTGTTTCTGCCTTCGTAACTGTATGACCAAGCCCGGTTTACCAGCTTAATATCGGACGAATTAGTCGGAAAAAGCGGCCGACTATAATTTGGGGTAAACGATACGTTTCGCATTGGTATACAAGGGCACTTCCGAAAGTAATCCTGGTTACGAACCGTGATTTATTGGTAATCGCGTGTACGGTTTAATTTAACTTTCTTGCAAATTATTGCGTGAAATGTGGTCATCAACACTACGATGTTTATCGTTGGTGACAAAGGATTATGTTGAAAATTTGTTGCGAGTTCGTAATAGGGTACGCAATTCAAAGCCATATCAGGGGATATACTGAAATAAAAGCGAATGTGAAGTAAACGGATAAGGTAGAAGACCGATGTGAATATAATTCATATGCGGTCTTGGTTCTTGAACAAAAGATCTCAGGTCGCTGAAGGCGTTGACGAATGGGTGTGTTACAGCAGTGCCTACTCATTCTTAGTACATTTTGGAAGGAACGGTCGATTGATAGGGGGTTATTGTCATTGATAAACATCACAAATGTTTATCAAAGAGTTAATAATAGCTAGACAAAAAACTTGCAGTAAGGTGATCAGACATTATTACCAACTACTACCAGTAGGTAATAATGTATCAACATTTTTTTCTGGTGGATGCAGCTGTAGCGGCTTTTTTAGCTGTATTTCCTTTCATGACTACCACTTCAGTTCCTGATTACTTCCTTGTGAGTAAGCTTCGCGGCTTCTCAATTGATAATCTCTAGAACGATGCAAGCAAATATTTTATTTTAAAAATATAAGCGTCTCGGCAAGGATTCGAACCATGAACCTTCCGTTCACCGGACGGACGCGCTGACCAATTGCGTCATCGGAGACATAGTCCTGTAACACCATCACAATTGTGATGGTGTTATACACCAACAAACAATAAGTTTGGTATATACAAGAGAAAAAGTTTTTAGATATTGTAGCTCGTCCATTCTTCTCTTGTATAAAAATATTTTCCGAGTAATAGTTGCCTGGGTTTCTTTATACAGAGATAACAGCTTGGTGCATATACCTAGAACAAATCCACTTAAAACATTTAATAAAGTTTAGACATAATCTGGCTCTTGTTAAAACTGATCTGATTGTGCCAGGTAACAAATTTCTGAAGTCTTCGGCAGTTTCTGATGGTGTTTAGCATACCAAATCTTAGATGTCCTTGTAATCGTTGATCCAAAGTTATCTTATACTTAACGCAAAGTACCATCATCTAGCAATTCTTCCAAATGTTCGTCTAAACAATCACTTTAACAAGAGTATGAAAGTGTCTCTAGAGCAACCGTGGCCAAAGAAACCTAACAAAAATAAATATTGGTTTTTCTGAAATTGTAATTATTTCATAAAAAAAATATATTTCAGGGCTATATGTATATTATGTACACGAAGCTGTAAGCTGGCATAGTGAGGCATCCAGTATACACACATTAGTGTTGATTTTTGTACATCGGTTGTCTACGTATGCTTGTGATGCCTGTATTCGGTGATATAATACTCACAAGTTCTCCCTTTTCCCCATCTAATGGCCACGCATATCACGGTTTATCGTAAATCTGTGTTTATGTAGTGAGTCATACGTAAAGCGGATAAGTTTGTAAATACCAGGATACCGAGATAAGAATTTCCTAATGTTTGACAAATATTCTTCAATTGTCTCTCCTTTTGAGGTTGTGGATGGTGCGGAACCAAGAAGAGGATTCTATAAGGACATTCTTGCTGTTCCATCTTCTCCTTATACATATATTGCTGACGTCAAATTTTTGGCTAGTCTATCATATGTTGCTGGCACGTAAGTTGATGATCTAGGGTTAAACTCAAATGTCGAATGTATACTGTTAGACCCGACCGCTTCAAAATAGTTTCTGCGCTTTAGCTTCCGATTTTGCGTTTAAAGGTAAGGTTTTAGCGTAATGTTAGCAGTCATTTCATTCTTTGAAAAAAGGGTTGGACATCTGTAGTCCAGGCACTTGAGCTGGGTGCCCTTTGAACCGTTCCTATCAAGACTCACTTCCACTTGAGCAGTTTAGTGTCCTCTATAAAGTAACAATATCTTGCCCAGTGGAAACTTGAGTACCCTCGAAGACTGGAGTAGTCCTTCGTATTTCTTTACTAAAAATTTTCAGAAAGGAAAATGCTGGCGATATGAAGTTGGTGTGCACAAATTCCTACTTCTTTGTAGTTATTTTTGCACATTCTACACAGTTCTAGGTTACACTCTCATAAACATGTAAATGTTCGAACGTTGTCGTTCCTCTCAACTAAAGTAGTGGTAACTATTCCATAAATTAGTTGTAATCTTGACTGAATCCTTTATTTATATCTAACCTGTATAAAGTCATTATCCTCACGTCTGCCTTTTAAATTTCCCTCACCTACATGTTTATTTTTAGTTTGGCTCTTCTTGATAACACCATTTGTTTTATTTCGCCCACACAATGTATTTTTAGATAACGTTTTGTTCTTTAGACATTTACACAACTCCAATTTATTCCTATTTTGATATAATATGTCGATTTTAATTAGTACTACGGCAGTTCTGTTACCCATACACACAGGTCTGACAACTGCCTCAAAACTTCGCTGCGAAGTTTGTCCAGTTTCCCATTGTAACTATTGTTGTCTGTGACCCGGCACTATTATGAAGAAAAAGGTGTATTTCTACCTGAAAGCCCATTCTGTCTTTTCCATAGGTAATACATAAAGATTGTTCCATAATGTCTATCTCTATACGTGTGTACGTATGTATACACATATACATATGTATATGCATGTACAGTAAGCAATGTTAATGGTTGGACAGTCCTGTCACAATATGATAACACCCAAGCCGCGCCGAAGATATCCGATATATTACATGCAATACTCCCTAACTTTCATTTAAGACCATACACCTACAGGTAAAATCGTAACGATAAGAGTTTCTACATTTCAGGGCAATTTAAATGCTATTTACACATGCAAATTTACGGTCTAATATAATGCACACAAGGTCACTAATCTTTATGTGACTATTTCAATATTTTTAATTTAATTTGTCCTACGCTGTTGAAATGCATCTACCATTATGTGCAATAGAACTGGAAAATAGCGGCAACAGCAACACATTTCTAATTAGTAGAACTATAACAGTTGAAAATGAGTTCTCGTATAAAAAAATCCTTAATTTGAATCGCTCTTTCCATATTTGATATTCGGATCCGGATTGATGTATGTATTTTACCATCATATTGGAATACCCCTACGAAACTATCAAAGTCAAGCAAACGATATATAGATACTATACGATACCTATTTTCAATATTTTAATCATTCACTCAAATAATCTTGATAAATAATACTTACTAAACTCGTAATTTATTCATTCTTATTTCTTCACGAGTCTAAAATTAAATCTTAATATTACACTAATGATGTCTAGTTTATAATCATTCTTGATGACACTTGACTTATAATCTTTAACAAGAATTATAGAGGCAGCAGATAAATGAATTCCAAGATATCTATTAGAATTATTAGAATAATTTGTTTAGTAATTTAATATTTAAACCAAATTTATTAATCCATGAATACCATAAACTGTAAAGTAGGGATTAGACCACAATAAATATAAGCTATTGTATGCAAAACAAATTACTGTTTAATATTATCCTAATAATTAAATCTTGCTTGAAGTACTGTGATCTCTTAACTGGAACTCAGATTCCAAATATTGAAATACATAATCCTAAATTTTAAGAATTGTTAATTTCAATAAGGGGGTGTGTCTTTGTAACGAATTCTCAGAAAGTTCTTATTTTCTTAATATAAACTTATGTATAATGCTTAGCTAAACCAATTATGAGCACCATTTGAATATGTTTTAATTACGTTATTACATTAAAGCCAAAGAGGGGGCAAAAAATAATTTTGATATTGCCTTATTCGTTCTCAATATAAAAGCCTCTCGTCTTGAGTTTGTATCTTTAGTTTGCTGTAATCGTCGTAAAGATGCCCGCAACAACAATAGAAACGCGAGCAAAAATAGTTACCCTTTGGGAGCGTGGTTTGTCTTACAGGCAAGTTGCTGCAGTTGGTGTATCGGTAAGTATATAATCTATTTTTTATTGTTCTATATGAATTCTTTGAGTGCATTGCACAGATACTATTTTATTCTATTTTTTGTACTTTAGTTTATTGGTGTTGGTTACATTGATGTTCTGGCTTGATGGCTCAAAACGGTTATTTGCCTAATAAATAGAAATTGAAAGTCAGTGATATCAACACCAAAAAACTTGATTCTAAAGTTTTCAAATCAAATATACATTACACACACACATTAAATATTATTGAAACATAAATAAATGTTAAGTTGATTGTAACTACATTTCACTCATCATTAGATAACGTTTGGTCCTTCTATTAACAAACAAAATATGCCAACGAGTATTAATTTGTTTTATGATATCCCTCATTGGTCTAAATTTTTGGTAACCGTTACTTCTGTGGAATTCTATAAAACCGTATCTTTTCTTTTTTTTTTTTTCTAACTGCCAATATAACGCTGGCGAACCGAAAACGAAGATGTAGCTCTACGAAATAAATCGAGGCCTGGACAACCACCCAAAATTAATCCAGAAGATGGTAATAGAATTTTGAACTACGTTCAACAAAATCCAGTCACCCATCATCCATTTTTTGTTTTTATTTATTTTTCCTTAAGTAAACACTTTAATGAAAATTATGTGTATATAGCTGTGAAATAATTATATTCAGCGAATAAAAACCTATTTAACTCGAAAGATTTTTTTTCTTGTACTTCATATAACCAACACGTATAAAAAGAAGGTGTAGATGTTTCTCCGGTTGACTGTACTATTAAATTTATTAGATTCAAAAATTTAGTTGCTTAACATGACATTAAATAAAGTTTTTTATATTGTTATACCCCTGGGAATTGAAAACACAATTTGTGGAATACCAAAAATGTGTGTTTCCAACTAAACTTTCTTCATATAATATATAATTTGTAATAATTTCTGATTAATTCTTGACGTACACAAAAAGAACTCTTTGAACATTAATAATAATTCAATAATGATAGAATACATCAATACATATGATAATCTTATATTAAGTTATTATTGTAACGTGACTACGACCCAAATATCAAATACGGAAAGAATGATTTTAATTAAAGTTCTTTTGTAAGATAACTCTCCTCTAACTGCTACAGTTTTCCAGTTGTACCAATTAGAAGTGTGTTACTGTTGCCGATATTTGTCAACTCTATTGATACTGTAGGAGAATCTAAAATATTTAAATAGACACATGAATATTAGTGCCCTTGTGTGCATTATATTATACCGTATTTGCATGCTAAATGGGTTTTAAATCACCCTGCAATGTAGAAACTCTTGTCGTTACGATTTTACCTGTATGTGTACGGCCTTGGGCGAAAGCGAAGAGTTATTGCAAGGGTATCAATAGCTTCGGTATTTCTCGTATTATTATACTGTGACAGGACTGTCCAACCATTAACATTGCTTACTGTACATAGAAGAAATATATGGTGTGGAACTGGATTTCTAGCTTTCGATGCAGATGTTCGACGATTAAAAACAATAAACATATATTCGATTACGTGGATCGACTCACACTAAGGTTGTAAGTTTTTACTGTTGTTTTTTAAACTTGCGTATCTATTGATTGTGGTGTTAATTTTTCAAGCATTGCAGAAATGATATATTATCAATATTACTGGTATACGGCTACCGCAAAGTTTGAACTAGAGGCCCTGCCAAAGCAGATGAAGAGAAGGTATCAATTGAAGAAGAATGTGAAATCAGTGGTATTCTATAATGATGTAAAAAGAGATAAGAATAAAGAAGGATGGAAATAAAAACTATCTAGATAAACAAGTAAAGCGGAAGAACGAACTGATTTTAATTATTTAAAAAAACATATGAAGCACGCTTTAACACAATAATGTTAACATTTTCTTTGTATTTTAATACAGATATTAACTCGATTAATGTACCCGAACTACAATTTCATTAAGCGAAGAGAATTGCCCAGATCGTAACTTTAATAGTGCATCCACCAGTTATTAGTGATCGTAAAACATCTATTAGTTCACAACCGCAAAAGCCTTTGTTTAGAAAACTCCCCGGCATTCCATTTATAATAAATGCTTCACCGATTACCGCCGTTTCTCACAACAAACGTGATTATAATTTACACAAAATAATTGCAATATCGGAGGGTCGAAACCTACCGTGCCGCATATTGTATCCTCGCAGCTCTCATAAATACCATCAACGCAGGCATATACACAAAGAGACCTTCGCATATACAATACCAGCCACTAGGTTATATAGATTGTTCATCCATATTCAGTTGGCAAAATTAAATCTAAGTATTTGATTTTAGAGAGAAACTTATTTTTCCATAAATTAGTGAATAAGTACCACAGACAGCTACAAGATGCTCGTGAATTGTATGGGTGTACACTGTGAGTTTCTGTGACTCCGGCATGCAAAATTTTTCAGTTAAGTGCCAAACACCAGAGACTTGTCGGTGGCTATGTTATGCCTTTATAATTTGATTATTTAAATTGGCGGACTCAGAAGACAATTTACAACTCCTTTAATCAATCAGCACAACAACTGAATATGATTACCTACAGTGATAAAACCAAATATCTAGAGATTGAGATTCAAAGAACCAGAGATTGACTAGAGGATAATTGAACAAGTGAATCAGTTAAAATATTTGGGAATTTATATAACAAGCTATTGAAATCTAGATAGTGAAGTACGAGAACAAACAATGAAAGCATCCTTTGGAGACAACCCATGGAGGAACAGATACCTTAAAATGGATAGCAAAATGAGAGTATCCAAATCACTAATATGGCCCGTAATAACATATGCTATTGAAACAACACCAGACACCCCCAAGACACCACAAACAATGTGAACATTTGAAATGAAAATAATAAGAAGCATTCTTAGGAAAAACACTAATTGACAGAATCGGAAGCGACGCGACAGCAAAGCAAAATATCAGGCGTGGAAAAATGGATAAGACAACGAAGAAAATGCTGGAACAAACACATAAGCAGAATAAGCGATGATAGATTGGTAAAAAGTGCCAAAATAAATAACGGAAAGAAAATTAGGGCAGGGCATCAAAACGATGGAAAGAATGTTGGACTAACATTACCAGACAATAGCCTACCTACCACGTGTAGAAAGGTGGAAGAAGAAGAAGAAATTGGCTAGCCATTACTTAACTTGGTATTGTGTTTAATTGCACTGTTTATATTTAGAGCACAACTATTGTGTCATATCTGCGCTAGTTTATATTTGATTCAAGGCCTAATTTCACATACATACTGTCAGTTTACAGGATTATCCATTTGGGACAATTGTAATTTATAGATTGCTATTGTTGCATTAAGATTCCTACAAACTCAAGGAAATTCCGACTGGCTTCCTGATCTATTGCCTCCCAATATTGTCTTGGCCATCTGGTCCACGAAATGTGCAATCTGCTCAAGAGTTAGTTCTTTTTAGCTTCGGGTGCTCTAACTAATGAATTCCAAAGTAAATTCGCCCATCTTTACACTTCTAGGACGTTGGTAAGGAGATTTATTTGCAGTTCTACAGATTCTACATGGGGAAAAGTGTTTATTAAAACCAGAGAGTCCACGTATTTATTTGGTGCATAGTGACCAATTGAAAGCATTGCAAATAAGTGGGAAACGAGTTTTGACCAGTTCCAATTACTCTAATGACTCTAAAAAATCGATACAATACTGTAAATCGTTCTTCCCTGACGTTTTGCTAACAAATTGACCATTCAGGTTTCTTTGACACAAGTGGCTAGCACTCATGTAATGTTGCAATATTCTGCCACTTTGAATTAAATTTGACGGCCTTTAGTGCCACAAGGACAGTTTGATTGCTTGCATTGACTCAGAATATCCTCCAGAATTTATGGGTTTATATTCGGTTCCTTTCTTTTGAGTTGTGAACATAAACTTTTGCTAGATCTGTTCCAAATTATTATATTGTATCTATCAATGAAATTGAAGGGAGTGTGTTCTTTTTCGCTCTTACAGGGAGTGGTACTAGAATTCCATGCACTCGCAACATTTTGATCTGTAAGCGTTAAGGCTGCTTTTGATTAGAACCATAATTGCAGCGGCGAAAGCCTTCACTGGCTTTACTGTCTAAACAGACGATTTTGTAGACCTCACATAGTAAGTGCATTCAGATAGTGTGTCACCAAACATGCTTCTATAGATTCCGAAATTTATGTTTGGCAAATTATTTACGCATTAGATTTAATTTAACCACGGCTTTTGCCATTTTTTTTAGAATGAACTTATTAACGAAATATTACATTATTTGCTTATATTTATGGAATCGATGGATATTTTGGATAGGAAAAAGGAGCCAGGTAAGTTAAACTACATTTATTTATACAAATTTACAAAAACAGTATATTTTCAAGTAATGCTACTTAAGCTTGTTTCTACAACTTAATTGATTAATTACTTTATTTCAAATTAATAATTATAATAACCAAGATTCAGTTTAAATAAAATTTATTAATTTATTAATTTGAAACGTTCATCATCATTAATCACAATATTTAATAGGATTAATTATGTATCTCAGAGGTAAAGATTAATATTGTGTCGGTTACCGCATGCGTACAGCAATTATTACAACCGTTTCCTACTATTAACAGCGGAGAGCATATTTTTAGAATGTTATAGCACCACATTACTGCATTTATTTATATCCTGCACCAGTAATATAGCATTTAAACTTGAACTCTGTGGAATTTTACATACATAGCTCTTATCTCTAATTACAGACAAATATATAGATGAACGAACTATATACGATAAACAGAGAGGTGGTCCTGCCTATGTGTTAGTATTATTATTTTGTGTTGCTGACAAGCGACTGGCAAACTGCGTGGAAGCCCCGATGCTAGCGCCACGGGATTATCGACCTTACCGAAGCCTATGCCGGTCACTTACATCGGGTTAATAGGGCTGCTAAATCCATTTGATCAACACAATTAATATTTGATACTTTGCTTGGGTATGCAGTCATTATATGTATGTCTGATATTATGTGTGGATGCGGATGTGTGCAGTGCGCTTGTGTGAGTTTATCCAGGCGATGTGAGATTGTGTATATGTAGGTTCACGCGACACCAAATTAGCTAGCATTAGGCATGCATGTTATGCATGTAAGCTGATTATATTACATTGTCACTGGTGAAATGTAAAACTTGTATGATTTTAATTTGTGGAATAAGCTTGAGTGGCATATTCATTCTTATACTAAATGTATACAATTCATATTTATATGTAAGTCAGTGTTGTCAGTATTGCTAAACCAAAATTACTTTAACTTGCCAAACTGCAATCCTCCATTAATTCTTCTAGTGTGGCCCATACAATTTTTTAAGGACTTTCAAACGATATCAGTGGCTCTAAATCATTTTTCCCAGTTCGAAAAACTTGGAGCTCGCGCACTAAGCTCAAGCTGTGGCGAAGACACTCGTGTTATACATCCCACTTGATAGAGGAGAGAGACAGTGATGGATGGTTCGTCATGCACATCTATATCGTGGCTTCTTAATACAACTGATTTAACTTCAAAATGATTCGAAATAATTAACTCAATTATAATTGAAGTGTATTCTCAGGAGACTATGGTAAACTTGGGTAAAACTAATAACATATCAGAAGGCATTGGTTATCCATTAAATAAATAAAAAATTCATGCGACATTTCTGGACATATACTTTTAGTTGTCATTTCCATTCAATTTGGAATTAGTTTGATGTTTTAGCAGATATTCTATGTTGTTCTAAGTTTTCCTCCACCTTGTTCCAAATTATGACGAAATAAAAAAAAAAACTACTTGACCTAGTCTAGCATTTTTCGAAAACTAAAATTTTAAAACATGTTTCAGGTTGTTCTTACTTTCCTATGGCTCAAAATGCCAGAGCTATCCCAAAAAATACGATTTTGATACCCCTTCAAAGTGTTGTAGGAAATTGCATTTTTATCTCTAATGGTACCGAAGACATGTAAAACAAATAGAGCCAAATTTTGATAACGAGCAATCGAACACTTCCTAATATTTCAAAATTATTTTCGAGAAATTATGACAGTAGGTACCATAAAAGATTGGACGGTAACTATATCGAGGCACCTCTTAACATTTTAATTGTTGCAAAATGATGGGCCACCAAAGTTTTGGATTTTTGAAATATCTTTGCTGCCTAATATGATAAGATAAGAGGTTAACTTTCTAGAACAATATTTAATGTAAGTAGAATTATGTACTTGGAACATCCCTCAAAGTTTTGCATTTTCGAAAAATTACTAGAATTTTGTTTGTTTTTCAAATACTTCAGGTATCATGAAAGATAAGAGGGTATTTTTTAAAACAATATTCAGAATAGCTACAATACCCTGTATCCTGTATTAGAATCTTAACTTTTGAGAAACCGTTGGTTCGGTCAAAAAGTAGTGCTTTCTTTTTTGTTGCATACGTTTTCTCTAAACTTAGAACAACCTAGAACATCTTCCTTCGAGATCAGATAATTAGGTTCAGAATTATGCAGTTGCTTTGAAAAAACTTCCATTTCTTATATCGTGCTACTAAAATGCTGGCCTTAATAGGCATTAACAAGTGCCAATATCTTCACATTTAAGACAAGATTTACTTCAGCAATTTTGTATATATTTTGCATTTAAAGTTCCAATTCTTTCAGCATTAACAATCTAATAAATGGTTCTCTAAATATTTTAAACCATTGTCTTAACTGAAATCCTCTCAAATTTATTTTGAATATGTAAATACGATGTTCAACATATTTTGTTTTTCCGAGAGACTGCTTTCAACTTCAAAAGGCAAACTACACTTATTAGATGTCAGATATTATGCTGCTATTTAAACGAAATCATGCTACGGATGCCAAGAATGACTAGCAAAATGAGCATCTATACCAATATTTATGAAAGCGTAAAATATACGCCTCCATTGCGTTAACTATTAATTAGCTATGTGATAAAGGAGACGCTTGAAAGTCAGTTTATAGTTTCCTCATACTTCAAGATGAGTCAAGTCAACGATGTTGAAAAGAATACATTTTATGTCAAGAATACTACTTACTGCTAAAAAAATAATAAAAGGTAATAATTCAAGAAGAGTGGATAAAATCGGCTTTCGCTAAACACTGGCAGAAAGAACAAAATACTAGATTTGTAAACAAAATCAATAATAATTTAAATGTTAAAGGGATATTGCTCCGCTGCCTCTTTTGACATCTGGCAAATCTTCAGCGCGGTATGGCAGGAAGGACCATACCATACTAGCCACAGATCTCTTCACCACACGCCCCAAAATCCTACGGTATTTTTTTTGTAAAACAATTTGGTATCCCACAGAGAAGTGTCTTAAATACAACTTTTTGGATTTTTATATTGCTAAGTTACTAATAGTCAGATCACCAATTGATAAATAGTAAATCAGGCTGAATAAATCTGCGTCCATACATATAAAAAAGGCATAAATTTAAATAGCTGCCAATTATCAACATGAGATCGAATATTTTTGTATGTATTTGAGCTAGAATTTCTCTTTAGTACACAAGTCGATATAAGTTGCTTATACCACTTATGACCTCTCTACCACGCACATAACATTTTCAATTCCTTCAGCGTAAGTAACTTATCGCCTCTAGTTTTTAAAAAGTGCTTGCACAAGAAGTTACTTTCAATTCTATTTAAAAAAATATTTATAATTGATAATTTTCTAATAAGAAAATTTACTAAAGCATTTTAAATGCGTAAAGCAGCCAGGTAATAAATGTTAAATGATATCAAATTTCCTCCAATTTGTGAATAATAACTGCAATGACCTTCACGTTAATCCTACATTGCCAGCAATAAATGTAATATATAAATTTATCGAATGAGTTTTGAAAAGCATTTTAAACGAAGTACAACACAGATCAGCAAAAAATAATTGCTCGAACATTACACAGAAAAAATACGAGTAAGACCCAGTTAAACGTTTTTGTTTCATACTTCTGCAGCCTTTACCGTCGGATTTTTTTATCAACCGCAAACAGACTGTGTGTACGTATTGGTTGAATGGAAAAAAAAAACCTTGCGAAAAACAGATTTTAGGAAAATAAAGATGAAAGAGTGTAGATTGAATAACGTTGGTGGGTGTTTAATTAATAATTGAATTTTAAAAGCAGCTTTGTTGGAAAGCTTTCCTTCTCACTCCCTTTCAGTACAGGTAGGAAAAAGTTTGCGAAGCTTCCGAAAATGGGGGAGATGTAGCGTCCGTTATACAAGGGTAGGAATGTGTTAAAAATGACACAGATATATATTTGTGAGTAATGTTATTGTTATTTTAATTACCTTACCTCACCGTCAGTATTGTTTGCGTAGTATTCGACTTCGTGCTTGAATACTGTGTATGTATGTATGTATTTGTGTAAGATAAAATAGGTGTTCGGTACGATTTAGATTTGTAGCGCAGTATTTGCAGCATACCATATCTAACCCATTTCGGATGTGATTTTTTTTATTGTCTTGTTGTAAAAAGTGATAAAGCTACCATTAGAATTGAATAACTAAATTAAAAAGCACGAATTTTATAGATTAAGAATATATTTCGTAAACACGATATAAAATACAAGCTTAGAGTGCATGGAGAACACGCATTTCTCTTGTAAGTTTTTCCAAATTTTATTGTATATTTTTTCAAAATTTTACATACAGCTCACAGTCCAAATAGAGCAGTATCCAGGAAAAATGATGTTCACAGAAGTTACTTACTCAGGAAAGCGTTGTTACCAACCCAATTGATGCTCTCCGTTGGTACCTAAGTCAATCAAAATCTTCTTTTTCTTTGCCTCGAGTCCATTTTACTTTAGTGCGTAGTGATCACTTTTCATCGGCTTCAATTTCACTAGAATCGCTTTGGCTAAAGATAGATTGTATTAGTTCCTTGACTCTGGCCTTTAGCCCTGTTAAGCCTCTGGACATGACTTTGACTCCTGTATATTCTGGTGGTATTACCCCCTTTTTACGCCAATTTGGTCTTAGTAGCATTTTCATTTTTGTGACAGCAAATTTCATACTATGGTAACTTCAACTGGATTTGTGCGAGGTAATTTGGCTACAGTTTGTGTGCTTGGGAAAAAGTGATAGTCACGTATCTAATTGTAGGATGGATGTGTTTTTATGTCACCAGCTTATAAGATGTAGAAGGGGGATGTCATCTACAATCTGAAACTATCTCTAGCCAATGACAAGCAAAAGTACTAGACTTATTGAAATGTTTCTACTGAAGTGATTTAATTGATTTTATGTAACACAATCACACTTCGATAAAATCACATAATTATATAAACCTGTACGACGAAGAAACAAGTACAGGTTAGGGTAGTTTTAAGATAAGCACATACATTAACAAAATAATGTCTTTAACGTATTTTGGAGAATTAGCAGACAATTGACAACCTTATAAACCGTGCGAATAGCAACAAACACCTTATATATTATCAAACTGATATAAAACCCTCCACTCCTCGACGGTGCACCATAAAGAAGAAAATAGCATCACATCTACGATCGCAGCAGCGGCTCATTAACACCTACATAGAGAAAAGAGGAAAAAGAACCTCCAGGAGGGACGTCCTGCAGACCGTGTTTTAGCTTTGGCTAAGACTGAACACCCAAAATTTTATAAAAGTTGAAAATTTAAAATGCAACTCGTGGCGCCATCTGTACCCCAACCTCTAGATTTAGACGCGAACGTGATTAATGAGAACGAGGATATAAATTTTGTAAGAGGTTTTTCTTTATTCCAGATAAAAGTATTGTTGTATTTTTTTGTGTTATTTTGTTTTTTTGTGTGGTCACACTGATATGAATTTTAAGAACACAAGCTTTAATTAAGAGTAAATTTTTCAGTACGATATATCACCCAATCAATTTTTTTTTAATGTGTTAATTCGCAAACGTTATTTATGGTGGTGTTTTGGTGGTCATATCAGTAATTTCATCTATTTGAATGAACGACATTTTAGAACCACAAATGTTATGTGTTAAAGACTATAGTCATTGCTTTCATAATTTTAGAAAGACTTATTAATGTATGTGTGGCACATAATTTTAAACAAAAACAATATTGAGGTAAGTTCTATAAAGATTTTTCTGGTGAGGGCTGGGTTCTTAATTTCAAAAAACACCACAATATAATACTAAAAATTGCAGAAATACAAATTCTCCTAGAAAGACATCTAAAGCTCTAATCCTAAGTTGTAAATATGTTGACTGTGTGAGCATGGATTAGGGATTAAAACCTGGGGACATTAGAGGATACCTTAAAATTCTTGAAGCTCCCAACATCAACTACCTAATTCACGTTGCAAAGGACAAGGTCCCTATGCAATACAACTTTGACCAACCCTACAAAGTGGTTATCGGAAACCGTACTAAGTGGGCCTTCGGTGAGCCTCAACTCAAAAGAGGAACCCTGGCATGGTACACGTACGGCTCTAAGGAGGTGGGAGGGGAAGGGGTCAGTGGGCCTAACCACTATCTCAAACTGCCTATGGGACTCCACTTCAACATATTTTAAACGAAGATTTCTGCTATTAACTTATGCGCCGTAAATAACCTTGAGTTAGGGATATGTGGCGCAACAATCTGTATATCAACGGACAGCCAAGCGGCGTTGAAGGCTGTGAGTGCCTCTTACATACGAGTCCAGTCTGCTGCATGAATATATATGCAATTTAAGACAATTGGGACGCAATAACTACGTAACTATTCGCAGTGAGTTCCAAATCATCAAGGGATCGAAGGGAACGAACAGGCAGATAAGGTTCCAAAGAAGCAACGAAAATGACTTTCGTTGGATCTTATCCCTGTTGAGGTCAACAGAAAGGCCTCCCACTGGCAGAATACGCCAGGACAAAGGCAGGCGAAGGCACTGTTATCAGGTTAGCCTAAGCAAAGGGGACCTAAGACTGCTGGCAGGGTTTCTGGCAGGTCATGTGTCCCTGAAGTACCACCTACATAAACTAGGAAATGCTGAAGATCAAATCTGCCGTCTATGTCAAGAAGATCTAGAGAGGGCAGAACACATTTTGTGCAAATGTGTTGCTGCCAGTCATTCCCGACAACAGCACTTCAGTAGGCCGTTTCTAACGCCTACTGGTAACCGGGACGGAAATTCCAGATTAATTCTAAGGTTCATCAAAAGCCTCCAACTAGTCTAACAACTAGAAGGGCAATGTTACAATACATAGATCCGTGCAGATCGCGGTGACTAAAAGCAGCAGTGCTACTGCCCACATATCTAATCTAATCTAATGGATACACAAACGTCCAAAATTGTTACTGCAGTTAACAAAGCATTTTCTGGAATAATAAATTTCACTAATACGGAAAATAATTACTTCCTTAAATTAATAATATTTCTGGATAAGCATATGGAGTGGCCTACTGTTCACGATAAAACCCAGATACGCTTACGCTGCCAATACGAAATAAAAAGCTGGATAGAAAATGAGGTTCTAACAAATTATTTTCTTAAGCCATGTGGCAGTATTAAAATAATATCTGCAACATTTACAACCTTCCCAACTATTCACAACAACTTATCCACACATATTCTCTTGCCGTCTTATCAGCAGTACCCTCTTCACATTGTCGGTAAACGTGTAAATAAATTTCTCGACGAAGATGTCATTACATAAACAGTTTGTCCTGAGGATGTAGAGAGGTAGTAAGTATATGACGCTGGAAAGTCATTTTCGCCCCGGCAAAATCCCACTACGTACTCGCACATTTTGGGAGATTAGTGTCAGCGAGACGTTGCGCCGAGTCCTGTAGGTGGCGTTGGTGTCGGCGATGTTTCGCCCTTCTTCTTCCAATTACCCCGTACACACACACACACATACACGTAGAACGCCCTGCATGTTACATACTTTTGTTTCACACTCAACCCCGACTCATCAGGACAAATGAGAGTCGACCACTTGTTTAACCGGATTACCTAAGTATTGTCGTCGCAATTTGGAGCGGTTTCCCTATAATTGCCCCTATAAAAATCGGTATTTCAATTAGTAGTAATGTCCGTGTAGGTATATGTATATACATACCTCCTTCAATTAGTTGAGAGCGGAAAATAAGAAATTTTTTTTTTTGTGTCTCAAGAGCGAAGAACAATCAAATTTACATATTAAAGAAGAGCATAGATGACAATTATGAGAAACTTAGACATAATCTTCTCATTTAACTCATCTAACCAATACTTTTTTTAAAATTTAAATTGGTAGTTTATTTTATTAATTTATATGTCGTAACCAGAAGTAGCATATCTTTCTAGTAAACTAACTTATTTCCATAAAAATATATAAGGGCGTTACACTGTTAAATATTCCATGCAGGGCGCTGGATAGTATAAGAAACGAAGAACTAATAAAAACTCCAACGGCATAAAAAATTGCGGATACGAAATGCAAAGAGAATGAAAATTACGGCTTGTAAAAAATGAGCTATTTTAATTTTAAAAGAAACAAAGATAAACTGCGACCCGAAACGGAGAGTAAATACTAAATTAGGTTTTGCAGTAATAAACCTGTCTACTTCGAATTCTCTTTTTCCTTCTTCTCCACCGTCTCTCTCCTTTCCATAAAAATAAAACTGGTTTCTTTGTGTATAATGTAATATAACGTAAATATACGTGTAAGATAGAAAACAGTACCACATTGGAAAGCTATTCAAAATAGTAAATATATCCTTAGGTATATTCAGGTGTATACATACGTGTTAATGTAGGTACTTAAAAGCCTTTTTTGATTAATTGTACAAATTCAAACAGTATTTCGAGCGTTTTGTTCGTTATTTCCATCTTGGTAAAAATTAGTTAAAGTAATGCAAGCGTTTAGAACAGATTACATAATTTGTAGGTTTCGATTTCGGCATCACACGCATGCTTTAATGGTAATGTAATTATAGTAAAAGCTATAATTCTCATATCGTCGAGAGGAGATATTCTATCAGGTTCTTTTGATGTTAAATTAATTTATTAAAGAGTAAATATGCAGTAATAGCACTCAGTGGTTCTGCCCATAATATAATTATTTTGATAGAACTTCAAAAAACTATTTCGACTACATTACTTATGAATAGTATATTTCTGTCTATAATGTTAATTCTACAATGAAACTTATTGGAACAGTGGAAAAGCAGCATTACTTAATTGAAAAGAAATTAATTACTAATTCTGGCTAAAAGTTTAACTTAATTTATTAATTTTTAGTTTATTTTATCTCATCCTTATTTATGGCGTTGTGCAGTTATTTCACTTTCTTACGATAGGTAAGTCTTTACTAGCTAGCTAGAAAATAAGCGAATAGCAAATAGTCCTGATCCCAGCAAGTGATTGTAGTGCATCGAGAAAAGAGGATATTGTATGATCAGAAAATATCAAATGGTATGTAGATGGTTCCAAAACCGACAAAGGAACAGGCGCATATTTGGGCCAGGAACCAAATACTCCAAGCCAATGGAAGTGTCTTCCAAGCGGAGATTAATTTCATTCGAAGATGTGCTCAACTGAACCTCGGCAGGAATTATCGAAGGCAAAGCATTGAAATTTTCTTCAATAGTCAATAAAGGCGTTGAGCAGACTAAGTAACACAGCCAAAGAAAATAGAGTTGGATTATGTGGAGTACCAGAACATACTGGAATCAACAGCAATGAAGAAGCTAACATAACCAAGGAAGGCCACTACAACTTTGTTTGTGGGACCGGAACCGTTTTGTGGTATAGGGATGAGCACCTACAAAAAAGAACTCAAAGACAGAGAGGAGAAGATTGGAGTATCCCCTGGGAGAATCTCCCTGGTTTGAGACGCTCCATTCCTTGGATACTTCAAGCATAGAGCAACCATCTTGCTGGAACTAAGTAGAAACAGACTATACATCCTCAAAGGTTTTCTTACAGGCCATTTCCATCTTGGGGAACACGACAACGATAGGTCTAAAACAGAGTAGCGACTGCTGCTTCTGCGGGACGGTGGATGAAAATTCGGAACACCTGGCATCTAATCGCACTGCTATTACGGAAACTCGAGTCAATTATATCGGCAAAGACGAAGAAGAAATATCTTCTCTGAAATATTTTCTCACAGTTATTGCAGTTTATTAAAGCGCTTAGCCTGGCTAAGCTAATAATAGTAAATAATGATAAATATTTTTGCTGTTCTATTTCTTTCAACAACAGATTTAGCAAGAACCGAACTTCTAATTTGTAGAGAAATTCATTCAGGTTCCTTCTCATATAAATAGTTCTGTTCCATCTATATTGTGCCCTAATTCCGTTTCATCTTCATCATGCTCATTGTCAGAGATCACCTCTTGTCTAATTTTCCCTTTCCATTTTTTTTGAGAACAGTGTTACTGGTTAAATTTTTTGAAAATATTTGTTGATTTTATTTCGCTTTAGAATTTCGATATTTTTCTTAACTCTTAAGTTTCAGAAAGTTAGGATTTGTATTAGATGTACAGAAGGTGTCAATGTTATTCTTATCCAATTCTAAATTTTCTGTAGAGAAAACATATTGACAAATGTTTCAGATTTGCTTTATATTTTTTCTTTGCATAATGAAAAAAATCCCGGAGCTTCTAATTATCCGATAGCATTAGTGCTTGGAGTGCATTCGGTGTCGACCATTTTCCTTTTATGAAGGAAGGACAACAAAGGAGGAGGAACAAAGTAATACTGGTATTACATGTGGTTAAGGGTGAGAAAATATCTCGGCGTGCACATGGATTCAAAAATTCAATATTTGAAATTTTATCAATATTGTCAGTTAGTTCAAGGTGTAGTAAATCCTTTGGAGAAAATTTGGACACAAGTTCCTTCAATTCAATGCAAGTCATTAGAAAACTATTCCGAAGTGTTTGTTTGATCAAATAACAATGGGATAACGGTAACGCGGCAACTTCAAGATGGATGAAGATTTAGAATTTTCTTGCGCTTTGGCTGTTAGATTTCTTGTCCGCCTTAAATTTGTTACTTTCCAATTATTGCTTTTTCTCCTTGAAAATTTATATATTCTGACATGGTTATAAATTTTGCTGGTTTAATTTCTCTAGTCCTGATTGGATTTTGAAGTTATCGGCTTTCTTCTCTTGTTTATCATCTCTGTAATGTGACCGAAAACCTAGTTAGCCAAGTTGAGTACTACTTGTTGTCTGTTCTTCCAGAGTTGTGCAAGGAATTCTTTCATCTCAATTCTTACTTTATAATTACCTTGCTTTCTCATGTGTTTTGATCTTCAAGTGTTCTTCCTTTAGCATTCTACACGGTTGTTTAAATTTTGTATTTTTACGGTGATGTCAGGTTATTTTATTCCCACAATCTTCCTGATTTGAACCAACATAATATTGAGTTATCTTTTTCTCTAGTTTTAGTTGATTTGAGAAATTATCACGTTTCAGCCTCTCCTCTTATTGAAAATGTAACGCTTTTAATTTATACTAAAATGTTATTTACATATATTCGGTCTTAGTATCCCAAAGAGTGTGCTAATCTCGCAGTTTGGGTGTTCTTTTAATTATTTCCTGAGTAAGCTACACGAGTAGTGTACTCCTACGAGATTTTAATATTGCTTTCTACGTTTTATCACATTTAATATTAACTTTATTGTTTATGGTTACGTAGGTAATTTTGAATATCCCGGAGCTCCTTAGTGGGTAGGTACTAGCTTTTTATTTCTACTCTTAATCATAAATTCATTGTCTTCGTTCCTTGTTTTATTTTAGAATTCCGGATATACACACTGGTTTTGATTACTAATTTTCGAACCATACCTAGTGTCGCTTTTTTCTTGTTTTTGTGTAACAACCTCTTGTCTTGCAATTTTGTTTTGATCACTTCTAATTTTTTCTCCTTTAAAGTTTCTTTTCTAGATTCCTATAACTTGCCGTTACTGCTTCTACATAAATATGTATTAGTAATTTTCTATATTTTGCCGTAGCCCTTCTGTTGTCTTGATTCACACAGAAGGCAGTATTTTATCCATGGGTTTATATTTAGTGTCTGGTATTTTGTGGATGAACTGGTAGTTTTCTGTTTATCCTCTACACCTAAAGATCAAGTAAGGAACTTCTATTCTCCTAATTAATATAATCATGATTCTTGTTTTATTTGTATTGATTTTCCTAACCTATTCCCAACCTATTCTTCAATATTATAACTAATACTTCCTCTGATGTACGGGTTAAGCGTGTAAAAAATTATTATAACTATAACTACAATAAAATTGAAACAAAATAAAGCAATGACTTACTCTTCCTAGAACAATATATGCGTACCTGAAACGATTGCATCAACCAATGCACAATAACAATCATTTCAACACAACGCTATCCACTAAGTTCGAAGAGGAAACCATAACATTTCGGTTGTTAAATCTTAACGGCCACTAGCAGTAAATATTTAAGATTTGTTTGAAATATCTATATCGGATTCTATCCACTTTGAAGAGTCAAAGTCGTTGCGCGTGAAATTTAAAAATAATCAATCATTAAGTAACGATCCGGCAAGTCACAAGTATACATTTAGAACTCTAAGTATGTAGTTTAAAACTCTGAATCATCTGGATTTATTCTTCTAAAAATAAATCCATTACGCACATATGTTGCATTGAGCATACACTTTATAAGAATACTGAAGAAACTGACTATTTTCGGTCGATAGGGAATACAAGTAGCGAGAATTAAAAGAACAAAGTTTGCAAATCAATTTCCTAAAATTATAATTTTGAAAATATGCTTGAAAATCGAATACTTTCTTCAGAAATAAATGTACAATTGTAAATCAAAGATCAAAAACATTTCAACGATATTTTACTTGCATACTAATGAGGTCGTATTATCTCAATATATTTCTTATTAAGCGTATTATACGTCAAACATACTTTTCCAATATCATTCTTCTTCTCTCTTCACTCAAGGTAAAAATTAATATAAAGGCAGACATATTTTAGACTAAATTTATTTAATTCAGTACACAAAAAGATCCGATGTTAATTAAATTTTCATTTCATCTTATGAAAAGCGTTTGCTCTTGACAGCAGCGATGTCTATAAATAAAATGACACATCGATTAGCTCTGTAAGCAAGGTCGGTTTGGTATTATATTGTTTCTGAGGCTATTTCGGAAAATTTCGCGAAACTTATTGACGCAAATTACAAAATACACACTCACAGATATACGTTTTACATATACCTACACTCGTTGTAGTTAACCTGTGTAGTAGCAAATGATCTTTACGATCTCATAAACAGGTGGCTCACCTCGACCGCTTGTTTGATACAAGGCATTTATTATTGAAATAAGCAAAGGTATCAGTGTCGAGGATATTTCAAAAATAACTTTAGTATGAAACGTGTTAATCTGTAGCACTCCGATCATACAAAGTGTTAGCTAGTAACTAACCGCTGTTTTTAAATATTGACTGATATTGAAACTTGAATTTTTTTTTAAACTCACATTACTAACTTGATTAACATTTACGTAATGGAATGCCAATTACATCGAAAAGTGTACAAGCGTAAAGAAAGTGAATACATACTTTCTAGATCAACTCCAACGCATGCCTGATCAACTTCCAGTGCTAGCTGCTAACAAATGTGAAGGAACCAAATTCAGGGAATGGTAAAATTACTAAAATTGAGACAAGCTTCGTACCGAATTCCAATAACTTTTGGAAATTATTTATCTTCTGAGATATTCCTATAATCTGTTCTTTCGCTTCTTAACCCCGTATTAATTAACTAATGCCTCCTCAAAGAGAAAGGTTGCAATTAGTAACAGCGACAGTGACTTTTTGAATTATGATTCAACTTGGTAAGATCTTATAAGGTGGTGTCCATTCTTGACTCGTTCTTTTGTATGTTATTAAAAGCAATAAATACGATGGTTCAAAGATCATCAACTTTCGAGCTACGCAGAAGGTAACCATCATGGAGCTGTCTCTAAATGACGTTTCAACATATCAGTGCCATTGTAACACTGTTGTCGGAATATCAGGGTGTCTGCTTGAACACGCAGTCCACAATCGTCGCACACACCAATCACATGGTTGCTGGAACTGACGCCAAACTTGGGAGGTCCCGCAGCATCAAAGAAGAAACTATTTTGGCACGCGATTAACTCCACGTGACTCCGATGTGGCGGAAACTCTTTAAGAATCACAACCTGACTCGGAGGCTGGCATGAATCCACTGTCTAACAAACATTAGAATTACTTATGCCTATGTAACTTTATCGGCTAAGGAGGTAAAAGTAATTGCTGGGAAACATCCGATAGAACTGCTGATCAGGGAACGTGAGAAATGTCAAAACCTGTTGCAGAGGAGAGGCTATTTAGAGCTTGGCAAGAAACATTCATAAATATAAAGAATGATTCCCGGCATTAGACTGTGGTTTGAAAAACTCTATAACAAAATCAACTACTATACAATGCAGGCAATAGTTGCTTTAGAAAATATATATATGGTAGGAGAAGGGCAGACCATGATCAGCATACGTACTGTGAATCCCTGCATAAACTGAATCACAGGCTGTTCATGTGTCCAAAGTGATAAACCATTAAAAACAGGTATGCTGAGGAGTCGGATAAGGTATTCAATGAGATTGGACATCATGAACAACTTAAAAATATGAGAGAAGGAATGTCTATATGCATACGAAGCCATAAAGAGCTTAATAAGCACAAACTACAATGACAGAGGTTAACTAGGATTATATTGGAGCAATATGATCCATACGAAGAAAAAAGTCATAAATTTGGCTTAAATTAGCTCCATCAAAGAATCGATATGCACGCATTTCACCTAAACTGGTTAAATATCTTTGAAAGATCAGTTGTTTCAAAGAAACTTGTTTCTAAAGTACAAATGTTACCCCTAAATTGCGTTGTCACATTGGAAGACGCACTTGCTGTCTAGGGTTCAAATGTCTCTATCAGGGGCTTGCATTCTATGGTTCGGCTGAGGATATCATAACTATCCTATCATTATCACTTCACGTTTCACTTTTGTTTAATTAAGGGATGGAACGGTAACATAAGGTTCATGATTATCTATTAACAAAAAAACAGGCTTTTTGCATTATTAATCGAGAACATGCTTGAATAACTGAATAGAAATAGCCTTGTTAAACATATTTGTAGAATTTGTTGCTTCTCAACTTTTCATTTTAGTCACTATTTTGAAAATGGCTTATTTATTACGTTTAAAAAGAGTAAACAAGTTTACTGTGGTATTGGATTGGTCTACTGGATCAATTTTATTTCTGTTGGCTAACTGTAGTATACATTTCTAAGAATCTATATAATAATTTAAATATTTATTCAATTTAATTTAGAATATCTTTACTTTAATTTATACTATCGTGATAATACGTGTTTGTACTTTTAAGATTGATAAATCTAAAGATATGCATTATAGTCGCTACCAGAAGATAGGTGAAGGTAATTTAAATTTTTAATTTACGCGTCACTTTAAATAAGTGTAATACAGTTGAGATGGCACGGTTGATATTTAAATGTCAAGCTGATAAAACTGGAGACCGCTGTTGCTACCGAAGAGAACCGCTACTTGTTCGCATGCTTACTTGGTGGAAAAACGAGAATAAAACAGAAATCGCAACGTTATTGTAATTTAATACATCGTTAAACATGCGAGAAGCTAGAGTCGAAGACGGAGGTAGAAAAAAAAACAACAACAGAAGAACAGTGCTAATTCCACAACATGAAACCGTGATTAATATATCTTTTCTTCATAATAATTACGTTGCGGTAAATGCAGTTTATAAGTCTATTTCTGTTTTGGTATTTATGTACACAAGTTCTTTAATTGTTCTAAAAGCATTTTGCTTCCTTCTTGTACATGTCTTGAAAAATGTAGCGTTACTAAAATCATAATTCTTTAAATGTTATAATATAATACAATAATAATATTCTTCATATATTTGCTAATATAAATAATGAAACAAATCGTTTATAAGAAGGACTAGAAAGTCTAAAATAATAGCTAACTGCTATAGAATTTTGAAAAA
This sequence comes from Holotrichia oblita, assembly GCA_023690525.1. Lineage (NCBI taxonomy): Eukaryota > Metazoa > Arthropoda > Insecta > Coleoptera > Scarabaeidae > Holotrichia > Holotrichia oblita. The sequence continues at coordinate 21,474,124 of CM043018.1, read as the reverse complement.
AATCTCGGTCTCTAATCGAGAAGCCACAACAAAGTAACTAGTATGTGTCCAGATCTGAAGTAGAAAATGTAATACGTGTTGCATTACAATTTCCCAAGTCCACAGACTTATTTCAGTCTTGTAAAACATTCTACTACTGACGAAAAATATGTATACACTGGGTATCATTCATTGATTCTTTGCAATTAGGGTTGGACACCAGTCCAAGTTCAGGCACTTGAGCTGGGTACTCTTTGTACCATCCCTATCAAAACTCTCTGTAAAGTCCAATATCTTGCACCGTGGAAACTTGAATACCCTCGAAGGCTCCAGTAGATCATTTGCGAAATGTTTCTGCCTGAGTAGCTTCAATTTCTCACATGAACAGATTACATGTAAACTTGTTTCCTCCTGTGTTATATAAATGCTTTCTTAGGGGACAGTGTCCAGTTATCAACCCCATAATGGTCTTAACTTGTTTTTTATTGCGTCTAATTAAATTTTCAGAGATCTTAGTGTTCCCATTCCCTATTAGCGGATCAGTGTGGACTTGACCTTCAGTCGACCTTCTTTTTTTACACTTTCTTTGTCTAATCAAGACCAAATCTCCCTTCTAGTAGAATCACTGGTGATTCCACATACGGACTCTGGTCCTATCAACTGTATCTTAGATCCCTCGATAGGTAGTCCATCGGTTATTATATTGCTCTTAATAGCATCATGTCCGGGCACCCAGATCAAAGAAACCTTGTTGTCTTGTGCCAGTGTATTGAGGTACTGCTCGCAATCATTAACCAGTTTTGACCTGATATAACTGCCTTGATAGCGGGCTGGCTATCAGTTATTATGTTTATTTTCTCTTCGTACAGCCTCCCTTTGCAATCTGTTCTGCGCAGGCTGCGATTGCAAATACTTCTACCTAGAAGATCATTGCATGCTCTCCCAGGCTTAAAGATATCCTCTTTCTAGGGCTCAGTCCACAAATACTGGCTCCTGTGCCCTTACTGATTGGATCTGTCGCTAAACCAGTCATCAGGAGCAACGAAGTCACTCCGTGCCTGGTCTCTGTTCGGTATTGAGATTTTCACCTTTTCAGTGAACATAATTTCAGTTGCCGTACTGTCCGTGGGCATTTGTAGCAAAGGCCTGTCCAGTACCGTTCCCGTAGTATCAGTGTGCCCTCCAATTCCAATATTGGGATACTACACTTTATTGGCTTTTAGTCTAAGGATCTCAGCCATAGCCTCTGCCTTTACGTAAAGCTCCAGGGATTCCCAGCAGCGCTTGTCATACACTGGATATATACATTGTGGTCACAAAGGTGACAATACGAAGTTGGTTTTTGAAATTGTATTCTTGAATTAACTCTGTGTAAAAAAATCATGCGGGTACATTCGTGAAGAGAGACTTTACGACGTTAATTCGTAAGTAAGAGATGCACAAGTATGACGATCAGTCTGAGAGGATTTTCTGTTTTGTAGATCGTTGATAATCCATATAGCCGTGGTAGTCGACTTTCCAAAGGAAATAGCCATCTTTGTTCTTCTTTATAATATATAGTAGGTAAATAATTTCTTTCATATCTTATCTTAAACAATGGCATTAAATAATAAAATAATTTCGAAAAGTATGTCTTATTACAGGTTTCAATGATCACAGCTTCTAAAGTGATCCTAATGAGTCCTAGAGATCGTTTAGGACCAATATAGGTTACCAACCCCGATTGTTAAAAAATTCCAGCAATAATTAACGAACTATACTACAAAAATTTTTCTATACAAGTAAGCATAAACTTCGAGTTGTGTTTAGGTGTTTAGGTGTTTAGGGTCAAAATGAAGAGATGCTTGCAGTCTCATAGACTGCACATAATTTTTTTGCCTGCCCACTGTCTCCGAACGCTGACCACATTCATTTTGAGTTATTTAAAAAATAAAAAAGGGCTTATACAGAACGAAGAACTCAAAAAGGTGAGTCTAACCAGACATTCTGGTTAATATTTATGAAGGAGCTATCATAAAGTATATAAGGTTTATAAGTAGAAAAATAGATATTATAGCCAGGTGCCAAGGGTATACTTCTGAGGACATTTTACGTCCAAATATTGAACAAACGACATCTTAAAATAATTTTGAGTTTATACTTTGAAATAAAGTCATACACACACATTTTGGCAATGATATACAACGAGCACAAAAATTGCTGAGTTATCTAATCTGTTCTTTAAGAAATACTGTAAGATTCTCTATATTGTAACATCTATATGTATTTAGAAAGCTAACTTCTTTTTTCTTCTATTTGAGGAATTTTTTACTTTCACTTGCGCTAGATTATTATACCAAGATTTTATGCGTTAAAATAGGAACAAAAGAAGTTTAAAATCAATATATACATTCGTTTCGTCATTATCGCATCGCTAAACTTTAATATAGAAGGTAATTATGTCGAAATAGCGATCTAAAATAAAGCATTTATCGCAATTCTAAAACGTATCGTTATTAAAACAATTTATGATTTTTTTAATTCTTTTCTTAAGATATATTTTATTCAAATTAGTAAAATCGCAATTTACAAACACTGTAATGATAACGATATAATTAAGAAACGTTACGCAAAGTAAACCGTTTACGTTTTATTTCAATCTCTACCAGTAAATGATAGCTTTTTCTTTTTCACGTTGTGTAACGTTATAGTGATTACATTTTAAAATTAAGTACCCATTTGGAATTTCAACATCTGACTTAACGTAATGATGCAAGTTAACCTAAAAATTTCAAGCGTACCATACATAAGATACAGCCAAACACGAAGAAACTCACGTTTAAGCAGATGTTTTCATAACTTTATCCGTAGCCTAGTAGCTCGAATATTTCACGCCTAGGGTTTATTTTTATATTTACCTACCTCATTATTTGTTGTTAATAAATAAATAACAGTTATAGGTCTTGTATTAACAGCGGCTTAAAATAGAACGCTTCGTGACTGTTTACGTTATAATAATATCGTGATATGTTTATAGTTATTTATCTAATATTAACTTGTCAGGAACTCATAAAGAATTCTAAGTTTTCGTTCTTAGAATCAGATATACAGTATGAAGCAAGATAACCATAAAGAGCTTAAAAAAATATTTTTATATGAAGAAGTAATTTACATGTTTTTAAATAATGACATCAGCTTTAAATTTTATATGAATGAGTTAAATAAAATAGGTGTTGAAACTTATATTGAGATTACATACAAAACAAACAGATAGAACATACAGAGATCAGTAAACTGTAGGGTATTAGTTTTAATTAGGGACTTATACTGCTTGTCGAAGGCAACAAATGGAACAAATCAATACAACAGTAAGCTTGTCTTCTCTTTTTAGGTATTTTGACAAAGAACTAAGCAATCAAGGCGTTCTTTGAGTTTGCGAAATACATGGAAGTCACTTGGGGTCAAATCTGGAGTAGAAGGTGCCTGCTAAAAAATTTTGAAATTAAAGTAGCATAATATTGCCCAGTTATAGCCTGACCACATGATAAAAAGTCTATAAGGATAATTCCTTCAGCATCCCGAAAAACTGTGGCCATTTGCACCGAACTTTCGAGGGGATGGCAAATGCTTGTACCTCTCTATTCTATGCCTTTTTGATTCAGGATAATTATGGTGAACACACGTTTCATCAACAGTAATGAATATTGCTAGAAAGTGTTCAGGATCTTGCTTAATGATGGGCAAGTTGGTCTCTGAAGTGACCTGTCTAATGCGGTTTTGCTTTGGCATCAACATTTTCGGTACCCATCGTGCTACCACCTTTATGAGACCTAGTTATTTATGTAGAATAGCTTCTGTGCTACCTATATTGAAGAGCCACAAGTCTGAGCGATCAGTTTCTGATTAAAACTTGATTATTTCAGTCTTATTTTCTCCTCAACTTAAATTTACATAATATTTTCATGATTAGTTCTCAAGATGACTTTTTAAAACACTCCTCCAATAAATAATTGATTCCGGACGTTATTCTCTTATCAATTTGCAAAATTGACTAAATATTGCTTTAAAAATTGTGAATTTACAATGTCTCAATAATTACTGTTTTTCATTTCGTAATGGAGCAAGTTAATTTTGGTGAAATCTTTAATTTCCTGTTCTTCGAAAAGTAAGGACATTAACCTCCACATTCTTTTGTGCCTTTATTAAAGTATCCCCTCAAACAATGTGCAGAAATATTTACGCAAAATAAAAGATTTTTGCCTTCAAAATCCGCTTGTCAGGAACACAAGCAAGAAGAGAGAAGACACTTTTACTTGCCAATAATACCCAAGATTTAGCAGATATAATACAAATATGTATTCACATATACATATAGAACGAGAGCAAGAACGGCATCAACTAAAGCGAAAAAAGCGGTCGAAACAGAGACAAGAACGGAAAAACTGAACGAACACGCGATAAAGACAGATAGATGGGCAGATGTATCAAAGGGGAACGGTTTTTAATTTTCTGTGAAAGAACGCAAATTTCAAATGAAAATCCGGCAGCAGCGAAAATAAATTTGAAATTGTCTTTAGAGCGGTACCGCTTTCATGTAACGGTTGTTTAACAGCGGTCCGTCTATCCATTCAGCTGGCTCACTCCGTTCTATCCTTCTCTCTTTTCGACACATTGATTTAATTTCGGCGTCTCGTGATGGGTTCTGTCGAGGACGCGCGGTACCGATTCGGAAACATTTTTATGATAATATAGTCTGGATAAACGGTCAAGATATACTTTTATTATCATCTTTATTTTACGATAAATGTAGTGGTAATGGTAAACGTTATAAGAATGCTTTTCGAAATCATTCTGTTGTCTCTAAAGTTTTACTGGATTTGCCATAATAATCCGGAATTATAATTTCCATATTTGAATAATTATTAGGGTGTATAATAGCTTTAGAGGCATCAATATAAAATTATGAATAAATTTGCTGATTTTTTCTCTTTATTTTGTTGATACTTGTGCTATAAATATAACAATTTGACACACGAAAAGTAAAAAAAAAGTTAAAAAAGGTTTTTTCAGTACATCTACCTATCTTTATTGCTATTTCACTTCTAGAATGCCAGGTGTAATTGCCACCTGCGTTAGTAACATAATATTTCATCCAGATATATTGCTGATCAACCGATTAAAAATGGTTAAAAGTTTGCTTAAAGCATAGTTGGTTTACATTACTTTAATGCTAAATAGTTCTATCAGGCTGTGCCGTTATTTTTTTTTTAATTACTTGAAATGTTATGTCTAGATATGTCTAATGTGTTACTGGAGAACCATCACCTAAGAAACAATAGATTAAACCCAATATTCTTTGTAGTATGAATGGAATAAAACTGAAAAACAGCATCTTCAGTAATTTTCAATTATTCAGATAAAGACTGTGCCTCAAAGCGGACTTCATTTCTCTGAAAAAGATACTATTTCGATTTACTTCTTCAGAGCAATTAAATTCGTAGATATTAAAGCAAAACCTTTATTTACTAAATATCCATTCCATTTAATTCGGAAAAGATAAGAAATATAAATAATTAACAAATTAGATAGATTTACTGAGTTGTATAGTTTTACATGTGAGCTAATGACATGTTAAAAATCCAGACTTCAAATGGCTCCGATTTAGTACAACACTCTATAACACCAACACAAAGTTCTGAAAAAGTACTCTGCAAGATACAAACAGTTGTTTGTTTATGTCTATTAGAGGGAAAGATGTTAAAGCGAGTTCTCAAAAGTTAAGCAAGAAACTGGACCAATACTAATCCTGAAATGTCTCAAAAACTGGTTGTGGACAACACTATTGAGTTGGTTTGAGTTCTTGGACATTCGAGCATAGCAGAATATTCGACAGCTGACAAACTAGTTGGTAATGCATTAAGTAGACCTACAATAGGACTGAATATAGTCTCTGGAATCACCCAATTGGTTACGAAACAGGAAGTAGGTACAATGTTGAGTAAAAAACCCAGTAACTGCCGGTGGAGGATTACTGGATAATACACCTCTAAAGACTTTGTATATAAACTACCTAATACCAGTGTAAGGAATCTATTTACAAAGAATTTGAGACAGATAGTGGTAATAAAATGAAGCCTTCACCATACTAAAGAATTATAAAAATAAAACTAAGCCAAAAATAAGAAGGTAAGACAAGAACACAATTATTGATGCTGTTATATTGTTTCATGCCAAAGAGATAGGACTTTAAAAGCTCGTAAAAATCTTTAATTTTCTGAAAGCAATATTTTAATAGCCTGTCCGAATTGTGCAAAAATATATCAGAAACTAGTATCAATAATTTTCAAGATAGTACTTAGATTTTAACTATATCGCCACTTAGCAATTGGTTTGTTTGAGTTCAAAATGATGAACCCGTTTGTTGAGCAATGTACTATTATTGGCGCAGGAAGACGTATAACCATCCTTGTCTTCATTAACAGAGGTCACAAAAATGCTCTCAAAGATCCAAGTCTAAGACAAGCTGTTGATTTTCGGATGGAGAATCAGTGAAAATTCTCGGCATCCATCTTGACGCTGTCCTTAAGACAGCTGATTCGAGATGATCGTGTTACAAAATGAGAAATTGCTGTCCAAACATCATATGGATACTCCAACCATTTCTGCAGTTGTTTTTCTTTAGTCGAGCATCTTCAAGTAGAATTTCCTCAACTTTTTGGAAAATCAGGCGTGGTCACCGTCTGCCTCCTGCCCGGCCTCGGGTCGTCTTCAAGGGAAATCCCTTGTTGTTTAAATAAACTTATGATGAGACTTGTACACCATGGTTTTGTCTCAGCAGGCAAGCAGTCGCCGTAAAAACAATGACATCCTGATTAAAACAAAGCATGGATTGGGGACCCGTTCATTATAAGAATAGGATTGCCCTTGAAAGATGAGGAAAAAGGTTTTTTTTTTTAATAATGCATCAATTCTTTTTAGACCAAATTTCACTTTTCAAATCCTAATTATGTTACTTGGTTGACGATAGCTCAAAGAACTAACTGTCTAATAACAATGAAACATTGGAAAATTATAAAATTTTGAGTCGCTAATGTCGACGTTCCATTAAACTAAAATATTTATAATCACCCCCACAACGCTCATTCCGGAATATAAAACTTTGTTATTCTAAATGTAATACAATATTTTAAACAGCTTAAATATTTTAAATTTCGTCTTCTTTTTTAAATTTATTCCAACTTATTCATTAACCAATTGTTGATTTTATTTTTTAAAATTTTTGAAGATGGAGGAATGCTTTGAACTTCCATAACCTAACTGTAAAGGTTTTAATTTGTTATTGCGTGAAATTGAAAATTTGTTAACTATTGACCGTATAGAATAGAGCTCAAACCGAATAATTTTTCGAAAAGTTCGCGATTAAAAAATAGTTTAAATTATACATTCGGAAAAAGTGTCAAAAAATTATTTTAAATCTAATATTTTTCGATCTTTTAAAACATGTAGATATCAATTGAATGTAACTTCCGTATAATTACTTTTACAAATAATAATTCGGTTTAAAGTAGACTGTAGCCTTTTAGGTAGGATTCAGATGCATATAAACCCAAATTAGTTCATGCATATAAGACAATATTGATTCGACTAGACCGTGGTAAATAAGCTTTAAGATGGCTTGTGGTAATAGTTCTGCCATACAACAGAATTGACATGCAAACAATTTTAAATTCTTTGATATACGTGTAATACAATGATTTCTAATAAACACAGCCAGGAATGCTTAAATCAAGATATTCTGTTTATCTATTCCACGTTATTCATTAATCAATTGTTGATTTATTCCAGGTCGAAGGTTATAAAAATACTGATTGTTGTGTAGGCATTTGAAATCTAATTGTAACCGCATTTTAAGCCATTGTTTTGATCAAATATAAAACATTAGGGGCAGACTTTTAGGCTGGTCCATTTTTTTCGAAATATCTGTAATATTAATTTGAGGTCATATGTGGTTTACTATTTTTCTATTCACAACTTATTGCTCTTTTAGAATTTGATTTAAAAAATACCATATGCCATTTGAAAAAGAAGAGTTGACCTTGCTATGACCTTTGTTCTTTTTTAATAGTGACAACATCGAACGAGCTCCTTCATATAGTTAACTTTTGTCTAACACTTTTCTTCCTAACACTAATTGTTTCGAAGATATTACAGTGTTACACTTTAAATGGACCAGTCTGTATATACATTATGTTCGTTTTTTTAACTATCAATTTTTTTGTCGTGTACCCATAATTGGAATTTGAAGAAGGTTAGTAGTATTAGTTACAAATTGAGTGCTTCTAATTACATTTATGAAGAGGATGATTGATGGTTGATTTCTCCTTGTACTATCAGTCTTTATGAACATTTATTTAACTCCAAATTATCAAAAAAGGACGGAAAAAGCGGGTTCTATATTACTACCATAACATTTGAGGTAGTTTTGCGTTTTTTTTTTGCGTACTTTAAAGTAGATTATCCTCCCTATTTATTTATTACTGCAAATTTTCAAGAGTATCCATATTAACCAATAGGCCCTCCTTATGGCCGAGCTTGCCTCCACGGTTCTTCCGCCCGTGCAGTCCCAAAAAAAAACATATTAAGTTACAATATTAAGAAAACAATACAACATGCTTGTCGTAAAACAAGTAGTTACAAAAAAACAAGAACAATATAACAATCTAATTTGGAAAAAGTGCTTAGAGCCTGTCCGTTTTCATTTTGTCCAATATTAAAAGCTATACATCTGTTGTTATAGCATTAGGACTGTAGCTGCAATCTCCTGAAAACTCGGTCTTCGGGTTGGACGTTTAATTATTCCCGCCAATTACCGACAGAGAAAGCCATAATTATGCAAGTAACGTAAGTCATTTGCGCCAAGAAAGTAATAATTAAAAGTTATTAGCTTACTCGCCTGTTATGAAATGCTGTAATGTTTGTCGGCAGCCGTAGCAGAAGAAGGAATAATGAAAAGAAGTAAGCGCTTACCTCTATCCTACCTACTCAGGGCAAATAAGAAAGAAAGTAATCGAAACGTCGGTTTTGAGTAAAATAATATGTAAGTAGGTACTAGCAGCGTAATTCTGATTAAATTGAAGAAATCGATCCTTAAAATTAATTACGATAAATTTAAAAACCAAATTCGCTCAAATCAATACAGGTTCTCTCACTCAAACGTCTCGAACGTTGTTTCAGGTCGCGCACATTCCATTTAAACTCTATTCCTTGCTTGTATGTGTGTAACCCATGTGTGTTAGGATCTTGGTCGGCGAACATACAAAACGGAGAAGGAAAGAACGAAGAAAGCGAGTATCACGAGAGTATAATAAGACAATGTCTAATATCCAGTTCCACTCATGTAGATCCCTCTTCAACCACAGTCTCACACATGTGTGTGATGCCTAGCTATCTGAAAAGTACGCGTGCGTCTCTATGTGTCGGTGTGCTCGCCTGTTTACACAAGGAATAAAGTTTTGAAGTTTCTATTTTAAAAAGCCCCACTTATCGTCTGTGAAATAACCGAGCGAAAATATGATACCGTAAAACGTAAAGTTGCTTCCTTAGGTTTATCCTAGTCATTTTGTTAGCTAAGATATGCATCTGTTAGGTTTTCATTGTACGTGTAGCTACATGCAAAATATAAGAGAAAGATATTTTCGTGTGATTAAGTTTGATTAAGGTTTAAGTCGAAGAAATCGTTATTCCAAATCTGTATAGAAATAAACTCTACTGGTGACGCATTCAACAAATTTGGTTGCATTAAGAATTGACACTTTTATAATTGGAGACTGGGCATTTTAAATTGCTAATGTGAAAATATAAATCAGAATGAAAATGTTAAGAATGAGAACGCAGTTAAGTTTTATATTCATGGTGAGTGGTTGATCTAAATTATTACATAGATATGCTAGCATTTCTGGCCGTCGTTTGTCTAGCGAAGAGTATAAGATCTGTACAATTTCCTCAAAACTTGTTTCATTAACTTGTTCAAAGAGCATTAGTACCAAGTTACAAATAAATTTGATACGCGTTAAATATCCGTGCAAGTTGGTTATGGACTATGGTGAGCTTTTTCCATTAGGGGCTATTGAGTGCATCTGGTCCTAGTGCGGAGAAGTTTGGTTTTCCTTGGGGTGCTCTTTCAATATCCTCCGCTATAATCTCATGGCAGGTTGATGTCATCTTCCATCTCACCGATTCTCAGTATCTATCAAATGCTAGACTAGCTTCGTTAATGTTGTTGTTCATAGGATCTTGGGTTTCGTACATGGTTTTCCAAAGCTCTTCTACTCTAGCTACTGCTGTAAATTGACTGTATGCTTGCCTTGATTTCAGAAATCTTCCCATCTAACGTCTTGCAGTAAGGTCGCTCAAGGTATAACACGCATGCAAATTGAAGCACAATTCAGCATTCCATTGACTTTCTATGGGATTGAGTATTCCGAAAACTTCCCAACATCCCGCTAATTCCCTCTGAGTTGGAACTAGTATGGCCAGTCTCACATTGTTCTACAACTTTAGTAAGTTATTCTACCCCATTACGATTGTTAGCTCAGTCTGGAGCTGTCCAACTTTTTTAATCGAGCCTCAAGCAATGCTATTGTGAGTCTGCCTGAAGAGGATTCTGGCAATCAACTGATTTTTCCTCTATCATTTTGTTCTTTTGATGTGCATTTCCTCCAATTCGTCGGCTCTTTTGAATGCCGCAGGAGTCTTAGGCGTTGCCTGGGCCACCACTCCCTCTATGACTAGACGGAAAAGGGTTCCTCATTTTGGTCCTATTGGCTCTTGTTTCCATCGTTGTCATTATTATTAATTGGGTGTCAATAGAAAATTTAACCATAAAAATATAATTGTTGAATATTTCCCCATATTTCCACCTCCTTTCACCATCTTAGGGATTAAATTTGAAAAAACTCGAACGTATTTTATTAATTTTGTCAAAGATCATTTATACCGTTGAGATCATTAGTAGCGTAAGTTTCGGGTATTTCTCATAATAAAAATATAATACTTTCATTGTTTTTCTGTGCAAATTTTACTACTCCCTTTCGGCCCGTTAGGGGTTGCATTAAAAAAAAAGGCGAAAGATGTGTTTTATTAATTGTGTCAAATAACATTAGTACTAGGTTTTGAGTAAATTTATCCGTAAAAATGGTATTTCCATACAAACTTTGGCATTTCAAAAAAACTCTTCCTAAATAACGCCCAGAGTATTAAATCAATATCATCTCTAAATTTCAAATTTCTATCTTTAGTGGTTTGGGTTGGGCGTTGATGTATCAGTCGAGACAAAGTATTTTATATTTCAATTTAATATTTGAAATAAATTTATTGGAATATGACACCAAACGCAATATTTTGATTAAATTGATATGATAAAGAGGTTTAGTTACATACAAACGTTTATTCTGTGAAGATAATTGACTGACGGAGAAAAAATTATTAAATTCTTCGAGAGATTTGAAAGATTTTCACAATTAATCCTAAATCCATTAATTTATTTATTAAACTAAGTGAACGATTTAAAATATGCGCTCTTATCGCTATAGCGTTATTTCGTAAATATAAAATTACAAGATATCCTTGTACGACATTCTTTCTCTCGTATATTTTATCCTGTCAGAAACCAACCAGTTCTCAGCATAGCTGCAGCACTTTAGCAATTGAAATCGACGAAAGGAAGCTTCTACGACAGTTCAACTTCTAGTATGTCACGTATAAAGCGATGGTAAGAGAAGACACACTCCCGGTGACACAAGGACTTGAATCGAAACGAACTTTGTGCAGTAGAGATATTGAGTTACAAAAAGTTTATTCTAAATATTTATAAATGCGTCTTTTAGGGGTCGACCATAAATTTCCCCCAATAAGCACAAAAATCGGCTTGTTACTGTCATAAAATACCCGTAGAGATGTTGAAATTTAATAGGCGTTCGTCCGTGTACGGCGTACGGCTCGAGAAAGACAGACGAAGTGAAACGGATGGTCGCCATAAAACATTCACAATGTACAAGTTGAAAGTTCTCCTCCCGATGTTCGCATCGTATTTCCTTCTCTAACAGTGCGGCAAGACTGAGCTAGACTGACCCGAAGATCTTTTACTATACTACTTATTTATAGTTTAGTCTCACTCCTCGAAACCGCTAAACAAATTATATAAATAAACACGTTAACATTGGAGTAAGTGTTTGTATGGTGAAAAATGGAAGGAGTGTGTAAACTAACCACCATTAAGTACTGCATTTAAGCGTTATTTCCTTAAACAAATCGTCTACAAACCTACTACAGAGATACAATTGCTTGTGTGCCTTTGTCTCGCTTAACTATGATATAAAAGAGATTTTATTTAATTTAAATGGAGCATCTTGTATCGTATTGTTTAGTGTATATTTGTGAAACTTCTTGAAAATATTATCTTATTTTTTTATTGTTAGGTAAGTTTAATTTGAATAAAATAACAGAAAATACTGTATAAAATTTGTATTACTTTCTCTAAATTTCATACTACTTTCGATTACCAATTCCACATTCATGTCCCAGTAATATCGTTTTGATAGTTGGAAAGATTGTCGCTTCATCTAATTTTGGACTTTACACTGTCTCGAATATTTTCAGTAAGAATGTGTGCGAAAGGAAAGTACCCATACTTTATTTTATGGAAACTGCTGCCGGTTTTTTCATTTCATCAATTCTGGCAATCTGCATACAACAGAGAAAGGTTAGTTGTAGAGATCAAGCAGCTTCAGGCCCAGATGACAGTTGTAGTCAAATCAGTTTTCTAGGCAAGAAGACTTCAGCGTTTGGTCTCACTATGATTAAAAGCGAGACAACAACTATGGATTACGTCCTGAAAGCTTGGGAAAGAGTAGTGTAAATTTTGGTACATAAACCGCGGAAGCTAAGAAATATGCACAACTGCTATAAGCCGACCTCACCCAAGATCGCACAAGGAGTCCTTCCTACCATAGAAGCGCTAAAGGATATCCAATTTGGTGTGGTATATGCACAAACACCACAAAGCTATCTCAACATTAGATACAGGAAAGACCTCCGACCAATTCCATTCGCACGAGTAGCTGATTGCCACACTTTTCAAAATTAAATTTAGAGATGGGAAACACTTAGTCCAATCGTAGTGAGATCCAGCTGGTTTGCCACAAACTTCGGGCCTAGGGCCAATTTTATATAACATGTTCCACCACTTACACACCACCTATCAGTCACTGGGTCAAGAACTAATTTAACTGGGGCCTATTCTATGACTCCATTAGACGTACCCAGTAAACGTACCATAAACCTATTAAAAACTAACCATTATACACCCACAGCGAATGGGGGAATTTAAACAAGTAAAGAATTTTGCCCAAACTAATAAAGAATACGGATCAAAAGCATGAAGTTATTCGTGGGTCACTCAGAACATATTACAGCGGCAAAACTTCGGAATGTTTTGAGTTAACATCTTAATTATGTCTGAAGCACAATTGAGCTTCAGTTAGACATTTTCAGTTTCTAATTGTCGGATTGTTGTTTATGAGGGGAGTCTATATACAAAGTTTACAGGAATAGGTTGGTGCATAAATCAAAACATACATAACGCCAACGCATTGCCAAAAGTAAAGTAAGGTTTCATGTGGAACATTTTCTTTATTGCTATAATTCATGTCTTCGACCCAAAAATGATATCTAATCTTCAGAAAATACAGTAACACTCCAGAATCGTTCGGAGCACGACGATGTTGTTAATCAATTAGTATTATTATCAATCTATGGGTTGGTCTCAGTTAGTACACAGGTTTTGCAATTCCTCAAGTAGGCCTGTACGTTCCTGAAATACACAAATGGTGAGGTTATGTCCCTAACGCGATAATACATAAGAATTGCTTAATAACTTCCTGACATTTCCGACAGCTGCAATTAGATACAAAGCCCAAGTTATACAAGTGCATTTTTAAGTATCAATGTTCGATCATTATCCGAATAATTTGTTTTAGATTCCTGTCCACTAGTACTCATAATATTTGTTTCTTCAATAGTGTGGGTCGAACCCCAGTACTTTCCTTCTAAATTTGGTTTTCTGCAGTTTCCCAAATTTCATGCCAAATGCAGAAGGCAATATCTTAAGTCGATCTACAGCCGCAGATGTCATAATAACTCATGATCGCTCTAAAGCATGAGCTGTTATTATTATTATTATCTTATTAGTTTATTGTTTTCCTGGTTTCCTTCTACAGCCAAATACCAAAGGATGAGACCTATTTGGCGTTTCTTACAGGCTTTTTGTGCCCAAAGACATTCAAGAACGAGTCCTGCAGATATCTCCTGAAATGTCAGTTGCAGCTGGTTTGTATCATTATTAAGATTGCACTATAAGCATAGCTAACAACCATGAAACCTGCTTCTTGATGGTTCCGTGGTAGACCTTCCACCATTAGGAATGAAAAAGTAGAAAAGGCAGATTCGTGTCTGAACCTACTTATTATTGTAAAGCAAAATGAATCTTTAGTTTGAACAATAATTTTCACGAACGACTTGAAAAACTTATCAAACAAGCTATAGTGCATGAGCAGTACGAGGACCCTCGTATGTAATGGAAATATGCTTATTGATCTAAAGACAATCTGGTGACCATTCTTCGCGGGTTCCTTTGAAGCAATAATATAGGGTGATGTACTAGATAATTAATTTATCAACTTACTATTCGGAAAGCTGCCGACCTTGTATAATACTGAACCTAAGAGGACAGGAGAACAAATAGTTTTAGAACCAAAAAGATCTATTTTAATTTTCAGAAATCAAATAATTTCCTTTGAACTTAACTAAACGAACTATAAACCCGCCCTCTATCAAGACACTAAGACACAGCTATTTATAGCGGCATCCATCTGTGTATGCCCTTTTATTAAGCGACTGAAAAAGGCGAACGTATATTCCGATTTCCAATAAAGCGATTGTAGGAAGCCAGATTCGAAGGTAGTAGTAAACTACCTACACAATTTTTACTTCGCACTTAATTAATACGCTAAAAATATCCCGGTATTGATTCGATCAAAACTCCATTCGCTAGTAAATTTGTCACAAGTGCTGCTACATATAGAGTCGAGTTTAATTTTACAGTACCTTCTCAATGTCGTAATACCGGTGACGTGAAATTTTGTACGAACTTCCTACGCTCTCTTTCTCCTTGCATTCAGTTGATAATTCTAGAAGAAGTATAAATGTAAAGGTTAGCAATTTGGTATGAGTACGATACTTAATACGGTATTGGTTTCCATATTTATATAATTATTTTTTTATTTTTGAGTTACCAACTAAAAAATTGTATAAATTACCTAAATAAAATTGTACCTCACATGTTGTAAACCATATTGATGACTGATGCAGATTGGAGTGATTAATTTGTACCAGTCAAAATCAAAAATATAATCGAAAGTTGTAATTCTTCTTCAAACATTATTATTTGGCCAACAGAAAAATTATTATACTTTTTATTTTGAATGATATCACAACTCAATTTCTAACATTACCTTAGCTTAAGTCAGTAAGTAACAATTCGTCTAGTTTCTGGGTTTCTTCCTTTATCGTTTTTGAATACGTCACTTCTGTCTCATTATGATTTAGAATTTCGTCTTCATTTCTTTCTTCTGAAGAACGTGATAAAATAATCTTTGGGACCTTTCCTTCTTGGAAACGTTTTCTTCTTTCATTAAATCTTTTTCTTCCTTTGATTCAAGTTTAGCTTGTCTTGTTTTTGCTTGCTACAATAATTCCAGCTCCAAAAGCTCAATTTTTTTTTCTTTCTGATTACGCCTACAGAATTTTCTTGTCTTTGTCTTTGTTATGCAACCGGTTCTGTTGTTTTCGAAGCAAACTAACTTTTGCCTGCATGGATTATTGAATGGCATTTTTAATTTTGTTGGTACTAACGCACATACCTCCCAATTCAACACTCATCTTGTTAATGTTTCTGAAGAGCAAAAGTGTGAAGAAAATAGAGAGGGGCTGGTTACATTTACACTACTTCATTCTCCTTAACGAAATGGCAAAAATTCTAACTAAAGCATCGATCTAAAAAGTATTATTTGGTTAGTTACGGTATTCACGTCATTTGTTAGCTTTTGATACTTATCCTACTACTCTTAAAAGCTCTGCTGGGCTACTTTAAGGTGGTCTCAAAGTTATTAATCTGTTAATCTAGTTAATTCAGTTCATAGTTCTTAATTCCTTCCAAGGTGGTCTTTTGGCGGTTGAATAATTGACATTAAACCGAAATTTAACCACCATCTCAGTTTCCTTTTTATTGCGGTTCTTCCGTTTGAACTTACTGCCAAACGTGCAGCCACTAGAAATGTTGCCAACGACATTATGTGGACACGCATCGCACACCCATAACACAACGCGGACGATTCGGACACAAGCTTCGAGTAATTCAAAAAGTTTGGCCTACAAGATACGACCACCACAGGAGACTACCAGCATAAAATAGTACCACTATAAGATGCTACCTCAAAGCTAAAATACTTTTCCGTTTTGATAGTTTATCTTTTGAGATTGTATCGTTGACGCCATGTGTATAATGCAATTCAATTTTGCACTAGATCTAACATTGTAATACATTCCTCTTACCGTAATGACCGGATAATCGACATATCTTAATGATAATGCGTTCTCAGATTTTTGACTTATCGAGGGCCATAATGTAGCTAGTAGTACACATTGGTGATAGCAACGCCTTATTACCTTAACAGTAATGGCATTTTCTCCAACTGCACAGCAATTCAACGAATTTCAATTCTGGCCTGTAGACGACTTATAAGACCCTTAACTTCGTATCTTTTCTTATTTCTTTCTTCTTTGATAGTCTAGTGAAAAGTGTGTTTGGTTAGATACTCCCTTCATGAACGATATCCCTTTCCATAATTTTTGCAACAAGTAATGATAAACTGATAAAGTTATAGAATCCAGGCATATCTGTAGATCAGTTTGTTGTCGCGTTGGTACAGCACTATATTCTGTAGCGGTAGCATTTCCTGGGATACTTCTTGAATCTCGTCATAAAAGTGTTTTTGCGAGATGTACAAAGCTTTTGCTAGTAGCCTTGCAACATCTTACTAAGGTTCTTAGTTACTTACTAAGGTGTCCACCTGGGAACATTAGAAGACACCTTAAAATCCTTGAAGATTCCAACTACTTAATTCATATTGCAAGGACAACTTCGTTCACAAACTGGTCATCGAAAGCCGTACTAAGTGGGCCTCCGGTGAGCCTCAACTCAAAAGAGGAATCCTGGCATGGTACACGTACGGCTCTAGGGTGGAAGGAGGGGAAGGGTTCAGTGGGCCCAACCACTATCTCAAACTGCTTATGGGACTCTTCTCCAACATATTTCAAGCGGATATTTCTGCTATTAACTTATGTGCCAATCTGTGAGTGCCTCTTACATAGGCGTCCAGTCTGCTGCATGAATGTATATGCAATTTAACACAATTGGGACGCAATAACTACGTAACTTTTCAGTGAGTCCCAAGTCATCAAGGGACCGAATGGAACGAAAAGGCAGATAAGCTTGTCAAAGAAGCAGCGAACATGACTTTCATTGGATCTTATCCCTTTTGTGGGCTGCAAAAGAGCCACCTAAAACAAGTAGTTAACAAATGGGATGTCAACAGAAAGGCCCTCCCACTGGCAGAATACGCCAGGACAAAAGTAGGCGAAGGCACTGTTATCAGGATCGCCAGACAGCACAGTCGATGCTATTCTTCAGCAAAACGGACCTTAGACTGCTGGCACGGTTTCTGACAGGTCGTGTAGCCGTGAGGTACCACCTACATAAACTCGGAAAAACTGAAGATGAGATCTGCCGTCTATGTCAAGAAGATCTAGAGACGGCAGAACATATTTTGTGTAAATGTGTTGCTCCAGTCATGACAATAACACTTCAGTAGGCCATTTCTAACGCCTACTGACATCCGGGACGGAAATCCCAGACTAATTCTAAGGTTCATCGAAAGCCCCCAGCTAGTCTAACAACTAGAAGGGCAATGTTACAATAAATCCATGCAGGTCGCGATAACTAAAGGCAGCAGTGCCACTGCCCACAAATCTAATCTAATCTAATCTAACTTAGTTATTTACTATCTCAATAAAACCATGACTTGTATTTTACTTCTTTGTGTTTTAGACTAATTTAATGTCAATTTCATGATAAATTGACATTAAGATTGGTTGTAAAATCTTCTTGAATATGATATAGGAATATGATGCAATTTGTTGATACAAAGTTAGTCCTATTTTTTCCTCTTGAACAGTTTAGTAGCCAGATTCTAGACTAAACTAAGAATAAAGTGAATTAATAGAATTCTAACAATATGTAATACGACTGCCTTCAATAAGGCAGCACCATACAAAAGTGTCAAAGTATCAAAGTTGTGGGGACCATATCTTGATTAAAAGAACCGACGCACCTTAAAATTCTTCTAATCAAGCTACGAGAATATTTCCTCGAAAAACAAAAAAAACAATAAACACAGTTCACATCAATTCCTTCCCAGAAGTAGAATAAGACTACAATTTAGCCTAAAAATCAAGTAATTGCAGATTATTAAAACGCAAAAGCAGTAAAACTCAAGAGAGAAACAATTACCCTAATTAAATAAAAGCTATGAAAAAAGCTATGGGAAATGGAGCTTAAACTCGTTCCGAATAAGTAGAACCTTGCACGATAATAATACCGTATCATATGCCGCAGAAATCGATCTTATCCATGTGCTACGGCAATTTCGAGCGCCTTGCTTTCTTAGAATTATTATTTCAAAGTCTCTCACGCACCGAAAAACATCAAACAAAATTAGTTACGCACAACGGAAAAATGTCGCTCGCGAAACGAGTAATTTTCCGTGACCGCAAACTGATTCCCGCTCTTCTCATTTGCGAACGCTTAATAATTTAACAATCAGTGGCACATCGTCCTTTAGTGCAGATAGTATATTGCAGCAGAGTTGTATGCATGATTATATATTTCCACGTTATGCAGCTAGGTGCAGTTAGTTAGAAAATTGTTGTCCCACAATATGCGTACAAAGTGTTAAGCTGTAGAGGAATCTATGATGAGCTTTAAGGAGCGACTTACGTTAAAACAATATCTACCTAACAAGATAATAAAATATAATTCTATCTAAAAATCACTATAATTGCGCTGTAGATTAATAAGAACAGGTAGTAGATATAGCGCTGAGTCATATGCAAGAGTACACACCTAGTTCATATGCATACATCAGCTAGGTCTTGAAAAAGTATGTTAATAGTATTTATTCTATAGAGACAGGAATTTTTGAAGGCACTGTACATATTTCTAGCGGGCGAGAGAGATGAAGGAGCTTCTCTCTATACGTGACTTAAAGGTTTAATGAAACTCGAAGTTCGTATATGATATTAGCGACGAAGCGCGGAATATTCCCCTAGACATATAGACAGACACAGAACGTAGTTATAGACAAAGGGAACGTACTGAATATGGTGCGGTTGAACTGGTTTTATTAAAAATTTATCAAGATACCATCTGCACGATGGGAAAATTAAAGGAAATTACGAAGTCTGTGTGTCATATCCAGTAATTACCGACACCCTTTTCGTTTTATTATTTTTCTTGATTTCGAGTGCGTGATCATTGACGTTTTGCGTGCCGATGAAAATAAAATGTGATTCTAGAATAAGGTAAATGTACCCTGCACGGGTAATCGTTAGCTCGATGCCGGAACGACATCAAATAAAACCAGAAACGGATTTTAAAAGGAAACTTCTGTGAGTGTATTTTCAGCTTACATATGTCATTTAATTGGGGAAATAGAGACAGTTTAGAGTAGATATTTTGTAGACTAAATAGAAGTTCAACCGCCAGTTAACTGCCAAGGTAAATCAACGTCGCTATTGAATTAAAATTATAACAAAATGAGCACTAGAGGTAACTAATTAGGTGCATGTTCGTTGTTAATTCTCAAGATAGTTTGTTAAAAGGTTATAAAGTTTTCAAAAAAACGTTGTATGATATTTCTATATCAAAATAGTAATGCTAAAGGAACATTTTCTTCGCCCAAGGGGCAGCACTTAAGGCTCTATCGAGTAATAACCGATCTTTTGTGAGAATGTTCAAGCCACGGTCCCAAATTAATTTTATTAATCAATTCCATTTCCGATTTCCACTTCTGCATCTATCGACAACGTCTGGAGCTTTGAATGATGCCAGAACCTAATTTTTTCATATTGTCTCAACTCAGTAAGTCTTGTTTTCATGATTCCTGTTCTTCCTCCAATCTTAGTAACTTGTAAAGGTTTTCTCTTTCGACTTATTATGACCCAGAATTTGGGCTTTGTGCTCTTCGTCTGAAGAACTGATTAGAATAATATCTAAGGCTTTCTTTTTCTTGTTTCAAGCTATTCTGTTTTTCTCTGATTTCAGATCTTTTGCTTTGCTGCGTTGAAGTCTTGAGGGTGTTGTCATGTAGATAAGTTTACACTTGACGTTTTGCTGATCATGCACAGTTTTTAGAAACCTTTTGAAGAAAAAAACTGCTCTTCTTCGTTCACGCATGGCGTCATCCTGTAGTACAGACTTGCTCTTCTCCGTTCGCTTTCTCTCTCATTAGACAGAAGGCATTGTCTTACAGTGTTTAATCATTCTTCAAAAGACATAATTCTTTTTATTTGGTCTTGCAGTCAGTTCTGATTCTGAAAGTGATTGTTGCTGCAAAGGTAGTGCAGGTCTATTTCTTGGTATCTGTTTGCGTGTGACTCTTCATACTTTTTTTGAGTGACAGTTTGTGAAGTTTTTAAATGTTATTCATTAATTTTAATGATAGTTTCAAGACCATCGATGCTCGCTGTGGCATCAAAAACTTGCAACACGGAACTAGTTATAGATATCGATGATGACGTTAGATCCAACAACTGTGAATGAAATGATGGAGTTTTCAATGCTGGGATGATTCCCCAAGAAAAGAAAACTTTTATGTGAAATATCAATTGATACTTTAATGTCGTGAAATCAATACGTGGACTAATTATTTGCATATTTGATGTTTTCCTAAATAATAAATTAGTCGTATCGAGAACTAGATAGAAGCGAAACATTTAAATGTTATTTGATCATAAAACTGGTAGCTTAGACCTTCTAATTCTAAAATCGGTGCTTTTTTAACAAGAAAAATCTATGGAGATTATTTGTCACACCTGATACACTAGATTACCCAGATATCTGAAAAATTGACAATTACCAGGCAAAATGAGAGTGGAACAATTTTCAACAAATCCATCCGGCGTCTTAAGTGTTTTCATCTTTGAACTGTTCTTCCTAAGATTATGAATGATGAAAAGAAGAATAACAACTATAACAACTAGTACCGTCATATATGATATTCTTGAATACTTTGCAAAGTAATTTAGCTCGACATGTCTAGTTAATATAACCGTTTTATTTTTACTTCTTCAATAACTTTGCCATTTATTTTATATTGCCGAGAATATCGTTAGAAAATTGGGCTAGAATTATTGAAATACCTCTTTGACTTATCCCCAAATGAAGTAAACATGCAACAGTGTTAAGCTGATCATCCCAAAATGGAAACTTACGCTTTAGCACGAATCTTATAGTGTTTGCAAAAACGACTATCTAGAAGCAATTTTGCCAAAGAAACCTCTGTTCAGAAACCAATTTTTGCAATCTCCCAAAGTTTATTTAAAGTAATAAAGATACAAAATTGTGCTTTTTAAACAGTCACTTAATATAATAACAATACAATAATAATTTCAATTTATTAAATTTCACTGTAAGTAATGGAATAAAAATAATGCGAGAAAAAGGTTATTATTTATATGTTCACTATCGTTATGTGAATAAGGATACTCATATAATTAAGCTTAATCTAGTAGCGTGCCAAAGATATCTACACGTATTACGCTTTTTACATCGCTCTGTCGGTCAGGTATTCATTAGAAGAGCCTCCATCTTCATATAATGCGTTATATCAAACTATGTATCGTGACATTTATCCATCTAAAGGTGAATTAAAAACGAAACAGTTTCCTTGATATCCATTAACGTTATTAGTGTGGTATATCATTTATGTGTTTTTATATTATGCTTTTAATTAAAATAAATGAATTCAGATTTCCTCTCTGGTAAGCCCATTATAATAATACAGTTTAGCTTCTTTGTTGATGGTAAATTGCTGTATTATAAAACATGGAAATTATGATTATCAGTCCACGTGTTTATCTTTCAAGAGGATATAAAGGCTGCAATATGCGCATTTGACAATCGTTAGATTAGTATGACCTGCATACCTTTAATCCTCAAAGATCGTCTCCATATACTTGTATTATGACGTATCTGGTACCAACATTGGTGTATGAAATTTGCTTTTGGTTCTCCACCATGTTTCAAAAATTGAACAATTTAAAGAAGCACATTGTAAGTGGAACTTGGGTTAACAATGATCTGAGAGTCTTTTTCCTGCATAACATTTAATAATTCTCTCACTAGAAACGATATGAAGAAGAAGAAGATATACATTATGGAATAGGACATAATTTGTTCATATCAGTAAAACTTGTGCAAGAACAGAAAAGAAGAGGACTTCCCTATTTTGGAGCTGTACGCCTAAAATCATTGTCATTTTGCTTTCTTTTATTTTTGATTAACTAGCTTTCGCGTCAAACATAATTGTTGTTGACAAATTTCTTTCCTTTGAGTGTTGTTGTTTCATGTTAGGGCTTGACATTTAACTATTTATGCAGATACCAGGACCAGAGCCTTGGCTAGAAACTATGGGTTTGGACCAAAATAAGAATTTGACCCCATAATTTCAACTGTACACGCAGTGCTGGCCCATACATGGCTTTACGACGGATTCCTTATAATCTGAAGCTGAGATACCTTGCTCTGCCAAGAATTGATGGGAAGTCGCCATCTTTCGGTCCTTCCCAGACATTACTTTACTTACTTACTCCTCCTGCACATTGTTAGGTGTCGGTGATTTTGTTGACGTAATATGGATGCATTACGAAGCGTCCGTGATTGATTTTATGTAATAATCTTGTCTGGACAATAAACTGGTCTTCTGTGTCTACGTGTATGTTTGGTTATTAATTGTCTCTAACGTATGAAAATTTAACATAACCTGTCTCTTTTTTTCATAAAAATTATCATTTTATAGGAAGATAATATTCAAGAAAACAGATTCAAGAGAAGCTCTTGGATTCACAGATACAGTTACCGTGAATTGTGATAAACTTACTTTGATCTGATTAAAAAATGATTTATAGCCATCTCGTTCAATGCAATGTCGTAATAACTGCTATCGATGGACGTATACATTATTATTGCTCTCACATAATATGTTGTCTAACTGCAGGAAAATTACAAACAACATTGTGAAGTCACTTAAGTTACATTATTTCTCGAAGCCATATTTATATACACGGTTCTCGCTTAATTGTCATCAATTATACTACATATACAGTAACCGCCGAAGATCTTCAATTTACATTGAAGAAAACAGCAACATCTAATTATAGTAATTACACACAAGTAATATTTATTTTCGCGCGATCTCGAATATAATTTGCAGTGCTATTCATGCGCGAACGCAGTTTTTCCGAAAAATACAACCAAAAAGGAGAGAAAAAAAAGTGAAATAGGAAGAAGAAAAGACCAAACATGATATAATGATTGTGTTTTCCATTCGAGAAGAATAAGTACCTCTCGGCAATTTACATTCGCTCGCTGGCTAGCTTGGCTGGATGCTTGTCGCCCGACGGTTGGACTGAATGGGCGTTTTTAACGAGATGTCGGCTTAATTAACGCGTGCTTCTCCCTCCTTATCCGTCTTCCTATACTACTACTGCTAACTGTGCCATTATTTATTTATTTATTTATTTATTTATTTTCCGGTATGAGACTCAGACAGAGAAATTCCACTACTATTACATCATTTATAAATACAAACATTTATTTTTGCAATAGATCACAATTTGTGAGTAAATATACATTCAGAATCAAGAGAAAAAAAAAAAAAAAAAAAAAAAAGCACATATGCGTGTAAGAGTGTAGGCATAAAAAGTTTTTCATTGATGTTTATAATAAAGGTAACTATGCTTAAATGAATAGTGGAACATATTCGCGCGATGGGGAGTTAGAAGCATAGTTAATATAAAGAAGAGGAGGGAACCGCAACATTTGAGGAACATGAATTTGTATTAGATTTAGTAAATACGGGCTTCAACTAACCCAGTTAATTTTAATTCCAAACAAAATATCATTAACCAGTCGTCTTTCAATGCATATAAGCGCATATGATTGAAGGTAAGATTCATTAGCAATACCTGTGCTAGCGCGGCGATTAATACATTTAATGAACTGAATATTTTCTATTCTAATATGTACATTGAAGGGTAAACTTGGTATAATTTAGGCGTGAGTAAACAAATGCAAAATATAGTGATCTTAACGCTCAATTGACGTAAAACGATTACATGTTCTTAAGATGAAACCTAAAATTCTATAGAAGCCACATATCCGACATGATCCCCAAATGTCATTCTTGTGTCGAGGACGACTCCAAGATCTTTGACTCGAGTGAGTCGCGAATTGTGGTTATTTGTGGTACTGAAAAACGTATTTGTTAAGATTTCTGGTTAATCCGCATTTATCAATATTAAAATATAGATAGCCGTAGAATGGGCGATTAAGGTCGTTTAATAAAAGACAGTCCCGAGCACAGCGTATCTGACGGCTTTTTTAAATCATCAGCATAGCATAAAAACCGAGAATGACGGAAACAGGTATTGATATCTATACACTAAAAATAAGAGTAATTATCCCTGCGCCATTACGTAATTGTTATGTAACGTGATTTATATCCATGCACTGTCACTGCTTGTAATCTTAATAAGAGGAAAACCATAATCGCCGTTCAGCATTGATTTATTTTGTCAAATGCCTTGCTGAAGTCGGTGTAAACACAGTTTTCCATTAATCAACATGCTCAACAAGGTTAGTCTGAGAGCGAGAAAAAAACCATGTGCCTAATAATAAATTATAAACATTATCGCTTGATTCGAGTATCTTAGCTATAAGATAGAATAGATATTGGACGATAATTAGATTTGTTTTATCGCCGCCTTTAAAAACTGGAACAACGTGTGATGTTTTCCAAAGTTGCGGAAAAACTGCACTAGATAGAGATTTATTAAAAAGAATGTAAAGTGGGACAGCAATTGACTTTACGCACATCTTAATAAAAAATGGAGGGAGGCCGTCAGGACAGGACCCTTGTTTGTATCTAATTTGTTGATTTTTTCTATAACAGCAGCTTGCTCGATGTAACAGTATTTAAATTGAAAGAGCATGCCTGTCCCGTGCTTGTTTTAAATGATGGAGAACGTTAATTTTGACCACTCGATTTGTGCTAGGAATAATTAACGATTTATTTAAAGACCATCCGATTATATTGCTCGTTCCTATATAGTTGTTTTGACTGTTCTAACAGTGCAGTTCATTCAGTTATAACGATGATTATTATTAACATTCATCCTAAAACGTTTTATTTATCCGTCGATTCGTTTTAAATTAATTTCGAGTATGCTAGGAGGCCTTCTCCGAAAGCCCGAATTTATCAGGTGCTCCGATATAATAATTACTAAGAGCAGACGACTGTTCCACTTTTCCGTCACCGTTTGTCTCATTTGAATATTTAGCGGAACTCTCTTAACCGATAGTGTATACTGGTTAATTATGCATAATTTATAACTTTTACAGTGATTAAACATGCAATTACGTTACCTTATAGAAGCGCATACGTACACTTATAACTTGTTTGTTTTGTATAAATAAGGATTTGTCAGGTTAATTAATGGAGTGGAATGGGTTTTATAAAGATATGAAGCTATCTGAGTTATCTGGCAGTGTATGCTACACCGCATCATTACTCAGTTACTATAGCTTATCTTTTCTCATCAGAGTAACTTCGGTGTGTTAATTAATATTTATTTATTTATACCAATCAAGTATTGCACAAAGTTTAAGACACATTTCAGCAAGATATTGTTGATTGAAATTGTGCAATACCTCTTAGAATTAATTCCTTCCTCATTAGAAACAAAATAAAAAACCTTATTTTCTTTTAGAGTATATATTGTTGTATCCTGAAATACTATAACACAACTAGTGGGTCCCCTCTAACTTGTCGACTTGCCTAAAACCATCTAAATTTTATTTTGAGTATGCTAAGGATGATTCAGGTTAGCACTCTCGTTTTGAACATTGGTTAGACACAGTACTGCTTGGTTCAAATCAATGTCATTATTTCTATATTTCGGAATTTTGTAGGTCAACGTATACCTATCCCAAAAGATAACGGAACCACTTCAACTTAATTCTTATTATTGTCTCCTCCCTCAAGCCAATGTCTTCGTTGCTATATTGACTTGCTGGATTTAAATTGAGTGTTTCTTGCGGGAATGATTTTTCAAAAGGGAAAACTTTGGAGTAGGTTTGGTATCTCTATCCGAAAACATCAATTTTAATGTGTCAAATGCAAGTTCTCTACACTTGAGTCCCAAATTTCTTTTTTTAGACTCTACAGCCAAAGCCACTAATTTTGAAGTTACCAGATCACGAAGACAACGCAAACTGTTCATACTGTTGAAAAGCAAACCCACCAATTTAGCTGGATTCAGTGCACGATGATAACAAGGGAACAGCTTGAAACAAAGAACAGCAGAAATCGGGATTAACGGCCTGAGTGGCAACAGGACGCCTATAAATAAGGATCAAATGATTCAATTAAATGGTATTGGCGTACATATGTTAACACAGACTCTTCTGATATTTCCAGCAAAACCATTTTCAAACAGAAATATTTTTAAAGAAATGTTTATGCTTGGGGCTGGTAGATATTCTTGATGATTCAAATACTTTTCATAACTTTTGTGCATCAGTCTCATTATATGACGGTTAAATCTATACATAGAACTATCTCCAATTATCATTATAATTCACGCCTTATCATTTCTGAAC
This sequence comes from Holotrichia oblita, assembly GCA_023690525.1. Taxonomy (NCBI): domain Eukaryota; kingdom Metazoa; phylum Arthropoda; class Insecta; order Coleoptera; family Scarabaeidae; genus Holotrichia; species Holotrichia oblita. Next base: position 21,447,051 of record CM043018.1, on the reverse strand, counting down.
AGTTTGCGTCAATTAAGGAGTCATTGGTTGGTTACAATTTATTATCGCGCTTGCATCAGTTGATCGAATTAAAATGTTGCCTTTGGGAAATGACAACATCAGATTCAGAAAGAAAGCACCAAGAATGGGAGTCAGTATTTAGTTCTAACTCTCCATTGGCTTTAAGTGTATTATTTTCAGCAACAATATTTAAATCGTATGCATACAGGATCGTGTTGAATTTGTAGCTCAGCTGTGTACTAACATAAAACAAATTATTAACCTAAGCTTTTTGATTTATTACTTCAAGGATGTAGAGAGATTCCCTCTGATCATCATTGGATTATCTAGATGTGGCTGGTATCTATAGAACTGGAAAAATTACAGACTGAGTACTTCGCTTAACTGGAGCTTTATGTTTTCCTTTATTAACCATGATCTGTAACCAAAAGTTAAGGTAACTGTTCCAGTAGCGGCCATAAAATTCTTCATAAAATCAATGATAACTTGATTTTGAATCTCTAAAAAGGCCACATTTAACACGGTAGCTACGCTGGTAGCTACCGCTAGCACCCATTTTCAAATATGTATTGTTAGAATTTTGTGGACACAAGTGCTCGGCGTAACTGTCTGGCATATCATGTATCAAAACCAAACATTTTTAGAGACTCCTAATTGAAGATTTATTTGATTACAAAATTTCTAAACTATTGCAACAACCACGGCGTTTAAATGTTCCCAAATGATAAATTGGGAATATTAAGTAATCAGGACAGTTTCTTTAAACTACCAAATCTTTTTTTAGTAAAAGCGGCTTCAGATGAAATACTAAAGGGCCTCTATCAAAAAAAAAGTTTCTGAACCAGTTAAGTCTTCCATCTATTTTCTGAATATGATGACTGCACGCCAAGTTAACCATTATATTTCAATTCAATGTTTGCAAAAGCAAACTAATTTGGGATTAAAATATTTATAATTTGTTTATTGTTGTGGTTAATCACGTCCTAGCTTAAAACATTCTGTATTTTGGCTTTAAAGGTTCTCCAAGAATACTACGACTCAATTTTGTAGAAAAATTTACTGTTGCTTTCTTATCTGTTTCTGCTTAGCTTAGGTCCCTTTCCAGCATACATAATTTGACAGTCGAAGAATTCAATTTATAGCACATCCACAGTGTTGTGACTAAAACGTATACACGTGATCGTGTTTGCAAAACATTTAATTTCATCGCAAACATGTATTACAGTTTGAACGACCTAGAAAAGTCGAAGTTACAGTAATAGCTGTTGTAAGGATAGATAACTATTTGTCATAATCTTAGGCATATTTTGTATTATAGATTAACTAATGATATACATATAAATTTCTCATCATTCGATGTTATATCATAAATTGAAGAAAACTAATTTTAAACAAACTTCTTTTATATTAGGAATACCTTAAAAGAAATTCTGTCCTTCGTCGGATGTATTGTTCGAATTATACACTGACGCGAAATTTATCTTGCTCCAAGGGGAAGAAAAGAATACAAAAAAGGTCGACTTAACCATAAAGACCTGTTTACTGATTGAGAGAGGATCATTTGTAAACGTTTTCCTTTTCACTGCTTGCTGCGAAAATAGCTATTCGAAAGACCCCAGAGTTTAAACTGTAGACATCAACTAGATACAAAACCTATACGCTAAAGGATTACTTAATCCATTAGCGCCGAAGTTTTTTTTTCTTAAATTTCTCCTGCTCTTTCTGTTTTTTCTTTTAAACATAAATGATCATGTTCTCATTACTGGATTCCTTGTGATTGATAATTTGTTACAGAAAGAGCTATCAATCGTAGTATTTATTTCTTTGATCTTTAATTTAAGCATGTTACTGGTTATTAAATAACAGGTAATTTAATAATTAATAATAAGAATCTGTCTAAAGCTAAAATTTAAAAATATACTTAAACATTGTTACAGGTTGAAATAGAAATGGGAGAAAAGCCTGCTGCAACTTTTGCTGTGTGGTTTGTGTTTGTATGAATGTGTTCAAAGCTATTGTTGCAACACTATATCGTTGTTTATAAGGCTGCGCAATTCTCCGAGAAAAATGTCACCGTTCTCTTGGAGAATTGAGATCTCGGTAATTTTTATAATGGCTCTGTTTATAAACTAACGAGAGGAAGCTGATTTATGGGAGTGATGATGCTGAGATTCAAAAGTGATGATTATAGAAGAAGAGGTGGGTTTTCTATATATGTCAAAGGATAAGCTAGTATTGACTGTGATAATTTTCTATTTCAAGAGTAAATTTTAAATTATTATGAAGGTTATTCAGCTAACTATGAAAATTGTCTAAAGTTTTATTGTCTCCAGACCATAACATAAAACATCATCAACATATCGTATCCATTTAATAATATATTTATTGTAAGGGTTCTGGTTGCTAATTATAAAATTTGATTCAAAATAATTTAAGAAAAATTCAGCGAGAATACCTGATAAAGGCATACCCATATGTAAACCATCATTGATTTTATAAAATTGATTGTTAAAGGAGCAAAAATTGTTATTAACAATATGGGAAATTAAATTAATTATAGTATTAATTTTTGTAGAATTGAAATTAGTTGAAGGTAATTGTTTAAGTATATTACTACTATCATTGATAGGAATATTTGAGTATAAATTAACAATATCAAATGAAATAAGTTTGAAGTTAGTATTGAGAGGTACATCATTAAGTTTGTTAAACATTTCGGTAGTTTTTAATAGAAAATTTATTTGGGAAAGGGATGTTGTCTAAAATTTTGAGTAAAATTCTGGAAATGTTTATGGTTGGAGAAGAGTAAAAGGTATTACTGGGACGAATGGGTGTGTTAGATTTATGGAGTTTATTAAAAGAATAAATTTGAGGATTTATAGGGATGAGTTTTTGATGCGGATTGGAATATTCAAGTAAGAAATCTTAATAATTATTCATTACTGATTTGGTGCTTGTTACAAATTGATTTAAAGGGTTTTTGACTAGTAAAGTATAGTTATTGTTTGATAGAAATTCTAGAGTTTTGTCAATATAAATAAATTTGTCAATGATTACAGTACCTGCACCTTTGTCTGCCTTAGTGAAAACAGCATTATTGGAATCTAAATTAAGGTTGATGTTTTTGATCGTTTTCCAATCTTCTTGACAGTTCTTCTTTTTATAAGTTTGTTGATGATTTTTGAAGAACGGAATTAGTTGCGTATTTGTTCTTCTTGAGGATGTTTGTTGATGGTTACTTGAAGATCTATTGCTGTTTTGTAGGCGTCGAATGTTGTTGGTGTTAGAGCAAATTTATGTCTTTTATTGAGGATATCCTGTTCATTCTTCGTGAAATTTATATTTGTCAAATTAGGAAATCTTGGTTTCTTCTGATATTGTTGATTGTTGGTGGGATGAACAACATTGTGGATATTCAGTTCATTTCTGTGGAGTGAGTTTAGTTTTTTCTTCTTGTTTAACATGTCTTCATGAATAATAATGGACGTTGATACTACTGCTTGTTGAATTAATTCGTCTAGTTCAATGTAGTGGAGGATGGAGAGTAGGTGTCGATGCAAAAAAGCGAGTTGTGAATATAAGTAATCGATCTTACTGTAGTGTTGACGTTTTTCTTTGATCAGTTTTCTGTAGACATTTTATTGTTATCAGTTTGTGGCATTTCAACTTGTTGAAGCTAGGTGTTAAACCATCAGCGATGAAACTGTTAATGAACTGTATATGATTTCGACAAATACCAATTTTGTTGTAGAAAGTTAAAACTATATTTTTAAATTATGGTAGGCAGCACTAGCAAGTCCCTTTATATCACAGTTATAATTATAATAATAGCATTACTTGTTTGTTAAAAAATATTTTATTATAATTGTTTACTGTTTCAAAATCCTTCATCAGAGTCAAAATAGTCTTTATTATCCTGGACGTGCTTGCTTAAAGTATTATTGTGGCTGATTGATATATCACTTATCATCATATATTTTCTTTTTCTCTACAGGCTTTGATGAATAGTCCTTTCTTCGTTAATTTGTGTAAAATTTTTATTTTGCAGGGATTTAGATATTTTTTTGAAACGTTTTTGACAAATTTTCTACAAAGTCTGGTGGGTTGTCATTAATCTTCAGTTTCTTGTTTTTTATCTAAAAAAAATTAACAATTTTTTTGCCAAGTTTTTGGAATATCAGTTTTTATTTAACATCTCTTCTTGTAAAACACTAAACACTTCAACCCACAAGACACCAAAAAACCTTCTACTAAACAACCGACGCGTTTCGACAACAAAGCTTTGTTTAGTGTTTCTACTTCTGCACCAAGAGATCCAGTGAAGAACATCTCTTTTTGTATTAATTTTGCCCATCAGGTTGCTGATGAGACTTATTTTATTTTATAAATACTGCGTTAGGATAGGGGTTTAAGAACCCGCCCGAATGGGTCAGTTTGGTGTACCAATTTGTAGCAATTTGAGAGCAAAATGAGATATAGAAATTAATATAGTTTAATGCGTTTTATTCCACAGTTTCCATTATGAAGTTAGTTCTAATAGTAAAAATGGATGTACTAGATTGTGGTGTATATGAAATTTATAAGCTGCAGTATATCAGTATTGTATAGCTAACTTGTTCCTACATCAAGGCAAAATTACACCACATCTTTTATCTTACTGCCACTTAAATATACGCAATGAACATCCGCAGCGATTCTCCTCTTTTTCACATAACCCAATGATCGAAGTTTCATGTATATTATACCTAGATACGTGTCCTTTTTGTTGGTATGACTGCGGACAAATACGGAAAATACCTTGCCAAAGGCGTAAGCTTTTTTGTTTCTTTTCCGTTTCCATTCATTTAAATAGTTCCACAGTATATATCCACAGTAAAGAAATATACGGCCTCCGCACACGCTATGCCACAGAGAATAACAATTTCTGTCCATTAGTGAAACCTCGTACTATCTCTTCGTCTCTCTTACGCTGCCACCGACAGGAAATTGGAATCAATTTGAGGTAGTATAGGGAAAAGGCTGCTGCCCACCACATTCCTTTTTTACGCCAGTCAATGTTGTTCGGCCTTCCCGTTCTTTCATATTTTACGAAGATTATGGCGAAGATAAATGTACGGCCATAAAAAGATGACCTAGAAAAGATATACACAAATATATATGTATATACGTCTGTTATTAAAGTAATCGACGGTTTATAGGTTATATGTTAGATCTTAATAATAGGGTTTATGTATTTTATGGATGATTCTCGCATTATTTTGAGAGAATTTTTTGATTATCCGTTCAACCGTTTTATCTAATCACACTATAATATTACAATGAACATTTTTAATAACTTCAGTCAATTTTTAGGAATCTTGAACACTTTGATAAAGACAAATATCACTTCATTAAATCAGTGCTTCCTGTAGCTTATTAGACCCACAGCAGTACAACAGAGCACCAATATTATTTCATATATTCAGCAATCGATACAATCTATGACTAGAACGAATGTCAGTTACGATAATATTATGCACATACATTTAATTTAAATACAAAGCTCAATAACCGAAAACAGTCGTTGACAATTTTCTCCGTAGAGACTCCAGAAATTCATTATATAGTTTTTATATTACTTACCTTTCCTCGGGTCCCGTTTCAATTCATTCTAAACATAAATAACGAAGTATGTAGTTTTGAATAAATTTCCAAGTTTAAAGAAATTAACATACAGCCGGAAAAGAATAGAAAAAGAATAAACGACACGTGTCATTATTTTATATTTTAAATATACATATATGACTTATCAACAATTCCTAGCGTAATATGTTTCCGAGTACTAAACACAATGTACAACACAAACCTGTAATACCTAAATGGCACACGCTCAACAATCGAACCATTAGGAGACCTAAGAACAAAAGACAACTTGTCCCTAGTCTTGTTAAAGCATATTATTCATAATGAATTTCAATCCGTATTGAAGACACATTCTTTTGTTTGCAAATTAGCAATCAATAACCTTCAAGTCAAAGAACTCTTGGGACTTGTGCACTATTATAGAATACGATATGTGGAAGAACGCGAAATAGCATCTGCGGATAGGAAAGATGAAGTTATTGTTATGCTAATTGGAGGCGATGTGCAGAATTGCACAATTTAATGCAGTATTAGCTGAAATGGGAACGTGTAGTCTGTTATTGTCAAAAGCAAATGGAACATGTTACGAGTACCTTTTATGTGTCATATGTTGTACATTGGAAAAGTATGGCTAATTGGTATTATACGTGACAAAAATGTAATTATAAGATAAAGAATTACATCCATTAAATTTAAATTGGTAAGTGCAATAAACTCTTTCGAATATAGATAATAATATTGTTTAGGATAACTGATAACACCTTTAGTCAGCTAAATTATATTGCTACAGAATTACTCAACACACAAATCGTAAAACGGGTTAACATGGAGCGATATAAACATAAATTTATAAATTTCAAAGTTAAAGTTTAGGTTTAAAGTCACAGAAAAAAATACTCACCCGCAGTATTTTACGAAGGGCTTCTGGGTTTTGATGCGTTATGATAATGTAAATATTTATAATACAAAAACAAAACGAAACAAACGAAAATATAGATAATTTATTCAAACTCGACGTTTCGCCAGTAATGTAAGTGGCTTCTTCAGGAGTAAAACTAGGTGAGGGGTGCCAAAAGGTCACAATAACACGACATGTCAATTACGCTAGAGGCGAAAACCTTCTGACTAAGGAACCAGAAAGTTCTCTCCTCTAGCGCTGGCTTCAACAATACAGCCTTCACTTTCAGATTTTTCATTCTAAAAATCTTCAACTCGCACAGATTTGCCAGGCTAAACATTTATTTTCTTGCTTCGGTTTGGTTTTGAACAATGCGTTTGATATTATTTCTGTAAAATTTTAGGTTACAGGGCATCATGAAGAAAAGTTTCTTGTTCCTTATATTTTTTTGCGTGTGTCGAGTTAATAGCAACTTTGATATTATGAGCATCATTGGCAAGCTCTCCACGAGCTTTTATCGGTAATTATAAAATTACTGTTTTTGGTACAAATCCTCTGTAACGTCACAAAATTTTTGGTGGCCGAAAAAATGGCACGTCCAGTCGCTGCTACGAGGGCAAATCAAAGATGAACCGGACTTTTCTTTTTGACGCTCTCTTTGTCAAGTCAGTGGCGTAACGGTTTGTTACGTGTTGCGGCAGGATGGAGGCAGGTGGGGGTGGGGAGAGTAAACTGGTTTCGTTTGCCAGAGCAGATGGACTGTTTGTTGTATCAGGTCTGAGCAAGTGGTGCACACGATTGCTGAGCAACGCACTATTATTAAATTTTTGTGGCGGCAGAACATATAATCTCAAAAACCCAAATCTATGACTGGCACAAACAAATTTCCAATGACCGAGAGTCAGTTGAAAACGAGACCCGTGCACTTAGATGGCGAATATTCGTGCGATCTGTGAGCTTATTGAAGGCGACTGTCGTCTTACAATATAGGAAATTACTGTACACGTCTGAATATCATATGGGAGTGCTCATTTGTTGAGGCACAGTGTCACCTGTGATGAGACGTGGGAGTACCATTACACTCCTGAATCTAAGCAAGCAACCATGGAGTGGCAAAAACCTGGAGGAGCAGTATCGCGGAAATTCTAGACCTGTTTTTCTACTAAAAAAGTCCTTGCAACGGTTTCTTGGGATTGTAGAGGCATATTGCACATTAATTTTCTGCGCGATCGGTGTACAGTTAATGCTGGGCTTCTGCCAACTGTTTGATGAAGTGAAACTGGCCTATCGACTGCCTATTCGCTACACTACCCCATCCCTGTTGGCCACACGCAGGCAAACGGGCGTGGCGAGAGGATTGGCGAAGCTAGTAGGGGAGGGCAAAAATCGGTTCGCCAAGGAGTAGTCGGGCCACTGGTTATCTGGTTGGGGAAACCTTTGGTTTCATCCTAAAACAACTCGGTGACTCTGGGCTACTGCGGTCACTATCCCGGAGTGGTGATAGAGCATCGCGGTTAGCATTTTGGGGTAAGGCTTCGGCCCGGCCGTCCCTGTTGTTCAGGCTTAATTAACGGGCGGGCTGGTTGTACCTCACGGCCAGATTCCGTTTCCCACGCTTGGCCTACAGATTCCAGCCGGTGATCTGGGCTTTTTAGGCCGCGTGTGGTAAGATGTGAGGTAGGTGTTCGCTGAAGCGTCTCCGGTGGTGACCCGTCCAAAGCGGATAAGGAAACTTGTTTAACATGGATAGCACGGGGGAAAGGAGCCCACCGGTTCTCTCCACCAGGTGTTGGACTCGTGCGGGCAGATGGTTTTCGTACTCACGACTTTCGTCCTGAGGAGTGTGAGCAATGGTTAGTGCCGCATACCTTTCCGGTCGGTCAGCCGCTGGGTCCTCTTTGGAGGATCGAAGTGCGAATCTCCTCCATGACAATTCTCAGCTACACACTGCTGCATTGACCCAAGAAAAATTGAACAAAATTGATTGGGAAACACTCGAATATCCGCCCTACAATCTCGATCTGTCACCGAGCGATTACCACATGTTTAGGCCATTCAAAGAAGGATTGGGAGGGCACCACTTTGACAATGACCATTATGTAGAAACGTTAGTGTGCAATTGGTTATAGACTCAACCACATTCATTCTTTGATGACGAAATTATAAAACATCCGATTCGATGGGAAAAAAATGAATAAAAGATTGTATAGAAAAATAAAGTGTACCTATTCATTTTTTTTTACTGTACCAATAAATGTTTTAAAAACAAAATCCGGTTCATATTTGATTCGCCCTCATACAAAAGAGTGCTTTGATATATACATACATATACAGTTCAATTTGATGTTAGATACCCTTTTTGGGACAATTATGCTGGTTGTGGTAGACCCCAGTTGATACTGCTGCAACTTTTCAATTTTGCAACGTTCAATTTATCTTTTACTCTTTATAAAGTTCCAAGGAACCGACAATAGTAGTTCTATCGACTTTTAAAATATTTACGAGACAATTTGTGTCCCTACACTACTGTCACCAGACTGTTAACATCAATGTGTTCTATGGAATTTGGTTTCGTAGCCAGCATAAAGACTTTCAAAAGCAGTAACTTTTGTTCCATATAATCTGCCTTGTTCCATATTATTACCTCACTTTAAGGTATGTTTCAAACATTGTAATGGCAGTTGGATCTAGTGTTAATAGTGTAAAAAAATATGATTTATATTTTGAATGGCCTTCCAAACGAAGACAAGAAAATGCCGGAAGCACAGGATTATTATTGAAAACTTTTTCGTTGGAAGTGATTACTAAGCAGTTTATTTACAAAAGATTTTAGACCTAATAGTATACAAAAATTGATCACAATTTAAACTGAACTTTGATAAACAACGAAATATTATTAAAAATGACAAAGGAAGATTTTGAAACGATCAAAGCAAAAAAAGACGGTTTTCAGAATCAATTAACGTTTAGTTAAAGAACCCAGCAATTTTGAAAAACTGAAATTTCCTGAGTGGGATGAGGTTATAGCCGACAAGCTGACGCATGTTCGAGAGGCCGTTATTCAGTGTTATTTTTCAACAGCGCTGCAATAATTACAATTCTGCTACTCCTCTGTTGCTTCCACCTGTTTTATCAAGCTTGTTGTTTTGTTTAGTAATATTATTTAAATATTGACTTATATAATTAGATTAATAGATATAGGCTAGAAGATTAACCACCTGCCACACTATTGAACCACATTTGTCTTTTAGTTAATTTGCTTCACCACACACATTATCAATTTTGGTGGATGTAGTTCTTCTGATTATGCCAACTTATGTAGGTCATCAAAAGCATAATCAGTATGTCGGTTGCAGTGTGCTAGGATCAAGAAGGTTAGCCTCGAAATTTAATTTAATCCTATAAGAACTCTATTCGGTGGTTCCTAAAAATCTCTATTCCAATAGAAATAAATCGCAAAATGATTTTATGTAGGTGATAATGCAACAGAATCGTGAAAGACAAGTTCTTGTTTTTTCAATAATTAAACAAGACATCAACATCGATAAAATTCTGAAACAGTAATTGATTTAAAGAACAAATAAGTACAATCAATCGAATCATTTAACTGCAACTCCGCCAATGAATATTTAAAATCATCCCATGCAAATTTAATATGCGATTCGTGTTTATACACCGAGTAACATTTATACGGGTTTCCGATACCAAAACCATTTAATTTCGCCTCGAAATCACTGTGCGGACTAGTCTAAGGTAGCGAACTAATACCAGAATTTCCAATCATTAGCATACAAGTGTACCGAGTATTAAATTGAGAAGTTCTGAGGGGAGAACAACAATAGACAAAGGGCTTCGAGGGTCTTAACGCTAACGGTACAACTGAATTCAGCCCCTGTGACGTATTATTGATTGTTGCGTTTAAGATTTTCTATAACATATATATCTATATATATTCTAACACATACATTGAACGTGCAGCGACTGTAACAGTCCGGCTTTTCCAACCCCCGATTTGGCCCACTCTCTCCGTTCAGCGCTTCGAAAATCAGTTCAATCAACTTCAAAGCGGCGCGCAGCACAACAACGAAACTAACAAATAAAACGGTATGCCAGTACCACCGTGAGATATGGGGGGAATAGAAACGTTAAATACGTAATCAATTTTTTTGATGAAACAGATTTTTCTTGGTAAATACACACAGTTGGAACTTCGAAAACAAGTCAAAACAGGAAATAATATCCTAAAGAATATGTGCTTAATATGAAAAGCGAAAAAAACTCTGTCGAAGCACTATAAAGCGGATTACGCAAGCACAAAAAGTGCAACTGCTTCGATGTCAAAAGACTTTGATTGAAGTAAAATAGACATTGTAATAAATACCTACATTCATAAAATAAATCACTTACTTACTCAACATTTATAATGCTGGCCCTCGGATATCGAATAATAGTTCTAATAAGGAAACAAACTCTTCTCAATTTCTAGTTAATATTTGTCGCGAGTCAATATTTGACTTAGGTGCAATCGAAAGAATTGTCCGGAGCACTTGCATCTGGAGTAGATACCGCCGATCTAGATTCGACCGCCGCGAGCTGTTTGCTCCAAATTCAACTTCGGGTTCAAATAATTATTCACTTAACTGGCCGTGTTAGTCAACCGTTAACTGTTTTAGTCGAAAGTCATTTAGCTTTGTTAAGTTTGAAAGTTGCACGCGTATTCAAGCAAAGGTTTTAGTCACTATTATTCCGGGATTTGCGTTCGTAGAACCGCGATAATCGTTATTGCGTTAATAGTGTAAGATGCTCTTTAATTATCTAATTGTGCGCCCCGATATTGGTTCGCAACCGGTACTTCTTTATTGATTCATAAAGCAAAGTAATCTGTAGTCGTTTTTTCTAGTTACAGGAGCAATGAATCATGAAGTATTATGTTATAAGGAAAATGGGCTCACTTAATAATAGTGATTGTTCAGGATTAGTATTATTTGCTGAATCATTGCAGTGGTTTTGATGCAAGTTTGCATAAAATAATAAAGTGTTATTCATTCAATGACCGATACACTTTCATCATTTGCAACACGTTGGTTCCAATTGTAAAATAAATATGACTCTTACAAGAGTACAGTCATGAAATATTTACACACAACAATAGGGCTAACACCGATTAAATTAATGATACTGCTTTATACAAGGCAACTTAACCAGACACTTAGGCATTCTAAGAAACCTGCAATAGTATTTTTTTTTATTATTACACCATTGGTGTTTGTCTACATATATATAAGTACACAATACATCAATACATACACACAAAGTTCTATAGTTATATTAAAATAATGTATAACCAGAGGATCTGAGGGCCCCCGAAAGAAAACCACAGAAAAACACAACACTGGATGGACGAAAAATATGTGGATAATATAAATTTAGAAAGTAAAGAAATAAGAAAAGAAAAACACAATTACGTTATTGACATGATATATCAAGGAATTCTTCCAGAGAATATAAACAATGCTTATTTAAATACCTTTTTAAACGTACCTTAAAAGTAGTTGTGGCAGATTCTTTTACATCACTAGATAACGCATTCTATATTCTTATGTTGACGGAAATATGAAACTTATGTGTGGTTATGGTGTTATATTATTTATAATTCGTATTGCTTTCTTTTGTAATAAAAGTATTTGCTTTTGATTTACATCACCACCCCAAAAAAGCAAGCCATAACTCAAATGGGAATTAAACGATTTTTGGCGAAAATTTCTGTGTTCAAGAATGTTTGAACAAAGGTATGAAGGTGGTAAACATCTTTTTGGCGTTGGCCAACAGTCAACTCAGAAAAGAATTCCAAGATTGGGAGACAAATGAAAATGCTTTTTTCTGGAGAACACCACCTGAACAGTTGAGATTTATAAATATCTAGGCAAATATTAAGAAAAAAACTATATAACCAGAGTAACAAAATACTTACAGGCATTATAACTCGTTGCTGCTCTTTATGATACAATCACAATAAAATGAAGGAGTGAATCAAAACGTACGTTGTTTTTTTTTTACTTGGATACGAGGCTGCTGGTCGTCTACTTTCAAACTGCAAAGCATTAGTTTGGTTAAGGTTTTAACAGACACCTCGAGGAATGTTAGATTGGAAGGATGCTAATGCATCAGAGTAATCACAATAAATCACTATGTTGTAATGAGGTGTGATACTAGATAATCTGAACTGTCATTTTACAATACAATATAATGCACCACAAGATAAATTCGATGCATGCATTGCCATGTGTCGAGAGATCCAACAAATCTCTCGCCAGTTTTAATTTGGCCTCCTGAAAGCTTTAGTTCCGATTTAAAACCATATTTTTGATTGAATCTTTCTAACCTGAACTTCTAACTGAAGTTTTGAAACTTTTGGTCCTTTCTTCGCCAATCTGAGCAGTCTCATCACCTGATGCACAAGCTCAGAGCAACGACGATGGAATGGCCTGTATGGGTGGGATAAGTCCTAAAATTATTTTAATCGAAAAGGGGGTTGTAGAAGTCGGTGGGAAATCAAGAATATCTTTTTTTTTAATAATACCTTCAATATCAACATATCGTCATTCTGTTGATGACTAAAAAATTGATATAACTATAGTGGAGTTTAAAATTCATAGTTATGGAGAGAGAACCGATTGAAGTTGAAAAAATGCTTTAAAATGTCGGCCATGTTTACAAATATTGAAAAGTCAAATGCACCACTTACGAGGGTTGGTTGTTTGACGGGAGACTGTCTTTTCAAAAGTTGGGACGACTGTCGCAATAATGACTATATTGCTAACTTCAGCTATCTTTTAGACGGCTGCTTTCAAAATTTCACGCAGATCTGTCAGTTAGTTTACATTTGACAGACGTTTAAAGTAAACAAGTTGTTATATTTAACTGAAAATAGATAAAAAGGAATTTTGTTTGTTAATAAAACATTACTTTTTACGCGGAAAGAACATTAAAGATACTGAAGAAAAGTTGCATAAGTATTATGGTGAATCTGCTCCTTCGCATGGAATGATTTGCAAGTGGTTTACTGCCTTCAAAAGTGGTCATATGACCACGGAGGATTCTCAACGTCCTGGGCCCTCAGAAACGGTAAGTACTGAAGAAATAATATATTCAAGAATATCACCTCCAAACGGATACTAAAAATTGGTGGTATAATACAACTTTGAGCCGGAAAATGTTCAACCGATCGGGTGCAAGAGATTTTTTTCGTCGGTATGTCACTGTAGATGAAACTTGGATATATCACTATACGTCAGAAACCAAATCACAATCAAAACAATGAACTTCTCCCGAAGAACGTGCTCCAAAAAAAGGCAAAAACCGTTTTTTCAATCAATAAGTTTATGGCTACCATCTTTTAGGATTGCCAAGGCGTAATTTTTATTGACTACTTAGAGAAGGGAAGCACAATAACTAATCAATATTATGCTAATACTGAGGCATTTCGATACGGAACTAAAGGAAAAACGACCTTTTTTATTTGAAAAGAAAATTTTGTTTCATCAATCCTCCATATTCACCAGATGTGGCTCCGTCGGAGTTCTCCTTCTTCCCAAATTTGAAAAAGTGGCTCGGTGGAAAGAGATTCAGTACAAATGAGGAAGTGATAGCCGAAACGAATGCATATTTTGACGAGATTCCAAAAGATTATTTTTTTGATGGTTTAAAAAAATTGGAAAGCCGCTGGATGAAGTATGTACAATTACAAGGGAACTACGTTGGAAAATAAAATATATTTCTACCCCTAAACAACTCTTTCATCGAAAAGTCACGCTCCCATCAAAAAACCCTCGTAATGTACTAAGTACTTCAGTAAAATAATGGCTTAGTCTTGAGTGAAAGTTATTCACCATTATGCAAGATGATGCATCCAGTTGCAATCCAAAATAACATTATTATTTCGAACCTTTAAAGACGCACTTCATACCCTTTGCTAAAATATGTGCTAAGTATGTTATTCATTCAACTGAGGTACTTGAGGTACTTCAGAGGTAAGAATTGCTTTCCGATATCCAGAAAAATACCAATAAATTCAAAACTATGTTTCGAATTTTATTGGAGACATTTCAAGAAGTAAGAAGTGTTGCATTTACAAAATGTAAAGTAATTAACAAATGTGTAAACAATTAAAGACGTACTTACCGATGTTATTAGCAGTTTAAGAAAATATTTAAATCATGCTAAAGTAATTGCATAAGAATTTTTTTTTTAATTTTTTCAATAAGCGTGCAGGTGATCTAAACTTCAACGATAACGTGCAGTTCTCCGACGAGGTAATGCTAAAAAAATAATGGTATAGTTAACCAACATTGCATGCATTATTATTCCACAGAAGGAAAACCACACTAGATTCATCCAATTGTAAATCCAAATAAATGGTTGACAGGTTGATTGTCGAAGTTTACTGAAATTTTCTAGGACACTTGCGGCCAGTATTTCTACTTCTATTACCACAGGAAACTAGATAACTCAAATAGAAAACGCTGAATCGAACGTGGTAGACCATCGAGAGCACTCGATCTGTCGCAAATAATTTCTTTTCTGTAGGGCCATGTTAACGAACAAGTTTGCAAAGAGATTCTGATCATCTAAATGTGCTTGATATTGTCACCAATTCGTTGTTTTTGGTTATCTTGTACTGAGTATTAGTGTATTAGTTGTTTCTTATTTAGAAAATCATGCTAATAATTCGCTCTTTGCGTTAATGGCAATGTGTCAAATCGATTACATTAATTGTTAAATCTGATACCTCTATGAAAAATATCTTGGGCACTCCATTATTTGCAATTTATGGCTGTAACAGTATAACTAAATATTTGCTTATTATGATTAACTTGGTTATACTAGAGCATGGACATCAATCTCTCTTTATCAATTTCAAGAAATTAGCGATGTTGGTCGTTAGACGTACTAAACAAGGAGATTTGATTTCACCTCAAATTAAAAACTTTATTGACAACGTACTGTTTCGTCACTCTAATAGCTCTAGAAAGCTCGGATTTTATTTAAAACTCGTGGAAATTGTTACAATCAAATAGATACGTTCTACGAACAAACTATGCGAAAAGTGTAATCAATTGTTTAGTTAGAAAGTTTTAATTCTAAAGGATGTCCAACTTTACATTCGCAAAGTTAAACTTTCAACTTTTAAGCTCTCTATGAGAGTACACGGAAGGAAATTTCAGTTTACATCTGCTTCAACCTAGAAAAATGTATAAGGAATAACTTAAAGAAACTGCTTAAAAATTAATTGTCGATAATCAGCAGCTTAACATATTACTTAATATGCCACTTCCTTCAACAAAAATATAAGATTCGTTACTTTTAATAGATATCAGAAAATGTCAAATCTGCGTATTATAGTAATCATTTATTAATTAATCATTTGATATATCTTACATACAATAAGTAGCTGACAACTAAATTACAGCTAACGTAAGTGGATACTATCACCAATGTTAGACAGACGTAGATGTATACATTATGTGTAAGATAATCAAAAGAGCAATCTTGACATATCATCGACATACTTCGGCTGCAAATAAGCAGCATCTGTTGTTGCGTACCTCGATCATTATTCACGCTGAAACCGTATTTGATATTATAACTGCATATCTGACAAAGCAAATCAAGTATGTACCTGTAGAAATTAATTACTTGATTTGCACTTTTACCTTTCAATGTATAATTATCATTGCATAAATACAGCATTAGTGTATTTACAATAATCATGTTTTATATGTACGCATGCATACGTGAATTGATACAACGTAATGATATTTATAGTGATTATTCTGTAAGCTGATTAAGCTTACGTCTTTGATTAAGTTTGAACTTTAAGAATATTACGATATTGAATTACCTTTAAGTAATTATTTTAGGTAAATAATATCGGATAAAATAATCTAACTTGAATATTTTAATAGGACAGTATCGCGCTTGTAGATAATTTGAACTATCCAATGTTATTCCCTTGGAACGTCTCCAACTTGGACGGAGAAATTAAAACAATAGCTTGTACTGGTAGGGAAAAGCGATAATGTCGTCCTACTTTTCTTTTTTGCTTTCTTCCTCTTTTATTCACTTGCACTTTAAAATCATTGGCTAGAAGTAAGCGCGAAATAAACGGTAAAATATCTCGCGTGAATTTATTTAGCGGCGATGTGTTTATTGTTACTGCAGTTCGTTGTTTGAAAAGCGACGTCTGTGATAGTATTTCATTTAAATGTTGCCTTTATTCAAAGTATACCCTAGCAGCGTATTAACGCTGAATTTATTAGGCACATATTTTGATTTTAAAATACGATATTGGTCTGTTATTTGGCGAAGATTGATTTATTAATCAGTTAGAACTTAGAGTAATATAAGTTTCAATAGTGAATGTTGTTATACATATACTGGACGATAAAAATTAAGAACAGTTAAACAATTTAAGTTCTATAAATATTTTCAAAACTTTGCTTACTAAATCTTAGTTTCTATAAAGGATAATTTGAAAACACATTATCACACAGCATTGGAAATTAAGTATTTAACCTTGAACATTTCTTTGTTGTAATTTGGCATAACTGAGAGAAAACAATATTCCTGTATGTAGTATTCTAGATGTAGACTGGGGACATTGTCAACATTATATCTCCAAGCAAAGACATACACAAAGGAATACTAATTTAACTAGTCATGGAAGATATTAATATCAAGATATTTTAGGTGAAACTCTATAATAACTTGCCACCATCCCTACACAAACACACAAACAAATATGAGAGAATTCTCACTCCAATTAAAAAAAAGGAGTAAAAAAACTAATAAGAGCGTATGTTATTCTGAACAAAAGATTTTTGAACTTTTATGCAAACATTTTAAAGGAACTGAAATAAGCAGAAAAATACTTTTATGAACAATGGAAAATTAATAACGATATTTTACCAATTGGTAACAGTTGAAATACATACAGGGAAGGCATCCAATAAATTGACTCTTCTGATTGGGAGAGCATAGAACTGGTATAGAAAGTTAAACATCGTTTAAACTGTTTCCAGTTTCTTCACAACGCGTGGAAAATATAGAACAGCCTACTACACGTTCAAATTAAGAACATAAAATACAACGGAAAAGAATGATGAAGGATTAATTAAAATTCAATATCAGTGATAACCTTCTTTAATCCACCTGATCAACATTGTGAAGGAAGCTGACTCAGTGATAATGAAGTGGTTCAAAGAGTTTTAAAAACAGTATGATATCATTGATGACAAAAGATAAACTAAATTGGAAAAGATAACAAGTGGTATCAAGAAAACAATTTTATTGAAGAAAAAACTTTAAAACCATTTCATTAATTGTGCAATGTCTTGAAATAAACATAGATTCAAAATAATTAGACCCAAAACTCTCTAAGTATTTAAGTTCTTAAAATTAAGTCATAATAGTATAAAGACCACACAGAACTTATAGTAAAAATAGATTATATTAAATGTGGAATGTGCTTTATAAGTAACTGTTAAATAAGTTTATGAAATTATTGGAAAAATTAAGTTTCAATACGTGGACATTGTCCGAATAAAGAAAAAGGAAAGTAATTTAGTTAAATGTTGAAGTCGAAGACTAAACGGGAGGGCTTCTGCTTCGGATCTGGTCCTTGGAAGATCAAGAAGTTGTTACAGGTTAAGGGCGAAACATGAATTTCTTAATTAATTAGTTCTTAATTAAAGATGTTGCACACGAAAGTAATAAAAAAATACAAGGACGAGGGACGACAGACGAAATAATACACTGCCTAAATTAGGTTAGGTTAAATGAATCTAAGTCTATTCAATTAAGCAATGTTAGGATAACATGACCAAAAGGGACACATGTGCAGTGAAGATTTAATTAAACAAGTAGATTCGGAACTAAACAATAAAAATATCGTAACAAAATACTTAGAAATTACATTTTTAATTAAAACTTTCTGTTCTTATTAAATAAACAATAATATAAAATGTATTGGAGAGTTTTTTTCGTTAGTTTTATTTTGAGTTCTAATTTTTTTTTGATTATTATTATTATTATTATTCCTCGAGAAATAATTTAATAACAAAAATAAATTTGTAGTAGTAAGATAATCGTATCGATGTTATGCCTCAATTAATTTGAAATAATAAAAATACAGAAAACACATTCACATATTTTGGCAGAGATGCTAATATACGTTACATTCCAAAAGTTTTAAAGACTTCTAATTTACACATTTAGTAGTAATTTTGTCTAAGAAGCAAAAGAAATCTATATGTCAGCATTATGTTTAAGAGATATGAAGACAATGGACAATGATCCAAGACGCCAAATTCCAATGGTTATGAATTAGTATAATGAACAAACTTTCAATCACATTTCAAGATCGTCGCCACCTATCGAAGACAGAACGTCTCTAAAATTAAATATAACTAAATCTTTCATTTGAAAAATACTACCCTGGACTTCCCATGAGATAAATGTTTTGCAAAAATTAATTAAAAATTAACCAAGCTGATATCATCTGCTGTCAACCTGAGGAAGTTTTGTAGTGGTGCACAAAACTTGCGATTTGAGAACGATTTCTTTTAACAGAATGAGACTGAATGCTACACATCACATGTTATGCAAATATTCCAGAAACATTCCACCAAATAATATGGTCTCACACTTTACTGGTTTTCTGTAAAAAGCTACAACGTGCATTAAGTCACTCGATACTTACACACGAAACGTCCAAGAGCAGTGAGTCTTTCAGGGAAATCCCCACCCAAGACGCAACAGCAGCTGCTACTGATGATATGGTACAAAATGTGCACCAAAATACCGTAAATTTGTAAAGTAGTGAGCAAATAAAGTGGCATCTTTATTTTACTTCATTCAGAGTATAGCAAATGATATGGATCTTTTTCGTTTCTCGACAAATAATGCTAACCAACTGTATAATTGGGATCACTATCTTGCTGCAATATAAAATTTTGATTGCCAAGCTCTAGTCCACATGCAATGGTTTCACATTACAAAACAGTTTCTTAGTTGGCAGCGATGAGTTGTTCATTGATTTTTTATCTTATCAGTGACTCAACTTCTGCAGAAGAGATTTAACCCAAACGTGAGCAGTACCACTATTATGCTTCCCTATCATCTTTAGCATTCATTAATATATTGTTTTTCGTACGAGTACGCTTTTCTGTACTATCAAATAGCGTTTGAATCCATTGGATTAAATCCCACTTGCGATATATGCGAGCAAATTGTAAGCAAATACATATACATATAGTCTAATTCCTTAGCACAAATTCGTATACAATATTTCAACTAGTGATATAGCTTGTTTCCTTTAAACTGCAACATATATTTCAACTGAATTTCGTTTCATAATTTCCGCTGATCCGCTACAATTATGTATCCAAATGCAAGTCAATTTGCAAATAATTCTGACAGACTTTAATTTCATTGCCCGTTTACTTTAGAATCTCATGTTATACACAAAACTTCGCAAAATGTGATTTGTTTTCAGTAAAAAACACCTGAAACTCGTTGGCAGGAATAATAACTCTCATCATCTCTATAATTCTGAGTTTGAGAGAGTACAAAAGCATATCTTCTGTCGAAAAGCGAGCAATATTAAAGGATCATTAAAGTATACTGAGTAGCTTGTTATTACAAAACGTTATGCCCGATTTGTAAAATCATAAACAAATGCTAATTTTTAACACACAGCTTTTTACACTCTTCAACTATAAATGTAGTGAGAATAATAACTTTCACACCATTTGAAATATACGCCATAAAAATTTTAACTGCCTGTTTTTAGTGGTTCGAGTAGCATAAATTTTAATATTCACTTAAATCTGAGTGACAAATGGTGACACTTACGACAGGTTTGTTCGCCAGAACTGGGATTCTGCACTTGTTTAAATTTAAACGCTCAGTTAAAATTAATTACTTCGCAATACGCGGAAGCTTTTTAATACATATACATGTATGCTTGGATATCATTTTATTACTACACGGCTACTTTATTTGTAACATATGCGACCTTTGTTTTCACCGGATAGCTTCTAGAATCCGTTAGATATCTTGATAAAACTAATGGACTGCCAGTGCCTTATTTTACGACAGAAAATATAACAATCCTGTTTGTGGCCGTTCTCTGTAACACAAAAATATTTCAGAAGAGATTACGGTACACCGACCGTTCACGGAGTTAAATAATTTGTATACAGGAAAACTTATCTTTTGTGAACAAGTTCAGCGAGATAATATTTAACAAAGTCAAAGACCTGAAGAAGACGGTTCGTACAAACGATACACGAGCAGTAAATAAGTATGCTGGCTAACGTATGCTGTGTATATACACATATACATATACAGACATACTTGTTATGTTGCTATATAAAACCTAGTGTACACAATAGAATTACTGAGATTGAAACTCTGCAGTGGGTTGCACCGCATATCAACCTTCTGATTTTCTTTAATAAAAATTCTCATTTTTACGTCTTTTTAACTTTTATAATCCATTTCTCGGATTCCATTTACGCCAAGTTAAACATTATTTTCCATAGATTTCCGTTTCTACTCGTTTCTTAACTATCTGAAATCTTACTTTACAAGAAGAATTATCAAAGTACGGCAAAAGGTAGATATTTCAGCTTCAAAATAAGAAAAATAGGTCCTTTTCTACTCAGTGTCTTTGAATTCACTTTGCTCCTTCGACATATCAGAAATTTGTTAAATATAAAAAATTTCTGCGATCTGTATACCCCATCAGAAGAACACCAAACAATAGTTCAATTTGAGTAATTTGAGTAATTGGACAATAATTTTACTTGACCAGTCATGCTTGAAAAACAACAACAAAGAAAATTAACTGTAACTGCAAGTTTAACAAAACAGAACAATAACATCATTGGAAAACTAAAGGAAATTCAGTACATGGCTTCCAAAATCAACCTCATAAATCCGCCGTCTAGAAATAAAAAATGTACTTGCACTAGTTAATAAAATTGTAAACAGAAAACCAACAGCCATGATACAACAAGAGGAAAACACACAGAGTCAGATAATCAAAATCCAATAAACGATGGAAATAGCCTGTGAACAGCTTTGTTTCTGCTGAAGACGTTAGCGAACGCTTTGATAATTATCACATTATAGAAGGTTTCAGCAAATTTTGACCGAATAACTTTGAAGAGTGACCCAGCTAGAAGTCAAATTATTGCAAAATCTGCGATGTCAATTATTATGTCATTTATATGAAAAAGTTATTTCTGCTTTGCCAGATTACAAGACACTATTCGGTTTTCCACCATACTATTTCAAACCCAATCCTATAATAGTGCATTTTTCAGGTCTTAAAAGATTGCCAGTCATGATTTTGTGGGATTGGAAACAGGGTACAGGACTAACAGAATCTTCAGTTCCAAAAAGTATCTGTTCCAAAATCCTAACAACAACATAGCAATTTTAACAACAAAATCTTGTTTAAGGAAATTGTGCAGAATGCAGAAAAAATATATACAAGGTGCCCCCCTAGTACGCGGAAGTCCAATATGTTGGTTAATAAAAGATATAATTGAATCTTTTTTATTTCGTGTGTCTAGTTTTTTCAAGATCTACAAACCTAAAATAATTCCGATTATACAGGCTGTTCCATTTCTTCTGCACAGAAAGTAACTTTGTTTTTTTTAAATACAAACCTATATTTTTTATCATTTATTTTGAATCTACATGAAAAATAAAAGGGACTTTACGTATAATATTCACCTGAAAAAACTGATGGTCTTTGAGGCTTACTATGCTTTTCTAATAATTTTCGTCAATCATAATATCGCAAACTTTGTGGTAACGCTAATTATACAAAAACTATTTTTTTATAAAATTTTAGGTAATAATGGTTCTTCAAAACACCGTGTCAGAAACTGACCTATAGTATAAAGGGTGCCCAGAAACAGTTGTCGAATTTGATGAACAAAAATATGAAATATCTCCGTTAATTCAAATGGAACACCCTGTATATTATTGATCAGTAAAACGCATAATTAAATAGTCTACAACTTTGCTATAGCACTCCCCAACGAAGATTTTTCACATTTTCTTTCGTCAAATTCGACAACATTTTCCGGGCACTCCTTATACTGTAGGTCAGTTTGTAACATGGTATTTTGAAGAACCATTATTCCACCATTCTGTACAGAGGACATGGAACATCCTGTATAATCAAAATTATTTTAGGTTTGTAGATCTTGAAACAACTAGACACACAAAATAAAAAATGATTTAATTATATCTTTTATTATCCAAGATATTGGACTTCCGCGTACTAGGTGGGCACCCTGTATATATTCCGGATTTTCCAGGCCAGATTAGTTCTAATTAATAGAAATAAAAAGTAAGTGCCGATAAGTTAAGCAGTTTGCAAACTAATGCTTTTAATTTTACAACCTTCTTAAGCAAGTACACTACGGTGACAGTAGCCTTTAAAAAATCCTATTCTGCAGACAGCTTTGAAAATTATGAAGTCGTCAAATTATCGCAATTTTCAGAAGAAATAATGATTTATTTCATGATTCATAATTGATTGACAAGCTAGCATTTGAGTTAATGAGTTAATGAGGAAAACCCTAAATACATGTGCCTAAACAAACAAAAGAAAGGAGAGACAGAAGGTGACACATACAAGTTCGAAAGAGTGGGGCGTTTTAAATGTACCTCGGAGCGACAGTAACCGAGGACAACAAAATTGCAGAAGAGATAAAAGGGAGAATTCAGGCATCAATAACATCATGAAGTGTAACACTCTAACACTCAGAACATCGAACGTTAAGATATACAAATCAGTGATCAGACCAATACATACTCATGTATGGGTGCAAGACATGGAGGATGACCAATGCAATGGAAGTGAAACTCTGATGTTTCGAGAGAAAAATTCTCTGGAAGATCTTTGACCCCTTTCAAGATCCGACGTTGTTCAAGAAATTAAGTTACGGCGACTATGATAGGTCGCTTACATGTATAGGCTTACTGACAAACATCTCACGAGGCTAGTCTGAGAAGAGACACCGACCAGGACCAGACCGCCAGGATGTCCATGTAAGCGATGGAGAGGCAACATCTGGTCAGATCTAACAACAATGGGGCTACCTATCGGTCTAACCCTTATGAACGACAGAGTGAAATAAATGTGAGTTGTGTAGTCAGCCAAGACACACCCTGGGTTGTAATGCTAGAAGTAGAAGAAGGTAACTACATTTTTCTGAAGTTGAGTGCATCCTCTAGAGGATTCCTGATCTTTATACGCTGACTGTGAATAGTTGCAATCAGTCTACAATTTTTTGTGGGTAAAAGTTTGATAACACGATAGGTAATACTTCCTATTATTTTGTTCCAATGCCTCTACATAAAAATTACTATCCTGTAACTATGCTGGCACACTTCGTAAGACACTCACATAATTTTATCAGAACCATCACTTGAGGGTTGTAAAACCTGTTGGCATTAATTTTGGCACGACATGCAGATACTTTCACACGAATATTTTTTAGAGAAAGGAAGAGATAACAATCATATATTGTATTTCATTTGCAGCAGACAATTATATAATAAATCAGTTCCAACCAAAATAAAAGTTTACTGGAACTTTAGGCAAGATATAAATCAAACTCTCAAATTATATTATTGCAGATGCAAATACTACTACGAAAAAGTGAACGTTAGTTTTGAATGAACAAAGAGTAAAAATAAGAAGAAATAAATGTGTGCCAATAAAACTTTCTATCTCTATTTATAACATGCTGAGATAATCAAACTCTCATTGTTATAAAAACATGCGCTAAAAATATGCAATCACTTGTAAACATTCATCCGTGTAATATAAACAGCGAAATTATAATCACAGCAAAGACCTTCAAAGAGAGGACAGTTAGTACGTGTTATTGTTGGAAACATAAATTTAATTAAGATCCATTTAACTTTGCCACTGAAAGTGCACGGGCACTCGCTAAAAACACAAAACGGTATACACCAGAAACATCATGTAGTTACAACGATTCTTTTACCTTTCTCTTGTTCTTATTCTTCTCTTTTCCACCTTTTTTTTTCTTTCCTCATCATGTTTAACATCAGGTATACAAGATGATATTATACCTTATACCTTTACGTTAAGGTATATGGGCAGCTACGTTCCACATATATACACGCAGAAAAACACGTCCTTCTATAACCTCCTATACTGCCTACAACATAAACCGTCTGCTAAAAGTTCACCTGGTGCAGCGACCTCTCCTAATGAAAATATATACACGCATATTTGACATTGACATTTATAGGTGTAACATTATTTATCGTTCAGGGAGTTTTCCGCTAGGTATGTTGTATTTATTTTGTTACCGAGCAACAAACGTCTTCCAATTTGCACCGTATTTACGAAAGAATAAACGAGGGTAAGATAAAACGGTGCCTTATCGGTATTCATTTCATCGACACGTGTTGATTGTTTCATCGGTAAAGCTAAAGCGGAAATAGCTTTCGTATAGGTTTGGGAAAGCGTGGAAGTTTCACACAATACCGCTCCTTTCTGTTGAGAAGCAAAATTTAAGTAATGCATTACAATCATTTTTAAGTTAATTATTTTGATTTTTTAAGAATTTTTCTACTGTATTGATTAACAAAGAGTTTAATTTTAATGGTTAGAGAATTATATCTATCTAATGTCACTCTATTGTTTGTGGTTCCCTAAAATATATAGAAGAATATATAGAAGCTGTTGCAATAATTACAGCAGAGCCGCGAGAGCGTCCAAAAGTTAAATTATCTCTAGCCTCCAATTTTGAAGCTGCTACCTCAGAAAACAGTTTCAAAAACTTACCCACACTCTCTCCAGAGTTTACTATTTCTTACAGCTGAGTAATAAAAAAACAAGAACCGAAGTTTGAAACAAACGAAAAAGAGGCATCCATACTGACATGTCAGAGAAAAATGCACTAGGGATTTAACAAAATAGTCAACGAGCAAAAAGGCAGGAAAAAAGTATGGAATGCAAGAAAGAAAGTTGTGAAGAATCGGAAGTCAGATGATTAGTGCTTTTGTATGGCCAAAGGATATAAATAAATTTAGCAAACAGTGGATCAACTTGATTAAAACATTGCCGAAAATGTACTCCTATATCTGCCATCATTTCAATTCTGAAGAAGAATAACAATGATAACTGTTAAGCCTGTATGTTCGGCGTGGTTGAGGATGAAAATCCGGAACATCTTACTGCACCGCCATCACGGAAACTCTAGCTAATTATCTCGGCAAAGACGACATGGACAAAGAAGATATACCTTCTCTGAAATCATCACAGTTATTGCAGTTTAAAAAAGCTCTTAGACTGGATGGGGAGCTTTGAGAGCGGGCATACCCCAGCAGCTTACAGCTAATTCAAGGGGGCTATAATAGACCAATAGATCGCAGCACAATTTCACCCTTACTTAAATCTAAATCTAAATCAACCAAACACTTATTTAGGACTTGTTGCCAGAAGATCATCTTGTTGTCGAGCCGCAGTCCGAGGTACTTCACGGAAGCTCCGAATCCACCGTCATCTCCATCTCTCTAGGAATTCTTCTCCTGGTCAGTAGAACGACCAAGACAAAGGTCGTTCTACTGACGTCTACTCCGTTGCCAGGGTCAGGTCGTGTTCGTCCATCCATGTGGTGACTCTTTTCATTACCTGCTTGAGCCTTTTCTGGGCATCCGCCTCGTCACGTGCTAGGATAACTGCTGCTATGTCGTATGCGTATCCTATCAGATACATTCGAATGATTCTGTCATAGGATACATTCCATAAGTCGGGGCCCAACATGGAACCCTGCGCCACTCTTGTTGTTATCTTCTTCGTGCACGGCGCGCCTGCCGTGTCGTAGACCAGCTTCCTGTCGCTAAGGTAGCTGCGTATCATCCTAAGTAAATAGAATAGCGCGTGGAACATGTTCTGTAACGCGTCCAGGATGACGTCTCATCTCGCCGAGTTGAAGGCGTTTGTTACATTCAATGTGACGAGCATCGCCAGAGGTCACGAGTAATTATTTCCCCGTTGCGCAGCTTCGAAGGTGTCCACTACCTGCGCCACGGCGTCGATCGTAGAGTGTCCCTTCCTGAAGCTATGCTGTCTCTCGGACAGACCTACCGCGTCGTCTATGCTGCTTTCCAGTCGTGTCTTGAGCAGTCTTTCCAGTAGCTTGCCGGCCGTATCCAGCATACACACCGGTCTGTATGCCGATACTGTGGTCGGGTCGCCCTTGCCTTCACTTATTTGCACTAGTCTCTGTACCTTTCATCTTTTTCAGAAAGCTTCTTCTGTTAAACAGCAATTCTACAAAGTGGCCAGATAAGAATGCAAAGTGCTGTATCTCTGAAACCATTCGTCATAGAGACTTGTGGTACAAAATTTTATGACTAAAGTGGCCAAAAGAAGACAGTGGAAAATATTTTCAGATTTCCAAGATGGTCGCCAAGGGGCGTAACCGGCCTCTTAAACTTTTAGAGTTACAGCTGTTTATAAAAAAACATTGAATTACCCCCACCACTTTATTTTAATAGATACGTCAAAAAGTGTTAAACAAAAATTACTCGAGTAAAGCTTAGCTTTAAGAAGCATATATTTTTTGGTAATATTTACTGGGTGAATTTCAGTGAAAAAATCACTTTAAAAGTTTGAGATGCCGGTTACGCCCTCTGGCGACCATCTTGAAAATCTAAAAATATTTTCTACGGTCTTCTTTTGGCCACTTTAGTGATAAAATTTTTTACCGCAAGCTCTATGCCGAATCGTTTCAGAGAGAGCACTTTGGATTCTTATCTGTCCAGCCTGTACATACATATTTAAAAATAGTTCTGGACAGACACGTGCCACGGTCTTGAGATGCTTTCCTGGTCTGTAGGGCGTTCGTTTTTCTTGACAATTCTCGCTCTTAATTTTGTAACTATTGTGGAAATAGGAAATTCTCTAATGGCGTCTACTTTCTTTTTCTAGATTGTGTATCTTTAGTATACTTATTTGACCTGAAAGATCAACTTGTCCTTTAAAGGAAATTAATTTGTCAACTTACTTAACTTGCACTAGCCAGTAATGCTTACTAAATGTAGTAATGCTTATTAAAATTTTCATAATTTTTATTAAAAAAGTAATATCAATGATCAATGTTATCACATTAAATCATTAATGTCAGTTTTATAGTGACAAAATATCTACCTACTTAAAAAATTTTAATTCATTGTCATAAAACGTCGTATTTTACGATGGAAATTTGCGGTCTAAACTCCTATTGTATTCCTCTAGTATCGGCGAAACTCGAATCCCACATCGAACACTGATAACAAGGTCGTTTACATTCTACACGAAAACTGATTTATACTTTCCTCGTTATTACTCAGACTACACCTTCTTTTCTTCCTCTTCCTTTTTTTTGTACCGTGTCCTTTACAACGACGGCGGTGATGCTGTATAAGCGATCCTAACTGAGAAACAAAGAAAGCGAAAGGTATACATCGAAATACATTCGTATATATTGCCGTGAGATTGGGGATGCTAAATTATTTGGGTTATGTATACGTGCCCTTTCAACAAAATTACGTCTAGCTGTTCTTTTCAATATCGGCTAATAGGTTTACTGTTTGCAGAATGTCTCTATAAGCTTGAGGTACTTATAGATGGTATTATTTATGGTGCGACGTGTCTTTATTATCATGGATATATATTTTTTCAAATATTCAAATATACATAAACTACAATCGAAGGATTCTAAACCATAGCTTTAAATTAAGAAGTATGTTTGAAACACAATTTATGGCAATTTAATATCTGAAAGGTTCTGATTAGATTTAGATTTAGATTTAAGTAAGGGTGATATTTGCGCTGCGACCTAATGATCTTTTGTGTTCCCTTGCATGAGCTGTAGGGTGGTAAGATATGCCAGCTCTCAAAGCTCCCCATCCAGTCTAAGAGCTTTGATAAACTGCTATAGCTGTGATAGTTTCAGAGAAGGTATTTCTTCTTCGTCTATGAGGTCTTTGCCGAGATAATTAGCTCGGGTTTTCCTGATGGCGGTGCAGTAGGATGTCAGGTGTTCTGGATTTTCATCATCAACCCCGCAGAACCTGCAATCGGTATTCTGTTTTAGACTTATCCTTGTCACGTGTTCCCCACGGTGACAATACTCTGTAAGAAAACCTGTGAGGATGCATAGTCTATTTCTGCTTACTTCTAGCAAAGTTCTTGCACTGTGCTTATTGTAGCCTCTCTATTCTTTTTAAGTTCTTTTTAAGTACTCATCCCTATTCCACAGAATGGTTCCGGTCCCACAAATAGAGTTATGGTGGCCTTCCTTGTTAATAAATTAGCTTTTTCGTTGCCTCTGATTCCAGTATGTCTTGGTACCCAGCATAATGCAACTCTGTTTTCTTTGCCTAAGTTGTTTAATCTGCTAAGACATTCCCGGGCTAATTTCAAGCTGATGGTGTTAGAACTCAGCGTCGTTATGGCTGCTTGACTATTGGAGAAAATTGCAAAGCTCTGCTTCCGAGAGTTCCTGTCTAGGTTTAGTTCAGAGCACATCTACCAATGGCATTGATCTCCGCTTGGAAGAAACTTATAGTTAGTCCTATCATAATTTTTATGTTCTTAAATGGAACGACGATGCATTACCTAAGAAACAAATAAATCCGTGAACTATGTATTGAGATCTTAAAGTGTTTATGGTATAAAAATGGTTAAGACATCTTGCAACTATCTACAACTATCTAATTTTCTCCTGGCATGGCTCGTAATTTAATTTTGAAAACGATTCTTTGCATGTGCGTTAAGGTTTTATAAAGAAGTCATAAATTAAGAACAAGAAAACATTCCACTTTCGCTCTCCTTAATCTATTATTTAACACCTTTTTCTCGCTTGCACTTTCATTAAAACTAATATGCAGAGAATTACTTTCACAATTAAAAAGGACCTCCTACTTGAAAAGGTCAAAATATTAACATTCCCTGTAGTACAACATCGTGAACTAAATATAATCTTATTTAAAAGTCCTGTGCCACGTTACTAAAACATAAATCTTAATATACCTATGTACAACGAACATTTTCTGCATTCTAAACACAAACCGATGGTTATTATTATATTCCCGAGACGAAATAAACAGCGAAATGGGTGGATGTTACGTAAGTTGTACAGTAAAAACGTTCAGATCGTTCTGGCTTGTATAGAACGTAATGCCGACGCAATATTTTCTGTATTAACAAAAATCGGACGTTATATAACGCGATGAATGCGAAAACGGAACAGTCAACAGTAAATAGCAAATTGTCCGGATACGTTGTTGTTTTATTATAAACGGCTCGAGCGTATTCTAAATCGGGGGTGCTTTGTTTATACAATAAACGATCGCAATCTACGGCATTTTAAATTTGGCGCCTCGCCAAACTTCGACAGTATATCGACGACGGATACTTGACAAATACCGATGATAATTTATGGCTTAAGTCCTTGCAGTATGTGAAATGTGATATAATAAACTGTTATATATTTATATATATCATAATTCTATTATTGTTCAAAAAATGTTCCGAATAAATGATTTTATTTTCCTGTGTTGACATACTTTGTTTCGGATGGGGCGAAACAAAGATGCTAAGGATTCGTTAAGAAATTATTTTGTGAATTGTTACAGATCCGTTGGAATTTATATAAATTGTTGAATTATGTTTTAATAAATATAAAATATGAGTTGCTCTATTTAACTCTATTCGGTTTGAGAAAGAACTGACAGGTAAAACGAAATGTGTTCACTTTTCATTTTCCACGATTAACGCCTTATATACTCCAGTAAAATGTTTCTGAATTTCCGCTGTTCTCTTCAGGACAATTGGGGATCTATATACGCAACCAGCTGCTCTTTATGTCCATATATTTTGGGGCAACACTACCAGTACTCCTTTTCACACTACGTCCATCACCTAGTCGAAGCCAAAACTCACTATTTAACACTATTTAAAGTACATATTTTGATTCCATGTGGACTATTTTTGATGCAATTTTTGCTTGGAGCTTACTGAGCCATTCAGATAAAACGCTCCTGCTGAGCTATTAGTTAGAGCAAACATTATTGTGTCATTATTGTTAATGTTACAATTTCTGGTTATTTATTTTTAATTGTTTTGACTAATATCTGTTTGATTTAATGTTTGAGTGATTGATCTTTATTCACTACCACATCCATAAGTCATAAGGCGAATACGTCTTAGTTTGACAGACAAGTTTTTGTGCAAACCAAAAGTAAATCTTGAGTTTTTTCGAGAAGTACAAAGAAACTTCTACACTTGCGAATGTAACTGGTATGAAAAGATCATTGTACTAAATAAACAATGTTTTACAGATTGATTAAAAGCAAAAGATACAAAACTTATTTAGACTCACCACTAAATAAAACCATTTCTGATATTAAATCTGGCTAAAAGAGCCTACGAAAGTCAGCTGCATATTAT
Source organism: Holotrichia oblita (assembly GCA_023690525.1). Lineage (NCBI taxonomy): Eukaryota > Metazoa > Arthropoda > Insecta > Coleoptera > Scarabaeidae > Holotrichia > Holotrichia oblita. The sequence goes on along the minus strand of CM043018.1, from coordinate 21,415,966 downwards.
AAGGTCCAATTGCAATACTAACAAATAAAATTAATTATAAACACCCATTGGAGAGTAGTGGGGGATGGTGACATTTTGCTCGTAGAATTATATTCCGATCGATTTTCCTGTTGAGGGAAAAGTGATTAAGAGTGCAGCATTATAAACCGTATAATAGAAAGCTTAAAAAGCCGTTGCAACTAACACTCACCACACAAAAGATACATCAGAACATCAGAATAAAACTATGGTTAGATGATAAAAAGCAGTATATAGAGAAATTGCCTGGAAAGGACTTTCTTTATCACTCTTCTCATAGATATAAGATCTTGAGACTTGCCCAAAACATAAAGCGATGTAGGGATGCAATATCTGGTGAACCAATTAAGTAATCACCAAGTACTCTCCAGCGCTACAACAACAATTATCATGCAGATATGATTTCAATTGTAGTCTGAACTCATTTATTGTAGCTATGTTTTGAGCTGGAGAGGCAATGCGTTGAAATATCTGACGTACACACCTATCGTATGGATTATTTTTATAGCAGGTTGTTCTGTGTACTGGTATAAGCAAATCATTGCGTGAGCATGTAACCATATTATTAAATATATTCCCTAGTTTTCGAAACAAGTATAGACACATCGAAAAAAATCATAATTAGAGTAGGCTATGTGAATGGATTGTTACTTTAGCCACTATCACATAATGACATTTATTCCTTGACATTTAATTTGAGGATATAAATCTTATATAAACTAAAGTTACAATAAAATGTCAAGTAATAAATGTCATTATGTGATAGTGGCTAAAGCAACGATCAAAAACATTTACATAGACTACCCTAATTATGTTTTTTTTCGATGGCATGTTATTTATTGCGCTTATAAAATACTAGCGTTTCAAACAAATTTGGTGACCATAGCGAAAATATTTTGAAGAGTTTGAATATTGGATGATAAGAGTCACTAGAAGAGTCTCTCATGCATAAGAAAGGGTTTGAAGGTGATATACCAAATTATCGACCTGCATCATTGTTACCTTCGTTTTCAAAAATCTATGACAATATTATAAATAAGCGACTCATTTCACACCCAATGACACAAAACGTCATTAAAACGACACAATACGATTTTCTACCTGGAAGAAGCACCGAGATGGCTGTTTATGATTTTTTAAATAACTTGACTCGTGCTTTGCACAATGGCGGGAAGGTTGCTGCTATTTTTTATGGCATTTCCCATGCGTTCGACAAGATTGACCATCGCATTCTGATTCAAAAGTTAGAGGCGGTTGGCGTACGATGTCGGGCGCTTGAACATATAAAGTCATACTTAACTAATCGATAACAGTATATGAATATTAAAGGTTTGAATAAAGACATAACGCAAGAATTTGAATCATCATTAAAAAATATCTTTCGAGGAACCCCACAAGGATCCATAATGGGGCCAACGTTGTTTCTATGTATGTGATATGCCCGATGTTCTTGAGCATTGTATTTTGTGTCAGTATGCTGATAATAGCTCTTGCCTAATTAATCGGTCGAGTTTGGCTAACCTATCCCAGCTGGGAAATTATGTTAATAGGGCTATGGATAGCTGGTAGAAATAATAACTTGGAGTTGAATGTTAATAAAACTACTGCTGCTATATTTTTTAATAGTAAAGCAAAGGTGTTGCGATCTTATTATCTTCGACATGTATATTCTAGAATGAAGTATTGTATACTTATTTGGGCGCCTCCGCGAAATCAATTCGTGTATTTAGAGCCCAAAATTAATAATTAGATGCATGTTGATGAAATCAGTTAATACACTATGTCGCCCATTGTTTCAAGCAGTGAATATTCTTCCTATGCCAGCTGTATACTTGTTTGAACTCGGAGTCTGGGCACGTGAAAACATCCTGATGCTGGATAAAAATTCTACATATTATAATAACATGGGGCAGACAATTTGCCTGTCATAAAACAGTTTTGTTTGAAAAACTCCTGAATATCGAGTCATAAAGGTATATAATAAGTTGCCGGATGAATAAAAAAAAAATACATAAAACTTAAATAAGTACAAGAACGCCCTGAGAAATTATTTAATTGATACCTAAATGTTTTTATTTACAAGGAATTTTTTAGTACAACATAATTATGCTCCATGGCCTGTATTGAAGCAATCGAATATACATAATTTTATATAACGTAGTGAGTATAAATTGTTCTCTGATTTAATTGATTGTTGTGTTTTATGTGTATTGACAATGCTTACATCATTTTTTATGATCTACAGCAGTAAAAAACTAATTTTGTTACTAAGACGGCACCTACTATGCAGCGAACTATATTTTTCTGATATATAAATATTCTGTTGAACTCGCCGAATCCCAGAAGATAATAGCGTATCGTAGTCGACTCACGTATAGAAACGTAAAACAAGCGCAAGCCGCTAATGTTCAAAACGCTCTCTAAATTGAGTACGACGAAATATTCAGAATATAATCTGCTTTCAAGCATTGAACAGTGGTCGCTATATCTTAAATTACTATCAAGAGTTAATCCCAAAAATTAGAGTTTTTTTTTCATATGAATAGATTTGTCTTCAAAGATGATGCATGAATCGCCCTCAATAGTAGAGCTCGCTGAGAACAGCACAAGAACAGTCTCCTCGACGTTGTGAATGAATCCGTTGCCATCACACCACTATTGGATACTATACAACTAGTGTCGTCAGCGTATTAGGTTAGTAAGCATCCTGATAACGATACCTGGAGATCATTACAAACATATTAAAAAGCGAAGTTCTTCACTGGATCTCTTGGTGCAGAAGTAGAACACTAAACACTTTAACCCACTGAACACCAAACAAGTTTTAACTAAAACACCGACGCGTTTCAACAGCAATGCTGTCATTATCAAGGCGATAATATAACTAAATTAAAATAAAATCTACAAAAACAGGTAACCTAAAAGCTATGCACGGTCAATCCGATACGCATCATTAATTTCCGATTAACGAAAACAATGACGAATACGGTATAGGGCCATTGTCACAATTCATTACACATGACTTATTTTTAAATATTTCTAAACTTTCGAAAACATTTAGAAACTTACAATTGTTTATTTGTCTAATTAATTTAACATTCGTATGATTGATGTTGTGATCTGTTTCAAAAATGTGTTGGGCAACGCTCGAATTCTCAATTCTATTAAATCTAAGATGAGCCATATGCTCTTTGAATCTAGTTGAGACTGCTCTCCTGGTTTGCCCAATATATTTTTGATTACAATCTTTACAATTGATTTCGTAAATACCTGACTTTTCTAGAGGTTGTATTTTATCTTTAGGGTTACCGATGAGACTTCGTAAACTAGTCCCAGAACTGTAAACTATTCTGAGATCTAGCTCTTTGAAGATTTTACTCAAACCTTTAGTGATAAAGGGAGCGTAAGGGAGGGTCACAACGGGTGAAGCTTTAACATCCTCTCGAAAAGTCGTAGATTCTTTCACAGTTTTCTTATAGTTAAACTTCCTAATTAACTTATAGATATGCTGAGGCTGGAAACCATTACACTTGGCCGCATCTTTTATAATTTTAAGCTCTTTCTCATACCTCGCCTTGTTCAAGGGAAAAGTCAGAAGTCTGTGGACCAAAAAATTCAGGCTTGCCATTTTGTGTTGAACACAATGATGGGAGTCTGAAGGAATGTAGCGAAGTGTACTGGTTTCCTTTCTATACACGTCAAACTCTAATCTATTGTTATTTCTAATTACTAAAGTATCTAGAAAGGGTAGCTGACCGTTTTCTTCTCTTTCACAAGTGAACTTTATGGTTTCGAACCGATTATTTAATCTATTGAGAAAATCGTCAATATTACATTTTTTAGTGTCAAATATAGCGAAAATATCATCCACATACCTCAACCAAACCCTAGGAAAGTATTCGCTCTCAGATTCTAAGTCCTTTTCAAAACGGCTCATGAAAAGGTTAGCCAAAAAGGGCGACAAGGAGTTACCCATTGCCGTTCCTTCCAGCTGTTCATAAAAACCCCCGTTGAATTGAAAAATGTTCTGTTATATATCTATAAATCACCTCAGAAATCCGAAAACATTAAAATCATTAAAACTTTGCGGGAAAAAGATTGTTTTTATTTGAAAGCTGACAAAGGGAACAAGGTTGTTATTTTAGATAAAGAGGACTACTATGATCGGGTTAATGACCTGTTGAGTAATGGCCCTTATCAGTCAATTTCAAAAAATCCTTTACCGAAAATGATTAGAGACGTCAACAACGTGTTTAAAACTTGTAACAACCTTGTTACCGCCGACGTTAGACGTAAGCTACATGTTTCCAATCCTGTTGTCCCTAAATTATATTGTTTACCTAAAATCCACAAACCTGGCAAGTCGGTAAGGCCAATTGTTTCGGCAATTGACGCACCGACTTATAATGTTTCCAAATGGCTGACCAATGAATTTAATAATTTGCCAATACAGCAACCTAGTTTTGCAGTAAAAAATTCGTTAGAATTTATTAAAGAAATTCAAAATATTCAGTTGCTGGAGGGTGAAGTATTGATTTCATTTGATGTTAGTTCTCTCTTTCCTAGTGTACCGATTTCAGACACCTTGACATACCTCGAGGACTTGTTGCTTCAAAATAGTTTGAGTCAACAATGTGTCCAGGAATATATTCGCTTAACTGACATCTGTATGAAACAGAACATTTTTCAATTCAACGGGGGTTTTTATGAACAGCTGGAAGGAACGGCAATGGGTAACTCCTTGTCGCCCTTTTTGGCTAACCTTTTCATGAGCCGTTTTGAAAAGGACTTAGAATCTGAGAGCGAATACTTTCCTAGGGTTTGGTTGAGGTATGTGGATGATATTTTCGCTATATTTGACACTAAAAAATGTAATATTGACGATTTTCTCAATAGATTAAATAATCGGTTCGAAACCATAAAGTTCACTTGTGAAAGAGAAGAAAACGGTCAGCTACCCTTTCTAGATACTTTAGTAATTAGAAATAACAATAGATTAGAGTTTGACGTGTATAGAAAGGAAACCAGTACACTTCGCTACATTCCTTCAGACTCCCATCATTGTGTTCAACACAAAATGGCAAGCCTGAATTTTTTGGTCCACAGACTTCTGACTTTTCCCTTGAACAAGGCGAGGTATGAGAAAGAGCTTAAAATTATAAAAGATGCGGCCAAGTGTAATGGTTTCCAGCCTCAGCATATCTATAAGTTAATTAGGAAGTTTAACTATAAGAAAACTGTGAAAGAATCTACGACTTTTCGAGAGGATGTTAAAGCTTCACCCGTTGTGACCCTCCCTTACGCTCCCTTTATCACTAAAGGTTTGAGTAAAATCTTCAAAGAGCTAGATCTCAGAATAGTTTACAGTTCTGGGACTAGTTTACGAAGTCTCATCGGTAACCCTAAAGATAAAATACAACCTCTAGAAAAGTCAGGTATTTACGAAATCAATTGTAAAGATTGTAATCAAAAATATATTGGGCAAACCAGGAGAGCAGTCTCAACTAGATTCAAAGAGCATATGGCTCATCTTAGATTTAATAGAATTGAGAATTCGAGCGTTGCCCAACACATTTTTGAAACAGATCACAACATCAATCATACGAATGTTAAATTAATTAGACAAATAAACAATTGTAAGTTTCTAAATGTTTTCGAAAGTTTAGAAATATTTAAAAATAAGTCATGTGTAATGAATTGTGACAATGGCCCTATACCGTATTCGTCATTGTTTTCGTTAATCGGAAATTAATGATGCGTATCGGATTGACCGTGCATAGCTTTTAGGTTACCTGTTTTTGTAGATTTTATTTTAATTTAGTTATATTATCGCCTTGATAATGACACCATTGCTGTTGAAACGCGTCGGTGTTTTAGTTAAAACTTGTTTGGTGTTCAGTGGGTTAAAGTGTTTAGTGTTATATTAAAAAGCGTAGCCCCAAAAATAGAACCTTGGGGCACACCGCAAGTAACACATATTGCGGAGGCCTGAGATTCGTGTTTCCCACCATTTTGTCGACAATTGATGGCTATACTTGGCTTACGATTGGTGAAATAGGTAAATTATAGTACAAACAATAATTATAAAACTGTCTAATTTCATTTTTGGTGAAACTAAGTTGACTGCTAGATCGACGAAAATGTAATAGAAGAAGTATTGTCCAGAATATAAGTTCCTCATTTGCAGATATGATAACCTTCTTATTTTAGACATTCGATCAAAATAATGTGCAAATATATTTTCAATTAATTTACCTTCAATCATCTGTAATCTATTGTAGGTACATAATATTTATCACTACTTACATCTGCAATAAGACTAAATTTAATTAACTCTTAAAAATGGCACATTACGACTTTTATCGTCGTTTTTTCTAGACTAAATATGCAATTATAGAAAAAATGAGATATTTTTATAAAGAATGAAGTTTTGTCAGAAAGTCTATTATAAAATTCATTTTCCTCTTATCAGTCCCATGCGGGGACCGCAGAACGTAAAGAGTAATATATATAAAACTTGTTTAATTAAATTTTTGATTTGGTAGCTAGATATTTCTCAGAAATACCTCCATTTATTCGAAGCTAAAGATAAAAGCATTTTACTCCCAGCCTATTTGATTAATAATTATAAATACGTCATCACATCAAGTACGAAAGCATACATGACAGAGACAGACAATGTTAAAGGATGACGTTGAAAAGAGATGAATCGCTACAGACAGAAAAAAGCATACTACTCGGAGTGGTGTATTTAAATCACTTGGCAGTTAAGTGTGGACACTTCTATATATGTGGTCTATACTCTGAAATAAAGTCCTGACTGAAGTGAAACAGAACGAGACAGCAATAACGAGCTGTATCAATGTGTATAGGGAGTATAGGAGAGAAATAGTAAATTGTATATGGGCTAGGAGCATTTTGGTGTACGACTGAGACAGATTCTCTGTGGTACGGTGGCAATAGCTACGGAGCTTAAACGGAACGCAGTTTAGACATCTGTACCGGTTACAATACGGTGTCCGAAAGTTTATCGGTATCAATATTGGTTTCCGCTCAGCCACTGCGCGCACCGTCGGCGACGTGTGTTGGAAGTTAGTTTTGAATCCTCCTCGCTCCTCCACCCTCTCGCTATCAACCGTTCTACGTCGTCGCCATCCCCCAGCACGTGCACGCAGATCTTTTAAGGGGGTTGTTTTTCATTACTGCTGGCTTTTCACGTCTGTGTTTCTCTATCTTCCTTTCCCTGATATTCTAACAATTGGAATATAGTCGCTTTACTGTTTCCAGGACATTCCTATTTTCTCTACTTTTGCTATTTTTTTTCTTGTTATATTCGCTGTATATGACGCCTATTTACACAAAGAGATGATGTTTATAGTAACAAACTTCTCCAAATTTTAGGTATATCCTTTTGTTCTTGGATAATGTCTCTGTTGATAGGCATGACAGTACTTTAATATCTGTTTTCGCAGATGAAGAGATGAAAAAATCTGCGTGGACTGAATTTACAAAACTAACTTTATCCAGAATGTCCAAAGATTTGTCAAAAAATTGCACCACATAATTGACAGAGAATCATTCACCTTTTCGCCTGTTACTAATCGCACTAAATGCCTCACAGTAGCACAAATTTTGGTGACCATATCCCAACTGTTATTTCAATTGTGTCCGTCAGATTCTTCCTCCTCAAAGTAGATAAATTCCTACAGCTACATGATGCCTCTACCGAAATAGAATAGAATATTCTCGAGCAATACCTACTCCAAAAAAGTAAGTTTAAAGTTGGCACTCTACTGGTTCATTTTTCATCTGGTTTAATCCACAATTAATTTTAGTCTTCTTTCAGGGCTTCTTTTTCTAATAGCCGATAAAGAAGTAATGCTAACACTTTTGTCCATCAGTCCAAATTTCTACGCTACTATTAACTTGGCCTTTACGGTACAGCAGATTTAGGTTTAATATAATTCCTCATTAGAGTCAACTGTTGGTTGTCATTAAACAATTACTGTAATTAGAACAAAGCTAACTTTGTTTTGTCCATAAACTCTAAATTTGATGTTTTTTGTAATAGGCCTCTTTCCCCATACAGTATGTTGTGCAAGAATAGTCTCCTAGGAGCGTCAATATCAACAAACAACTTCGAAAACATAACTTTATAATTTTCAAGTATTATTCTCATCTCGAATAACACTATTTTGATGTAAGAAAACGAAACATTATTAATTTAATAAATTCTCTGCAGATAAAATGCAATAGCGTCTCTTCGAATATTTACTATACGTATGTACGCTAAGGACAATAGATGCTGTGCAACCTTCGCGGTAAATAAGATCACTGCATTGCGATTTCGTAAGATCAATCTTTCCGCTGGAACGGACAGAGCTCGTAATTTAATCGATCGGCCAGTTTTCGTTATAGTTACGCCTCATTATTGTCATTACGTAACCGGGCATTCACGGTGCACAATAAAGCCAACAACAACGTATTGTCTGTTAACCCATTGAGGTCTGAACCGACGATATAATATACCTACAACTACATGTATAGATTTTAAATAGGACCGTTAAAGTGATTCCCTTATCGGTTGCTGTTAATTATATTGTAATGTCCTTAGATTACGCTGTAAAATTATCAGGCAGGGCGTGTTCTGAATTAATACCCCAATTATGATAATGCCTATTCGAGATAATTGGTCGATTTCTTTCAATTCTACTCTTGGGTTAAGAATTGCTCCAAATTGACAAATTTTCTGGACAATTTTTTCATCATATACATTACCTAATATTACCTAGCTCGATAACCGTTTGATGAATCTGCTTCCCCCTCGGCACGTAGGTTCACCTTGTTAATCTAAACGAGAGGCCAAACTCCCAGCAAGGCATATTAACGCGTTATAGAGATAAATTTTCTCGAGAACCGTTTGATGAATCTGCTTCGCTCTGGGCAAGTTGGTTCATCTTGTTAATCTAAACAAGAGGACAAACCCTCAGGAAGACACATTAACGCGTTTGAGCGCTGTGATCGTTCAAACTTTCATAAATTTTCTGGACAACTTTTTCATCATATAAATATTACCTAGCTCGATAACCGTTTGGTGGATCTGCTTCCTCCTCGGCAAGTAGGTTCACCTTGTTAATCTAAACGAGAGGCCAAACTCCCAGTAAGGCACATTAACGCGTTATAGAGATAAATTTTCTCGAGAACCGTTTGATGAATCTGCTTCGCTCTGGGCAAGTTGGTTCATCTTGTTAATCTAAACAAGAGGACAAACCCTCAGGAAGGCACATTAAGGCGTTTGAGCGCTGCGTTTGAGCGCTGTGATCGTTCAAACTTTCATAAATTTTCTGGACAACTTTTTCATCATATAAATATTACCTAGCTGGATAACCGTTTGGTGGATCTGCTTCCTCCTCGGCAAGTAGGTTCACCTTGTTAATCTAAACGAGAGGCCAAACTCCCAGTAAGGCACATTAACGCGTTATAGAGATAAATTTTCTCGAGAACCGTTTGATGAATCTGCTTCGCTCTGGGCAAGTTGGTTCATCTTGTTAATCTAAACTAGAGGACAAACACTCAGGAAGGCACATTAACGCGTTTGAGCGCTGTGATCGTTCAAACTTTCATAAATTTTCTGGACAACTTTTTCATCATATAAATATTACCTAGCTCGATAACCGTTTGGTGGATCTGCTTCCTCCTCGGCAAGTAGGTTCACCTTGTTAATCTAAACGAGAGGCCAAACTCCTAGTAAGGCACATTAACGCGTTATAGAGATAAATTTTCTCGAGAACCGTTTGATGAATCTGCTTCGCTCTGGGCAAGTTGGTTCATCTTGTTAATCTAAACTAGAGGACAAACACTCAGGAAGGCACATTAACGCGTTTGAGCGCTGTGATCGTTCAAACTTTCATAAATTTTCTGGACAACTTTTTCATCATATAAATATTACCTAGCTCGATAACCGTTTGGTGGATCTGCTTCCTCCTCGGCAAGTAGGTTCACCTTGTTAATCTAAACGAGAGGCCAAACTCCCAGTAAGGCACATTAACGCGTTATAGAGATAAATTTTCTCGAGAACCGTTTGATGAATCTGCTTCGCTCTGGGCAAGTTGGTTCATCTTGTTAATCTAAACTAGAGGACAAACCCTCAGGAAGGCACATTAACGCGTTTGAGCGCTGTGATCGTTCAAACTTTCATAAATTTTCTGGACAACTTTTTCATCATATAAATATTACCTAGCTCGATAACCGTTTGGTGGATCTGCTTCCTCCTCGGCAAGTAGGTTCACCTTGTTAATCTAAACGAGAGGCCAAACTCCTAGTAAGGCACATTAACGCGTTATAGAGATAAATTTTCTCGAGAACCGTTTGATGAATCTGCTTCGCTCTGGGCAAGTTGGTTCATCTTGTTAATCTAAACTAGAGGACAAACACTCAGGAAGGCACATTAACGCGTTTGAGCGCTGTGATCGTTCAAACTTTCATAAATTTTCTGGACAACTTTTTCATCATATAAATATTACCTAGCTGGATAACCGTTTGGTGGATCTGCTTCCTCCTCGGCAAGTAGGTTCACCTTGTTAATCTAAACGAGAGGCCAAACTCCCAGTAAGGCACATTAACGCGTTATAGAGATAAATTTTCTCGAGAACCGTTTGATGAATCTGCTTCGCTCTGGGCAAGTTGGTTCATCTTGTTAATCTAAACTAGAGGACAAACACTCAGGAAGGCACATTAACGCGTTTGAGCGCTGTGATCGTTCAAACTTTCATAAATTTTCTGGACAACTTTTTCATCATATAAATATTACCTAGCTCGATAACCGTTTGGTGGATCTGCTTCCTCCTCGGCAAGTAGGTTCACCTTGTTAATCTAAACGAGAGGCCAAACTCCTAGTAAGGCACATTAACGCGTTATAGAGATAAATTTTCTCGAGAACCGTTTGATGAATCTGCTTCGCTCTGGGCAAGTTGGTTCATCTTGTTAATCTAAACTAGAGGACAAACCCTCAGGAAGGCACATTAAGGCGTTTGAGCGCTGTGATCGTTCAAACTTTCATAAATTTTCTGGACAACTTTTTCATCATATAAATATTACCTAGCTCGATAACCGTTTGGTGGATCTGCTTCCTCCTCGGCAAGTAGGTTCACCTTGTTAATCTAAACGAGAGGCCAAACTCCTAGTAAGGCACATTAACGCGTTATAGAGATAAATTTTCTCGAGAACCGTTTGATGAATCTGCTTCGCTCTGGGCAAGTTGGTTCATCTTGTTAATCTAAACTAGAGGACAAACACTCAGGAAGGCACATTAACGCGTTTGAGCGCTGTGATCGTTCAAACTTTCATAAATTTTCTGGACAATTTGTTTATCATATACATTACCTAATATTACCTAGCTCGATAATCGTTTGATATATATGCTTCCTCCTCGGCAAGTAGGTTCACTTTGTTAATCTAAACGAGTGGCCAAACGCCCAGCAGGGCACATTAACGCCTTATAGGGCTAACTTTTCATCGATATTTTCTCGAGAACCGTTTGATGAATCTACTTCGCTCTCGGCCAGATGGTTCATCTTGTTAGTCTAAACGAGAGGACAAACTCTCAGGAAGGCACATTAACTCGTTTGAGCGCTGTGACAGTTACATTTTCATAAATTTTTCTGGACAACATTTTCATCATATGCTTAGACGTCCCATTGCAACATGCTAAACGCTATTAAAGTGTTACCTGATACATACGTATATAACATTGAAACAATGAAATACCAAAACAAATTCTTTATTCCGGTCTTACAAAACATATGACATCATAACAAAGATTCTTCAGCTTGCATCAGCGCGGAACATCTGAGTGGTATGCGTGCGTAATGCACGATTATGTATGTATACGTATTCAAAAGCTAAGAAACTGGTGTGATTTAAGGTCGAAGTTTTCCGTAAGCTCCGACAAAGTGGAGCGACAAACGTACGTCGGAGAAGGATGACGATATTGTAATGTTAATGCAGATGCAGTACATGTAACTTCAATCAAACCGGAAAAAAATATTCCTCTCTTTTAAAGAGATAAACTTGTTTCTTCGGCGGGTAACGCATGAGTAACATATTTATGCGCCTGTCGTAGATAAGCGCGTAATTGTAGATTACTCGCATAAGGGTCCGTTTCAAACACGAACTGGAATACTTATACTATACAATAACACAGGTTGTTGTTTTTGAGGTGGAACGTGTACAGGGAATATCAATTTAGAAAACTTGCATGTACGGATTAGCTATCATTTAATTACGTACGCACGCATAAAATTTACGAAGAATAGATTTAAAAATGTATACCCATCCAAAGTCTAATTTGAAAGTAATGCTATAACCTAAAACTATGGTCGGAATAGATTTTATGTATATAATAACGACAATCATCAACGTCCTCAATTCGCAACCTGGACAACGCTCTAAGAAACATTATCGTGGGAATTGATCAACAATTAATCTTTGGCTGGCCCGCTTGAATTGTAATTTGTTGAGCCAAAATAACGCAAAATACCAAAAATTATCACACAATCCCCTCAAGTGAATGTTGACAAATTATTTTAGATAGCCGTCAGATTTGCTAATCAAGTTAGTAAATTCAGTCTGAAAATGCATTTAGTAAAAAATTTATTGTGTAGACTTCGTCTTCCATGACATAAAAATATTAGAAAATGGACACCTTTTGTCGTCCATGTCCTTGTGCTAAGAAAAATAACAGGTCGGCTTGGACTGTCATGAGTACCCTTTGCGGTACACATACGTTGATTTCTGGGAGCCACTGTATTTTGATAAAGTATTGACCTTGAGACCATGGAGTATATTTACATACAATGCTGTTGAAATAAAAAAATTACCCCAAAGGACCCAAAGGAAGAGCAACGATTATTGCATCTTCACGAAACTGTAGAGATACCAAGTGAAATGGATTCAGAATCAGCTGGATTTGATGATAGTGACAAAGATCCGGAATATATACCAGAAAATAGCGATAAACAAGCATCTAATACTGATAGTAATGGTAATGATACTGCTGTTGATGAAGAACCACAGCCAGCGTCTGAGAAAGTAAGTCAAACCAGCATATGGAAAGAGCCTATACAGAATAGAGTAAAACATTATTTACAATGCTGATATGGAAGAAGTCGGCGTAAATCCAGATCTAACAGAAACAATGCAATTTACTACTCCATATGACTTTTTTTCAATATTTGTTAATGAGGAAGTAATAGACATAGTTGTAAGAAAAACTAATAGATTTGCTGAGTTGAAACTTAATAGTCCACATGTTAGTAGACGCGCCAGGATATAAAATTGGACAGCTACTAATTCAGAAGAGATGCGCACATTTTTAGGTATTACTATGTTGATGGGGCTAATTAATATTCCTTCCATTTCTCATTACTGGAAACAGACAACTATTTATAAATATAATGTTTCAAAATATATGAGGACGAACAGGTTTGAAATATTGTTAAGGTAAATTATGTTATTCATATTTGATGTTATTACTAATGGTTACTGTTTTAATGTTCCACATTTCTGACAATTCTAAGGCTGCTGCCGGTGACAGACTCTATAAGGTAGAGCCCCTAATTGATTTACTTGTTACAAAATTTAATCAAGCTGTTATTCCGAAAGAATCAGTATCAAAATAAAAGACATTGTTATGATGTCAAGGTTTTCAAGTTATATACGAAAAATTTCTACACCCTTCAATACAAAATATATGCCGGCAAGGAAGCAATACCAGGGACATCTGTGTCTAGCAAAGTTGTTATGGAATTAATGCAACCACATTTAAATTTTGGCAGAATACTATATGCCGATAATTGGTATACCAGCGTAAAATTGGCAGAAAGCCTGTTAGAAAAAAACACACGTCTTGTCGGTACACTGCATGCGAACCGAAAGGGAAATCCAGTTGATATAACAAAAAAGAGGTGAACTAGTCGCTCGACAAAATGATAATGGTGTTACGGTATTAAAGTGGAAAGACCGTAGGGACGTACTAATGATAAGTACAAAACACCTAGCAACCACTGTCACCGTCACACAAAGAAGTGGAGAAGCAATTAAACCACAAGCGGACGTTGAATATAATAACGGCAAATCCGTTATTGATGTTGCAGACTAAATAAGTTCATACAACGCTCTTATTCGAAGATCCATTAAGTGGTATAGATTGGTAGCATTAGATATACTGCTGAATACGGCAGTTGTAAATGCTCTATCAGTTTACTCCATTGTTACTGGAAAACATCTGAAGATTACTGAGTTTAGAGAATCAATAGTTGATGACTTATTGATAAAACGAACTGAAAAAGCAGTATCAAATACAAAACATCACAAACGAAAAATTTAGAAAAAGAGGTCGCTGTGTTCAGTGCTATAAAAATATTGCAACAAAATAGCTCAGAAAGATGCACCTCGTGTTTGGACCAAATGCACGGTCTGTCCAAATTTTATATGCAATGCATGCTTTTTTAATAAGCACCAAGCTAAGCCTAATTGACATGATTTTGATAATTTTTGTATAGTTTGCGAGAAATATATACTTTTTTTGTAGCCAGCGGCTGAACTCACCAGAATGGTCTGTGAAGGCACATAAATCATTTTCCCGTTTAAAGTATTATTGTACGTGTACCTTTCTAGGAGCACGAAACATTTAAAGTGTTTTCGGTTGAGTACCTGCTATGGTACTCATTCATTCGAAAAAAAAACTTAGCGTGTGCCACATATGGCACACAAATCGGTTTTGGTAATGTAACAAAAATTACTGTGGCAGTCAAGCTGTTCATAATCGACTTAGCAGCGAAGTCATTGGAAAGGGTGGAAAGATCCAGCAACCCACTCATCAGCGGACTCGCCGGCCTCGACCCTGACAGGCCACCCTCCAGAGTAGATGGCCAGAAGGATTCTTGCGTGCAGTGAAGACACATCGACCATAACAGTTCCAGCCTAGAGCTTGCAGGGAAGAATAAAGGGCTTGAGAACATCTCTTCGGCCCTAGAAACGAGACAGAAGACAATCGTCGTATGAATTTAGTATCTAGAGAAATTTTGTGAGAATATTTTCAGATGAACAAACTGTTTCTTATGATTAATGAATAAGCAGTTGTCATGGCCAAAATTCTTGTGAATTGAAAGATGCACGGTATAACAGCAGATATATTCTCTTTTGTACAAGATACAGAAAAAAGTTTTAAGCAAAACCTGTCGTTTAAATGATGATGCTTTTCACAATAGTATTTGTGGTGAAGAATAACATTACCGACTAAAGAAGTCTAACTTCCTGGATACCAGATTTCGTCAGTACCCATAATATATTACTACTTGTTGCCGGATTAAGTTTATTAGATAATGTAAAGATAGTTGCGGTGTGGTATTGATATTGCTCAATTTTGTTTGTTACAAGCAAGACAAAAAGGATACAAAATACTCACTCTGCTATTGGCATTATTTACCTACTTTTTTAAACTGTACTGTGGTTATGTTTTCTTGGTTTCAAGTTATAATGTCTTAAAATCATGCAACAATGCTTCTATAAAAGTAAGAGGGGATCTTGAAAGCTTTTATGAGGATCTCAAGCTTCCTCCTGATTTAAAAAGAAACATCAATCTTACATACACTGGACTATGAATCAGAACAAAAGGTTTGAACTTCTTAAACCAGACGGAAACCGGAGAATACCTTCTAAGATATTTATATTTACATCTCTTGCTACCACCCCACTTGACTTCAAATGGCATCGCAACCCTACAGGTCATGTATTGAATTTGTTTGTTACGACTTTTTTCTTTAATTAAAAATATATATATGTAGGTATATAGGACAAGTTTTATATGATTTCGTCAGATAAATGTATTTCTCAGCAAAACAGAAGCCTTAACGTAGAAGGAAATGAAGCGGAGTAAGGAGGCAGTTTTCGTAAACGGATAGTGATTACAAGATAACTATTGCCCCTAATAAATAAAGAATTGTCCACGTCCTGAAAATGAAAATTTGGGCACCTGAAAAAAATAACATTATTGCATCAGTCGACACATCCACAAAAATTTAATTTTTTCTGAATTTGCAGGACAATTACACTCTGGAGGAAAAATAATTATGACTGAAATACCGCATAGTCAAGAAAGAATGGATTGACCAAAAAAAGTAATAAAACACTAAACATTTCAATCCACAAAACATTTAAAAACCGAAGCGTTTCAACAGCAAAGCTGTAATTATGAAGGCGATAATAAAACTCATCATCGCCTTGATTTTTAGTAAAAAGTTTTTCGGTGTTTTATGGGTTGAAGTGTTTAGTGTTCTACTTCCACATCAAGAGATGCAGTGAAGAACAAGAAAGTAATATTTGAACTCTGCTAGCTCTGAAAAGGCTTATTTTCTACATATTTTGGTAATAATTTAGATATTTACAGAACGACTTGAATTCCTAAAGATATTCTATTATAAATTCGTTATCAAGAATATTTTGGGTCTAGCATTAATTGAAATGGAGGCTTCTAGAGTTTACGTCAATCCATTTCAATGCTCAATGATCTTTTGCTTGGCATAGTAAGTAGAAGAAGTAACCTCGAACCAGGCTACGAGTGACCTCAAAGCGAAAACAAGATTCATTAACGCTTTACAGTACTTTTAGATCAAGTAATTATACTGCGAAGAAGCAATATACTTTGTTAAAGATGTCAGGAAAAGGAGCGCTGTAGTAAAACTACCTTTCCTTATTTTTTCCTGTGGCAGCTAAATCTTAAATAATGGAATATCCTTCAGGGAAGCTGTTTACATTGTAATTCATTTCACAACAAAACAAACTAGATTTTCCATACATTTTTTTGCTTTTAACCCGTGCAAGCTCACAATTTCTATACATTCTAAGCACGATCTTCTTGGAAGAAAAGAAATGTAAAGCGACATATTTATTTCACAGTACAAATAATTCACTTATCCTAAAAACAACATACATCAACTCTGTCAACTCTCCTATATTATACGTCCAATTGCTGCCGACAACATAAAATAAATATTCTACGAGCGGTGAAAAAGCGTCTTGTACTATAATGTCATCTGTAAAGATAGATTTCGCCCATTAGACTGCGAAGCTACACATCGAGTGGAGAACAAAAAAGGAGAAAAAAACTGCGACGGTAACGCTCCACGGAGCAGCTTCAAACGCCACAGTAACGCTCACTGAGAAAACTCGTTTCCAATGAAGTTAGCTCAACCCTATTAATTTGTTAGTTTTTATCTGGTAATAAATTACCTCCCTGCCGAACGTATAGACTTTGGCAAACGTT
Source organism: Holotrichia oblita (assembly GCA_023690525.1). Classification (NCBI taxonomy): domain Eukaryota; kingdom Metazoa; phylum Arthropoda; class Insecta; order Coleoptera; family Scarabaeidae; genus Holotrichia; species Holotrichia oblita. The sequence goes on along the minus strand of CM043018.1, from coordinate 21,398,625 downwards.
TTACTGTCGTATATCTAAATGCCCATGTGCGTGTGTGTCGTTACTATATAGTGCGTTGGCGGGAGTATTACAGCTAATTTCACCCGTATTCAGGTGAAGGAAGTGTTTATTTGTGAGCGGCCGACTTTATCGAGTGGAATTTCGTGGTTTATTAATTCGTTTAGCCGCGACATTAAGCCGGACATATTGACATTACGCGAAGAATTTCAATCACCAGTCAACCTTAACGTTGTAGCTTTTTTTAGTACGAAATAAGCTGTCGTTTCGTTCCTTTAACAGGAGACATCTCGTAACAGAAATAAATTATTGACCACAATTCAATATCAAAGCGGACTGTGACTCCACTAAAACCGTATGTCAGAATTCTGGGAAGTGGTACCTTTCAAACAAGAGAAAACTCGATCAGTAAGGAATCCGACATGATACTACAAGACACTTTACTCTACTGGAGTTTTCCTAATGAGATATCTGAATCTTTCTAAAGTTCACTTAAAAAGAGTTAGTTTCCGTTAATACTAAATATCGACAGTAATGTTGTCCCGAACCTGTAGATGAGAAAAGGACAGTTATTAACAAAAGAATATCTTTAAAATGAGTCGAAAAATTATTAGTGGTTGAGGCTTTAGCGTTCAGGAATTAGTTTCTTACATTTAATAATTCAATTCAGGAAAGAAGTCTAACAATAGGAAGCAAACGATCCTTGTGCAGAATATCGTTCATACAAACCCAAACAAAGTCGTTTATTAGCTTCTCATCAAATTGGGACAAGAGACTACTTGATCTCAGTAAACTAAAGCCAAGAATACGTCCTTCACTTCTAAATGGTTGGATTTTAAGAATGTAAAGCTATAGGTTTCAAAGGTTTGGACATCTAAATTAGGGGACTCTAACTGCCAAAAAAAGTCAGGCGTGACATTTAAATCAACGCTAGGGTTCGCTAACAATATGGGACTGGAAGCGTACTAATGGGACTAGGTAATCAATAAGTCACATTGAGGAAGGATTTGGAACCACAATAGGCGGACTTTGACAAAGCTAGAATCAGAAGCAACCTCATACATATCAGAAAAAGTTGACAAATTAACAGTGGTCAAAAACCTGCCATAGATTTCCTACGAAACTTACGAAAATTGAGCTTATAATTTGTATTTCTCAATTGTTATCATACAAGAGGGTGGACGTAGTTATTAGGAACAGACTCATCTTAATCTAATTACAATATTATCGCTTTAACATTGTACTAATCTTCTGTGTCATAACCTTACGGCTTAATTCACAAACTAGTTCTGCTCCTATAAGAGGTTTATTTGACACATTTATGAAGGAGCTGTCCTCTTTCTGATTTCTTTCTGTGTTCAATGTCTAGACTAAAAGCACAAATTAACTTAACTGCGTTTTCTATCGCGAAATCGTGCTGTACCGTAGGGACTCTAAAATCGATCCTGAAGTAGCCCCTCAAACTGAATCCCAATACAGTAAAAGCTGGTTTCTTGTTAGTAGGTATAATTCTCACTATGTACACTGTGTTTCAAAAGTGAGCTACTTCGTTTCACAAAATATCATAACTGCTCATGCCAAACTGGTTCATTCAGTTTAATGGACTTTTGTTTTAGAACAAATTACCGGCAAAAATTCGTGATATGTTACTGGAAATACAGTTTTGATATGTTTATATAGCTCTGGTGTACACCTTTATTTTAAAGCGGTCTTACTTTTGCTTTTGTGGCACTTACAGGTAAATAGATAAAAGGTTTATGGACGATATCAGAGTGAAATAAAATATAGTCTTCAAATTCGAGAGTCCATATTCAAATCTTACAAGAAATAGGAAGGGTTGTAAAACGAGGAGACCATATATAACACCAAGATTTAATTTTAAAACACATACAGATATAGGTATATGTATTTTATTAAATCTGTCATCATATTGAACGCACGTCTTTAGAAAGATCAAGAGTCCAAGAAAGTGGATCTTTCGCACAAGCTGCACTAAACAGTAGCCACTACTTTTAAGTTTTGCATATTACAGAGCAATTTTTAAACAATGTATATCTATGTACTGACAAGGCTACCATACAAAGGATGCATAATAGTAGGTATCACCATTACATTATGCATATATTCGTCAGTCTATGATTGATGAAGGGGCTCAATTACTAGCTTTGGTGCTTAGATTATATTAGTCGGGTGCAGTTGATTGGTTGTCAATGGAAAAGATATAGTATTGCAGCGTTCTTGGCATTGTATTGATCAGGCTTTCATAGTTGCAGCAACAAAGATAATGTTTGTTAGTATTGTTGATGATAGTATTGGACTTTGAAAGTGAAGTGTGTCAATTTGTTAATTACGCGAGTGTAGGTACAATTACAGATATTTAGCGTTTCCAATTTCTGCAGTTATACACCTTTTTGATTATATAGAACATTTTCCAAACCATAGCTAATAAATCTTCAATTATAACTGTAATAAACATTGGCTAAATGCGATTATCATTTCCATATAGATACACAGATAATCCACCGCACCTAAAAAGAATAACTTTCAATTAAATATCAGACGGATGACGTCCCGAACGTCACATAAACATCAATACGGTATAAATCATATTTAATTTCAATAAACATCAATTCGCCGCCGGAGCATAGCGTAGATGTCGTCCGTTATCGATTCCGAAAGGTCCTCTACACGCCGCTGCTGTATCCATTATGACGCCCTCTCGTGCGTAATAAACATATTACGTTTATCCTCTCTTGACTATCTCTCTTTCTCCCTTTCTCGACCGACGGTGACAAACACACGTAAAACGTTTGTGAAATTTACGTGCGCGTAGATAATGCTTTTTTTGGTTCCTCTATTTCTCTTTTTATACGTTCGAGCGTCGGGGTTTTGTTACTATTTGTTTTAGTAGGTACATCGGTACAATCACATGCAAAAAAAGGGAAATTAAATAAGGTTCACGAAAACTGGTGCTTCGTTCTTATTGGAAGCTCGAATTATGTTTAACACACAAAGGATACTCACCTGTTGGGCGTTAATAACTTAACCCAATCATAGAGATCGATGTTATTTATGCAGATAGAAAGCAAGGTCTTGGTATTGAACACTAATTAAGTATAAAAAGTTTAAAGTTTATAAGTACCTCTAAGAAATCTAGATTAGAAATGAAGTAACTAAATGGTTAAATGAATAAGCTCTATGTTCACAAGAAATATGTCAGCTATTGGAGATCGTTCAAGAAATATTTATAGAGACATCGGCTAATGATGGACTAACAAACAATATGACATTTGCAAGCACTCTTCTAAGATTGCATGAAGGGAAAAAGTGACATACATATGGTTTGTTTACAAAACATCCTGGCCTGCTCCATACAATCTAAATCCATTTGATCTGTAGTTTGACGAACAACCTTGAAGCAAAAATTCACGAGAAAACATTATATTAGGCAACAATTAAACAAGTGTTTAGAAATGCTTTAGAAATTATGGACAAGAGTAAAGGTAATTATGAAGATATTTGAAGATTCGCAAAAAACGATTAGCTGCAGCTAAGTAGAGATATAGAGAAGGATTAGGTGACTGGTGGATTCAGTGGTGAAGACGTTACAGTCAAAGGATGAAATAACCGGAAATGAGAAATAACTTACTTGAAGTACACGAGGACTAGAACCTGGTCTTCTAAAAGCTACAAGAATTAACCCCGTTCCTAAACGATTTACAAAATTATGGAGAAGAGCCTCATGGACGTAAATTAAAGTTGAAGAGTTAAGCTTTATGAAATAAAGATGGACTAGATAAACTTGAGTTGCGTTCGCATAAATCTTTATCGAAGCTAAGCATCTTACGATAGAGATTGATGCTCTTTAAATGGATTTCGAGGAGGTTAAAACAGCGCTTTCCGAAAAAGCTCATGATGTAATAGGTACAATTTCCAGTGAAGGTTAAAATTACCAGAAAGGAGTTTATCGGACAAATTGTATAAACAAAGGAACCTTATTACTACTACAACGAGAGTCCGAAAAAGGCATGACAAAATCCTTGCAGATATTCTTCAAGCACGGCAAAATAATGCTGTAGGGAAACAGTGAAGGGAGAAGCAATAAAGATCGGACTGGACTTTAGGGATTATTACCTCAATATATACGAAAGAAGACAACAAAAAATGCTAAAACTGCAAGGACATCACACTGACAAAAATAAAATGATAGACCTAGAAAAAACACTCCATCAAATAAAATGAAAACGAAAAGATATTTAGATAACCTTAGAGGGTGGTGGAATATTGAAAACCGTAATAAAAAGAATCCAAAATTTGTGTAAATAAAAAAGAATTAGATGAGGACAAAATAAGAAAGATCAAATGTACTTGAATCCACAAATATAGAAAACCGAAGCGTATAACATGGGATAGTGGAGGGTGGAAAAGCTATAAGTAGGAGAGTGTTTTGTGCTAAGCAGACAAAATGTCATAAAAGGAAAAGATGAAAAAAAAACATAAATGAAAATGTATAAATTTACAGGAAAGCATAGCAAGAGACCAATATAAAGATAAATAAAAAGAAACAAAGATTGTGGAAGAACAACAAGTTGAAATAAAAGAATAACTAATAGGAAGAGTACTCAAGCAAGTTAAATTCGAAAATATAAAAGAGTAGTAATTGTTATGACCACAAATCTACCAGAAACGTGGTCTATCACTGACAAATTGAAGCGAAAATTAACTGCGTTGGAGACAAGATGTTCCAGGAGTATTGAAAAAAAAATCAAGGAACCAACACACACAACTGAGATGGTTCGACCGCACAAGCTGGGTGGTGGTCGAAGACAAATACATCTAGAAATGATGAAGACGCCTAGGAAACGAGAAGAGGCAAAGGTGACAACGCAGGATAGAAAGCAGTAAAGGCAAATCTGATGAAAAACATCAAAAAGCTTAACTCACCTAATGCGTTTTGAATTTCTTCATATTATTTTCTTCCATTACTAATAACGAAGTATTCAAACCATGAGTGCAGTAATAAGTTTCCTGTCTAGTATATTTATTTTGATCTTAACGTTCAGAAAATGAAGAATTGTATTCAGAATACAAACATTCGAAAAGATCCAATCAAAACAATAATTAAATAGAACCACTAAAAGAAAAATATCCTATTCCATCAGTTAGAGCCAATAAATATGACATATTTTTATAGCAGATGCAAACTTTTTATATTCTAAAACTTAAAACTTCTTGTATCTTCCCTTGTACATCTGTTAAATTAATTGGGAAAGTACTTAAAAAGAACTTTTCAGCAAAAACAAAGGGGGCGATCTCCGAACTTTATTTCACCGTTCGAACGTCAAGTTTCACCCTTCTGAAAGACTACGCTTTCTACGAAGGCAATTGGCCTCTGCGCGTAGTCCCCGTTTTCTCTAGCCCGCATAAATAAAGCTCAACTTATAAAAATTGAAATGGTATTCGTCGTATTTACATAACGCAGTAGTAAAAAACATCCGCAGGAAATAACAATCAATGGAAATCACATCTTCGTTCCTTCAGGGTAGTTGCAGTATATTTTTGAGGATGTAATGTATGTATAATGCTGTGAAAACTTACAGATAAACTTTCACACATACATTACTAAATAAAAATCAATCTTGTGGATCACTACAAGATATTGTGTGTTATGTAATATCTAACTTTAATTTTATTATATTAGATAAGTAGAATAAACCGTATAAATGAAATCATTATAATGGTTTTTAATGAATGGCACTGTATTGGAAAACTATATTAACATATTGATATGCATCTAATATAAACTGGCATACAAACATTCACAGAACGAATTAATTTTCCATTAACTAGTGAAGGAATATAACGCTTAAAACAACGGAAAACTACAAAAAGAACTTTATCTTTTGAATATCTATGCTGTCATAATCTCATAGTACTTAAAATCATCGTACATCAAACTCATACCCGTATTAAATCACTTGCTTCCTCAAATTTAATAATTTCCCAAATATGCGCCATAATGATGTGTTGGTTCCAAGGTAACAATTATTATTTTAAATTTATAACTACCTTACCGCTCGTATAGTCTTTCAACGTAGTCATTATAATTTACGGCTTTGTTTACTAGTCGAAACTTGCCATCAGCCTTTATTATAACATAATTAATTAGATCTTCGGGATAACCCTGTATAAATATAAATAAGTATTTACCACGAGACCTAATTTTACTCTTAATTGTATTGTTTCAATTTATTTAATGTCTTTTGTCGTGATAATAAACTGTCAAAGTAGGTTGTATAATATAGTCTTTCACTACGATTAGTAGATATTAATTTGATAAAGAAATAAATTAAATATACTTAATTTATTTAACTATTCCCTATTAATACATATCTATGCATTAATTAAATGATGTAATAGAAATTTAAATAATTGATAACCAAGTAAAGTGAAGGTAAAATATATTACTACTCTTGTAATTACAACTAATTACTTAATGCAAATCTAGTCCCGATTATTATATTATTATATAATACATTCTTTCTGCAATGTTTTGCGTTCCAACTGCAGTCTTGTTTACTACTTTAATTCCAGTTTAAATGCAAATTTGTTATATAAACAAATTATTGCTATTTTAATTGCATGTTTTGTATATAGGTACTTACCTAAATATTTCGCATAGTTTCCTAATAATCGCTATCGATTATGATTGAATCTGATTAATTGTTCAATCAAAATTCTAAAATCTTGCATTTCTGTCAACTTTTCCGCAATTTTTATAAGCATATTTATGCAATTTGTATATTTACATAATTGTGTCTAATTGAACCATAAATTTATATACATATTATACTCTTTTCCTATGTGATTATTCTTACTGGTAATATGGACATTTCTTGAAATTTTATAAAGAATAAACTAATAAATAAGAAATTTCGGGGAATCCTAGGTCAGATCTAAAAACATACTAACTGGTTGAGTAAAATGTGGAGAGGCGCTATATTGTTGAAGAAAAATCAGATTTGGAAAAACAGTTTTAGTTTCAGGAAGAATATCGATTTCCAAGGGCTAAATACATTGCACCAGTTAATGTCCTCTCGTTAAAAAATGGTTCAAATAAGTTTATAGTCAATGATTCTCTCCCCAGCATTCCGACAAGCGTACGACACCATTAAAAGAGACCAACTGTGGAACGCAATCCATTGAACTCTTTGTCCAAAATAACTTATCCAAATCACTACAAACATGTATGGATGTGAAGCATGGACGACGACCAAAGCAATGGAAGTGAAACTCTGATGTTTCACGAAAACGATCCTTAGAAAGATTTTTAGACCCTCTTCACGACCCGAATACTAATCAATACCGAAGAACAAATGTCGAGATTAAGCAAATCTACAATCCAAGCGACTTTGTTCAAGAGATCAAATCGTAGCGACTAAGATGGGGCGATCACGGGCATAGGCTTCCTGAAAACTAGGCTAGTCTGGGAAGAGACGCCGACCTTTAGACCTAGACTTTCATTCGTTCCAAGAAAATGAATGCCGGAATTCCTACATTACTAAAAGGTACTGATGGTTTAATTTTTGATAATCCATTGTTAACGAATTTGCCGACTACTTTGAATCCGTATATCTCCCTTGGCTTGCTACAAATACATCCGCCGTTTATTCTGATTACCCTCTGATTAATATTGTTAACTTTTCTCACAATGGATGTACTGAAATCACTGAAATCCATGAAAAATACTTTCACTACGGGAAATGATAACGTCCCTAGTTTCCGCGTCAAGGATTGTGCTGGTGCATTAGTTGAACCACTTTGTTTTCTGTTTAACCTAGCATTAAGTTCGTCTGTATTTCCTGACCGCTGAATGATTACCTGACCTCCTGTCTTCAAGAAAGGCGAATCTGATAGAATTGATAACTACAGACCTATTGCTATTATCAGGAATTTTGCAAAAGATTTTGAAAGATATCTGTATACAAACCTAATTCCGCAAGTTAAATGCCAAATATCCATTCATCAACATGGGTTCATTAGTAAACGTTCTACCGTCTCTAACCTTGCAGTTTTTTCTCAGTATCTGCGTGAGAGTTTGGATAACAATGACCAAATCGATGTTATCTATACTGATTTCACGAAGGCATTCGACCGAATCGATCGTAACTTACTACTGGATAAACTTGAAACAATAGGGTCCTCACCCAGATTGGTGTCCCTTTTTCGCTCATATCTTCAAAATAGAAAACATTCTGTATCGTATTTGGATCAAAAGTCTCACCCATTCTATCCATCCTCCGGCGTTCCTCAAGAAACTGATCTGGGACCACTGCTCTTCTTACTTTTTATAAATGACCTGTGTGACCATCTCTTCTGCGAAAAAGTATTGTTTGCTGACGATTTAAAAATTTATACTTGAGTCCGTTCTGCTGATGATTGTGAACATCTACAAAGTCATATTGATGTTTTGAAAGTATCCTGTGATCAAAATAAATTAAACATGTGCATACCAAAATGTAAAGTGGTTTCATTCGATAGAAAATCAAATCCTATACGTTACAGCTACAAATTCGATGACAAACAACTTCAACGATGCTATTCGGTTAAGGATTTGGGTGTGACTTTTGATTCGAAACTAACCTTTTGGAACCATATGTTGGAGGTTACAAGTTCTGCTTTGAAAACATTGGGATTCATTATCAGAACTGCACGATGTTTTACATCAATTGATGCAATTCTGCCATTGTATTATTCATTTATACGTTCTAACCTTGAGTATGCTTCGCTGATTTGGTCCCCAATTTATATCAATCAAATTAGCGCACTCGAAAAGGTGCAAAGACGTTTCCTGAAGTACTTGCACCTTCGGGTAAATGGTTTTTGTCCTGACCGTGGTTATCCTCATGACTTGCTACTTAAACAATTTGGAATGGACACCTTATCAACTCGGCGGAACCAGATGAATGCTACGTTTTTATACAATTTACTCCATAGTGGTGTTGATGCTCCCGATTTGTTGAGTAAGGTTAACTTTTATGTTCCTAGGATCTCGTCTAGACATGATATGGCAATTTCTTGTTCAAGGCCACGTACTAATATATTACTTAGATCCCCAATACACAGAATATGTACTCTATTTAACTATACTTGTAACGATGTTGACATCCATTATACTTCCTTATCAGCATTTTTAAATATCTTCTTCTTCTGTATATAAACAGCTATTTTTCCCTAAATATTTAGTTTTGTACATATGTTTAATTTTTCTGGATATAGTCATCTCATACCTTATTTCTTTGCCGCCTGCCTTCTGTCTCCTTTTAAATAACAATTTTTCACACCATTGCCTTTTTTGCACCTTTTGTTACTTTTCTTTTTCTCTCTTTGCTGTTTTACTAAATAATTAAGAGATATTAGCTATCAGAGCTAAAATCAAGTCGAAACATGTTACGGTGGTATAATACATATATTGGATGATGTCTCTTGATTGAATTTTTGATGAACTCCATAGAATCGTAGAATAAGTACTGCCAAATTCCAGGTATGGGTATTCTTTGATGAACATCCTTTATTTTAGTTAGTTTACGTAAACCTTGCGAAGTGCTAGGCAGGTCAGTATTTACTTATCAAGTAATTTCTTGAAGTGAGTTTGGGATGTTAAGCAGATTGGTTGTAGCTATGATATTAGTGGTTGTTTGACTATTTGTAGTGAAAGATGGTGGGAGTAAAGTTTCGTTATACATATGTTAAGAGAGTAATGTATCTGCATACTCGGGTATTACAAAAATAATTAATAGGTAGATGCTATATAGGTAGAATTAATTAGATAATTAATAGGTAGATGCTTTAGTAATCTGTTCTATTTAATACAAGTGTTAGAAGTAGCTTTCAGGGCTTTAGAAATACCTGTATCAAGTGGCTGTAAATTGATGTGTGGTTAGTGTAGTTTAGCATGGTAACAAGTACATGGGCGATAGCAAATTATTACAATCTCCTTGTAAGCGCACACACTTCTTCCAGCACTGCTCCAATAGTACTTGGCGTTTTTCTCTGCAAAATAGCCGTCTACGAAGGTGAACCTCATTTAACGAAAATCTCTTTCCCCTGAACGCAATTTTTAGATTAGGAAACAAAAATAAGTCGCTTTGGGCTAGATCTGGTGAGAAAGGAGGGAGGTTAAGAAGTTTAAAACCTAATTCGTGGATTTTTGCCATGGAAACTGCTGAAGTATGAGACAGCGCATTGCCTTGGTGAAACAAAATTTTTTTTCTGCAAATGTAGCGGTTCCTTCAGAAATTTCTGCCTTTAGCTTATCAAGTAATGATGCGTAGTAGCGATTAAGATAACTCAATGACTATTTCAAAAAAAAAAAAAATAGTCGCCATGACTTTCCAGCCAAAAAAGCAGTTTTTGCTCTTTTTGGAGTGGATTCCTCCTTATCAGGCCACCATTTCAACTGTATTTTTGTTTTGGGCATATAATGGTGTATCCAAGCTTCATTTACAGTAATTAATCGGGGTCAAAACTCTGGTTTATTGCGCCCAAACTGCGCCAACAGAGAGTTGGGACTGTTCATTCGAACACGTTTTTGGTCTAATGTGGGCAAGCGCGACATCCAATGCGCGGACAGCTTTCTCATGGATAAATCTTGGTTCAATCATGATCATTGATACACCTTCTACTTTTTTTGATGATCTTTCCTGGATGAAGGCCAACTTTGTCAGTTGTGTTAGTAAAAGTGCAATTTATTCTAACAACAAAGCAATAAACCATGTTCTAGATATCATCAATTGTCAAACCAAACTGATGTATTTACATAGTTCTAATATATTTAGGTGCTATGTTTCCTTTTTTGGATTTGTTACATTTGTGTCTTCTTTCTAATGTTTCTCGGGGAATACTGGAGATCATTTCAAGATAACTGATTCTCCGCCAATTACCAGGAAGCAGGGTGTTTTGTGCTCGAGAATTGCGTATATTCATGATTTATATCACCAAGGAAACCAAGTTTATATATCTTTCTATAAAGCAACGTGTTCATTATTTGTGGTTATTATTTAAGCGTTCTTATGAAATTTCTATGAAATTTTGATTTGAAATTTGATATTAGCGACACTGTGACAGAAAAATCATACTGTTCACGAGAAGGATTTCTTTGAAAATTTACAATAAAGGAAAGACACAAATAGGGGTAAAAATGTAAGTATTGTCAGGCAAGCCTATTGAACATCGAAACGACCGTGAAAAAAGGAATGCAAGATACATACTTAAATCTACACGATATGTTCAGACTAATAAGATAAATGAGGTTATTGCTTCTTGAGTAGCAATATTGTGCTAACTGATCTTTTGCAGGACACTGGTCCAATTAGTCTACTGATGACAACGTTGCAAGCAGTTTGCTAGTAAAGCAAAGTATTTTTAGAATTTTCTTGCCAATACACTGAAACACCGTCACTTATCCAAGTAATATGTTTCTACAAGTTACATTCTGCTGTTAACACAAAGCCATTTCTTGTAAATAGAACACCAGCTTGCACCTTTAAATCGAAATGATCCATTGTTAAATTATATTTTACTATTACACAAATTTTCTATGATAAATGCTTTTACAAACTTAAGATGTTGGTATAGTTTATACATCCTTTACTTTATGTGAGCGCTGTATAGGTATGTAAGTATATGCATGTACCACATATAACATTGTAAATATATAGCAGATGACCAGCTTGTAATAAATACTGAGCGCTTCATGAACGTAATACATTAATCATACCATTCAGACAACTTCTTATTCATTCTGTCACTATTAACGTGCCGGACTATACAATGTATCTGTGAGTAGGTAACATTCATGTAGCTATTAATTTGGTAATAATTTAAATGTTGAGTTAAGAAATACCTAGAACATATACATATATTCCAAAGGTTGTATTCTTCGTACTATTAGAACACATACATATTACGACCACACTACTACACATACTAATACCATACTACTATAGAAAAAGTAACAAGTTACAATCCTTTTATTCGACTAAATATATCGTTTGGTTTTATAGAAATACTTCAAACATTTCATAATAAGGGATATCTCCGAACGTACTCAAGAATGATAATAGCCGTCACCTGTAGCACCTTTCATCCCTTTAAAAAGAAATCTTTATTCCTTTACACTTATAAAATTTCATTCATATTCGAAAAAGCTTTCCCATATAATTCATCTAAGAATAGAGCTTAATTTAACCTGGTAATATAGGAAGAGTGGATTACTTACGCTGTCTATTCATAAGGCAGCTATTTTCCTGAGTAGCTAGCACCCCTCGAATCGCTAGAGGGATTATAATGCTCTCGTTTGCCCTTATAACGTAATGTATTCTTTTTATCAATAATTGCACTTAGGATGTCAATGGTTTTTTTAAAGATATGTTGAATTCAAGACTGATTTAAGTAATTGAAATGATTACCTACTTTGACACAGTTTTAATTCGAATGTTTATGCGCATTTGCTACAAGATTCAGTAAGAAAAGCTAGAATGATACCTATATCGAGCTTATATATATTTAGGACATTGACCATAGGCAAATAGAACCCAGGAAAAGGATGGTTGGATTAGTTGAGTGTTTGTCATGGCGATTGGAATGTTTTATTTTATGCGTAGAGTTTATGGTCTTCTATTTTGCAACCAAACATGTATTTAGTGCTACTGTAGCTCTTCGTTCTAGCTTGTACTCTGATTTTGGTGTACTGGTAATGATATACCAGAACCTAGAATGTCAAACGTGGAATTGTAACCCAAACATACTGCGATGGCTGAAGGTACATCAACAAAGTAAAACATCACACAAGTCACAAGCGGGAATTCCCAACGGGTTCCAATGGTTAGCATGCGTATGCATCATCGCAGCTATGAGAACATGTCCAACCGCGGCCCTAGATGTCATTATAGACTTCACACCCCCACACATAGTGGTGCAAGCGGTGGTCATTACGACATTGCACAATCTGACCCGCGCGGGAACTGTAGGGGCGAACTGCGTACCAGAGAACTTGGAAATCTTAAACGGGACCCTCCCCACTATGAAGGCTACCAACTTCGAAAAGAACTTTCTTAGGAAGCGAATTTATAAGAGGGAGTGGGTAAGAAATCCTCCACCTACTCTCTAAAAGAAAACACCATCACATGGTATGTGGATGGCTCTAAAACCGACAAAGGAACAGGTGCAGGAGTATTGGGGCCAGGAACCAAATACTCCAAGCCAATAGGAATATATACTAGCGTCTTCCAAGCGGAGATCAATGCCATTGGAAGATGTGTTCAACTGAACCTGAACAGGAATTATTGAAAGCAAAGGATTGCAATTTTCTCCGATAATCAAGCAGCTATAGTAGCGCTGACTTCTAACATCATCAACTCGAAGATAGTCTGGGAATGCCTTAGCCGACTAAACCACCGATGGAGCTAACTTATTAGCAAGGAAGGTCGCCACAAATTCGTGTGTGGAACCCGAATCGTTTTGCGTTAGAGGGATGAGCACCTACAAAAAAGTACAGATCACAGGCTCGAGTATCCATCTGAGAGAACACACTACGCATACTCACAGATTTTCTTACAGTGCATTGTCACCTTGGGGAACACATGACAAGGATAGGTCTGAAACAGAATAGCGAGAGCAGGTTCTGTGTGGCACAGGATGAAAATCCGAATTAGGTAAGGTATCCTTAACTCGAATAGATTCATTTATGATGCATCCACTCTTCAAACAACACTATTTGTGCATCCTTAAAAAAGTTGTAAATAAAATAAACGCCCTTTAAGTCGATTTCGACATAAAATATAATGTTGTTCTCATTATTGTTGGTATTTCTATGAAAATTCAATATTTCCATCTTCCATTGTAGGCATATATGTAATAATCCACTGATAAAGTTACGAGCTAACTGTCACATACCCAGTTATTACACCCTAACAACAAAAGCACATATTTGTAACAACCTAAGCATATAACAAACATCTAAAACGGTTAATAATCAATTTTCGAAGTGCAGGTTCGTTCGAAATTTCCACACCAACATAAGCCAGACGAAGATGCGCAATACAACCCCAGAAAGGACAAGGACGTTGTATTCTCCTCTCCACTTTATTTTATCATGGTCGATCTGTACTCCAAACATAACGGTGAGTTTCCCAACTTTACTGCCAACGCTGCTTCCGTCCTCGTCCCTAACACAACGAAATGCGCATCCGATCTCCGTCTAAAGTAATATCGAAATCATTTTTCTCCGTCTCACTCCAGCATATTGGAAAACGTCCTACTCTATCTCCGTCGTACTTTACGGTCCCGGTTCAGTTCGGCAAAGTAGGTGGCTCTTATTCATAAGGGACATAGGGATTTTAATTGCTGTTATCTCAGTAGGCTGATAATTTGTAATGTCAGATCCGTTGGCTGCACGTGTATATGTTAGGTGAGTCGTTTTTAGTTTATAAACGAGCATACTTTTCGAATTACAAAAGATAAATAAAACCGCTGGCGCGCTTTATACCTCTTCTATTATGGCTGAACGTATCTGTTCGTGTAAGGTTTTCTGCGCGTATACATACGTTAGTGTATAAAGGTGTATGTGTATATATTGTTAAAAAGATGATGGTCGTCTCACTGCGGAATAAGGTTATTGAAATTCTGTTCAGGATTTATGAACACAATTACATTTGAAAAAAATTGACTTGCCGCCCCGCATAATGATGTTGCCTTTCTATCTACCAGTGATAATAAACGAGAAAGAGAAGCTCCTACTTTATTGCATACGAAAAGGAGATGCAAGCAATGACCAATTTGTTCGTGAATAATTTAAAATCTTTCTTCGTAATGGGAGTACATTTAGTTTATTTTTTTACACCGTATACAATTGAGTTATGCAGTCATCGCTTGATTACTTAGTGTATACATATTTGTTTGTAATGGCAAGCTTATTTTTAGAGCTTTGATTGGCATTTCGTTGACTTAATTATTTACACGCATTGGTACATCATCCTCCATTCATAATGTAAGATTTATAACAATTGATAAGTTTGAAGGCACTCCGAAAGGATGTAAAGTCCCTTAACACATAGCGAAACCTGGTACGAACGGTAGGAACTGAGCACAAATGTTTGTAAAACGTTCTTGGTATCAGGAGCGAAGAAGAGTCCCAGGATTATCTGTTTTCAGAAAAATTAACTGTAACTTGCGAAGTACCTGGGCATTATACTTAACCGACTACCTATTATCATAGGATTTATTGATATCTGGACGTCAAACGCATGTTATACGAAAATCGTGACTGATGATTATGTTATCCTTACTCTTTTCGCTAGATACTGGCATATATTTAGTTCATGTCAAAAGTCTCCTAGACAGTTGTGCCTCTTATTCGAACTTGGATATTTTTCATCTACCTTGGTGTAATTTTTTTTTAATGTTACTCAGACTTTACATCTATAATACGTCTAAATGCAGATATGTACAATTAGAAAAATAAACAAAATCACGTCAAGGATTGATGTTTATGGTTCTCGAAATTCTCCTTTGGAATGGAAGCTTTTGAATGGTTTCATAACGGCTGTCTTTCTAGCTTTGCTTTATGGTAACCTTATATATAAAACGTAGAATACAATAAATTAATCGATTTTTTCAAGATGCTTGTGGTCACGGTGTTAGCCAGTACGTCGGCATACTCCACAATAAATTTGGCACAACTACTGTTTGAAAGTGTCATACCGTTGGATGAATTTTTCAACTAACTGCTGCCAAGTTAAAGCTAATAGCTCTTGCTGCCCTGGGGTTGAGCTGAGAGGTTATTAAAGAGAAAGTTAACACAATGCCAAGGTGAAGATACTACAACGACTAATCTAACAATAAGATAGGATACTAGCGAAGCTTATCTCACGTGTAGTATCATCTCGTTACGAAATTAAGAATTTGCTTATCTTCAAGCGAAAGAGGCTCAGGCAGATAAACAAGACAAAAATAGACATTAAGCCCTTATCATCGACCCTCATGAATGTCGGCCAAAATTGGTTACTGCAGTTACTACTGTGGTTAATCAGGAGATAAAGGCATTCTTTGGATACATCAAAGACTGCAATATCATCGATTTTGCACAAAAATTTCGTTCTAAAAATGTCTGTCAACAATGGATTCCCCATTAGGCTGGGCGAAGTATTCGCCGATACCATGGATAACATCGAGGTATCGATACCTAGGAGTCAATACCTAGGTATTTTACAAACTACGGTAACAACTACGGTATCGTAAAACATCATTTTTAGACAAATATTTGTGGAACTAGTTCTCATATATTGACTCAAATATTAATTAATGAGGGCAAGTGTAATTATTTGCGTAGAATAACAATAATTGTTAAAAAAAAACAGCCAAAGTATCATAATATTGTATATCTGATACCATAGATATATTATTGAATATAATTATTGAAATTAACCTGAAAAACTTTATATCTACAAATCAGCTCTAGGCATCGATACCAAGGTATCGGCTTCCGAGTATCGATACCTGCCGATACTTAACCGATTCTAGTACTCGGAATCGATACCCTGCACGGAATCGATACATCGCCCATCGGTAAGTATCGATACCCTATACCAAAAATTTCGGTATCGCCCAGCCCTATTCCCCATAATTTGAGAGAATATCAAAAAAGATTTGTATTGCTTGATGTAATTAGATAGTTAAGAAATTCAATAGAGGAACTTGAAAATCCATACAGAACTTTGCAACAGGTGAAGAAACTTGAATATGATAATACTAACATGTACTGCTAGTCGGAGCATACGAAGAAGAACTGAGTTCAACAAAAACAGTTCGTTTACAAAACGCTACCAAGAAAATAATTGCTTGCGATGATTGCTTTCTTCTTTAGCTGGATTTACTATTGCTTATTTGAAGAAGAAAACATCGAATGAACTTGTCAGTGTCCATATTCTCCGGATTTGTAGACGAACGACTTTAGAAAGTCTTAAAAAATTGTTTCGAGAATTATTTTGAACGCATGCAAAGGTCAAGAAGGCTATGTACTTGTCAGGTCGAAGAGAGTTCTGCGCCACTTGCACCTTTTCCCATCTAAAAGGTCTATGAACGTAGATCGAGTGATGAATATGGCTATGAAGAAGCTTTTCATAAAAGCTGCAATATTCCTTACTACTATTATCAGTAGCTCCATCTTTCTAGACCACTTCCACCATTAGGATACGGCTCTTAACAGTTCTTACCAAGATACCAGAAAAGGTGGTCCTAGGCAGAATTAACTCCCACGTCCAAAGAACTGGAACGTTTTCCGGAAAGAACTAGGCATCATAATAATGGCGAAAGGATCACCCTTAACGATTTTTTCCTCTACCCAAGTTCTAGGACGTCCATATATGAGGGCAATTCCATGTACTCCCACTATGAGATGTAGATATTGCCACTGCATAAATTTATAAAGGAACGTGAAAGATCTTAGATAATTCCCTTGAAAATGTGAGCCATAAAAACAGACTACAACCTTTGCAATTCAACTCTTAAGAGCTACAATCCACTCCTACATCATGTCAATAATACGCTTTGCAAATTTTGTTTTAAATAAAAATATTTTCTTTAAACCTGGTTTCACGTAATTATAGAAGGTATCTGGGATTCATTGGCTGAATGATTAATACGACAGACCGCAAATAGTGAGAGATAATAACAAGGCCCCGAAACACTTGATACACACATTTATAGACAGTACTTTAGATACATCTGCATACGCCATAAAAGGTTTATATTTTATTCTAACCTCTATTGTGAAATCAAAACTTAATTTGATACGCTACTAAAAAACTTAACGATTGGTAAACTTTTTTTTGGTATATGTAGATATAATGTTGATGTTTACCGTATCTGTAAATACATATACTTGACGAATTAAAACTGGGTTTTGTGAGCTAGTGTGGAATAAATGCATGAGTTGTTTAACATTCTCGTTGTAAAATTTTGTTAGGATATATTTACATACACTATTTTAGTTTGCAGAAAAATCTATAAATTGTGTGTTTTCCACTGCGGCTGTCGCAATGTGGTGTATGATTTTTAATTATTAGGAAACATCCTATGTTCGAACTACCGAATTTATTTTGTATTCAATTATCGAGATAATTGAAACGACTCTCGCCGCGGTTATATCCAGATAAATAACAATTTGGTAGTTATGGTATTTTTGCGTGTATTCAAACATGTGTATTACAATTTCGAAAATTTAAAGCAATGGTGTTGGATTACACCCTTGTAGCTCGCCCTAAAATTTGTAAAATAAAATTTAATTCGACGTAAACAACGACTGACAATATTGGTACATGCATATAACTTTTATAGCTTTGTTATTTTCCACACTTGACCTAGTTTACTATCAGTTGTAAGACGCAACATGAGGTCAAACTAATATTGTGTTAGGTAATTGCTGAACATGAACCTTAAGACAATATTACTATACTGGTAGTAATGTTCGCAAATTAGGTTTAACAACAAATTTTACGACAATAAATAAATAAAAAATAATTTCCTAATTGATAGATCAACAATACCGGAAGACGGCGTTTAGTACCTCAAGAAGGTAACTAGCAAACGTAATCCACTTGTTAGATCATGCATAATTCGATACTAAATCAATATCAGCATAAAAGGCTCTCTTCCAACGACCTCCTCGCATTTACATACAAGAACGTACGCAGAGAATAAAAAACGACGAAGTTACTGCAGTTTATCAGGCACTGGTTGAACTGATGTACGACACATGCATACATATCTGTGCGTGAAGTTGTAAATTATAATGGACTCTAATAAATTACTGTCGAGGTCTTGAACTTGCGAGCTTGTAAAATAATTACCTCTTATAAGCTATTTGTTCGCATATTGTTAGTTATTTTACTTTATTCTGTTAACGTTGGATATTGGCGTAATGTATGGTGGTGGAATTATTCATCAATTCACCACAATAGCCTGCATTATTAATCATTTAGCGGCAAACGAAGTGATTTCGCATTACATTGTGACATACACATACTTAATTATTTCGTAACGTCTGGCTAATTACTTTACTCCCAATTCAATTAATGAAAATTTTAATAACTAGGTAGAGGTTTTCTAACAAATTCTAATACAGCTTCTATGTAGATTTATTTTGTTTTAAGGTATTACTAACATTTTAACTTGTTTCAGATGTGGGTGAAATCAATGCAGTATTATTTGGAAATTGTGGAATATAGAATTGAGATGCAAGATAATCAAAACCAAGCACGTTGCAAAGCAAAGGTCCATGCAGATCCAGACTAGGCTGCTGGATTTAATACGAGTCAGTTGTTTGTAATAATATGTCTCTCTTTCTCTTTGCCTAGGGTGCGGTTTAACTGTGTTCAATTAGTTGCTTTGAACCTTGTATCTATATGTTCTCCTCTTTGGTAAAGCGATGATTGTATGTGACGGTAAGTTCTATAACTTCCAATTTATGAATGAAATGTTATAGAAATAAGAAAAAAATCATCTATTAACCCTACTTTTGTTTTGTCTAAAATGTGTGCAAATATGTCTGATATTAAGCTTACGCTACGAATATTAGCACTAGCTAGAGGAAATGAACGACAAACACGGTGAGACTTTTTATTATACACGTGTTTTCGATTACAGTACGATTTATTTTAGATGAACCACACAGTGATACTGACTTCAGCTCATTTGATTCCGATAAAGACCTTTATGTGCCCTCAAGTTCGCAAGATATACCTTATTCAAATTCTTCTGACGATGAGCTTTCAAATAAAAAAGCGAGACAAAATTACTCTCTGTTTGATAAAAGCCGGCGTAGCACTTCGGCAAATATATCTTGTATGAATAATGAAAATATGCAGCCAGTAACATACGACACCACAAACGAAACTGATAATGTACCGGAGGTAAATGCTATTGAAGACATCAATTTACCAGAGCAGGGAACTACTTTTTCGCAATGAAGTGGCTTCCAGAGCTATGAGTCGTAATCGCTTTGAATTATTACTCAGAATGTGGCATTTTTTAAATAATGATACCTGTGAAGAGGGAAACAGACTACACAAAATTCAATTACTGGCAGATGCACTCATAAAAATCTATCAAGACATTTACACACCAGGAGAAGTCATTTGCATTGATGAAAGCCTGATTCCGTTTCAAGGCAGATTACTGATAAAGCAATACATACCTCAGAAAAGCCATAAATATGGTGTAAAATTCTTCAAGCTGTGTTGTGGTAAAGGCTATACCTAGAATTTGCAGATATACGCTGGAAAAGAAAGAGATAAGGGAGCTTCAGTTCCAACGGAAGTAGTGATGAATTTATCTAAAGATCTTTTAGACGCAGGGCGTACTATTGTTACAGATAATTATTATACAAGCGTCGAATTGGCTAATCGTTTATTAAACAGAAGAACACATTTAGTGGGAACTTTGAGGAGTAATCGTAAAGGAAATCCAAGAAAGGTAACGGGAAGAAAATTTAAGAAAAGGCGAAATATACTGTAAAGAAAATGAAAGGGGTATTTGTTTGGTGAAATGGCATTATAAGCGTGACGTTCTGATGTTGTCCACAAAACATACCGATTCTTTTACAGTTATAGAAAGACATACTGGACCTATCAACAAACCCAATGCCATAATTTATTATAATGCCAGTTAATCGTCAATCGATTTGTCCGACCAAATGGCGAGTTACAATTCGGCTCTTCGTTGATCACTAAAATGGTACAGGAAAATCCTTTTTGGCACGGCTATTGTAAATGTTTATATTATTTACAATAAACTCTGTGATTCGAAAATGACAATAAGCAAATTCAGAGAAATAATTGTTCAAGATCTGTTGATTGGTGGAAGATTTGTTACCTCGAACGAAGATCCTACAACACCAACAGTAACAAGAAAGAGTTTGAAAAATCATATTTACTTGAAAAAGGGGGCAGCAGCTATTGTAAGACAATATTGCAGAGGGTGCTACGAGAAAAAAGTTAGGGATGAAATACAAAAGAATAAAGTAAAGAAAGTGACCACCTATTGTATAGATTGTGAAGACTGTCCTCATTTTTGTCTCCCATGTTTCAATATGAAACATCAAAAGCAATACAATTATTTTATTCGACTCTGTGTAATGTAGAATTCTAAGCCTTGTAAAATAAATATGATATAAGTAAACAATTTATTTTATTACAATAATCTTTATACATGACCACCGTTTTTCCACTTTTATCGGCTCGTGTGACAATTACTTCAGAGTGACTTTTCAAAAAACATCTTGTCTGTTTAACTGATTCTAATACTTTCCTCATACTATTACATTTACTTTTATGTCTGTTGTTGAAATTTGTAATTACATTTGTTAAAAGTATGGGTTGTGTAAACCCAAAAAAAATTAAAATATACAAAAATTATTGACACTCACATAGCCGTATACGCCGAGCGGTCACGATCAATATACATTTCAAATGAGATCCACGGTCAAATATTTGTTTCAGATAAATTTACGCATTCACTACACAGCGGCTTATATGACCCCTTTGGCGTGATAGGATAGTATAAATGTCGGCCTAAATGACCGCTATGGTAGTGAACCTGTTAATTTTGCCTTATTGTTGTATCTCAGAGGCGATCCAGGTCAAGAGTTGGAATTAAAAATAAAATTATAGATATGTATATATATGTTCGGTATCTTCTTTTATGGATACAGTGTCCAACAGGCAAGTTTCACCATACTTGTACTGTTTGAAAAATCAATCAAATTTAGCTCGAGTTTCATGATGTCAAGTGTTCCGGATTCCTCTACCGCGCAGAATCTGCAGTCCCTACTCGATTTCAGAGCTAGCCTTGTCATGTGTTCCCCAAGGTAACAATGCCTTATAAGAAAACCTATGAGGATACATAGTCTATTTCTGCTTAATTCTAGAAGTTTTTGCTCTGTGCTTATTGCAGTTTCCAAGGAATATCTTGGAGTGTCTCAGACCAGGAAGATCCTCCCAGAGGGATTTTCTTTTTTGTAAGTTCTCGTGCCTATACTACAGAACGGTTTCGGTCCCACAAACAAAGTTGTGGCGGCCTTCCTTGCTAATAGATTAGCTTCTTCGTTGCCTCTGATTCCAGTATGTCTCCGTTTTCCTTGCCTGGGTTGTTTAATCTGCTAAGACATTCCCAGACTAATTTCGGGTACTGATACTACTGAATCATCAGATGTACCTTTTATACAGAGAATAAATGTAATAATAATAACATTCTGTATAAATAATAAGCTATATAAATAATAACCTGTGCAAATAATAACCTGTGTAAATAATAACCAGTATAAATAATAACCTCTAGAAATAATAACCAGTATAAATAATTACCGTTGTAAATAATAACCTGTATAAATAATACCCAGCAATAGATACAGTGTGTTTCAAAAAGAACTTCATTCAGTTGCCTATGAATGTATCCTCTAAATTATGATTTGCCGCTTTCTTGAAATGCGTATATAGGTTAAATGGTATAAAGGCTATCCAAGTGTCACTGTCAAAATTTATCATCGAGCGATATGGTAATGAACGGAAAACTACAATTAGATTATTAATTTATTTAATAAGATAATCAAACAACTAAGGTAAATAACTTTATATATAATTTATAACAAATGTTCAAAATGGTCACCATTCTGTTGAATGCATAATGCAATACGACGTTTCATGTTGTTAAAAATATTCTGCAATACATTTGGTGTGATTTCATTACATTTAATTGCAATTGTATTCATCAGGAAATTTAAGTTATTAATTCTGGTTTTATATACTTCATTTTTTAGCATTCCGAAAATAGAAAAATCTAACGGAGTAAGGTCTGGTGATCTTGCTGGCCAAACACCTGTGCTAATAACTCGATGAGGGAAGTAATGTTCTAAAAACTCTAAATTTTCACGAGTTGTATGTGCAGTAGCCCCATCTTGCTGGAAGTAACCCCCATTGAGTTCATCCTGTTGCAATTGATTTAAAAATTGTGTTAATAACTGCTCTCGGTATCGTTGGCCATTAATGGTATTGTGAAAAAATATTGGTCCGACTATTCTACGACGAGATACAGCTAACCATACTCCAACTTTAACAGGATGGAAAGGAACTTCGATGCGATTGTTTGGATTGTTTACAGACCATGTTCTGTAATTTTGTTTATTTACAAACCCGCTTAAATGAAACCATGCTTCATCAGTAAAAAAACTGAGATCAAGAATTTCTCCAGAACTTTTGCCTTTCAACACAGATCCTCTAGCCCGAAATTTCTCCACGACTAGACGAATGTGATGATGTAAAGCGATATTATCCACAACTCTATTAGGAAACTGCAAGTGAAACTGTCGCTTACATTCTCCGTAAGAATATTGCCATTCCCCATTAAGAAATTGTGCACTTCGAAAATATGCTTCAATAATAAAAATATTTTCTTGCAATGTGTACATTATTGTATTGTTTAAGAGAAAAACTTATTTGTCAGGAAAAAATTATATTGCTGTCACACAATGACAAATGTCAAAATGACACTTGATAAATAGTTTTTATATACATAAATAAAAGGTAAGTGGCTTATAATAATTTGCAAGTATTAGTTACTCAGCACCTACTGAGATGAAGATCTTTTTGAAACACGTTGTATATCCACACCTACATACAGGCATACATTCACCATGACACCATCAAGAAGAAAACGAAGGTTATAGCGAATTTTCAAGAACTTCCTATTTGCCTTACACTAAGGGCCGATTGTACATTGCGAGTTTAAGCCCGAGTTCAGCTTAAACCGAAGAAAAACCCAAGTTCAAGTTTTACTTGTATTGTACAATGCGAGTTTAGTTCTGCATGGAAGTTCAACTTTGGTTTAATTTGAACCATCAAATTTGACGGCTTAAGCTTGAGTTCAAGTACACGTAACCTCACTTTTGTGTTGTGATACGATACGATCGATGATAATTTATTATTATATAATAGTGTTTTACATTTTGAAAAGAATATTGTTGTTCAAAATATGGAAAGATTTATGGATTCAGATGACGAAGAGATATTAGAACTGGCAGATCTTATAAATCGACAGAGGCTTCGCCTTCGTGAAAACCAATTTGAAAAATGGAATGATTTGGATTTTACACGAAGATTTCGATTTTCTAAAAATGGAGTTCGTTTTATTCTCGCTTCTTCCATTAACTTCATTTTATGTGCTGTTTTTTTCTTCATAAGCTCAAGTTCCAGTTCATCCTTTTCTTTCATAAACTGTAACTTGAGCGCATGTTCTTTTTCCAAAAATTTATTTTTTGAAACTAATTGGCTTTTGGCTTCAGCCCACTGGGATACCCGACTTGTGATGCCATGTGGTTCAGCAATTTTTGTGTTTTCTACGATAAGGTACATGATCACATTACAAAACAAGATAATAATGTTATGTTATACATGTATATGAGCGTTTTATCAAATACATTGAACAGCTTCGATCTCAATATGTAGACGCCAAACCAAAACACAAACAAAAGTGACTGTTGATGCCGTTGATGTTTCAAAGGTGCATGTGCAAATGTGCATCGCTTGCTTTTAACATGATGAAAACGTTCGTCTGTGCATCTTAGCTAAACTTAATCTAAACAGCATTTTGTACATACAAGAGACCAAAAAGTTAAACTCAAGTTCAGCTGAACTTCCGTTTAATTGAACTCCACTTGAACTTAGGTTTTACAATCGGGCCTAAAGGGTCATATTTATAGTCCGTGCTTGAGATTGTGCCGATGCTTGAGCACGCGATTTTGACGTAAATGTCATTACAAATCTGTCAAAGTCGCCTAGTCAAGCATCGACACAACCTTAAGCACGGACTATAAATATGATCCTTACTTGGCTGTAGCGAGACTTACAATACTATTCAAGTCCAATGTGCATGGTGAAGAGCCACACACACTACACGAAGTGCTTTTGCTTTATTCACTAGATTTATCCAAACATAATAATTTTGAGATTGAAATTACTAGGTATGTTTGTAGTTTAAATCATGATAGAGATTGGAAGAAAATTATTGGCTTCTCCTTTCAAACCTCTTGCAACTCTACTCAGCAATGCACAACAGAATTGATAGAAAACATACAAACTTGTGAGTGACTTAGTAATAATGTGATTAATTAAGCTGTCAAAATTTATTGAGAACTAAAAGAGCAGCAATTAACATCTATACCATTTAAGGTATATAATTAAGAAATTTCCTATTCTACCCAAGAAATACTTTCAAATTAAGTAGATTCTGGTTGATCAAGTAAGTGTTAATTTTACATCTTTCACTGAAAACTAAGATTATAAACAAAACACGAGGTTGGCTTAACTGAAATTCTAATTCCATAAACAACAACATCAGATTGTATACTCTCCGACTTTATCCGTATATAACAACATAAAACTCGTGTATATATCCGTAGAAACATAAAGCGCCCTCATTTTAATACCCGCATAGCACTGTACCAAGAAGAACTTCATATTATATTCTCTAAATGGTTATTACATACGTGAGGTACATCCTAATGTCAATATTCATCGGTAGTAATTTCAAACATGTGTCAGTAATCATACAAATTACCATATAATAAGACGTGTCTGCTAAGACAGTTATTTATTTCTATGTCGAATATATTTTCCATTGTTTATGGCTAAGCAGAGTTAGGCCGTGATTTTGAAACATAACGTAATTTCAAGACAGATTTGTGTTAAATAATTTCTTTACTTACTTCTTTACTAAACAACAACAATCTCCTATGTATACAAATGCACTCAAGAATTATTTCTTAGAAGACCAGGTGTCCCTACTCTTTCACTTTTTGATAAACTGCCTTCTTGTTTCCTTTAGTTTCGTAGTAGCTTCGCATTCAAAGCAAGATCATCTTATGATTGGTACTCAGCCTCCAGAAAGCTTCCTAACAGTTTGAAATGACCTTCGGAAAACCGCAACCAATGTTAGGGGCCTAAAACTTCCTTTCAAAAGCATTGCTTACAAAAGTAATTATTTAGTTATTATATATTCAATCATCTTAGTTTGAGCAGAACAACATGTTTAAGAGCTTTTGCAAAAATCTAATTCGGTCAGGATAATCAATATGTTCAAAAACTAAATGGTATAGGTTTCTGGTTCTTTCACAATACAAGCATTTCTGATGACGTTTGCTTTTCTAAATAACACACATTCAACCAGAATTCAAAATAAAAAAGTCAATAGTTTCAATTACGTTTCACATACAAGAAATCCTGTCTAAACACTTATCTGTGGAGTATATTTTTTTTTTATTTACAATAGTTCTAGTACGTCGATTCCCGATTGCTTTGGTTTAGAAAAAGAAAACCGAAGAACCGTAATAAAAGATATTTCTTAAGGTCTCCGATATCGGAGAATTTTCACCGTAATCGTTTTGTCGACTTACATTTTCTATCCTTCGCCTGTTCCTCTAATATCGTTCCGAGAAACACGTTATGACAGGAGATTGAAAGGAGGGAAGTGGATAACAAAACTATACGCCCGCGCTTACTGGAACGCTGTCGTTTATTTAAATGTCAAGCGTACTGACAGATTAGCAGCATAATTTCTCATGTCTTTAACGAAATTCAGAGGAAAATGGCTCGTAAAAGAATTATATGCGCACTACAAAATTACAGTTCGAAACGTTTTCTTTTTATTGCATAACTGTAATATCGATTCTGTATACCACGGAGTAATATTATCGTCTAGTGAAGCTAGTACTTGGCTCGTTTCAATTGATCCAATTACAATTTAGAGGCAAACGTTACTAAAGCGTATCTGATCTTTTCCCCTAAAATTTTATTAAGAATACATTGCCGGTAGCGTAAACCCGTCTCTCATTATGAAGTATGTAATTATATGTGATCATTAAATTACAAAGCCTGATTAACTTGAACATTTGAAACTTTCATGTTTCTTGGCAGTGGTATCTTGTAAAGTGTATTTGATAATAGATAAAATTGAGAGTTAAGATTATGTAGAAACTTTTGTTAGTTTTCCTCCATTTACTTTAAAAGTTTCCCTAAGGTCAAAGTTTCATAAGCATATGCTGACGTAGATCTTCCAGGTGTATCATATCTTTGTTTCTATGACAACCACTTTGGATCGTATATTCTCATTAAACTTCCAAACTGTTACCCTCAACAATTTTTAATTCTTTTGTCACTTGTTCTTTAGCTAGATCTACTTTGTGGTGAAACAATGTAACCAACGAAAAAAATATTCTTCAGATGACTTTGTCGCTAATATGAACTGAATTATAGCAAAAACAGTAAATGGTGAGTCTTACAATGTTTGATTGAATTCTAAGAGAGGCGTTGCTATGTGTCGCTTTATATAATCCTAATTAATTGCTGCAGGTCTTTAATTATGGTCTGCAAACATAATATGAACGCAAACTTCTTTACTCTTCGCATTTGGTAAGCTATTAGAACTACTTATTACTACTAAATTTCAAGCAAGGTGGGACAATAACGGAGAAATATCTGATAACCAATTTAGTTTTTGTCAAAGACGTGTCACGTTTGATGCAGGTATGTATATAGATATCTCCGGAGCATTGCTTCCTGCCTTACCAGATTTGCGGGAACGCGGTACTGAAAGAAAGTTACTAAGAACTGTTGTACGACTCTATCTTTATGCCTTTATTATGGCACCAGGTTTTTGACAAAGTACTGCCCTAAGCACAACTACTTGAAAACAAAAATTGCTTTTGTGGATGACCTTGCACTCTCTTAGAAGCTAAAAGCAACAGTAAGTAAGGGCTGAGAAGAATAAAATGACTATGTCTGCGGAGAAGTTGCTGGCAGTACTTTCTAAGCGTAAGTAATGACAATCAGCAGTCAATCAATGGAATGGAAACGGATAGATTTACATGAGCTCCCAGAGTGTGATACCTTGAACTCGCTCTGAACACAAGGCATTCGAGCCTTGTGGTGAACTTGATGTCGGGGTGTTGGCTATTGAGGAAATCCAAGAAAGTAGGCAGAGTGTTTTTACCATGTGACCACATAATGAAGGTGTCATCCACGTATCTTAACTACAAGAGTTAATACAATATATCTGGTTATTATTCGACTGTCCTTTAACTGCAATTTCTAATCCTCTGTATCGGCTGTGGCAGAATTTTACATAGAGGAAGACCACTGGGGTAGTGACCTCAGATTAGGTCACCTGCTTATTCATCGTAGGTAAGTATTATACCCTAAGGTATAGCGCTTACGTCAGGAGCACTAGTACCCCATCGGTGGTATTTTTCTACTCTGGTTATTATATCGACTTATATCTTCCTCTCTGACTTTTGTTTTGTTTTGGTCCTCATTCACAAAATCCGTACGTCAAAGAAAATTACAAAAAAAGTAGTAACCATAGAAGTAAGAGATATTATATCAACGTTTCGAAAATTTAATTATTATACTGTCCAATAAGAGAAAAGAATATTAGCCTACATCAATTAAAATACACATACAACGTTTAGTACTGCGTTTATACCGTAATGTAGTAAAACACGTGCAAAGCAAAGAAAAAGAAATATGAATTTCTACGAAGGCGTTGACTTTTAATATACCACAGTGCACATGTTACGTTATTGAGATCGTTAAAATTAGTTTACAAAAGCTCCTGTTCAACAGATGTTTCGTCGTCGAAACTAAATATTTGTTGTCGCCCGTGAAAGAAGTAACACCTCACTAATTGTCTCACTATTTCGCTGCTTCGAATTTCAGCGCATACTTGATGCTCTAAATAAACACTGGCGATACATCTAGCGCTGGTAAATATGTAATTTTGAATGTCCAGATTGTAAACGCCTACTTCTAAGAAGATACAAGAATACATTAACGGATGGGTAAATGCGAAATAGTGACAGCATAGAAATAAATTAGTTAAACCAGTGAACATTATCGTTTTAAAGATGTTCTAAAGCATAAAATGTATTATTAAAGAAAACTTCTGTATGTCATTTTTACATTTTAGATTGACATGCACTATTTCATTGATTTATTTTGATTAAATCCGTGATTTGCAATTTCGTACCTTTCAAAAATTATACCGCAAACTCGTAACATCAGGACTTGTGTAAGTGGTAATATTTCAAGTGTGCTTACTGGCAATTTGAACGAAAACGACTCTTCAGGATACAATAGATGTATACGTGATAATAATAACCGTTTGAGATCGTTACTTCGCTAGCTTCTCGTAACATGAAGATGATTTATGGCGATTGGGTCTATGTCGGCGTAGATTTGTACGCGAGTATCTTTCAGTGAACCAAAGTGAACCTCCGCGATATGATGTGAGGTACTCAGGGTAAGCAATATGCATAAGTAACAGCGAAAGATGTTTCCTGTCTTTTTCTTGTTTTTCATATGTTTCTAATTTTATTACTGTCTTTATGTGCATTCCCCAGGATGTGACAGGATGAGAATGATTAAACAGTAACTATTTAAAATTATAGCTCTCGATAATTTTGATTCAGACACATCCAACATAAAGGAAATTGCGAATGATAATTTTCATATAATACAGCGACGAAAGTACAATGTCTTATAAAACAGATATTTGATAAAGACGTACAACATAAAAACACAAGTATAATTCTGCGGTTAATTCACATGATTACGAGTGTATATTTTGAATTGTTATATTAGCGGATCACGTTTTGCGGTTAATAAGCGGTTCACGTATTGTATTGTTGGCTCAGTCAGTCACTGATATTCGTATGAAAAGATTCATACTTTACAGAATTATGATTATCTTCATTGACACAGCTTAACAATAAAAGAATCGCTGTGTTCTTCTAATTTTTTTTCTGGAAATTATATTTTATGCTACTCAGTCCAAAAATTATGGCCAAATACTGAGTAACTAAAAAAAACCTACGTCTAAAAGAATTCTGTCTGTTTTTCTTATTTAATATAATAATATTTAAGGAAGGCAAAATAAAAATATTTTTCCAACCTAATGGTACATAGGTGACATCTTGGCAAGGGGCAGCATCAACACTTTTGTCAGATCTGAATTTCGCATTGTTTTTCTAGAATGGACTTGCCAACACTCTAAAACTCTCTGAATTCGTGCAAATGCAGAAAGCCTCTTTAAGGCAGTCCTTATGAGCAGAGACAGGCTGAGCTTACTCGCACGAATCTTACTGATAACTACGCATTGAATAAAGTATCACGTGGGCCTAGTAAAATGTCTTTGCGGACCCTCCAGCAGCAGACAGGGAGAAGTCAATTTGCTTTTAAGTCAATCGATTAGACCTCAGAGTAAGCAAATTAATTCTCAACCCATGCTTTAGGAAAAAAAAACCATTACTGTCAGCAATTTCTCCTACTCTCTTACAGTTGAAATGGATCCTGGTATAAAACCAATAATAATCTATGAGTTGACATATTCAGTTCTAAGTTTCAACTTCCCTACTTAGGACGGCACTAATATTTGACGAATATTTATTTAACAAAAGAGAGCATGAAGGTGAATCTTTCACCTAAAACCCACCAATAGTAGAGAACGTGGTATCAAAGCTAGCACTAAAAACGGCAGTTTACACCAAAAACATCAGACGCTCGAACAAAAGTCATTTAAAAAACGTCATCTTTGTGTTAAGTATTTGGTGTTTTGTAAGGGAAATGCAGGGTGCTCCATTTTATCGTAACCGATGTGTTTTCCAAAAAAATAAAACAAAAAATTCGTTGTTTTAAGTTTATTTTTAATTTATTTGAACTTGTAAAATTTGTTTGATCCCTTTTTGAAAATAACATCTGGTAAATGTCCACCTCCAGCAGCCAGCACACAAATCGGGCGTTTTTTCGGCTTTTGGAATAAACCTTGATTTTAAAGTATTCCCACAGGAAAGAGTCAGGAGAGGTCAAATCAGGTGATCGAGGCGGCAAATCATCATCGCCATTTCTCGATATCAGTCGTCTTGGGAACATTGGCTTCAATAAATCGATGGTTTCATGAGCGGAATGGCATGTTGCGCCATTCTGTTGAAACCAGTAATGCTCCATCTCATTTTTAGCCAGTTCATTTGCCCAGAAATCGCGAATCATCGCTCGATATCGCATTCCATTCACCGATACTGTCGTGCCAGTCTCATATTCAAAGAAGAACAGGCCTATGACTCTTTCCGAACATATACCGCAACAAACAGTCACTTTTGGCGAACGTAAAGGCTCCTCGTGAATCAATTGAGGGTTTGTGTATCCTCAATAACAAACATTTTGCGCATTAACACTGCCACAAATCGAAAAATGATTCGGTCTGGATCAAATGGCTCCAAAAATCGGGTTCGCCGGCCGAGATGTTTTTGGTGGCGTACTGGATGCGACGGGGCTTATCGGCCGGAAACAATTGTTGAGTCCTTTGCATTGTGTATTGAGGTTGGAGACAAGCCAAACCGCTGAGCTCGACGACTATACGACGTTCCGGGGCTGTCAGCAACATCAGCTCGTACGGCGTCGATAACTTCGTTGCTTCGGCGTTGACGCGGTTTAATTTTAGGTCCTTGATGTTGCCACTGAACCACTTTCATTAAATTTATCGACCAACAGCCGAATTGTCTTCAGTATGGGCACATTTCGACCGCGATACTTTCGTCGGTACACTCGTTGCGTTAGTGTAACCGAGGACTCATTTTGAAAATAAAATTTCACAATTTCTGCATGTTCTTTCAGTGTGTAGTGATTCATGATTAAAATTGAACTGGAATGACGCTTCCAACGCGCCATCTCGTTTGTTAATTTGACATCTGGATATCAAGTTATTCAAGTTCAACATCGGTTACCCCTAGTTCGCAGAATCTCTAATAGACACGATATAAAGCAATGTTCAAAAATCCTTGCCCACATTAGCACATACATTTTTATTATTTTATCACCTCAAACAATACAACGTCAAGTCTACTTGATTTTGATTGTTTCTGTTCCAAATTGTCGTGGGTATTTTCCTTCATGTACGCATCAAAATTACAAATTTCCTAGTTTTAATAAATGAAATTTGTACATATTTGCGTTCGTCTTTGTTTGTATTTAGACCATTGGAATGCAAGAATCACCTTCCAAACCTTCCAGGACGTTGATAAAAATACTGTACATGTGCGAAATTGTTGCTCGTTTTTGAGAGACCACCCACTCCCCTATCACCACTCTCCCCCGTCCAAATTCTATAGACCGATATGAAACAAAGTTAGTGTGAATCACGAAAAAATAATTTAAATGGCAGATGTTGTGGAGGTGTGGAAACAACCTAAATAATTCTCTAATTTAGAGGCTCAGCAAACCAACGTCGTTACAAGTTAAGCCAACGAAAAAATATTAAGCTCAGCATGAATTTTTACACCCACAAATCGACAATCAACCTCAACATACATTTTGAGTGTAATTCAGCTTCTTGTGAGAGAATATGTTAGAGAGACGGCGTATATTGGCAGTTTTATTTTTAAACTGAAGTTGTTTGTCTAACATAGTATTAACAGACACCATATATTGCTGAAAGGTTAGCTTCGAGTCCAAAACGGCCACCATATATCACGTTTGAAATAAATTTTATTTATCGGTAGATTTATTTAGCTTATAAACATTTCTTTTGGTCTGTAAACTAACGAAACATTACTACAAAGCAGCATCGCCCCCATAGGGAGCGAGTCGCGTGTTTCAAGCATAAAAGACGTTGCTTGTAAGCAACAAAAACAGTTCAGGGCTTAAGATGTAGTCCTAGAAAACTCCCGCTGTTCGAGAAAAATTCACCGATTTTAATGGTATAAATTATGTTCGCCAGATATAATTAATGTCAATTCTGCATTGATGTTTAGCCTTGATATTTTGCACAGAGCACCATTATGCCTCTCTGAATCGAATTCATTTGTCAAATTCAGAACTGGGTCGCCAGTAAAATGTCCTTGTTCCAAAGCGTTTCTGATTTTCTCAGTCTGTCCCGGAAATTGCTAATCCATCAATAGGTTTACTAGAACATTCACGGATATCCAGATGGACGGAATATATTGGATATGTGCACTGCTTTAGTGGCCCTGCAACTCTTTCGTGAATTTATTATCCGGTCCAATTCATCCCATCCCCTCTTCCACCTCCCAGAAGAAAGCGAAGAAATTCAAGCCCAATTCAACAATCAACCCTTTAAAAACTCTCTTTGGATGATCAATTCAGATGATCATCACTTTCCCAAAATGCAATCATTAGTAAGCATTTCAATTTTACAAAGTTAGTCATAAAATGAGAGTTCACCAGTGGATCAGTTTTCAGTGTTCCCTAATAAGCAAAGAAACCTGTGAAGGTACCATATTTAGATACACCTAAACAAATACAACACAACATTACAATTTTCAACATATTCCATATAAATTTAGTATTATATAACGCCAACGTTAGGCTATGGCACAACCTGTATCTTTTTAATTCCGCTAATAGCGTCGGTTTGCAAAACTCTCGTGTATGGAGATTAACTCGTAATTAATCTCTCGGGGAAGGACTGCGCGATGGTACCGTAAATATAGTGCGGTAGAACAGTATTAACGCAGCGAAGAAAAAGAGATGCCCTGCGTCTCTTACTTTAATACTTTCTTCGTCGGACCGTCAGCTTCGCCTTGCTCATTTCATACCACCAACAAATTTATAGTTAATTCGCATGATAGTTCAATTTACGATGGGATATTACAATATGTTTGTATAGTATACACCTACAACCGACACATTTATTAAATTCTCTTGTGTATAATACGCAAACTTTTTGTGTTTTAAATGAGATAGCCTTGCTAACATTGTATAAGCATGAATAGTTGCTAGATTCATTCCTCTCTTACACTTTGCCTTCTCGCCGAGTTTTCTTACGTCTGAGTATCTTCTCTGATCAGAGAACCGTTTGATGAATCTACTTCGCTCTCGGCCAGATGGTTCATCTTGTTAATCTAAACGAGAGGACAAACCCCCAGGAAGGCACATTAACGCGTTTGAGCGCTGTGACCGTTCAAACTTTCATAAATTTTCTGGACAATTTTCTGGACAACTTTTTCATCATATAAATATTACCTAGCTCGATAACCGTTTGATGGATCTGCTTCCTCTCGCGCAAGTTGGTTCATCTTGTTACGCGTTATGGAGATAAATTTTCTCGAGAACCGTTTGATGAATCTGCTTCGCTCTGGGCAAGTTGGTTCATCTTGTTAATCTAAACGAGAGGGCAAACCCGTCAACGCGTTTGAGCGCTGTGACCGTTCAAACTTTCATAAATTTTCTGGACAACTTTTTCATCATATAAATATTACCTAGCTCGATAACCGTTTGATGAATCTGCTTCGCTCTGGGCAAGTTGGTTCATCTTGTTAATCTAAACGAGAGGACAAACCCCCAGGAAGGCACATTAACGCGTTATGGAGATAAATTTTCTCGAGAACCGTTTGATGAATCTGCTTCGCTCTGGGCAAGTTGGTTCATCTTGTTAATCTAATCGAGAGGACAAACCCCCAGGAAGGCACATTAATGCGTTTGAGCGCTGTGACCGTTCAAACTTTCATAAATTTTCTCGACAACTTTTTCATCATATAAATATTACCTAGCTCGATAACCGTTTGATGGATCTGCTTCCTCCTCGGCAAGAAGGTTCACCTTGTTAATCTAAACGAGAGGCCAAACTCCCAGCAAACGGTTTGACATTAACGCAACTTATAGAGGCTCGAGAACCGTTTGATGAATCTGCTTCGTTCTGGGCAAGTTGGTTCACCTTGTTAATCTAAACGAGAGGCCACACTCCCAGCAAGGCACATTAACGCGTTATAGAGATAAATTTTCTCGAGAACCGTTTGATGAATCTGCTTCGCTCTGAGCAAGTTGGTTCATCTTGTTAATCTAAACGAGAGGGCAAACCCGCAGGAAGGCACATTAACGCGTTTGAGCGCTGTGACCGTTCAAGGTTTCATAAATTTTCTGGACAACTTTTTCATCATAGAAATATTACCTAGCTCGATAACCGTTTGATGGATCTGCTTCGCTCTGCGCAAGTTGGTTCATCTTGTTAAACTAAACGAGAGGATAACGCGCATATCCCCATAACGCGTTATGGAGATAAATTTTCTCGAGAACCGTTTGATGTATCTGCTTCGCTCTGGGCAAGTTGGTTCAACTTGATAATCTAAACGAGAGGCCAAACTCCCAGCAGGGCACATTAACGCCTTATAGGGCTAAAATTTCATCGATATTTTCTCGAGAACCGTTTGATGAATCTGCTTGGCTCTGGGCAAGTTGGTTCATCCTGTTAATCTAAACGAGAGGACAAACCCCCAGGAAGGCACATTAATGCGTTTGAGCGCTGTGACCGTTCAAACTTTCATAAATTTTCTCGACAACTTTTTCATCATATAAATATTACCTAGCTCGATAACCGTTTGATGGATCTGCTTCGCTCTGGGCAAGTTGGTTCATCTTGTTAAACTAAACGAGAGGACAAACCCCCAGGAAGGCACATTAACGCGTTATGGAGATAAATTTTCTCGAGAACCGTTTGATGAATCTGCTTCGCTCTGGGCAAGTTGGTTCATCTTGATAATCTAAACGAGAGGCCAAACTCCCAGCAGGGCACATTAACGCCTTATAGGGCTACAATTTCATCGATATTTTCTCGAGAACCGTTTGATGAATCTGCTTGCCTCTGGGCAAGTTGGTTCATCCTGTTAATCTAAACGAGAGGACAAACCCCCAGGAAGGCACATTAATGCGTTTGAGCGCTGTGACCGTTCAAACTTTCATAAATTTTCTCGACAACTTTTTCATCATATAAATATTACCTAGCTCGATAACCGTTTGATGGATCTGCTTCCTCCTCGGCAAGAAGGTTCACCTTGTTAATCTAAACGAGAGGCCAAACTCCCAGCAAGGCACATTAACGCGTTATAGAGATAAATTTTCTCGAGAACCGTTTGATGAATCTGTTTCGCTCTGGGCAAGTTGGTTCATCTTGTTAATCTAAACGAGAGGACAAACTACCAGGAAGGCACATTAACGCGTTTGAGCGCTGTGACCGTTCAAAGTTTCATAAATTTTCTGAACAACTTTTTCATCATATAAATATTACCTAGCTCGATAACCGTTTGATGGATCTGCTTCCTCCTCGGCAAGTAGGTTCACTTTGTTAATCTAAACGAGAGGCCAAACTCCCAGCAAGGCACATTAACACCTTATAGGGCTACAATTTCATCGATATTTTCTCGAGAACCGTTTGATGAATCTGCTTGGCTCTGGGCAAGTTGGTTCATCCTGTTAATCTAAACGAGAGGACAAACTACCAGGAAGGCACATTAACGGGTTTGAGCGCTGTGACCGCTCCAAATTGATAAATTTTCTGAACAATTTTTTCATCATATACATTACCTAATATAACCTAGCTGAAATAATCATACAAATCATCTGATTATCAATTGTTACTAAGCTAGAGTTCGTTATTTGTCATCAATTGTTTATAACGACTTTTCAAACTTATACACCTTTATTTAAAACTTCTATATGCGTTTGTGTAGAGTGTAAATCCTATTTTAACAGTTGTAATTTTGCTGCTAAAGTTTGTAGACTTCATCTTTCTCGTAAAAACTGTACCGACAGGGATACCATAGAGTTCGCTTTTGAAACCTGTTGTTTTCCTGATCCACGACCTACTCTGAGTCGGGTTTTTACTTGCTTATTTCCGCGAAAAACATTGCCATATTCGCGTTTTCCTGAAGTAAAGTTCTATATGCCGCCAATTAAGCTATTGGTAATTGATGATGAAAATAAAGTCCCAAATGGGGGATCAACGAAAGAAAGTATGTAGCAGTTTGCGCTTGTCGTTTTCCATTGAGCACTGTGCATTTTACCTTGATATGACTCTGGACTAACGATTGTTTAGATACTTTCCCAGCTGACTAATGGTCTTGGTTATTGTTATCTCATGGAAATTTCCACAAACCAAGACATGCTCCGTCAGAGGGCGGAAACCAAAGAAACCAGGTATCTTCTGCCAGAGTTGTCATAAAATTATGAAGAATTATAAAATTTTAGTTAATTGTTTGGGAAATTTAAAACAAGTATTAATCTCAAATTATAGTGGAAAAATATTTGCTTGTGCGAATCAGTTAATAAAACACTGGTCAAAATACGAGACGCGAAATAATTCGCAAAATTGAATTTTCGTCAGAATTTTGATAAATAGGGAGAAATCCAAAATCACAGAGCTATATATTGCAAACGAAGCACGCAATTACATGGGCGTGCAAAAGATTGGAGCATATATTTACTAGGCGCAAAATTTGAAATATTAACAAACCATAAATCATTATTAACAATGTTCAAAACTAAGCCACCGATAACGACTGTTCTAGTGAGACCATCGAAAATAATTGATGTCTACATAACACACTACAACAATGAAAATTATTTGGTAGTTCAGAATTACTACTCTAAATATCTTGAAATTAGAAATCTGAACTAAATGATAAAGGAGAATATGAATTCTTCAAAAATATCTTCGTCCATAATGGAATCCTAGACGTGGTCAGAACCAACAATGGAAAACAATTTGCAGTAGGCTAGAATACCAACAGGTCAATAAATGAGATGAGAATGGAACTCTCGAAAACAAAATCTTGAAAAGCATCGAGCACAGCTACAGCTTCTGTAGTCCAAATTCCATTTGGAAGAAGTTTAAAATTACCGATACAAGAATAAAAATTGTAACCGAATCTACTTGATCCAGACAGGGTAATAAAGAAAATTGAGAATCATAAAAATAACCAACAGCACACTCGACAAATGCCAATACAGATTCAGAGTAATATTAAGGTGGAGAAGTATGAACTGTAGATCTGAAAAGTGGAGGAACTGTGAAAAGAATAGCAGAATATCCAAGATCTTATTTGATCAAAACAAGTCATCACACTGTTAGAAGAAATCGAGATATTTACAGCCGCTGCAGGAGAATATAGGATCAGAAAAAACATGGAATATGAGAAGAAGCAGAAAGAGGTACAAAAAAGAAGATATAGTCGAGAAAGAAGACTCCCGGTGAAGTAGGTATGTATATCATAAAGTTCTTCTTTTATAGAAGTGAAGAAAGACGTGTCGGAATGGATTATTTTTCGACGCGAAATAGAAAAAAAAACATATTTCGAAATGTTCTTAATAATCTACAATAGAACGAAATAAATAATACAGTGTACAATGACGTGTTACAAACCTCTCATGAATGTCCCACCTAATTTGAGTTGCACCTACAAACATTTCAGTTTCAATGAATATTCAATTACAAAATAATACCCGAATGATTTGAAACTTCGCTTGCTTTATTATTAAAATAAATAGGTACACTTTGCAGTAATGTTAAAAGGAGATCAATGTCTGCCGTTTAACATACCACATTAGCTACTGATGAATGATACACAAACCTTATTATATGGGATATTTAGAAAACCAATGATGTATAGCAATTATAGATACGAATTCAACCTGAATAATGCAGTCAATACGTTTGTTAAGATGCCGTTCCTTATTAGTCAATTTCATTAAAATTATTTGCCCTGTTACTCGAGCAGTGAGTACAGAGAACTGCTCCGGTTTGGATCGATACAAATAAACGATGAACTGACTTGTTTGGTTAGGATAAGCGCTCACAATTAGTCAGGTTAACTGGAGCTACACCAGTAACTATGCTATTGAAAACAAACAATTGCATTGACATATCTATGTGAAACGAATATGTAACCGTTCTTTTGTATAGGCACAGGTTTAATTTAATAAATTAATCAATGTACTTACATTGGGCGTCAGAAATTAGATTAATAATAAATGCTAATAATGTTTTAATATAGTTTTGTGGTTATAATTGTTTACTTCGTTGAATTATGTACTACTTATTTAACCATTTAAATCATAATTATAATTAGGAAAAATCTTATCTATCTCCAATTTAACAACGTACAAAATTATTAATACCATTTATATATGATGGTTTTCAGTTTAGTTAATAGCGAGAGACCACTTAATAAGTATTTACTTATAAGTTATTGCAGAAAAACAATAGGCTATTCTTCACTCGAGACCGCATGTTATGTATGATCAATGAAGCATTGATATATGTAAATCCTACACTCGTTAAAGCACCCGTCATTCTTCTTCGCGAATCAGAACCACCTCCGCTATTCCTATTCCTGTCCTGATACATCGACTTTCTACGTAATATGTTATGCATTACAGAGAAGCATTTATGAATTCACGTTGACATTTTCTATACTCCATTGTTTCACACGCGCTACTAAGTTAAACAAAAGAATATATGATGGAACCTGCAGGTTGTGTAAGCCATTTATATTTGATCATTGAAGATTGTGTATCTATAATGTTATCTTATAGTAATAATGTAAAATTAGATATTTCTTAGGGTCATATTTATAGTTCGTGCTTGAAGTTCTGCCGACACAACCTCAAGCATGAACTATAAATATGACTCTAAGACATCACCTGGTTTAGAAAACAAAAAATATATTAGAGAGCAAGAATTAGAATCGTATCAGGGCATAATCCGCAAAGGTGATTGGACCAAATAGAATACTGCACTTTTATTTTTAGTCGTAAGACATTTAGTCGTAAGAGAGTTTCTCTGTCAGAAATTTTTTTCCAAATTGGATCCCCAAATGTCAGAATGTTAACCAGAAGCGTGGTAGGGTAAAAGCATCATGTTCGATTTGTGTCCCAAATTAAAAATGATGCAGATTTCTTAAGCCGTATTCTTACTATGGATGAAACTTGGATACGACCCAGAAAGAAAGCAGCAATCGATGGCAGTGAGATGCACTGGTTATTCAATGCCTAAGAAGTTTCGTGTTCAAAAATCAGCAGCAATATTAAGTTGTCATAGAAACAGCACCTTTCATCAAAAATTAAAAATGCAATAACTGTGACCAAGAAAAGATTTGAAAAGCAAGCACTTACATGTGCAGCTGAGATGTAACATTGAAGGATAACAAACTAGGGCAATAGGTGTTTTTTTTATTGAAAACGATGTAATGTGTGGTATAATAAGCTGGGATTGGCTTAAAGCAGTTTGCCTAAAACTATGTATTGCCAAAATCTTAAACACTCTGGTAATATAGTTCTTACCAAAACAAGACGAAATGCACCACCAACATCTCCACTATTTCAAATAACAGTTGCTGTAGCTGCCCTCTTTTTACCATCGCCTATTTATCACCTTACAAAACACAAAGCAAGCTTGTTGTAGTTACTTCATTGCTAAGTATAAGTGACCCTTGTTCAGGTCTTCTAATTTGTCAGAAAAGTTGTTAGACAACCTTTCATCGAACAATATGTTTTTGTATATACACGATTTTACAAGACTGGTGAACCCGTGGCTTGAGATGTATTTGACTTGGATCCATTGGTTATTATTATGTGGTCAGTAATAAATGATAATAATTCGATTGATGACCATTCAGGTTTCTACAATTCTTTCGTCATTCATCAATCATTTTGATTTAGCTTTTCTTCTGAAAAACTGTTATAGTAGTATGATGGTGGAGGCATATTTCTGTTTTCAATTAATCACGCTGAAATGTAAAATACAATAATGGGTTTTAGAGGGAATGGATTTACATGGAGCCATTTACGTCAAGTTTATCTAAAATGTTCTTGACCAACAATATAATATATATGTATTTGCGTCAAGCTAGTATAGTTATTTACAAATTCCAAGTCCATTAACGAGCGCTATTCAACGAGGTTCAAGATGTTCATAACTTACTGGATCAGAAATTGAAGGTAATTTCCCTTATGTTTGTCTTAATCTAAGTGTTCGATTCAGTACATCATGATTTATTATTACAAAAGCATTAAGCGCAGCATGGAGTGAGGACCGCTTGTCTTCGACGACTCCTTTCATATTTGATCGCAAACGTATTGTTACCATAGAGTAGGATGGTGTGGTTGCTCTTTTGACTCAGTAGTTGTAATCTTAGGTGTATCACAGAGTTCGGTTTTTGTTTCTAGTTTATTAAGCAACTCACAACAGCACAATATATGCAAAAAAAACAATCTAGAAAGAACTAACTGGCGTAAGTAATGAATACATATTCAAAATATTAACCTGGGCTAAATCTAATAATTTAAATTTAAATAAAACAAAAATGAAGCTTGTCTTTTATGAACTTAGCAATAAATGTGATTCTTTTCGCTTCTGGTAAGACTAAATGAACCTGTTGTGCAGTTAACTGATTTTCTTGGTTGCACTTTTTTATAAATGCTGTATTGAATCCAGGCCAAAAAATGGTACAATTGCATGACGTGGTTTTATTATTTTTTATGCAACTATAGGTACTATGTAGTATAGTACCTGATTAATATTAGTAGTATTAGAAATTTCGGTAAGGTAAAATACAAAGGACAGAAAAGAATAAGTATGCATGTTGATCAAATTTAAATTCCGTAAACTGACAAAAAGAAACAATCCACCTCACTACGAAATCGAACTAGCGTGCCTTTGTGTGAGGCTGTTCAAGTTCCTCTAAAAGAATCTTTTCAATATACGAATCTTCGCAGAAAGCGTCTGCTCGGGTAACTTACCTGATGTAGAAATAAAGGAACTATCACCGAAAAGTTTCGGAATTTATCTCACACACAGTTACAAAGCCTTAGTAAATCGGAGAAACATTTCTTTCGGAACGAAATATGTTATTGTTCAAGATTATACCTCGTTTTGAACGAAATGTTAAATATTGGTTATCGAAGTTGTACATTCACATAAATTAAGT
Source organism: Holotrichia oblita (assembly GCA_023690525.1). Taxonomy (NCBI): domain Eukaryota; kingdom Metazoa; phylum Arthropoda; class Insecta; order Coleoptera; family Scarabaeidae; genus Holotrichia; species Holotrichia oblita. The sequence continues at coordinate 21,356,750 of CM043018.1, read as the reverse complement.
AATCACAAAATAAATTGTCTAAACGAGATGTATAAACATCACAGTGCGAATAAGTCGAAAGGCACGATTTATTGATTGCACGCCATTTGGGCGAAAGCAAAATTGCGAAATGACGTGACACCTATCTAAGATGTCATCGAATGCCTCTAAATCATATTCTCCAGCAGACGTTATTAAAAGATTTCGCGTACCGTCATACTTGTTTGTCGCTTTCGTCAATAACAAACCCGAGAAGAAGACGGCAAGCATACCAACCGGTACGTGTATTGTATATGTGCGTATATAAAACGTGTGATAAGCAACGATCAAGCAGCTGTTTCCGGTAGTGACATCACATCCGAGTTACGCGCCGTTACACTTGTGCCAACTCCGACGAAGCCACTACCAAGCATGAGGGATTGAATACAAGCAGCGACGGTATATAACATAGCAAGAACGACAGTATACATTACATTATACATACAGCACGATCTATAGGTAATTTACCTCTTGAATATATTTAAAGTTGAAAAGTGATGTCAATTCAGTATTGAGTTATGCATATATACACGTTTTCTCGACTATCTGACTGATGTTTTCAAATTACAATACAGTTATAAAGTTAGTGCATCTTTCTTCGTTCCATTATTATTTATTATTCATTCATCACTATTAGTATTATTATTTCATAGACCAAATTAAACAATTAACAACGAAAACAATTGTTCATGTAGGTAGCTAGATAATTGAAAATGGCATTAAAATCTGATAAACTAGCATTGGCAACAGAAGTCCGATTTATTTTTAATTACTAAATCAAAGAAACCTTATTCTCTGCCTTTCAGGTGCATTGTCTTCTTTTATGGAGAATAGATACCGAAATCATGCTTTTTTTCTGTTACCAAAGGAAAAACATTCTCTAAAAATATTTCTAACAGACTTTCAAATGGAGCATAATTACTTGACCTTGTTCCTTTGTGACTTGTTTCTCCAGCAAATCCATTTTTTAATAGTTGCTTATTGTTTCATTTTACTTCATTATGCATTAAGACTGTGAATTTCAGTTTCGTTATAAAGTTGCAAAAAAGCAGAGTTCAACACCCTATTCTGGATAAAAATGATGATTCTTTAATATGGTAGGTAATGTCATTGACACCATTGTTGCCGTCTTGAATGCACTTTTTTTGCTATTGTTAATGCCAATTGTATGCCTGTTGAAATGTTTGGCTTTCAAAAGGAGTAATGGATTGCTTCTCTGAGTCAAGACTTCAATGGTCAAAGATGAAACTCGCTGAAACTTATACATTCTACAGACGTCGTGTTTTTGGATTTCGCCCATGCCTTTGATTCAGTAGCGCACGATACATTATTATTTAAAATGATACAACTAGGAAGTGGCAAGGAGCTAATTATGTTTCTTGACTTGTATTTGTTCGATAGATTCTACAACACCAAGCAGTTCGATGCGTTTTCGACCAGCAAAACGATTTGTGCTGTCCTTCTTGCTGAGATTTGAACCCATTTCGCTGTATATTATAAGCAATATTCTCATCTCAATAAGTATCACGCTTGCCATATATGTTGATAATAGGTATGGTCGTATACATATCATCCAGCAATGGTGATGTGTAATTTTTCCATGGCATTGTCTCAAAGTTTTTATAGTTAAAATCTGACATACCGCTCTTTTACTGCTCGAAAGGTTTATGAAATATTAGGGTCCAGCTGCTTATTTGGACAGCATTTGTCCACCCAATTTTAAAGCATGATATGTTAAGCTGATCCAGCAAAAAAGAAATTTAACGACAAAAAGAAATAGGGTCAGAACTGTAAAGTATATAAACGCAATGGCTGCATATCTTTATCAAAACACAAATGTTTAATTTGAGGAACTAACAAACTTCGAGTTTACTACGCGATACAAATATATCTTCAAACCTAAATGTCTATATAAAGAAGACAGCACTTACGAAAATCCACTGCTTTGGTACTTCAATCTAAGATCTAGAGCAATTAAGTCAGAAATTGCTGACACAGCAAGCCTGAATGGCGCAACAATAGGCACAGCTAATCTCAGTTTACTTCTTCAGAGTATATTCATCCAAGTCGCAGTTGATGGAACTAAGTTCAAGTGATTCGACGTTCTCCAGGTTGGTTTACTGTCAACGATTATCGTTATTAATGTCTAAACTCACGTGGGCTTCAATTTTGCTACTTTTTCTGAATACGCGACAACGCTGCCCACGGACACGTTTTAAATGGCCTTTACAGATGATGATTTAGAATCTCAGGAAGGTAGAACCAGACAGACATTCGCTCGGAGTCAAAACTCTTTCGCTAATCATCATCTAAGGATTAGAAGAAGAAACTAGTATGTGGTAGGTTGTGTGTTATTTTGCTGATTCTCGGTCTTAGACGAGTTATACTCCCGGTGGTATTAATTTAAAAATCGAAGAAAAGCAATTACTCAAACATAGTGTTTTAACTGGTCATATCAATAGTTTTGGTCGATTGTATTGCAATTCAATAAAATATATGAACTCTTCCTATTAATTACGCTCTAATATAATTTATCCTATATAGTATCAAGAGCGAAGCTTCGTATACAAGGATGACATCAGTTTCAGATGGAACCAGATTATTAACGTGCTTCAAAATAAAGAATGTTGGACAATACTTCTGAGCGCCAGTGTACATTGCCGCAATAGCAAAAACGACCACGCGATACAAGAGCCTTCGACCTCCTTACCAGCTCGCCAAATTGATGCTTACAGCTCGATGCCACTCCACACGTAACAGTGTAAGATGTCGCGGCGAGATTTAGAAAATAAATTATGTCATTTTGCTATACTATTATTCCGTTTTACTTCATGCAAATTGATATATCTACATTGTTATCGTTCTCGTATATAAGCAGAAATATGATACGTACTACATTGGTAAATTATTTGCAGTTTATTCGGTTTTACAGGCACGTAATATTAAAATCTACCGCTTTTTAAAATACATATTCGAACTTTCTTCTATTTATAAGAAATTTATGCTGAAAGGAAAGGGATCAATGCAGCCTAACATAATCAATTCTATTGATTAGCTTCACTGTAGAGGTATACAATTTAATCAAAAAGTTTTCAGTTCTTTCAAAACTGGACATCAAAGCAAATTGTAAAGCTTCGTCTTATTTCTGTAGGTATGTAGGTTATAAGTTGGGTAAGATGAAATTTAGTGAGTATTATAACTTTAGTGCGTTCATAAACTCATTTAGTTCAGTACACTGAGAGCGTCTTTTGTGCGAATGACAAAGTGTTCGTTTCTCCGCGAAAGTGGAAAATGGCACAAAGGTAAAAAGGCCAAGCAAGAAACTTTGTCGCCAACAGGAATGCTACTGAAGCAAGTAATAAAGGATTCGCTACATAGTACTACTGTACGCGTACTTTTATACTCAAAGGTTTGATCCACGCTTTAGTTTCTAAGAAATACCGCAATTCGACCGTCAAGCGCTGGATTAATTCTGGTAATAAAATATATTTACGTTGCTGGTTATAGGAATGTCTATATATACTGTTGTAATTGTAAAATGGTATACTTTCCAGTATATTGCTTCGCAAATAGGAGCTTGACAATTTTTATTTTAAAAGTACTCATGACTTGAATGTATCCCCAAAATATCTCTTAACCCTTATTACCTGTAAACTACTACTGAACATATCAGTTTAATTTGTGGCGTTGCTAATTAGTTATTTAATTTAATTCTTTAGTATGATGACTGATACCACCCAAAATATTGCTCTTCTTAAAATGACTTTTAGTAATTTTACGATGACATGCTACAGAACAGGAATTCGGAAAGTATTGTTTTAATTTCTTGAACTGATAAAGCTCTAGCTAGAGCTGAAAGAACCTATTCTTTATTAAGAACTCTTTTGACTTTTAAATGAACTACTCGAGGACAACTTTAATGTTGATAAAACAAGTCTTTTTATACAATGTTACCAAATGTATGATTAAGCTGAAGGACACAGGGAGGTAAATTATATAAGTCTAAGGATAGGCTTGCCATTCTTATTTTCTGAAACATATTTCGTCTAACTGTTGGGAAAATTAAAAAGACGTCATCAGTTCAAGAGAGGCGTTCATATTCATTAAAAGCTAGTACAGTTATTTGAAGCAATTTACCTCATTTGGACATTCAACCACGTTTTACCCAATCAATAATACAAAACTGTTGTAATAACTTCCATAACCCAGAATATACCTTGGACAGAATCTGGTTTAGTTAGTTTTATTTGGAAAAATAGCGGCATCGGCGTCAGGTTCTTTGGGCGCTTTTTGGGCGCTTGGAACGCTCTCTCAATGGGTTGGCGGCGGAGTTCTACGACACTGGAATACAAAAATTAGAGTACCGTCTATAAAAATACGTAAAAATAGATGGCGATTATGTATAAAAATAAAGCAAAGTTTCAATTTTTATGAGAATAAAAAATGTCGTCTATTTGTAAAATTCATGGGAACCTTATTTATGGATCCACCCTCGTAGATAACAAAAACTCATTGGCGCTATAGAAACAATGTCCAATTAGAGACAACTTGGGTCCTGTATAGTGCACCAGTTGTTACGCCAGCTTTCAACCTGTGATAAATGGTAATTAGTGCGGTTTTATCGATTTTATCGATTATTGTAAACATGGGTCCATGGCCCATGAGCCAGCTGTTGAAATTCATTCCTTTGTAAAATGCGTTGAAAATGTTTTACAAGTTTACGTTATTTAGTTACATTCGTGGTGATATCAGTTGCGATTGGCGAAGGAGTACTGCCCTTGGGATACCTTTTAACTCTTTAAATCAATCAGATTCAATAATTTAAATTAAAGTGAAATTATAAAAGTAAATAGTAGTAGTATAATAAAAATAATACTGTTTATTAATAAAATACCTCAAATTATTTTATTGTATCAATTTTAGAATACATTAACACTGAAAATATGTATTTGTTGTTCAGTTTTAGTTTTTTGTAATACCACATTATAACAACGTTACCTCCAATAAAATGTGAAAGTTCTACAATTATTGTAATTCATTATATTCATTAACCGGATTGCGGGTTTATTAATAAAATACAATTGGCAGTTATATCTTCATTCGATAATAAATTGAATTTTATTACGTCGAAAATTATTAACGTGTTAACTTTTTACTACAGCAATTTAATATCTATATAGATTTAAATACTCTCCTAATTTCTCAATTGTATCATAATGAAACGCGAACTGAAATAAATACGATATTTACACCGATCTATCACTTTGTTGTTAATAATAGAAATTGTACGTTTCCATATCGGATTTTTACCATTAATTTAGAGTGGTTTACTGGGAGATCGATTGTATCGTAGTTGTAGTGCAATAACTGTATGCTGTACGTCGTTAAATTACATAAAACGTCAATTGTACTCGTTGTTAATTGCGTTTGCAAATGTCAATTACGAGTACCATTAAAGCTCTATATTATACCAATCGATATTCCATTATTTATTTCTTCTTGTAAGCATTATATAGACAAGTTCAAGAGTTGTGAAATTACATTTTCCATTGCAGTATATTAAGTATTAATAGAATTACTAATTTAAATTGAATTGTTGATGTAATAACGATATACATAATATACGGTGTTAAGCAATTTTGCGAAGAACGAAATAGAAAGAAGCTGTGAACAGATTTCAGATTAAAAATCTGAGAATAAAGGAAATACAATGACTAGTAATTGACAGAGAAAATTTCAACCTGTAACAAGTTACAGCCCCTCCTCTGACTATCGAAATTAAAAACTATAAGAAATAATTAATTTGGCATTGCATCGTTTTGATTAAATATAGGTATATGTTCCTCATAACTAGACAAATACTTTATAGGCTCCATCAAATATTGGAAACAAATACTACGAAGGTAGACTAAAAGACCAACAACACAGTTAACTTAATTTTACTAGACATTTAGTCTTGGTAACTCTTCCACATTTTCATAGTTTTTTTTTAACTAAACTCGCCTAGTTTAGCAAATCCAAGGCAAAGCCAATATACATTTCCTTGAAGCAACATTCTTCTGTGGCATCCCTAAAAATCCATTCAGGAGCTCTGGAAAGCTCTCCTTCTTCAAGTGAAAAAGTTCATTAGAATCATTTGCTCAGCTGGTTTACTAATCAAATATAATACGTTTTATATCCAAGCTGTTATTATTATTAGATCATTTGGTCATAATATCTTGTTTTAGTTCGAGTTGTCATTGCTGCATACGCTGCTGTATCTGACGAAGCCTTCCTAAAATTGAGGATATCTTAAGAAGTAAAATTTTTACTATTTATTGACGTCTAAGAATTAGTTGCTACAGCAACGTTGCCAATATTAGCCAGTTCTTCCTGCAATTTGCTTATCCTGGTTTGGTTTATCTTCCTACTTGGAATTATATATCCTGAAGAAGAGCATTTTAATATACAGGGTGGGGCAGAGCAACTTCCTCATTTGAATTTGGGGCCATGGACCTGTAAGGACACCGCAAAACATTGACTTGGTAAGACAGTCTGTTTTGCGATCCCTTAGGCGCTCTACTCGAGAACCTGCTGCTGCTGTTAGGTTTTCTGCTCGTTTTGTGAGGCGGATTCTCCATAAAGAATTGAAATTCCATCCGTACAAATTAGCTATAGGACAGAAACTTAATCCACGTGATTTTGTTGCTCGAGAAAATGGATGTGAAACGCTTCTTGCAATACCTGACGACGTTTTAATTTTCTTCAGTGATGAGGCTCACCTTCATCATTCAGAAACTGTAAACAAGCAGAACATGCGCTATTGGAGCTTTCATAACCCCGGACAACTTTGTCAGCGTTCCCTGTGTACATTCAGAACGCGTGATTGCTTGGTGTGCAATAATGCGAATTGGAATAATAGGTCCATGGTTTTTTGAAGAAAACAAACGTGCTGTTTCAGTGACTTCCGACCGTTATGTCCACATGATTGAGGAGTTCTCCCTGCCAACACTCAACGAGATGGATTTGGGAAATGTGTGGTTTCAACTGAGAGGTGATCTACACTGACCAATATGGTCACCTGATTTAACCCCTTGCGATTATTTTCTATGGGGTTACCTGAAATCAATTGTTTACAACGATCGTCCTAGGACTCTGGATCACCTTAAGAACAACATTCGTCAAGCTATAGCCAACATACCCGTCGATATGCTGAAAAGAGTTGCACGAAACTTTAGAAGTAGATTAACGCAGTGTATTAACAATAACGGACGCTATCTGCCTGATGTGGTATTTAAAACAAATTTTACATGTTGTACTTGATATTGCTTAAAGCATTAAATGTACATCTGCATTAGTTTTTCTTTTATTGAATTTAAAAATAAGCAAGTTGCTCTGTCCCACCCTGTACTTCTTAAATTCTAAATCTTCTATAATAATAAAGGTGGGAAATTCTATTAATGCAAATAATACAAATGAACGTTCAGGAAAAAGCAAAAATTCGTCAAATCTTAAACTGAAAAAGTTGCAACAGAATATGAGTTAAATATATCGAGGAACAAAAATCAAGAATATACAGAGCCTTCCAATGAAAACGATTCACCTTAAATAAGTCGAAAACGTCAAGAAATATGAAAAAACGCCGAGACAGAGTTATTGATATAATTTCTTCTTTTAGGCAGCAGTAAGCAGTTATTTTGAACTCAAAGTGTACAAGTTGCATTTTTATATTTTAAATTTATATCCAGGAATATATCCGTCATTAACTATTACTCCGCATCCTTTAAATTATATTAAACAACAATAATAAATTTATGAGACATTTTTATTTATATTTTTCGTAGCAGCAACTTTATAGTGGCATCTTCTTAGTCGTTAACGCTTCTATACAAGTTCCCCGATATCTGCCTCGAAGCTGGTCAAGGTTAATTAGATATCGAGCTAGCACGTTCATCGCGTACTAGTAACTTGACACTACAATATACACCTTCTCGTGTAAAATGCGTTCCTTTGTCGAAAGATTTACGCCTTTACATCTCTAATTACATAGTAGGCTGTGCTAATGAACGACTCGATCAAATTCACCGAGTAAAAATAAAATTGCCTGTCTCCGTTGTTAGGACTCTGAATATGTTTTGCATATTAATGGCTATATACGTAAAAATTAATTAAAGTTTCACATGGATAATATTTTGCAAATCATTAATCTTACAGGGATAATACATGGATTATATATCAACGTCTGTTTCGGAACTAGCTCGCTATATATTTAATTAGTTTAATTACAGGGCGCCAGGAGCTTAGGCGCCCATAATATTAAAGCCCCAATTGCGTCGGTGTGGATTTGTATTAAATAATAATGTACTAACAGGTTGCATAATAACACATTTTTCTTGGTGGTTGGCCTTATGTCTCTTAGAATGCTGAAAAACTCTTAAAATATTAATATTTTTATCCACTCTATCCACTCCGTTTAGTACAGTACTAAGCGCTGCACCTGCATCAATATCCCTCCTCGCTTTTCTCCTATCTTGTCTATTGTGTTCCACCAAGTACTCTTCGATCCACCTGATGAGGTCAAGTTGTAGAAATGTAAGATTAGTTGCTGCATTCATATCCAAGTCAAAATCAGGCAGGAAATTACGAAAAATCAACAAGAACAGCTAACATTTAGTCATACTTTCACTATAAGATCGAAAATCCTGAAAAAGGCTTAAGTAGTAATGAAATGCTGTTTCAACGTGCGAAACGAGTTTCGTCGGTCAATAGGGTATGAAGACGTCTTAAGACTGTTAATTTATAAGGTCACGTAGCTCTTACCTAATTACACTCTGCAGAAGCATTAGACAAAGAGAGAGTAGAATCGTGTCATTTTCTCGCACAGACATAATTTTCTTTAAAGTTCTCTAAAGTTATTTTATACAATCTCCATTATATGTACTTACCCTACAGATTTTTTCTCAGCTTTATGGACAAGGTGTACCACAATTCGTACGCACAAGATCCATCAAAGCGTTTTATTTAGAATGCATCACTCGTATTATCAAATGCATGGGTATAGCAATATCAAAAGTATGGTATTAAGCGAGCCACAAAATGTTTATCCTAGGTAGGTCATGAACGACTGAGAAATACATAAAAGAATGCATATAAGTCACGCCTGACGTTAGAGAACCGACATCGTCATTCAGAAATAATCACATGTCAAATTGACAAGTTGAAAATATTTTTGAGATTAATTTTCAAAATTTTATTTTCCAATATTTTTTCCATTTTAAAACAAAAAGCACTCAGAAGAATGTATATTACAACAAATCATTGTTTATTACACACTTTAACAAGCAACACTTTAAATAATTGCCTTCCCGTGAGATTAATTCAATTTTTGGTAGACTTGAATGTTAGATTACGAGCTCCTTCCCATTTCAGTTGGCCCAGCCTAGGATTTTCCACATACGTGCCTCTGTCAGTAAATAAAAAATGTGAACAAATATGTAACATATGAAAGCCACCATTTGTAAGTTTACCTCTGCGTAACATCACCTTTATTTTTTATTCCAGTCAAAATTCTTTGTGCCATTGTATTAACCAACCCTTCGCAAAATTGTGGGGTAGTTTCTTCTTCAACTCAGGGATTGTTCTAGCAGGATGTGTTCGTAGCACATTTTTCATGTCATGCCACAACGTTTCAATCGGTGATATATCTGTACTACTAGAAATCCATTCTAAAAGTGGTACGTTGAAGTCTTCCATCCATTTCAAAGCTCTTTCAAAAGTATGGCATGCAGCCCCGTCTCGCTGAAACAAAAAATCTTGTCCGGATGTCAAATATTGTTCCATTACCGGTAACAACGATTCCTCTAAAATGTCCAAATATTTTTCTGTGTTCACTATGCCTTCAATAAAATTAAGTTTTCCAACCCTTTTGGAAGGGATGCTACACCATACCATCAGTGAGGCAGGATATTTTACTTTTCTTTTTAAACAGTCCGAATGGAAAGCTTCATTATTTCGGCGAATAACTCGACTTCTATTGTCGCCTACACAAACTTCGAATCAGGCCTCATCGCTCTATTGTACTGTTATCAAATTTTTATGTTCTTTTGACCATCTTAATCTATTTTTCTTCTGCTGTGTTATTAAAAGAGGCTTTTCTTTTGCTTTAAACAAAACAGTCAATTGAGAACAATCTTTTAGAAGAAATAATTTTTCCAATTTCAACTTAACTTTTTCTTTATAATGAAATATCTTACCTTGTAAGTGCCAAATGCTACCTTACGAACCTCTCTATGACACATGGATCTAAAAATTTGCCTTCCAACAACTTCACCCCAGAAAACACTTCCTTGTAAATAATTTCCAGGTCTGTTACGTTCGACAATTTTATTCTTCGTAGTGCTCGTCAATCTGCTTCAGTAAATTTACTTTTTCTGACATTTCAGAGCTTTTTAGTAACCAAATCCGTAGTTTTGTATCTTTTAACCACATTTCTAACACTCCGATTTTGATTTTCCGGAATTGGAAAATTTTATAATTATTGAACAGATTTTTTCATTGATATCTTTCCTCTAGCCATTTTTATCAGCACAACAACGCTATTATTTATTAAATGCTTTCTGACATTTTTACAAAAGCCATGTGGCTCTACCTATACATATATGAAAGACTCCTTATTTGAACCATTTTGTATTATTTACCTTTATTTTGTAATTATCAAACAAATCCATAAAGTCAAAGTTTTTCTTTTGAATATTGTTAAAATTATACCCTCCTAATCAACTAATAACCTAAAATATCCTACAGATCTCGGAAGGGGGCTCTGAAATAGTTAGATTGATAAGTATCAGTGGAATAGGAAACGTCAAATCGAATAGGACATATAGGTTAAGTAGATGAATCAATCTAAGACCTAACTGAATTATTGATTTTGTTGGTCAGCTTATATAATGTTGTATGTAGCCGCTAGAAAATCCTTCATGTGCCAAGGATATCATAAAATTAGTTGAAAATAGCATTGCTAAATACTTTTTCCAGGAGAGGAACTTTCTACACCCTATCACACAAGTTATATAGAACAACTACAGTTTATACTAGAGAGAATGTTATTCAGATATCAGTGTGAGTTTCTGGAACATCTATAGCAAACTACTCTCGAGAAAAAAATCCTGAAAGAATGGGAAACTCTTATTCAGGACTATTGCACTAAACTAATTTGGATCATGCCATGCAAGTTGCAAATTAGTTTACATGTCTGTTAAGACTATTTTGACAGGTATTTGGATCCGATATCAGAATATTGAGATTCACTGTTATTATAGTTTGATAGCTGCCAGAAAATTTTAGACAGCTACAATTATCAAAACTTGAGAAAATTAATGGTTCTTCAATTTGAAGTCTGCTAGATATATTTTGATCCATACAGCTGTTGAAACTATCAAAACTAAATTCCGTTACATTTACAATTGTCAAAACTGCACAAAAAGTTGTTTTTGTAGCGTGAATAGACAAACAAAATTATTCTATTGGGAGCATGTCTAAATGTTGAACCGACTTGTTGTATTTCTTAAATTTTTTATGTTCTTCCAGATTGTCCTAGATCCGTTTTATAGTGTTTTATGGTTTTGCAAAATTTTAGAAGTTGTTTCAAAATTTTGCAATAAAAACTGCCACTTTACTCCATTTGGTTGTTCTAGGTTTGCTCCAAAGTTTTAGCTTTCTACCAAAAAACAATTGAATAGCGAATTATTGCTGCTCTCGGTTTTGTTTTTGAAATTAAACCTGAATAACTTGCCAATTTTGTTGCTGCAGGAATTTTATATAAATTTATTTTAGAATATATTTTAGTTATTTCGCGTTACTGTTTTTGACGTCGACATTTGAATATTTCAAACTATTGAACTATTCAAAAATACATTTCATTCTTCTGGTTTTTAATATCTCTTTTCAAACTTGTGAAATAATGTAGAACAAACCTAAAAGAACATTGGATAAATGGTGGCCAAATTTACACACATGATTTAGGGTCCATAAATCAATTGAGTTTGAGCTATGAGTGATCACTAAAGCGTTCTATCAACTCTACTCTGCTTACTTAACCAATTCTGTTCGTTGAAAAAAATAAATGCTAACCCGTTCGTTGATCATTTATTATCGTCCTCAGAAACAGCATACAATTATTCTAACTGTCTTCTAAAACAATTTGCGGTCTAATTTCGTTAAACGCTGTTCCAACTTCTAAATCTGCCACCGACTGTGTTCATCCATATGGGGAGGCCATTCACCTTCAACCAAACAAGATGAATATCTAATTCAAAATTAATTCATAATATAGTGAAACTTAAATACAAAACCTGGAGCGCCAACCGCCAGACGGACGTAACATAATTGTGTGAGAATCAGAAACAGCTGTTAATGCATTTACATCTAATGGCCCCCTTCTTTTCAACGCGACCTCCTCGGCTACCTGCGAAATAGTAGGCGATGCCTAGATCTTGTCCGCTTAAAGGTTATTTCACCGGCACGGGGCCCTCAAACATCATGCAGATGTGTTGGTTGTGGGGTACGCTGAATCTTGAAAAGTTGGCCACGCGCCAACCATTAAACTGCCTGTAAAGCTGTCTCACTTGCACGACATGCTTAACTATTGTATCGTTCTTCTTTCAAGCGTGCATATCGCCCGTAAAAGAAGTACATGTTTCCACCAAGTGGGTCTACAAGCTTAAATAATTTAATTTCAATAACAGGATGGTGTGTTGAGTACCTTGCTCGCGTTCAAATTACGTCGGATTCTTTTTTTAATGATCACGTTTAGTGGCGCATTAAATCGTACCGAATTAGTAATGATTCTATTACTTCTTACTTTCTATTAGGTTTATATCAGAACATGAAAAGATATATAGAAATAGATTCACGGTATTAAACTGCTACTGCGTCTTCATTACATAAAAAGTATGCTGATGCTTAATGACTTTTTTAATAGACTTGTAATCTGACCGCCACTGTCTGTTGAAACGTATTAAATATAGAAGTGTGAGCAGAGTGACAAGTTTAATATTTACGTGAAATTAGCTCTTGGAAGACGTTCTGGTATTGGATCGATCTTGTTTATTTTAGCTATTTATATGGTTCTGAGGACGGTTGACGTTACTTTAGTTTATCACGATAAACTCAATTAATACCTGATTATTCTAGCACTCAAATGAGTTGAAAGCTATATGTTTTGGACACTATCCAAAGATATCACGAAACTACAGTTCGATACTTTCTTTATGTCGTGGGAAAATACCAACAAAGGCTGACAGCATGGATAGTTTGTTGTGGTATCTTAACGATAAGTATAGACAATAGAAACAAGGGCAACCATGAATCAAGTAAAAGATACAACATGTTTCTTTAGTAGAAGAACAATAAACTATTGCAGAAAGCGTTATTTTGCCCACTTCATGGGGCTCAACATTAACTTAATTTAATGTTCATTTGTTCACCATTTGGATCATATTATTATTACCGAATTTTTGACTTCAGTCAAGTCCAAATTCCTTTTCATCAGAGTCATTCATCATCAGAATATGCCATTTCCCATCTTCTTCTCCCATTGATACACCGCCTAAGTTATCTGAGGATATTCATGCTTCAATGATAATCGTGAATCCTTGCCTTCAACTATAGCTGATCCTACTTCTCTTAAGCTCTTTTTATGACACTCCAGAATGTTTAGCTTGACTTAAGATTGTAATTTTTAAGCACCCTTTACATAATATTCTAAAATATAATATCCGAAGGTTATTATTTATTTATTTATTATTTGATTGTATGGTTGAAATAAAAAGGTCCTGTCCTTGAGATTTTTAATTTCTTCATAAATTTATAAAGTCTTGTTTGTAATGGTATTAACTAATTGGAATTTCATCATTAGAGATTTCATTTTTTCTTATTGTCCTTATTATGACTGTATTAATCGAAAAAAATTCAGCGACATCTGTTAGTCTTTCTCCATTAAGTGGGCAATCTACAATTTTAATTTTGCTTTCTAAGGAAATCACTTATTTTTATTTGTTTCTTAAATGATTTTACAAAGGGCCCATCAAAGATTTACAACAGTAATGAGATAGAATTTGACATATGTCGTAAGATTAGAAGTGAAGGACGTTTATATTGTTGAGAAAGGTGCTTCAAAGGAAAGCCTGAAAGCAAAGCTTTAAAGACTGGAAAATCGAAGGTCCTAAAGTTATTATGTACATAATCTCTTTTCGGTTTCAGACGTTGTGGATTGTACCCTTTTCATCCTAACACTACTCAACTACCTGCTGTAAATATTTGGGTAAGTGACCAAATTCGTTTGATGAACAAATGTAGATCATAAGCAGATTCATTTTATTGAAACTAAGACGACTTAGACAACTAATTCTACTATTTTAAATTCAAAATATTTAAACAAGCGTAAAACTCGGTGTTAATTTTGAAAGCAGAAAAGATGAAATGATGTGTTGATTATCCTGTCAAATGGCGAGTCCCCAAAGAGGCATATTAAATCGTCACAAAATAAGAAAGAGAGGAGCCTTAGCTTAACAAACTGAACCCAAACTTTAATACATATTTTGTTTCTATGCTTGGAACCATAATTTTGCGCACATATCTTATAGATATCTTGATTTCTTGCGAACAAACAATGTGTTGCAGAGATTCGAAATTTTCAACCAATCGATCCTACAGATATAATATGCTAAATCATTTCCCTCAAAGGCAACCATAATTGTTTATCTGTGCCCAAGCAGCAGTAATTATCATTGAGCTTTCTGCAACAATGCATCAAGGAGGAATCTGTCCTGCATAAAAATTTGGCGCCACAATCTTTGTAGACAAGATTTAGGTATACAAATGCTTGAAAATGGAACGCAATTATCTGCATGTTGTTTTGGCCATACATAACAAGTAAGTTTAATCTATCTAAAAAATGTATAGTCTCTAAAGTAGGTACATCAAAATCACTTAATACTTGATATAGTAACTTCTTGGCTACATATACTAGATCAGAATCGCAAATACTGGTGGATTTTTTAGCGTAGAGGGTGGTATTAAATTTTGAAACAGATTATACCTATAGAAGACATGACATTTTTTAAACGCTGTTCCTTAAGACCTACAAAGTGGGCACGATATGCTTACATGAACTTCTCCCATTAACATTTTTAACACGATATGCAAAATTTGGTTGCCAAGTCGGTATAGCTGCATAGAAAAAGTAAAGTGAAATGTCGTGGAATACTGAAGTGAAATGATGTCTATCTTATCCGAAACGCAAGCCTCAGTAAACATTCTAATTATAGTAAATTTTCGACCTACGCAGGCATGTTGCTTATTTTACGTAAGTATTTTCTATTCTATTATCTTACACAAAGTGCCGCAATCCTTTGCATCACAATTATAATATAGGAGCTGAACAAATGAAGTGAAATGATGTCTATCTTATCCGAAACGCAAGCCTCAGTAAACATTCTAATTATAGTAAATTTTCGACCTACGCAGGCATGTTGCTTATTTTACGTAAGTATTTTCTTCTCTTTTCTCTCACAAAAGATGATTAATGAATAAATTAATTATTGAAGGAAATAAGTCCAATTACATGTCTGCATAACTCTAAAGGAAATAGTTGTACATAGGTACTAAATCACATTTCAGTTTACCATATTAGTATGACCAATTCTAAGAAAAATTAAAATGCTATTTTCGAAATTCCATTTTAATAACGTTAAGCATTTCATGCTTTGAAGAGATCCTCGTCACAGTTTCCGATCATTAACACGTTCTATTACGTCCCAAATTTACATTACCAACTCATCCAATAACAATTAATCATCGCAACTGTAAAATCACTTTCAGTAAAATATCACCACCGCCACTCTTCGCCTTCACGAGAGGAGACCAAGAGACGGCCAGACGATATGAATCAGACGAAAATTGAGATCACAAATCAATATCTCGTACTCTCTCCCGCTTTAATAGGACGCGATCCGCCCCGATATGTTCTCGGCCTTTTCGTTCTGATAATGTTCCATGCTCGAGCTCCGTATATACAAGGCTCCTCTATTTCCTGATGCTTCCTTACGCTCGTTACACACACAAATGAATTTAAGCATTAGTGATTTATGAAGAATGCCACTGGAATGCGAGTCGAGTTGCCAGTCTTTGTCGAGAATGATTTCCTCAGACGTTCCGCCCTAATACGTTTATCTCTGTCCGACGCGCCCATTCGCCGTGGGAGCTTCTATCCCGCTCTCGCAGCTGTGCAGCAGGTCATGATAAAGTTCCCACTGAACGGGAACAGGTATAGTGTACCCTTTTGTGAGTTGTTTGTATAAAACGAAGACGTTACATAAACGTAGGCTCGATTTATTATACTCGCAAGGAAGGAGGTGATGAATGTGTAATCATACCGCGTTGCTTAGTTATTCATAATTTCACCAATTAAATTAATATAGAGAATATGGATCGCATTACTGGTGGAAATTTATTCTTTATCGATTGAGAGGTGTTTTAGCATAAATTTAAGCTTTGACATATTTGTAAGAACTAGTTTTGGAGTGCTTTTAAAGCGTAAAATTTAGTAAATCAATATGATACAAACATGTTTGAATTCAGTGAATCATTTTTGTTACTTTTGTGGTAAAACAAAATTTTTGTTACAGAAACGCAATCTTACGGCTTTTGTGAAGACTGTCTATCAGCACTATTTTGGTACTTTGGTATAAAGGATCTGGTTCGCTTTTATGTATATGGAACACTAGCGAGAGGAAATCAGTTTCTAGACAAGCAGACTGGCTTGCAAAAAATCTTAATTTGAGAAATATGTTTTTGCCGAACCTATCATGAACACAAAAGATGTAATTTTCCATCCTTATATATAAATCTAGATTTAATAAAACCTTTTTCGAAAGATATGAACCAACCTGAGTACTCAACAGACAAATTTCCTAAATTATGTGAGACAGAAGTTAAGGAAGATATACATACATCACAAATTTGGCACAGTATTCTATTATACGTTAGATTAGTTACTTGCGAATTTTTGAGCAGGAAAATAAATGATAACTACACTCTATTGATGACAGCAAAGTAGAAATACAACGTAGTCGGATGCAACGTTTCTTAAAATCCATTTGTTCTATTTCCATCAATACTTTCCTCTCCTTGTTGCAGAGCTGTCACTGATAAACAGGGAGAAATGGTTCAATCAAAATACTTTCATAATGGTACGAAGATATAAGTACCGTGGGAGTGAAGCAATGCTTGCATGTGTAAAAATGCTTGGGAACTTGCAACATTCTTCTCTTCAAATCCAACCAGCAGCTAGGCATTCTTCTATCAATTTAGAATTCAACTATTACAAAAAAATATTGTTTTTTTAATATGTAGATGCACTGGAGCAATTTTATTTAATATTTCTGAAATTTTTTAGTGAAACTAAGCTTACAATCTAGTTCCAACTTCTTGAACAAACCAATAACAGTTTTTAATATTGCCATCCCCTGCACTTAAATTTCAATAGTCACAGAAGACAATCAATTGTCAATGGTTAGTTGCCATAATACACTCTGTTTATTTCCTCACCTAATATATGATGTTGACCTAATATATAATAATTCGCCCTTTTCCACAACTTTTCTAACGTATAATATTAGATTAAGCATAAAGGTAGTCCAAACATCGTTGATCGTGGCAATATTTAGACTATATTATTTGTCTAGTTTCGACATCATATCAGACTGAACATTTGGCTGAGTCCAGTGACTTTAACCTTAAACCTCAACTCTGAAATCTAGAAGCAAAGCAAGTTTCTCCCAGACATTCGAGACTATCCTCTTCACGTACCAAGCACAATCAACAAGCTTTGCAGAGTAAACCGTCAAGTCGTATTTGTGACATATTGATAAAAATTCATTGTTAAACATCATTGAATTTTCCTTGCAATCGATTGATTTGTAGCAACCTTCGTTTTATTATTTTTGACACCGTAGGAGATGTCCTATCTCTCAGAAGCTTTACTTATCTACCTATACTTGTCGTTTCTTTCTAAATAAATTTCCTTTATAGCTGTTGCTCAGATAAAAGAAAACACAAGATTATTTAAGAGCTCTGATTGTTATTCACTTTGAATCTTATCTAATCCTGTACTAAAAAAGTTGTTACCACCCTTAGGCATGCAATGCACATATAATGCAGTATGTATAACTACCTGGTAACAGACAAAGATATCATGTTAACTGAAATAATTGGTTGACCAATTAGTTTTCTATTTCGGAATCTCTCATACTCCACTGTGTTTGATGATTCCAGAATTTACATCTCCCTCAACATCTGGCAAAAACCTTTCAGATTCATGAATTACGTTACCACCACCTTTAAGAAGAAGCATACGACCGTCATGCGCCTGTAAGCCTGTAAGCGATAGCATTCTCAGTGATATCTTGGCGTTTGGAGGGAGAGTTACAAATTCTGAAGACCATCAAAACATACCTCTAGGACTGACGATTTGACGTCGTAATGAGAGGGATAGCATTCTCGGTGATACATTGGTATTTGGAAGGAAACAATGAGATAAATTGATACATTTCAGTAAGGTGGTTAAAAATAAATCAATATATACATAGGACTGTACTAAACAAAAATTGCTTATGTGCTTAAGGTGAATGTTATCTAACTTTAAAGTTAATAAATGAGTTGCATTGCTTTAAAGTTAAATAATTAGAAAATAACATCAAATGAGAAAGAAAAAAATCCCCCTGATTAAAAATATACAGGGTGTTTCATTTAAAAATTTCAGTGCCAACCTTAAAATGTCTTTTAAAAGAGGCAATATCATTCACCTGGTAAAATATCTCCAGTTTCATCTCTATTAAAGGAATAGTCGTTAGAGGTATACAGGAATGGACTTCGACCAATTCAGCATTTTTATACATATACCGATTCAGAAATAATAGACTTCTGAAATATGATTCTGCATGTTAAATAGTTTATTGACCCGTCTACGACGTTTATCTTTGACGAAATACTGTATAACATTGTTTACCAGAAACTATCAACTTCTTGCAGTAGGTTTGAGAAATGTACAACATTCTATCGTTGTAACCAGCTTTCAAGCGCGAATCATTTTCAAAATTAATATACAGGGTGTTCCATTTAAAAAAATGCAACTCTAGTCGTCATCTATTCACAAAGAGTCGAATCATAAGAGTTACAATAAAATATTCTGGCAGTTGGTTTTGATGCGGCATCGAGTCTTATTTATATACAACATAACAATAATGATGACATCTTTCTTCTTCACTTCTAATTCAGTATTTATTAAATTTGATGACTTACACACCATTACTTATCATAAATCAAATTTAAAATTTATAACAACAATGTTAGAGTTTATTTGTATATTAGTTTCATATGCTTCTGTGTTCTAATTTTTTCGTTCATTTCCATTTAATGTATAATGACAGACTTAATGCCGTGACTACTTGTAACAGAACTTGTGATTTTTTAAAGTGATAAACACCGCTCCTTCAATATACCGTATTACTGTCCTAAATAGGAAAGTTAATTATATGAAAACTAACCGGAAATGTATATTCGCTTTTCCATAAATTTTTCCCATGCAAATGTAACCAGAATTGCATGGTTTTGAAAGGATTACGGTCACATTAATTATGCGGATAGGACAACCGTTCACGTAAATATTTCACATAGCACGTATACCTATACATACATATATTGCGAGGGAACGAATCATATTTTACGTTCAAAAGCAATTCCATTAAGTTGAATTCAATTTGTGTACACGATCGGAAGGCAGTATATTAACGGAATGTTTACATGGATGTGGACAGAATAAATCTGAGGACGATACTTACCATATTTCTCTATTGTGTCACGCGAACGTACCGCATTCTTACTGGATTATAAAGCTGGTGTGTGCATTGTACCTGTGTGGGTATATGTGCTTGTGTCATATCCTTATAATGAACCGTTGTTTGTAGCTAGATGGGACGTTCACTTGTCTTACTTTCTAGGGAATGCATTTAACGAAGAAGTCACTTCTTTATTTGGTGGCTCAATGTTATGCCGGTATTATTGTTTCTTTGTTGTAGTGAATTGCATTTTTCTAGTATTAGATAAACTATTATGTTAAGTGTAGGTAATTATTGTTGAATATCTTTAGTCATTGTTATTTGCTCTCTAAAATGATGACTATATTTCTATATAAACCAACTCAGCAATACATGTAGCCGTAAAAATAACGTTTTATCAAAGCTTTGTGATTCTTTTGTTTCATGAACTATGTCACAAGTAGACATACATTCTTTTGGAAGTTAGTCTGTCGTTGATAGTTAATTGCGATACTAATAATTCTTTTAAAATGTCTTTTTGAGCAGAACGTTTTCTTTTGGGAATCTTAAAAATTTAAGCAAAACAACAAACCACGCCAGAACAACTGCTGTGGCTTGGAGTGGAGATTTGGTCAGTGGAACTTCTTAAAGGCAAACACTTAACTGAAGTGACAAGCCAAACGTCCTTACAGGAAGCAGAGGAGCAACCCCTTGTTGACATGCTTTTTGCAGCATCTAGATTTGGTACTCCCCTGATTTAAATTGGTCAGAAAATAGTGGAATGAATGGAAAATACCATAAGAAAGATGCCGCATGACCGTATTGCAGAAAGTGTTACTGACTCGCTGTTGTACTATTGTGTAGTGAGAAACATACGCACCTGTATAGCTCAACTAGCAACATTATTACCGTCAAAGAATTCTATTTAAATGCAGGAATTGGACTGACTGCAACTCATAGTGAAATGTTATTGCCAGAAGCTGCTCTCTCATGTTGTATTCCCTCTTCAGGGCAACATATCCCACGAGTCTGGAGGTGTCGATATTAAAGCTTTGAAAATTTTAAAAGTTAGAAGGAAAATTTATAAATTCTAGCTCGATCTTTAATTACATGTACTCATATGTAATTTACCTGATTCAGTTCTATTAATGGCGATACAGTTTGAAGTTTGTTTTTTAATAAAAGATAGAAGATTTGTTCTTTATTTAGTTCTTCCTATTTTATTCTAAACAGTATGTGTTTTAGTTCATATTATCTGAATACAATACGCATTTTTTTGTAAAAACATGTCTTTTGCACACGTCAAATTTTTCTTTGATGGCATAGGATGATATAAGCAGCTTACTGGTAGTGGCAAAAGCGCAGAACAGACCAGAAAACAACTTGCAAAAATCTAATTCAAACAACAAGAACATCACTCAGAATTGTGAAGTTGCAGTTTGGTATCTAACGACAGATACTTCTCAGATTAGATTGCGTCCTTAAGCAAAACCAATACCACCCTCTTAGACTTGTAGGATATTAAAACCTTTGTCAGGACCATCCCCATTTCGCCAAACAGTAGATATGGGGATACTTAACATGAGAAATTTCCAGGGACCGTAGGAAAATATTGACAACCGTGGAAAAGTTCGCCAACATTCATTTCTAAGCATTAGAATACATCAAAAGAAGCCGCTACTTTTATAAAATACATCAAAGGAAGCCGCAAGAGAGTTTGTTTTGAAAGCAGATTATATATTTATGCAGGTTATGAACTAATTTCAAAATTAGCTTAAGACTAGTGAATGAAATAAGCTGCTGTTAAAACTAGGTCAGAACAACCTCACAGCCGGCTCTTTGGAGCTTCCTATGAGAATGGTGGCTTACCTTTATGTACTCTAATTTCTGGAAATAAGCGTGGCCTACCTTTTTTACGAGCCTCAGAGTTTTCCCATGCACAAGTGCCTCCATATCTACTCCTAGCGACAACAATCCAAAACAATTTAGAAAAGAATTATTATGGCTTATTCCAAACAAACCGTATTATTGCCTCATTGGATCCCAGCTTATGAAGCGACAAAATCTAATTTGATCAAATTTGATATATAAGCAGTGTTTAGCACATTAAACGGTGAGAGCAAAAGAATTGACGTGGGAGCATTCATTTCTACTGATCTGATGATGTCTGATAAAGCTAGCTTTCCTGAAAAAAAAATCGAACAAGACATTATTTTTGTAGGGCTGCACATTCATGAAAGAGATTTGAGGAGGTTTTGAATAATCAACAAGCAGAATAGGCTTACAGTAGTAGTACTATATATCAGTACCATCGCCCTTTGGAACAATAACTTATGTGGGTTTGGGATATCGTTCTTATTGCCAATAATATCTTAAACGGATTAGTTTACTATTTCTACTATAAACCAAGTTTTAGCCATTTCAACTCAATATTGCAGGTGTCAATAGAAGAATAGAATACTTAATTTATGTAGACGCAAAAGTATAGTTCTCACGTGAATGTATACATACATAACAAATGCAGGTTGTATAAATGCATGTAAAATCCATGCGCAAGTAACTTTACCTACCCAGACTAAATAATTGCATGTACTACACATATGTATATATAAGATTACACATACAATAACATAAAACTAACCAAATTGCATACAAAGCGCCTATGACTCCGTAAACATTTTCCAAGCTCAGTAATGGTATTCGCATAAATGGTATGCCGATAACGTACTTGTATCTTCGCATTATGTCGTTCGATATATTCACACTAGAACGAAACGAAACCAGCTTGCTGGATTCTTGAAACTTTCTACTGATACCTGTAGTGCCGGTGAATAGTGAAGACCGTAAAAATTGAGGTCACTCAATAGGTAATACCTATGTGTATATACGTGTGGCTTTTACTGATGTGGAGGAGGTTTTAACGGAAAATCTTCGCTACAGTCGTATTTGTGCAAACATCAACATCGTTTGTGAAGTATTGAATTGAATTTGTTTGACCTTTTTGTGTATTTATACGTTGGGCAAATTTGCAAAGTAACACATCTTTATAACGTTCGTATTTTGGCAATATTTAACATATAAAATGATATATCACAATTTTACCTTTTTTGAAATAATCAAATATAATCAACTATGATAGCATATCTAATTTGCTTTAAGTGATATATTGTGTTTAATTTAAAATTGATTGCGTTTCCACATTCATTAATTATACCGGCTTAATAGCGCCGTCAAAATATGTCACTTTCATTTCAATTTAAAGCGCCCAACGTTGTCGAGCGTAGTATGCCACCACTGATTCGTTTTGTTTCTGATAAAAAATCACAACGGAATCTCAAGAACGCTAGTAAGATTTTCAAGGTATTTCTAGCAAATTTATTACTCCAACACGGTCCTTATTATATCGTAAATATTTAAAATACGTCTCGACAAATCCTACGTTTAATTCTATGAGAACTAATAAATAATATAAGTAGATGAAATAATTGTCAAATTAGCTGGTAAAAGGATCATAATGGAAGGATATCAAAATTTATTTTTGAAATATTTTCAAAATATAAGAAATTAAACCGTTAATAAACGTAATCTATGGCATCCAACGTGAGTGATATCAAAAAGATAAATCAGATGTCTAGATAGAATCAAAATGAGACGGTATTTTTAATATAAATTTGGAATTTAAAATCAAAGTAAATATGCAAGCAAATCCTAAAACGCAAGAATGTAAACAACGCAGGAAATATTAGAATTATGAAAATACGAAAAGGGAATGAATGAAGAAAAATATTAGACTAGAGATAGAAGAAATATAAAAATATGAATTCAAAAACTGCAACTAACTTAATATTACTTCATGTGGCGACCATTATAAATTATTATAAGAATTATTGAAGATTTGTTATAAACATCTGTAGAGACTCAATTGTTATGAATTCACTGATTTAGCTGTGTTTTTCGGGTTAGCTGCAGTGTTGATCTTTAACTCTATCACGTAGGCTAAACTACTCAGTTGTTGAACACATCAATGTGTTAATTTCCTTTTTCTTCTTATTCTTTGCAACATATCGCTGTTGTATGTTGGCAGCACTAAATGTTAGATTAAGTTTACATTAGTCTAGTTGGGCTACCGAGGGTCCTTGAAACGATCAGATAACTCAGAAGCCGCCTGACAATTATGGTCTTAAGGCTTATAGACTAGACAAAAAAAATTCATAACAATTTCATTCTGGCAACAAAATTTAAAGTTTCGGAACAAGAATTTTAAATTTCGGCAATAAAACTGCTTCTTTGATATCTCTGAGGCTTTTGATACTATTAGTTACGATGTTCTATTGCCTAACTGTAGTTGTCAAGCGTGGGAGATATGACGTTTGATTATATAAGGTTTGTATATAGCTGGTGTACAACTAATTCTCTGAAGTTGAGTATCGTGATATGTTTCTACAAATGGATATTGATGCTCGTCTATCATGGGATGTACATATAGAACATCTAGTAAATAAACTTATCTCTGCGTACTAAGCAATTCTGAATTTGCGCAACTCAATAAATATTTAAACTTTGAGGACCTATTATTTTGGATGCGTCTATTCTGGGTTAAAACATTCTGGTTTGGGGCTCCTCGACAAAGTTTAATCATTGACTATTCCAGCAGTTTGACTGTTCCATGTCATAGAACTACATTATCTGAAAAGGCTCCTGAATATCAAGCACTAAAATGTTGACCATTTTCAATATATTTAAATTGTTACCGTTTACTTGAACAATATTTCTACTCGTTTGAAGATTTTTTCAAATGTAATCGTAACGGCGTTCTTGCCATTTCGCTGCTGCAATAGTTAAAGTTGTAATATGTCGTATAATTTATATACGCCTTATTATCATGATTTACACATAAGTTGTGACTATACTTATATTATTTTTATTTTGCTCTGAGGCAGTATTATTACATAGCGACACAGTCACACAAAACAGATTTTTCTCGAGTCTGGGAATCAGAACTGGGGGTTTCAGCATAACCTTAAAATATATATTCCAATCCATTAACAGTGTAACGTTTTAACTTAAGCTGTAAACTAAAAGATTTGTCAATTAATCCATAAACGCGCTAATTCCTTGAACACATTATAACTCCATAATGCCATGACATCGTATTCAATAAAATAAATTATTACAGTCACTCTGTAATATTGTAATATCTGACAGGGGCAGTCGATTCCTTGAATCCATATCACTAAACTTAATAAGCTCATAACCCTATAACTCAATAACCTTATGATCCTGTAAGAAAAGCTTTTACAATCCCAGATTTTCTTTTGTTATTATTATAGCAGTTGATACATTTAGTACTCTTCGTTAGTCCATAATATGTTCTAGTTAGAATAGGACTTCCATATTTATCCGGTTAGTTTGACCTCCGAGAGAAATAAGCAAAGATTAGTAAACGTTATTAATTCTGATGTGGTACTTCAAAATCTCCCACAAAATCCCAGAAGAAATTTTCGCAATTAATGGTGCGCCATTTGATTCTCCATCCATACAAAGAGTTTGCTAGGAAATATTGTATTGATCATGGAACATCATATTCAAACTATGAAAGGATTGTTTACAAAGGCAATCGCGGAAGGTAAAGATTCTATGCTGGTCATCTTAAGCTACAATAATAAACCGAATAATAATATCCCAACGCCAATTGAGTTATCGATGTGTAGGAAATGAAAAACTTTAATAGAGGCAGGTCTCAATGCAATTGAATCAAAATTTCCTTATCAGCATCCCAGACAGACACCAAAAAAGAAGACTAAACTCCAAAAAAGCTATTACGATGAACTAAAGACCTATCTGAGCTTCAAGCCAATCAGCAAGGGCTTGTTCAAGACCACATTAGATCTGGGAAGCTTGGCCATGTCATTCAACGTGTTAGTCCAAAGCATTACAATGTTGATATTGACAATACCACATATCATCGCAATTGAAGCCACCTAAACCTACTAAAACCATTCAAACGCCTTGTTCGATCGACATAGCACTAATATCTAAGTCTACAACTACTCGCTTAAGTTGCAATATAAAACCAATTATTGATTCCAACCTACCAATATATCGAAAAGAGGGAGTAGGTATATAACATATCGTTGTTGCATGTGGGCAACACTATTTATCCGTTAGATTAAGTTAACCTTAATCTTCTAATTTATTTTTTCTAATGCTTTTGCTTTCCTATGGGTTCTGATTTTTCTTCTTACGTTTGATCTTTATCAAGTGGTCACTTCCTATTTTACGTCCTCTCTTTATTCTTATATCTTGGATTTTTTGAAGTGCATTTCGCTCCACCAACACTTGACTCTCTAAATCTTCTGACACAACCGCCGACCACCTCTGATCTATTTCTAACTCTACCACTTACGATTCCTACTATAAGTAAAGTGCCTTTCTGATTATGGGCAACTTCTTGTACTGGATTAGAGAACTCTTTTAATTCTATCTTTTTTTGAAGTCAGGTAATTAATACATGTGCAAATATGAATATGGCGAATCGCTGAATTTATCCACTATAGAAAGTAACCTAAAAAACTAATGATAAAATATATTCCATGCCTTGACGTTTAAACATTAGAGAAATAAATATAAATAAAAGTTAATTTTTCAACTATTCTTTCTGATTAAATTGAGAATTTTATGAAAATAAAGATGAATTCTCGTTAATACGCGTTGTAGCTTCATTTATATTCAACGTCATCTATTGTAATACGGATATACAATTCCCGCAAAAGTTTCGTTTTAATTTAACTTTACATAGACTAACGAGAAAACCGGAATTTTCTATGCTTACCAAAACACAATGCACATCCACATAAATAGACGTTAGCGTCGGTCGTTCCCTTATATCGGACAACTGCATTTCGTGTTGGTATGAAAACATAAAGTCTAGCACTTTATTGGGTCTTTTCGAATTCGAGGGTCTTTAAACTCGTAATAAAGCAAAACGAAAGAAAGGAAAGAAATTGGTCGTTTGCCAGAACG
Source organism: Holotrichia oblita (assembly GCA_023690525.1). Classification (NCBI taxonomy): domain Eukaryota; kingdom Metazoa; phylum Arthropoda; class Insecta; order Coleoptera; family Scarabaeidae; genus Holotrichia; species Holotrichia oblita. Next base: position 21,329,856 of record CM043018.1, on the reverse strand, counting down.
AGCTACTCGTCGCAGTTTTATCGCGAGCATAATTCGTACAATGTTTAGGGGATTAATACGATTCATTATTTGTCTTTTCGCGTATTTACAACGTTCTCTCCTTATTTAAATTGCTCACGCTGAGTTTTACGAACGCACTGCAATATATATTTAAAGTTAATGTATTTTTATCCAGTGTGGCGCTTAGGTTAAACTTGGGAGAGTCGCAATGCAAATATGTGATATTCGTATTTATCTACATAAAAAATAAATGGCATTCAATTGCACGGCATATAAATACGAGTATGTAAAGTATGTGTGACATAAAACGAGCACAACACGAGTATTATAGGTTATTGTTTTCCGTCAACCTCATTTCCTCCAATGCCCATAAAACCAAATCAGAATCTTAAACGAACATTCATCATGTCGGAGACGAGTAAAGAAAGGCAGCAAGAGTTAATCCGTAAGTTAAGATGCCGTGTAATTATTAAGGAATACTTAAAGACTATTAGCTCAGTCATCCTGTTATTTAGGAGTGTAAGAGGTATTAAACGTGCGGTAAGGAAGTTCACGTGCGTGCTTTAAACGAAGAGAGGACCGCCCAACATTCTATACTTCAGAGGTGGTCTCGGAGCTAAATACTTTATAAGAGATACAAAGTAGTGAAGTTATAACGGTAATGCTCCAAAGCTAACATATGTATGCATCTTCATGTGCGCGGTGTACATTACTTAGTTTAAATATAAATGATGCTTTGAATATATATCTCAAGGTCGAGCTTATTAAGGTATTATTCATTATCCTTCACTGAACCAACATCATTGATGTTTATACTTTTTTTTTGTCATGCAAATAAAACTTATTAAGTGCTTTATAGACCATGACGAAACTGTCCTGCGAAATGATCTATTTTCTAGAGAGGAGAGTGAAAAAGTTTTGATTAGCACCAGGATACAAATTAATTCAACAATTGTATTTACAAATTTCAAGCTTAATCCAAAGCTTTTGAATATATTCGAAATAGAATAATATTTAATTTTCAAATTAAAAAAGCGTGATTTCTGCCTTGGGGCCGTGGAATTTTAGGTTTATTCAGTAATAGTGTTGTACAAAGTCATTTCACCTTATATCTTCTTGATTGCTCCGAAAATTTATCTCTCACGATTTACAAGCAATACAACTGTAGTGTAATACATCACTACAGTTTGTTGTACCATATAAGAAGATATGCAGTGGTAACAGCGCAATTTGGAATTTAAAAGAGGTAAGATAAGATTGGTGGACAAGGAATATGATTTTACTTCACAATAAAACTCATCAACATTAAGCAACCCCAAACGTCTTCTTGCCTTAAATGATAAGCAAAACAAGACATTGGTTTTGAAAATTTAATAATGGTGTGTCTGGGGCAAAATAACTATTATGATGATGTGACGTAGCATGTAGATACCATGTCACATCATCACCCGCAACAAAAGAGATCCCTTATCAGCACGGTGCTAAGAAGAGCAGAGAAATAAGCGATAAGGAACACAGATCACCTGACCAAGGACATACGACAATGACACAAAAAGGAGAAGAAGGAGGCTGCCCGAATAACTGATAGATTAAAGAAAACGTTAGATAAGAAGAATATAAGAAGACGATTCAACACTGTCAACAAGAAGATAGAGCAGTTACTCCTACTGAATAAAGATCAACTGCCTAAGCTACACATCAAAGGCATATACAAACTTGTATGTAATTACGGGCAGACAGGAAGGAGCATACAGTGCAGAATTAAGGTACACCGACGGGATACCCAACGTAGATATACGGAAAGATCTGCAGTAACTGAGCACCTATTTCAAGATGGGGACCATCGCGTTAATTATGAAAACGTTAAAGTCTTAGCCAACACTACGCGGTACCATCAGAGATTGATGTGAGAATCACTGGAAATTCTGCAGAATCCAAGCAACTTCAACCGAGAAGATGACTGAACAGACTGAGTAATACCTGGCGAATAAGTTTACAAAATCGTCGAGGTAACCACAACATTGTAACGGATGCAGTTCATCGAGCTGTAACGAATCAGCGAAGCGAAGAAGAAACAAGGTATATAACGAGGAACAAAAGACAACAACATCAGTCTTAGGAAACCTTCTGAAGAAGCTGAGATCATGATCATGATCTACGCGACAACAGCTGGAAGAAGAAAATAGAAAATAAAAACTCAACTCTTAATGCTGGCATACAAGGCACCCGAATTCAGCCGAGGAATCGATTGACGCTAACGCTCAATCGTATGTAGCGAAAATTCAAATTGAATGAGATTCATAACTTCTGAATGTCGTCTAAATATATTTTAATTGATTTAAATTACCTAGACATGAGAACAATACATATTCAATTCGTTAGAAACACAAAAAAAACAATCAAAACGTACAGGGCGTCCCAGCTGACGCGGTTTATTTGATAATTTGTTTATTTTACAGTATAGAGAAAAAAATTTCAAATAAAAATTGTCTCTATTTATATGGTGCATAGCTAGAAAATATTTTCAAATATACAGGATGTCCAACTTATAGAAAAAGCGTATGTAACTTTATTATTTTAACTGGATCACCCTATATATTATATATATTTTTAGATTCTACATGATATTCTAAGTAACTTTATTAAGACCTTCCTAGATCCTATGTGCTTTTGTTTTCGAGAAAATAAATATTTTATCAAAAATTTTGCAATTGAAGCGCTCTCGTTAATGAGCTATAGGATCAAAACTAAAAAAGGTAGAAAATTTTGGTTTGCGAAAATTGATTCGTCTTGAATTGGTTTACTATTTCCAATATTAACATATACGGATCCTTTTGTTGACATACGGTTACTGGCGCCAACATTTGGAATTTGGAAATTTTTTTCAATAGGATTACCCTATATGTGTTTAGAGGGTTGAATGTAAAATTAAATTTATCTTCAACCGTTTCTTTTGATATAAGAATCTACCCATTTATCTTCAACTATTTGTTTTATAATTAAAAAGTAATAAGTATAATTTAAATTTGTATTGTAAACAATTTTAACAGGGCAGAACATTTCAACAAATAACATAAAAAACGCAACAAAAAGAGTTTAGTTTTAAAAAGACAAAGGGAATGCGTGGACTAGGCAATGCACATTACAAACGTAGTGTTATTAAATTCATTAATTTATTTTTCGAAATGTCTTCCGTTTTGGTCGAAACAATTACGTACTCGTTTCTTAAATGATTGTTCAACATTTCTCAGTATGATTGGGCTGATTTCTTGAAACACCAAGATAATTCGCTGACACATATGTACCTTCTCAGCTGAATTTTGTCACAAAATAGAAAGCAATTACATTTTTTATAGGATGTTAAAGGATTGTGAACAAATGTTATCATCCTTAGAAATAGTAAAGCAATTCAAGATGTTTTTGCGCAAACCAAAATTTTCTACCTTTTTTAGTTTTGAGCCTACAGCTCATTAACGAATATTTATTTTCTCGAAATCAAAAGCACATAGGTCTAGAAGTTACTTAAAATATTATTTAGAATCTAAAAAAAATATAATATATAGGGTGATCCATTTAAAATAATAAAGTTACATACAAAATCGTGGTTTAGAATAAATTTTTAACAATTGAATAAAAAACTTATATCCATATCCTGGTGTTTTAATATTTATCCAAACTGAAATAAAACAGATAAAATAAGCAAGTGTTGTCAGCTGCCGAACAAAGCTGGAAGAGAGAAACTAAAAATCTGTACGGTTGGTAAGTAATATTTCTTTTGGCGATATGGTGACCTACTTATAACCGGAAAAGGAAAAAATTGCTTCTGTCATCAGTATTGCTCAAGATATCAGTACAAACAGAAATAGTTTGGGGAGATTATATAAAGATACATGAGAGATATAGTCTTTCCAGCTGTATCTGTGTATGCTACCATATCGTAACTTCTTTATGATAGGTTGTCATTGCAATTTAAAGCTAAATAGTTGTAGCTAGTTGTAGTTGTAGCTGTATAAGAAAGTCCTGGAAAGCAACATCGTCACTAAAATCTGTTCCGGTTTATTGAATTTCAAGAAACTATATAATGCTCTACTTCTCAAAGAATTATTTTTCAAAGTTATCATCATTCAATCGTTATCTGTAAATCAACATAACCTAGATTTTTATAAGATTATGACCATACTTTTAGTTAAGTTTAAAAAATGTCAAAGGTAGCGCAGAATTTACAGTTAGGTCCAAACAGATTAGCTGACTCCCAAACAAAATATTTGTTTATAAAATTTCTTTTTTAACGCAGCCATATTATACAATTCTACATATGATTTGGACATTTTAGATTAATAATGAAGTGTTACTAGAAGAATCATTGAGTATTAGATAGGTGTAATAGGAAAAATATAACTTGGCGCATTCAGTTCTTAGGCCAACATTAGTTTCGAAAAAAGAAATATCATTTAAATCTGAAGCTCTTTCTATAGAACCTCGTTAAGCGTTAAGCAGTACTCATTTTAAACCAATCATCTGATTTATCGGTACCGTCCATTTCCCAGGCTATTATCAAGCTAGCAAGCGATTAGTGTACAATAACGATTCGTTCGATATTCAAATCATAATCGAAAATATTCAACATGAGCTTTAATATAACCGCTAACTTCACCTCCCTAAACGTATATACTAGTGAGTTCGTTTTATTATGCGGGATTAAGAGCGAAGTGTACTTCCCCAATACTTAATTGTAAATACTATTATTCGAAGGCGCACTCAATCGAAATTACTAGAGTTCCATCTCCTTACATACTATACCTACCCCACATGTAATTGTTCGGATACGTTTTAGTACTAAGGGTCGGAATTCGACAAAGGGAACGATGATTGGTAGAGCCGATTTCGTTTGCCTAGCACGAAAGGCTCCCGTTTAAAATATTTATTCGGCTATATTGTATGGTATAGATAAGGAATTGTACGCTTTCGTATGATGGGGGTAATTAGCTAATAATAGGGAATTATTTAGTTGTGAAAGTTTTTATTATAGGGTTGCCTCGATTCTGACTCGGCGTAAAATGGATGAAAAATAAAGTTTTATTTGCTTTTGTAGCCGTTAAGGGGAAAAAATATCGTTAAAAAGCAACCGCAATAAAAATCTGATTTTATTTTAATAGTGACATTGCGCGAGAAATTTAAATGCAAATAGTGTATACCATAATTGCAACCCTCGCACTAACCAGCTGTACGTACGTAAGTAAGTACATACGTGTTATGATTGACTACGTGTTGCCATTCAATATCTCATTGCTGTTTGTCTGATGAATTGAGTCAACCTTCACGATCCAATTTGTATGTCTTCAACTTCAATTTATTTCACAAACTTAATAAGTAGATGCGTTTAATTTGTCTCCTACGTCTTTGATTTACGTACAAAATCCAAAGGTAAATAACCAAAAATTAATTCTATATATTATACAGGGTACGGCATTAGTGCGAGGAAGTCCAATTACTCCTGTATTATAAGAGAAATGAACGAACACCCTGTATTTTATTATCGGAGTAAACTCCTATCACGAACTTTATTATTCATTAAACATTCCCTATAGCTAAATGCGATAGTTTTTGAGATATTTACGTTTCTATAAGTCGAAAACATGATTTTAAGTAAAAACTTGGCGCCTCCTTCTGATTAGTTGAATAGCAATATTAGACGAAAACTTCCGCTTAGCTGGGAAAATTCAGTTCTATACCTAAATCGCTAAAATTATCATTATCTGACGCAAAGTTGAGTGAAAAACACACTATTTTAGCTATGATTGATCTGTATGACTATGATTGACCTGTGTGAAATTTATTTTTAGTTGAATTACAAGTTGCTTAAATGAGAAAATGACATAAAATAGTAAACACAAAGTATTAATAAGATACCATTTAATTATGAAACTTGAAAAAAAAAAAATAGTAAAAAAAGATAAAACCACTTTATTTAATATTGTTAACAGCAGTTACGACCTTGTTGGGTTAAAAGTAAAGACTTTAGTTTTGAGAATGACTCAAGAAGGCTGAAACTGCAGTAAACAATATTACCTAAATAAAGTGGTTTAACAAAGTAAAGTATTATTTATTTTATATTACAAAATGTACCACAAAGTAACGGCTAAAATCATGGATTAATTACAGAATTATTTAGTTTTGTGTATTTATTTTTATGATCTCTCTATGGTTGTCATCAGTCAACTCTTGGTGCCGTTGCGCATAATATAGATGCATTTATTTTTCTGTTTAAACGGTATTGGTTCATTTAGATTTTTCATAATTCATAGTTTCAGTCCGACAAAACCGTTGCAAGAAAATTTCAAAAGCTTCTGTTCTCGGTTGTCGTCTACTAGATATTTGCTGATGATAAAGTCTTCTTGCGAGCAAAATATTCTTATTAGTTCCTCCCAACACAAAAACCATATCAATCTGTACCTCCAAACAGCAATACTTATTCTATTATACCAAAACTTCAACTTTTGTTTCAAATCATGTTTTCGGCTTATAGAAACGCAAATAACTCAAAAACGAACACAGTTAGTTATTGGGAATGTTTAATAAATAATAAAGTTCGTGAAGAGAGGAGTTTACTCCAATAATAAAATACAGGATGTTCCATTTGAAATAGGTGAGAAAATAAACATTCCGAGTTATGACTCGCCCTGTATATAAATATTGAATCCGGCGAATAATAAATAATTTCTGATGAAATTAAATAATAGATCACATTAGAAATGTTTCTAGCGCAAATTAATTATTTTATGTGGAAGCCATAGCACGGTAGGAGGCGCCAACTTATTTATTAAATTCATGGAAAACTTCCTATATCTTCTAAAGTAAACTGAATAACATAGCAAAACCTATATTATTATAAAGGTAAGACCTAGAAGAATCGTAAACGGTAAAAATATATAGTGTGTTCCATTTAAAATAAAGGAAGTTTAGATTACCCTGTCTTTATAGGACACTCTGTACAGTTAAAAATATTTTTAGGTTATAGCTGCCTATACGCTTCAACTTTTATCTTAGTAACATTAATTTTCTCATTTCTCTTATAATAAAACAGAGTAATTGGACGTCCTCGCACTAATGCCTCACTATTAGAAAACTAGTTCCTAGCATAACACCCTATCTTTTTCCCTTACTCACCAAAAATTATCAAACTTCTAGCAAAAACACATTTTTCGAACTGTCAAAACTTCATTAACCGAAACGACCTATAAAAATTAATTAAAACCACGGAAACCTTATTTATACCGATGAGGATAACGAGATCAGAGAGATTCCGACCCCCTACTTGACTAGATAGAAAACGAAAATAAAAAATTCCCAATTTAACTGACACGAAATGGATAAGAACGAGAGGGGGAAAATGTTTCACTACGCCGGAAGGGTGGACGAAAACAATAAAAATGACAAACACCTAATAAATACATAAATGGGTCAAATAATCTCTAAAGTTAATTTCGATCCCCTCAGTGGTATAGTGCAGTTTGCGAAGCCCTATTAGTACGGCACGATTTACCCTTCGTAGGTCGATGATGTGAAGGGATAGCAGGCGTGTGTGCGTATGTCACACGTACATATGAGAATGTAGGCGTGCTATCGCCCTCTATTATCACATCCCACATGTGATTGATCAATACAAGATATGAGATGTTTTTTATATGAACGATGATAACTTGGACATGACAACAAGTAAAAATGTCAAAAGGAAGCGTGTCGACGAATCTTTTCATATGATTTATTTTTTCTAAGAAAACGCGGGCGTATTTTTTTTTGATGAGTTCATCATATATCTAAAACGCTTTTCTTCATTTCCTTACAGAGTAATCATAAAAATGCAAATATACAAGGTCCGTCTGAAAACGTTCAAGCCTTCCGCTGTTGCTAGAATCAAGAAAGAATCTTGAAACATTTTGCTATTATGCTAGAGAATAAGCAACAACTAGGCAGCCTGATTTTAATTTTTGCTCGGACAACCAACCACTTATGGCCACCTATGGCTTAATCGAAAAGTATACTAAATTCAAAACCATTGACAATGTTTATTTTGGAAAAACCCAACATCATTTTTTCTATTTTATAACTTATCTTATAAAAATTGCCTGGATTTTTTGGAAGAATAATGGACAGCAATAGTAACACAGCTGATGGTCTTATAATCATCGCTAAGACGCGATTATGTGGGTACCTCAAAAGGCATGTGATAATTTAGATTTCATCAGCAAACTTATTTGTCAGTTCTTAGATATGCATGAAGAGAAAGGTGTAAATTGCAAGGACGCAAAAACGTCCACAATCTCGTTGCAAAATTTCAGTAACAGAAATTCCGAGGAAAGAAGCACTCTGTAATATACACAAATTGATAATAGAGAGCGAATGGACCTTGTCGAATATTACGTGGCTATAGATGATTGGTCTCTCTCTTTCGTTTCAAAACCCAAACATGTGTTTGTCGACTAATAGCGATCATATAGGCATACTTTAATAGATTCAGCAAATCGACCATTCCAGGACTACCTCAACATCATACAGTGCATGAAAATTAAACCATGTCTGTCAGGCACAAAATTATGTTGTTTGCAATCTTTTACTTAATATAAGCTTTTAACTTTTGAGTTGCGATGGTGCAGGTATTATAGATTTTTCTATAATATTTATTAAGTTAGTTTTCAGGCTGTAATGGCTAAGTTTCTGGCACAATTAAATAGATTTTTTGTTCTATGAGGGACTATAGATGTCTTGCAGTATATTTTCATACTTTTCAAAATAAGGACAATAATTTCAAATCAAGAGTTTCCTACGTTCTACATTTGATATGCAGTTTAAACAAAGTCAAAAGTTAATTTTTTTTCCAGTGTTATTAAGAAGTGTGTATTAAAAGACTCGCATAAGCGGTTATTCGATTTAAAGAGTTCTTGAAGCTGAGCAACAGATTGTCTACTTTAAATCTGTTACGTTTCTAATCATAGGTTTCCTGGAAATGCAAGAGCTTAGACAAAGTGAGATTTATGTTGTGGTGAAAAATGAATTAAGTTTGGAAAAGTCGTGAATGCGAAACGGGATTATATAAATAGTCAAAGTTTTTTCAGAGTGAGTGTAAAATCTATGTATGACTCGTATATCTAGAAGTATACCTTGAATAAAATTACAGTATTTAAAACGATAAAACATTCAGAACCTTGCAAGTAATTTAAGTGTTTCAAAAAATTTTGAAATTAATTCTTCTTTTAACGCATGGAAGTAATGTTAAAATCGAATAAACCCTGAACATGTCATTCGACTGTTATCTATTTCTGAATTACTGATGTTCATTTGTCAATTTACAGTCAATTTGTTTCTTGGCACAGCTTCCCAAGTGGACGAAGTACATTAAACGAATTTTTTTTGTTTGTGTTAACGCACATACATTTTCCACTAGATGAATTAGTTGGTCTTCTAGATTGCCGTGCAAATCTTTCGAGTATATGCTTTATGTACACTGGCCGTCAAAGGTATCCGGACACGGCTAGATAGAGAAATACCTTGCACTCAATACTGTATTCCAAAGAGCAGCAGGGCTAGTTTACTACCTGCTTACTAAAAGTGTTTTGATGTATTTAATGTAGTTTTAAAATTATAAAAGCCTTCTGGAGCTGCCGTATTCTTACTGGTAACATAATAATCCTCATATCAGCACAAAATTCAAAACAAAATTACTCAAAAACTACTATTGACGAATCAAAGTGAGCCAGTATCCATAAGGATGATGTAGTAATTAAAATTACATCTTAAACATATACTTAGTGATACGTAATGGCCAATTACGTGTAATAATGTAGTTTTAGTAATACTGTACTTAGTTTTAAAAACGTTTTTCATATGAAAATGATTCACTTAATACGGGTGCATACAAGTGATATTTGTGTGATACAGGTCATTATTTATACTGGTCACTACTCATACTACTCACATTATTCATACTGGTCATTATTGTATATTACTGTACCTACGTTATATATGTTTGTATTATATTATAATATTATTATCCTGTCAAATTTTCTGTCAAACCACAGAATACTGAACCAGGTGCTGCTACATCAAAAGTTTTTCGTTTGTGCTAAAAAAATTAGATGTCTTGGAGACATTTAAAATAATAGTATCTCTATAAAATTAAAATTCTACCAGTATCATATGCATCACCAGGCTCCTAGTATTAGGAAACTCCTTAAAAGTATAAATGACAAATAAACAAAAGCTATGTGTAACCCACATCAAACAGTGTATTGAACGTATTTCTAAGCTAATTACATTTGTTGTAGAGATGCAGTCTTGGCAGTACTTCCTTAACCATCTGAGAGAAAATCAATATAAACACAATATCATGTAGAACCTACCGGATATCATCGGTATATTAAATACATACTCCTAAATGAAGCTACTTTTACTACCACTTAACTTACGTCGACAACACTTCTTAAACACAGAAAAACCAAAAAGCACCAAATTAACATTTTTCAATGTCAACTCTAATAAAAAGAATACACGCGCCGATAATAAAGTAATAACAGTAGTGGCCCAAAAAGTTTTCAACCCAAGCCAGTAACTGACACCTACCTATACAACCTATACAAAAATACAGGTTCTGACTTGTTCAGATATAATGTTACTTGTAATCCCAAATAACGATAGTTGTTCTAATCTTGTGGGTTACTATTCATTAAGGAGTGATACATACCATCGTTCAGCTAGTCTTTTTATAACGGAAGGATATAAAAAGTTTTAAGTTTTATTCAAAAACCGAGACTAACCAATCAAAATATTTAGGGAATCATACCTATGCAGTAGGCAGTTCTAAGAAAAGAAAACAACAAGAATATGCAAGGACAGTATCGGCTCAAAAACTTCAATCACGTGACGCACATTATTCTACCTTACAACAGTCCAACTGACAAAGAAATCAAGGATAGTCAAGATACGATTGACTCTGCTACTGAAGAAAAATCCCGAATTAGTGTTTATCACCAGAAACTTGACAAACTTGTTGCTTTCTGTAGCGTGACCGACAATTTGGTTTATTACAATGATGTGTATGATTTGAAGCTTTCGAGATACATCATAGTCGTAGGTCTTAGCGATTAGCAGTTTTGTCAAAGACCAGCTTGATTGTGTTGTTACATAATTAAAATCCCATTACCCTGCCATCTCAGTAGGTCGTCCTGCTTTTATGAAGCAAAATTACAAAACCCAGAAGAAGTTAAAAAACAAGCAGATATTTGAAAGACTTTACTAATAGACATGATTCTGGATATAATACATCGCTTAAAGTGCATATTCTACATTCTCACTTGAATTATTACTCATAAATGTTTTCCACAACAAATAAAGATTAGTATATACCGCTTCATCATAAAGCCATAAGTTAACATTTGTTGGATAATGTAATTAATGGAGATATAATAGAACCTTGCTGTACATTAACTCTAACCATATTTTATGTCTTATCTCATACAGCAACATTATCCACGATTAAGTAAAATCAATATAAATGATGACATCTTCAACAACATCAATTCCCACATACTCCACTGGCACCCTTATATGATCACAAGACCGAATTTATTTCACGTTTGACATCGCGCGCTCATCCGTTTTATCTGTTATTTAGGAGGGGGCCAACTCGATTGTGTCTCGTGTCGCAAGAACACGGAACAACGGAAAATCGCGACGAGAAATATTTTGTCCGGACGTTATTTCATTTCCCATCTTCAATATTTCAGTTACGAGCTAAAGTGGCGCCTTTTTGCCATCTTCTTCTCCCTAACTTTCTCGACCGTATCGTTCGTATTCGTATTTCTTCTGTACACACTACATACCTTGCTTCACTCCTATTTGTAGTAGGATATAGTCGAGTCGTACACTTTTCCCTTAACGCCCTTCCCTGTATACTCCGCGCTTTGTGCCGGGAGTTGACGAATTAGAATAAGGCGTGCGTTTCCAATTCAGGAAAGGTAGTGAATGCGGCGGCGGTGGTAGTTGTAGTAGTAGGCAGGAGGCGCGCAGCAATCAGATGATTGAACGGAAAGAGCATTCACCGGCTCAATCGATTTAATGGAAGAGGGTGTTCGGAAAAAATCTAGATCTACAAACATGAGCTATTACGCGAGCAGATATAGGTACACTACATTTTGGTGGAAATACCTTTCCGCGCATGTATTACAATCGTTAGGTTTAGATATTGACGATAATATTACGCACTTTTACCGCACTAAAAGTAAAGTACTGAAGGATGTCTAGAGATAGCAACATCTATAGGACAATCATTTAAGTAAATAACTTTATTTCCTTTAAATAGGTACATAAGACTTCAAACCAATTATATAGTTCTAATCTAAGTAACTGCGCAAGCACGAACATATCACCAGCTTTCGCCAAATTTATATACTTCTACGGAGCATGCGCTAAAAAAAGGACCATAAGGAATCCTACAAAATGTAAAAAACTGTATGTTTACATTGACTATATTGGTACAGTTCACTAAACATAAATGATATTTAACATCACTTAGTAAACATCCTACGATACATACCAATATTTGAATTTTAAATTGTCAAACACCAGTGTGACCACCCACGCCATATAAATATAGAACTGAACTTTCAAACGAGATAAATCATATTTATTTATTTATTTTCCTTCCACCGTTGCTTCTCTAACTAGTACAATAATTTAGTTCCATCAATATAATTACTTTAACACCACCGCAGTGTAATACAAACTAAAATATAAAATAAGAGGAAGTTCCTCTACATATGTTACATTTTCTTGTTTATTAAAAGATACTTATAATATAATGTGAATTGTCCATTTAAATGAGAGTACATAAAAGCTTAAATCTAAACAAAATAGAAACAAATTAGAAACTGAGATTCATTTATTTAAATTAAGTTCTTACTTTTTCGAGCTGAGAATTATTACGGTTGACCTGGTATACCCTCTACATCCATTCATTCCATCAGGTGAGTTGGGAAAACGTTGTGACGAACCTGTCCTGTAATTAGATTTTTTATTTTTCCTGTAATTTTTTCGAATAATCCACCACCTGCACCAATTCGTCATCAGATATTTTTGAAATTACGTTCCCGATACTAGCCCAAAAAGTGAATCGTTGAATTCATTTTAGACTTATTTCGTTGATATTTTGTTTCCATCGATGATTGTCAATGTACGGAACTTCACAATCACGTCGTATGCCCAGTAATTCTCATTTTCTTTTACCACACCCTACTATTGTAAGTATTACTATCTATGTTAATTTGGCCCAAAATCGGACAACGTGTCTGGTTGAATTAAATGCTCTTAATTTGTAGATAGAAGTGTAGTTCAAGAGTCGATCCCGTCAAAATTAGGTATCTTCAACGCCCTCTTCGGGTAAAGATTAATTTAAAAGATTTCTGAAACTCTAGATACGATTTTTCGTACAAATTTAGACATGACTGAGACAGTCAACTACATAAATTTTATGGTATTTAAGTCAAGACAACTACAAAGCTTACCTGAGTTCAAACCACAGATAAAATCCTTTCTTTCGTACGATAAAATATATTTTGTTCTGCAATTTATGTCATGAATTGTGAAGTTTGATCCCAGTAGCTAAACTCATGTAATTAACGTTAATTCGTGTCAGTAATAAATCCGTGAGCACGCTTAATTTTTTATAAGTTAATTACGGAAGCAGTGATTTTTCACTGAAATCCACCCAGTAAATATTACCAAAAAATGTATGCATTTTAAAGCGAAGCTTTACACGAGTAATTTTTGTTTAACACTTTTAATTTATGTTGTTTGCACACACAAGTAAGGTTTAAAAGTATTAAAATGCTTTTTAGAAGTGATGGAAACGTTAATTTGCATAATATGCATTATTGGTCTGACAACAATCCTCACTGGTAGCACGAGGTCCAATATCACAGCCATTGGAGTCTCGATGTATGGTGTGCCATCCTGGACGGGACTATTACATTTTCCTATTTATTTGATTATTTATTTTGCCGTGTTTCTTGATTTTCTGGTAAACCAATTGCCTATTTTATTAGAAGATGTGCCCTTGCAATTACGGCAAAATACGTTTTTGCAACTAGATGGTTGTCCAGGAAATTTCTCAAGAAATGTGTGAGAACATTTAGATCTAAGATATCAGGAGGAAGTCTATTTCCTTGGCCTCCCCGATCCCCAGACCTCACCTGTTTGGACTTCTATCTCTGGGGTCTGTTGAAAGATATTGTTTAACAATGAAAATACAAATACAATGTCTACGACGAATAGTCTCAGAGATACAACACTTTGCATTCTTATCTGACCATCCTGTACATAAAAAAAGCATAACTTTTGCATTTTTTTCACTCAAGTTAGTAATTAATTCATTAGGAAACCGCAATTAAAAATAAAAATCGCGATAGCAGTCATTCAAATACAATAAGCAGAGCTTTCAAAACATTGACACTTTATGCTGCAATTGTACCTACCCAGGAGCTGAGCTTTGCATACTAGTCTACTACAATGTCTTGACTTCAATTACAAATGTGTCCAAAAAGGATTATATCTGATAGTTTTAATATCCATTACAAAACTGAGATCTTTAGGGCTGGAGGATTTTTTGCTGTATGCTACCGTTAGCAATTCGCTCATCAATTCCATGCACGGTATCGTTTCAGAATACTGAAATCGACTAAGTAAGTATCGACTACACTAGTCTTGCATCGGTTTCTTGGTAGATATTCTAGTATCAAATTTTTTATTTCGATACCCAGGTATCTAGGTATTGTATCAAGTACTTGCTGGACGACATATAGAGATACTTTGCCCAGCCCTACAGATCATGGTGAAGTTCATTGAAAATATTTAAAACAGTAGTTATATAATTTGCAAGCAGAATAGTGATTATGCCGTCCGCAGATTTCTATAGAAATAGATGAATTAAGCTTAAGTTAATTATTCATGACAAGTAATTAGCAGTTAATTTAACGGGCATACAGACCAGGATATGGGGCAGGAAATACCCTTTATTTATTTGTACCAATGGTCACTGAAGGAGATTGCTATAGTATCAAATAGGAATTCAGTGAGATTGAGCAAACTTTTTAAGGTTCATGACAGTAATTTCATAGATACGTCTTCAAATAAGCCTCTAATGCACAACTCACCAATAAAAATTGAAAATTAATATTAGTCAGAACCAAAGCATTTGCTAGGCAAGCAACAGGACAAGTCTTTCGACCAAAGAATAGCGAGACCATTATGGAATTTACATCATATTTCAATCTCTCCCTTTCACATCATTACTACAAATTCAGTATAGTCTTCGAAAGGTGGTAAATTAGGATGTGATAGTAGTGATGGATACTATACTACATTATATCGAGTAATTTCGTTCCACAAAGATGTGAGAGCTTCCAAATCGACCACATGACGTACCTGGCACTTCCTAATCTCTGTATCTGAAGGCAAAGATTAACTAGAAAAAATTATGATCACTTGCAAGCATACACGAACTATTTTAGAAATACTTCACAGAGTTTGCGAATCCATAAACTGACGATACGAGCAAAATGTATAGAAGAAGATGAATATAATTTTCAACTGTTATTGTACATGTATAAAACGTCCCTCTCCTATTCCTATATATTTAATATGCACGTTAATGATACCCTGACAACCCAAGATTATATTCTTAAGTAGTACAAATTGTGGTACTAGTTTTGTGTAGTAAGTAAGATGCATTCTAGAAAGAAGTAAATTTCTTGAGCAAATATGTAGATATTAAGACGCACTAGTTTATCATAGAAACACGGTTCATAATATGATTAGGCAATAAAGAACGAGTAGGCATATTTTACACATTTTAGCACTTTAAATAAATAAATACTCATTTCAAATCGCATTCGTATTCTAGGTTAACAAGTAGGTACTTATCACTTACACGTGGAATAAACCGGTTTGGCATTATCGACGATTATGTCGCGCAAGTGTTATGATCAACATGGGCATCATTACTATCCACTTTCGTGCTCCTTTTTTAACTTCAGATCGAAATTCACTGGATTTCTTCGGTATGTTTTACTGGCATGTGTTACGTTACGTATAATTTCACGATATTTC
Organism: Holotrichia oblita; assembly: GCA_023690525.1. Classification (NCBI taxonomy): domain Eukaryota; kingdom Metazoa; phylum Arthropoda; class Insecta; order Coleoptera; family Scarabaeidae; genus Holotrichia; species Holotrichia oblita. The sequence continues at coordinate 21,313,698 of CM043018.1, read as the reverse complement.
ATTTCTCATGGTTATTTGATTGATACTTCTGCGAATTCAACAACAGTTTCTTTGTAGAAACCGCTTTGATTAAAAAAGGAAGTAATAACGCCAATGAACGTGCGTATCGGAATATCATAACACCTGCCAAAGGCATAGATGTAAGATTATTACAAACTTATTAACCGACAGCAACCAATTAAAAGATGTAAAATAGATCAACGATGTAGGTTGTTACTTTTTTCATATTGACAATTATATTGGTTGATTAATACTTATGTTAATTGGAAGTTCTGATGAACTATGAGGTGGATTTTTTTTTCTTTAAACGTTATAAATTACATTCTGAAGGTAATATTAGCTAATACAGTATTAGCACGATGTTGTATTTAATTGTAGCCGCGATACCAAAACTTGCTGCGACGATGCCCGTATAAAACTTAGACAGGTGAGAATGGATATAATAGAAACTCCACCAGTACACCATAACATCCATAGCGAGGAAAATGATGTAATTTTCAAGGTGCAACATTGAACCATTGGCATCTGTACATATGCGCAAGAACAAGAAACTATTTGTAATTAAAGCTTCCAGATTGTGGCAACCGCAATAGAACATTCAGCTATTTAATACTGCAATTAACACAAGAGGTATGTGCGGAGAGAATGGAAAATATATATTTTACAAGCTGTAATATTTCGATTAAATAAAAATACACAATAAACACATATACACAATCAACTAATAACAATTTAATTTTTCAATGAGGATAGTTGAAAATAGAAGAACTTATTTAGTCTTATTTTTTAAATTATTCTAACTCCAAATCTCCATATGGTGGGAAAATGTTACTAATTTATTAGATTGAGGACAATGATGAAAAACTTAAAGTAACTTTAAGGAGTTAAGAAGTTAAACAAATATTTGCACATTTATTTATAAGCTATCATGATGTTATATTCAACGGTGTTGTGCTTATATATCTCAATTTAATTTTGCATCGATTGAGTTAATTTTGAAGATATTTATGACTTTTTTTGTTATATCGTTTTAGAATCTCAGCTGGAAATTCTGTTTATTTTAGTATGAAATCTGTACTTCATTATCTTATAAGATGCTATAGTAAAAAAAGCTACCACGTCTTTGCATTTCTGTCGGTTGAGATTGTTTTTTTTTGTTATTTTTATTTGATGTCTATGCTTATATGGCCAGTTCAGCACTACTCACTGCTTGTGTAACATAAACATTCTTTGGACATGGCTGAAAAAAAGGTTGCTAACATTGCGGTTAGATTCTTGCCTCTATTTTGTTAAACCTAATTGTCAAAAGAGATACTAAGCTGGAAAACTAAAATCGCCGGTAAACAAGAACCCTGTTTACTCAATAGCTAAATTATTTTTAAACAAGTTTACACAAGTTTCTTGATTACTTTTAAAGCCACAAATTCATTTGATGCAAAGCTTTGAGCCCTTAGTTATCTTTAAACTATGATTACCTATTCCACGAAGAGGTGGGCACCTCTAAATAACATAATGTGATTTAAAACTCCTGGACTGACTTAGCAGTCACTGGTAGCAGTCTTACAGTCATCCCTTTGAAAGTACAGAAAGATAGTGGGCTAAAAAACAATAGAAAGAAACAGTAGTGTTAGCAGCTGCTGAACTCTACCTATAAGTTAACGTAGCCAGGAGAAAAATAATGAGCTTTGCTAAAACAAAGTTAAACCGATGCAAATCTTTTGGCCTTTCCCTTTTATTACTTCTGTTCCATGGCAATTATTCTATCAAGCTCTGAAATATTTTAAAATGATACAAAGGTATCCAAAGAAGAGGATTATTTTCCAATTTTCTAGATATCTTTTTAATAATGTACAAAATTAGTTACAAAATGAAATTCGTGTGGACAGTAGAACAATGCAAATTATATCAATTTTAATTCGGTTTCAGGCATGAATATGCTGTTATGGAACAAATAAATATAGAGTTACAAGTTCTTCGAAAGTAGGTCGTTCTCGAAAAGAAGCAATTCTGCTCTCTATTTGTCTCTGTATTCGTAAACATTAGGTACCTCAAAGACCTTGTTGAAAACTTTAATGAGCGAGTACACCTCTATAAAATCACCTCAAAGTCTCACAAAGGAGGACACTTGGATACTACCGTATTTATCACATAAATAGTCCATTCATTAACCACCCTCAAGCTCTCACATATTACAAAATCACCTTGAAAAGATAGATGACTAAAAACATGGCATAGTGTCGATGACATGACATCTATTCCAATTAGCTTTCCAAATTATAAAGGCCGCTGTTCGGCAGTCGCATTAAATCATAGGGCACTAAATGTCTAAGTTATTAGATCATAAAGTTTGCATCTCGTTAGTATTGAAACAACGGAAGGATTCCTGTCGAAAATGTTGAAATGGTGTTTCTTACTTAAGACCTCTTGTAATAAAAATAAAAAGTAATTGATATAATTAGTGTTAATTACACTTGCCAATAAAGGTTTCTTTTATAAGTCAATAAGTGACAATATGAAGCACAAATTTTTCAAACAGCGGCAGTATTGCATTTGTTCTGGTTACAAAGCAAATACTTTTATACAGAAGACATGATAAGTTACGCTTCAGGGAAGAGATAAGCAAACGCAGGATACGACCTTAATGCCGCTATTACATTAGGCCACTGGTGGTGTATCTGGTTGTCGCAACTAGTCACGTCACCAACTTGAAGCGTTTTATGTTTATAGATTAATTATCACTGCCTTGTATATATGAAAATATGGAATCAAGCAAAAATTTGCTTCTCCTCGTTCTTTTATTACAAAAAAAGCCAATCTCATGACATTAGGAAGTGTATTCCATCTGAATAAAACCTTGTACGAGCTCTAAAGTAGGACTGCATGCATTGCTATTTTTTAAATGAATTAATAGTAGTCACTAGTGGCTACAATCTCTAATATGATCTTTCACTCTCTATACATAGATTAACCATCAAGTTAATCCATAGACAAAGTTGAAGATGCTGCTGACTGAAAGGTTGGCATGCGTTCTGAAACGCACCTGCAATAAAGGTTGCTGATTTTGAATTTTCTGGAATGGCATTGGAAACTAGAGATTCTTTGTTCGTAGCATAAATTATGGTTGAGCTAGCACAGGAGGATGCCACCTACCATCTTCTTGAGCAAAGCACTTTTGCACTCTTGTTAAGACTATATATAATTGAGAAGCACTCTTGTTAAGACTATATATAATTGCAGTTATCTTAGATCTTAGCTTAAGTATTCTTTCCACAGTAATGTTTTGTATTGCTGAAATTAGAAAAAAGTACTGTTGAAGATAGAGATAAGTTGGCATCATCTGTAGATTATATTAGTAACATCCCCATGTAAAAGACGCAATTGCACGAAGCTGGACCAGTTTTCCAGTTCTTTTCTCAATTTATTTTTTTTCATTACTGGGAAACGAGAACAAACTTTTCATCGTAGGATGCCATAAAATCAGATACATGAATGTATGGTAACGTACATATATTAATTCCCAATCCCATTATGTTTTTTGTTTCAGTTATTTGGTAACGAGAATGTCGATAACGAGTTGTCAATGTCAATTCAGGATAAGCCAGTCCTCAATCTTAGTAATTTTGTCAGGCAAGTTTATGATGCCATTTGGAAACGAGTTAGACCAATTAGCTTTCCTGATTTTTACTGAAGAATTTTAGAATCGTTGAAAAGCATATCAGTGTTATAACTCGCTTAATAAGTGTGGAAAATGTTGTGCAATCAAAACAGATAAACAAGTAGGAATATATGGACTATGGACTATATGGACTGGATCTGTTTAATTAGCATTCTACCCCGTAGTTGTTAAAATTGAATTGGAGTTAAGACATCTTTAGAATTTAAGGAGATTAAAAAAGAAAAAAGGGAATGGATATAATGGTCGGTTACCTACAAAGATACATATTTACATGACAAAACATATTTCGACTGTTCATATTCAAGTCACTAACAATCATATTGTATACAGGATATACACATATTGGGATAATAAAAAAATAAAATGCGTTCGTTCTATTACAATTCTAAACAAAATATAGAAGAATAACCCTCGTTTATTTTCAGATCGATGCCAGGCATCTCCCTCGTATACGTAGCGAGAGAAAAACGAAACAAAAAAAAAACGAACGACGGCAACGGAGACAAAGAAAACTGTATTATGTTTCGATGCATGGCGAGGTTAGAACCTACATAGAACTCGAAAGTCTTCATGAATGTTTCTTAATTTAGGTAACAATTGTAGACGCAGCGGGATGCTTGCGCACACAATGCGGCGGACGACTCGTACGACTCAAACAGCTGGGGTTTCATTCACCTCTGCGCGATGGCTGCACAGAAGACTCATATTTACAAATCCCGGGCTGTAGTTGTGCTTGGCGCGCATCTCTGTCAATTACTGAACAAGTATTTCGGGCATGTAATTGATAAATTACTGGCGTAACATCTAGAGATAGACGAGCTAACGTTGTTGTCGATTATTGATCAAGAGAATTCCGAGATTGTTAATCGCGCCATGTCATAGCATATGTATACATGTGTCACATGTTCCTAAAAGCTTATTCGGAAATTATCAACTTTATTACTTCGAGCGATATTGTATTTAATGTACAAAGTAATACATCACAAATTTAATTTTCGAGGTTGCTGTAGCTACATACATATACCATACATATAACGCATACGTGACATTACTTTGTGGATGTATAAAGAAATAACTTTTATATGTTTTTCAAATTTTACAAAAATAAAATAAACGCTTTGAAACCTTCCGCATAAATTGAGTACGTCCGTGGGTGGACTATTCACGCAAAGAGTTTTTAATGTTTCTGAATTTTCGGGTCGGTAACCTTCCCTTCTAAGGCGTTGCGTTTTATTTTGCGTACCACTAAACAATTTGCAAACATAACGACCTTAAAAGCACTATATTTTTCTCTTGATCGTTCGAAGCTTGAGTACGCAGCAGTCGTCTGGAATCTGATTTGCGTTGTACATAAGGAAGTCGTTGAGAATATACAACGACGATTTTTAAAATACTTGTAGTAGGGAAGGTTCAATATTTACTCGTATTGAGGTTTTCCATGCGATACTTCACTTCGTGTTTTCTCCGTGCGTTGGAAATTGGGCAAATTATTTCGGATATATGTTTTCGTAAGAAACTGGTATATTATCAAGTTGATTGCCCTTAGGTAAATTTTTACATACATCGAGACTCTTGTATTTCTCCACAAATTCATATAAATGTATTTCTGAAATCGCCTATTATGTTGCTATCATAGTTAGTCGTGTAGTGGTTTATATTCCTATTCTGTAATTAAATAATTATACAACACAGATTTAAATAATAACGTCATTCAAGGAAAAAGAACTAAGCTAAATGAACTTCATGAAAAAAGTGTGCTTGCTCAGGTTTCTGACTCCTTACAATGTTCAGTTGATGAAATAGTCTTCTGACGATTCTGACATAAATTTGGATTTATCCTCAGAGTTCAATGCTTCTGATAGTAAGAGAAGAAGGAAGACATAAAACCAGGACACTGGCTAGCAGTCAAGTTTTCTATACACACATATTGCCGGAGAACCAATCTGGGTTTAGGGAGTGGTATAGCTGAGCCCTAGATGATGGAAAGGATATTGTCATGGTAACTATTGATTTCATAAAGGCTTTTGATACAATAGATCATGGTATGCTTCTGTGTATTCTACAATATATTAGTTTATTTTATGACGCAATTAAAGCATTTGAAAGTTAACTTAAGGGTAGGCACCAGATAGTATCGATTGGTAATTGGTCAGAAGAAAGGGAGATTAACTGCGGCGTACCTCAAGGATCGCCGATGAGGCCTTTGTTGTATGTCATTTATACCAGTTACCAAAATGCCTGCGTCCAGTTTGGGAGATGTCATTGCTGCGCTGATGATACAATACTACATTTCACAATTTTTTCTTATTAATACGGATATTGATAGGTTCATTAAGATTGCAGAAAAACGTCGGTAAAAAATAAAATTTTTGGACTGACGACTGATCATTTATTACCGTTTAGAGAACAAGCTACGGATACTATTAACAAATCATATTTTACATTAAAAATATTGTATGATATTACTTTGATACTAATCTTAGATTAATGTTGGTTAATACTGTCAGTCGTTCGTTTTGTCTACGGTATATACAAGCTTCAACAGTCTTCAGTATGGTTAAACATGGAATTCAGAAATAAATCAAATATAAGATAATTATATATAATATAAATGATTTTCAAAAGGGCAACAAAGATAAAAAGTACCACCATGATTTTGGTAGCCCAATTTGTTGTAGTCTTCTCCTCCGCAAGTTTATGGCAAGTCCACCAAAGAAACTTGTCAGATATAAACTCTTTACAAACAGCGTTTTATTCTTATAGCCCATGCCCAATGATCACGATGATGTATTACAACAATACATTCACTAGTTTCAAATCATTTTTCATGTCTGGATAAGGAAACAATGTCTATAGTTAATTTTTAAAAGTATGCCCGAAAAAATATTTAAAATATATCCTCTATTAGATTCAATGAGTAGGCCAAAAGAATAATTTTATTAGAAAGACTAACCTTTACATTTGAGAATGAAATACAACATTATTCAAATGCTGCGGCTGGCTCTACAATACAACCAATCAAGTACAATTATCAAGTACTGTTTTTATTGTTTGGGCTTCAATTTCATGAAAAGCAACTTCGATTTCGTGTTTCAAGGCTTCAATCGTCTCTGGATAGTTACTGTAACATTTCCTTATAAGATCCTTGCAAAACATAGTACAACGGGCTCAAATCGCAGCACTGAGGAGGCCAATTGACATCTGAATTCTGGCTGGTTCGATTTTCGAAAACGGTGCCCAAAAGTTTAATTGTTGCGTTGGCTATGTGGCAATTAACCCCATCCTGTTGAAACCAAACATCGTTGGTGTAATCCTCTTCAATTTTTGAAAACAAAAATTCGTTGAGCATGGCACGGTAACGGTCACCATTGACTAACGGCGGCTTCTTGCTAATTTTCGAAAAAAAATTGCTTCAATCATGCCACCTTGCCAAAATCCGCCCCAAACAGTCACTCGTTTTGGGTCCATCGACTTCTCAGTGATGACGTTTGACTTTTCTGACCCCGAAATACGACAAGTTTGCTTATTGGCATTGCTTGCGATGGGAAAATGAGCTTTACCTGAAAAGATAATTTTTCAGTAAAAATCAACGCATCATATCCAGCCGTTAACCGAAAACGCATCATATGGTCACGAAGCTTGAGCTCTTGGACTAATTGAATTCTCTAAGCCTTCACACCGAGGTCTTATGCAAAATTTTCCTCAAAGAATTACGAGAAATGTTCAGTTCCTGAGAACGATGACGAGTTGATGTTGATGCAACTTTTAATTTGCTAATGTAGTTTAAAAGATCCACGGAGAGAAGAATTTTGTATTCTACAAGTAGAATGTTATGAAAATTTAATAAATAAGTTCTTTAAAGTCATTCTCATGACTGCATTATAAAATATTATTATTTATTTATTATTTTTTAATTATTTTATTTTAAATTAAAATCATTTATATACAAATTAATTTATAATATACTGCAATCTGTATAATTAATTGTATGTATAATATACAATATTCTTTTCAAAAGCAAAATAAATTGCAATTTGTATGCTAATAACGTGGCTCATCTCTTCTACAAAGTAAGATAGACATACACATAATTTTTACATTTTAATGGTTGAACTTTAGTGCTATAAAGTGTTTTTCATGACTTTTATTTAAATCTTAGTCCAGCAATTTTAACTTTTCTACTTACAAATGAATTTAAATTCTCGAGACTAAAAGTTTTAAGCTAGTGTAAAATCTGCGGATATAATGATTACGTTTTTAAATATGTATATGCACTTACTGAAACCGACATAAAACTTCGAAACAAGATTAAAGGTATTCAGATTTAGATTTAAATAATATTACACTTCACAGCTATGATCCTTTATGATTTTATGATTTAAGGATGCTTGCAAAACATCTACATAAAAAGTCGGATCTGTTCTTAAAGCCGTACATTAAACTTCTAACCAATTTCAGGACTATAAATTTTTCAATAAAAGAACCGAGGTTTTCATCTTCGCCGTAAATATTTAGACGAAGGGGCACAAGATATGGCGTGCTCAACGTGTGGCCATATTTCTCCGATCTTAATTGCTCTTTCCAGGAACTATTTTACACTTCGTTATTACCTTATATTTATAGACGTACCGTACAATATGTGATGGACCACCGAATACGATATTTTCTCGGTTAGGTATGGAGATTAGTCGGCAAATCTGCGCGTATATCAGGATTGACTTTTTAAATAAAGTCACCTCTGAAGTATATGAGAATTTCTCGTGACTTACAATTAAAAATACATTGTAACTGAAAGCAATTGCCGTTTTAGTATAAGAAAAGAGAAAATTGCAACGTTCTTAAAACACTGCATAAAAATGTGCAGTGCCAGTTCAACACAAAATTTTAATATTAATAACTAGTTACAAAATCTTGAACTAGTCTGATTTTGAATGATAGAAATAGGCAGCAAGCTACTATATGTGTATCTTGTAGAAAATACGAATAATGAACAGTAGTACGAAGCAGTTAATAGTAGAATTTATTACCCTTCATTATACTTGTAAAATATATGAGAGTATAGAAACTTTTGCATATGATAGTGTTCCTAAAAATACTGCCTATTAAATGATCTGATACTCGAGTCAGTAGAAATTGATGATTCCATTATTTTCAGAAAGACTGACGTGTATGCATATGTTTGCAATATATAATTTACAAGTAGACTACCGTTCACAAGCTTAAGGTCATAGACTACAGCATAAACTTGAAGATTGAAAGATTGTATAGCGTAATTTGAAGATTTTAAATATGCATAATGTATTTTAATTTAAATATTTTTGTTTGTTACATAAATCGTTAGACCATGTTTAAAGAGGTAAAATAATTCTGTATTTAACTTATTTACAAAGCTTGAACAAAAAAAATTCTAGTAACAATTCTATTGTACAATAAGTTATTCTTAACCTATAAAGTCTGCTTTCAAATATAGATTACGCTTCGGCATTTTTCCCCCTTCCGCATGAACGAGGTTATCCCGAAAGGCAACTTGGCCAAACGGCCTATTGTGCTCCCATGCCGTTTTAGTCCTCTCTGTCCGCTGCTGGGTAGTCGGCTAGGACATAGAATGTCCTCCAGTTTCTATAAAAGGGAGAGTTCACTAGGCTCGTCCTGTCTTTGTTCATAAAGACTGCCTTGCGGAGTCTCCCACATTTGCAATCGGAGCAGCACCTAGCAATGAGTTCAGGCTTGAAAAAGTTTTAAGACTGCCACATGACCTCCTCCACAACGGTTCTGAACCTGTGAATGGTCGACAGCTGGCATCTCTTGCAACATGTTAGCCAGTTTATCGCTAGTTATCTTAGAGTAGCTTGGCACTCATCTCTACGTAATGGTGTGGTGCTCCGACAGTTGAGCAACTTTATGATAGCACCCTAGCATCATCTGGGAATCGAACTTGACAGCTTTCAATGCTCTGAGAGCAGCATCATATCTGGAGCATGCATTTTTCTGTTGATCAGTAATTTAGTAAAAGGCATCCTGGCGTACCAGTCATCTGTCTGCAAGCTACGCCTTATTTAATGAAACTAACCAACGAAGCTGATGCGTTGGCTGATTTTTTTCCTGTGTACGTTTTAAATGCCTAGATAAAGCCTTCAACGACCAATACCTTAAATAGTTTTGTTACATATCTACGCTGTATGTATTTTCTGAAAGCAAACATTCACGAAATGGAACATTGCTTTCATCTATACACCCTACTTCCTTATTGACACAATACAATTTGATCTACAAATCTCAAGGAAACAAAGTACTTGTGATATTATAGTACATATGAAACATGCCCCAACAAGAATTCAAACATATTTCGGCTCATCGTATGAGGTATATTATTTTTATATAAAAATAACGTCAGCCAATAATCTCTTCATCGGAGCAATGGAAAAGAGCCCATTCAAAATACATTTCCAGAAATTTTTGCGCTTCTAAATGGTTAGTATCAATTTCACAATGAAATATTTTTATGCCAATGCTGCTGCAATATTTGGATTAACATTGATATTTTGGGGAGTTACAGTTAACGTAAATTTCTTACTCTCAACAAACTTTCAAATATTTTGTATTTATAAGATTAGTAAGTCGAGCAACATTATCAGGACTGTCATTTGCGACATTTTCAACATCTTATTTAGGGAATCCTCACAATCATCTGCGCCAGGTTCGTCGTCTTCGGATTCGATATCTGAACCATTTTCAAATGGATCATAGATTTCATCTGCAACAAATTAGTTAGAGGAGGCTTTAGTCTCTTCTTTAAACTACCGTTTTAACTCTGCAGCCTGGTTGTAGGTCTCTCAAATGTGTTAAACTCATATTGGCTTATATCAACCTTTAGCAAAGAAATTGCTGTCCAAAAATAACCAGAACTGAAAGAATACTCATAAGCATTCAGTATAATAACAAACTGACACACTGATAAACCAGAAAAATAATATGCGCACGACAACACAGACCAGCTATGACTTATATCGACTTTACTTCTAATCAAGACGTATTACCCTACTCTTAATAAGAGATAAATGACAACTATTGAAATTTTGTTTTTGTCTTATAATTTTTCCAGGTAGGTATATGGAACAGATGACTTCGGCATAGAAGCTTGTTTTGGTGTTAAGAAACCACCAATAGTCATTGTGCGTGAAGAAGCGAAAGCCCCTCCCACGTCATAATTTATTACTGGCAGAAAAAGTTGGCTTTACAGTGACATCTAAAACTATACTTCGTCTCCAGAAATTAATTGTGCGGCATGGTTTGATTACACAAAAAATTGGAACTATGAATTCTTGCATATCAAGGCTCTTCTCACACCAGATATTAAGGCTACTGCAAACTGAGAGGAAGCACTATTGGCCAAGGGATAGAACAATATATGCCAACGCAAACGACGCGTCCTTGAACTTGGCAGTAATGAAAGTATTATACATGCTTAATTATTATCGCTAATTCTAATCTTTCCAGAAATTTGAAAGAATGGATGATTGTGTTTAAACAAAAATACAATTTTTAAATATAAATTTAAGACATGTGTTGATATAATGAGGGGAAATATACTGTTGAGCTAATTGAATGTATCATAAACTATTCTTCTAGGAAACGAAACCGCAATTGGTATTTTTCAATTAGCCAAAGTGAGATCGTTTTGCGCCATCCTATACATACCCACATCCGACCCCACATCGAGACTGTTAAACAAACTCAACAATCCCAATTCTGTTCGTAATCTTGTAAGCGAGTCGAGTTCATATGTTTCGCGCTGCACCGAACTCAGGTATATCTCCAGGTAAACGTTCCGATTAGAGTGGAATGGAGCGATAGTGTGAAAGAAGATGGAAGCTTGTTATACCTTAGCTACCCACACAACGGCATAATACCTGTTATACACGAACGAGGTGAATAACTACACACAAATCAGCTGATATTTACTTCTAGGCGCTTGGCCAGGAGACTTTTGTTTGAATAAATGGAATAAAGTCGCTTTTGTGCGGTACGACGTTTTACGAGGAGCTCGAAATCGATTCGAATTTAAGTGAATTTTTAGAGATTGGTATACATTTTCGCATTTGCGGTTTGTAATAGTAATAGAGTTCAATTCCCTATGGGGAACTAGTAAACCAGTTGCTAATTTGGGGAATATAGACGTAGTGAGTCGATTTTGATATCAAAGCAATATACGCAGTATGATTTGCTTCTTATTCACAATTTAGTATTTGCTGGTAAAATCATTGAAGTCTGAATTTCTCTTTACGTCTAATCCAATATCTTCAAGTTTAGTTGGAGATTCGGACAGAGGATAAGTTATAATTAATTTTCAAAGTTGTCTAATATCATTTCTATTTGACACTTTAAAAATTTGGTCATAATATTTCTTTAACAATAGAAAATAAAAGCTTCGTAAAATGATCAATTTATATATGTATGTAGGGGCAATTGGGAGGTGTGTGAACCTCAAACATTTAATCTGTTAAGAGAATCACTTTCCTGGAGAGGATGGGATTAAATCACGTGGATTGGTGCAAATAGTGGCTACAACGTCTTGCAGAGCCTATCTATACAAACTTAAATAGTATTATTACAGCTAATTGGCGTAGTAAAGTGGACCTGTTGGTAAGACTACATTGTGAATTCGTGAGAACATTATTTATATCAAACTTACCGTAATTAGATTACCAACTCGTTAACCTATAACATGACAAATAGATTTTTTATGGACAGAGGGAGATATTACTCCTGATATCAGTGCTTTTAAATTTGGGTATTTCCTTAATGATGTTAATGTTTGTGTGTTACTGATAGAGAAGAACAGGTAGAGTTTGGACACAGGTAGATAGTGAACCACTTTATATTTGGCGCCATTTTAGTTCTTTAACACAAGAGGGCTTCAGGTTAGTTGATTTCATTTCATTTTTTTCATATTTTTGTCATTCTGATGTTTGTTTTAAGTTTTATCATGCTACATCTTAATTGAAGACTTCCCGTCGAGATTATAATACTATCGGCGCCCTTCTTTCATTTATTTCCTTTTTTAAGACCACATATAGAATGGCTACACTCACGGGAAGCCCTTGGACAGTGTGCTTCCTCCAAGTGTACAAAAGTTGAGTGCAAGTAAAGGTAACCAACCTCCACTTTTCCTCCAAAGCAAAGAAACAAGCCCTTAGATATGTATTTGACAATTTGAGCCTTCACAGAAGTGCAAAACAAATTTGCGCTGACAAATTGCTTCAAAAGCTTATTAATCTTGTACCACGTTTAATAAGAGTCAAGCACTTTCATGGAAAATGGAAGAAACTCTAGCTCGATAGCTCATGAAACTACACAAAGCTACTTCTCTATGAATTCGAAACTAGAAACAAGATGGCAGGCAAGGTCATGTTATTAAATAAAAGTTTGTCTATGGAAAAACCAGAAGGAACCAGCGTTACTTGTATGGCAAGTTTTAATTCCGTGGAACTGAGAACTTTTCGAGATGATTTAGAAAATTTGATTGATCGACATGCTCTAAATATTTAGTTTTCAAGACGTCCAGTTGCAACGTTGTAACTACGAGAGAAGCCTTGTTTGTCTCTTTTGCGCAAATCTTACAGTATTAAAAATGTTGTCTTAAACTTTTTATCAAAATCTCATACCTCAAATGTTCTTGAGGTAAATGGATGATCCATTCAGTTTTATAGATAGTATTTGAACAATTAAATAGAGAGTTTTGGGAAATTCTGATTTTGTTATTCGATTGTTCTATAATATTCAAAGAAACTTAACAAACCAGTGAATTTTACAAATTATTCCCTCTGATAACCCAAAGAAAAAATTAGAAAAGCTAAAGTTTTACACAACAAAAGGCTTTACTAGAAGTAGGACGCTGTGTAAAATTAAGGACACCAAAGAGATAGCGAACAAGGACTTTCAGACAGACCTGTCGTAGTGAAACGTACCCGTCGACAAAGAGAACACATTCTTGGTTGTAAAGATGTGGAAATGTTTTCCAAAAAGTACTAGCTAAGGCTTATTAAAACAAAACGCCCGAGGCTGCCGGTTTTATTGCTTTGCAACTTTCAGTACCTTTAGTAAAGTTTCATGCTCATGATATCATTTTTTTTGCAATTTTTCTTGAAATTAGCAGTTTAGATTAATTTAAATCGAAATGAACGGTATACACATTTTTGAAGCAAAATTGTTCGAATTATAAAAAACTGAAACGAGGTAGGGTTATATATTACAGTATATTAGTGGGCATATTGGATCTCGAAGTAGTCCACAGGACTGCAGTAAATCACCAAATTTACTACACTGTACCAAGCTTGATAAATGGCTACCTCTATCGATGTAAATCTACTTTACGATGGAATATCTACCGCGAACGTAATCTCGGTCTCTAAAGTCTTGACGAGCCTATATAACAGTGTTTGCCTACGTGTGTGCGAGAGAGAGTCATCCTGAACGAACAGGGTCACCGCGACGTAACTCTGGTCGGTAATTAATACTAAATCTCTTGCTTTTCCGCCTTTCTGGGTTTTCCTATTGTCTCTGCCGCTCTACAACGTGCCATCTACTCGCCTCTGCTCACCATCGCTTCTAGCTTGTTCGCAAGAAATTCTCCGACAAATTTCTCGGAAGAACTGGATATTCGCGACTCCTCTCACACCGCCACGCCACCACCGCCACCGTTGTTTCGAGTTATTTCATTCATTACGCGGCATAACAAAAACTTACGGACAAGCTCGCGGTCGTCCCGTCGTCGCGATTTTGCTTTTAATTTTTCAATTCATCGCTTCCAACCATATTATGCGTTAATTTATCTTTTCGGAAGGTTTTTCGCGGGGGTTTTGCAATATTAATGGCGGCAAAGCGAGCTTGAGCGTTTGCAAATTAGCACTCTTTAGCGGAGGCTTTATTGAAAAGTCTAGTTTTGGCTATTCTCCGGATTAGTTAATCATTAATTGAAATATCTACAAGTATTGTTACAAACAAATTAAGAGATTGCTCTTTAAACTCCTGCCATACAAGATAAAAATTTGTATTGATCGGATAAGGACTGGTTTATTTTGAATCAACTAGTTGGACTTGCTCAGCATATAGTCAGAACTTTAAACTCGGATGTTGATATACTAAATAAAACAGATTGTTTCAGTGTTATGGTAGGTGTCTCTCCTAACATTTTTAAGACAGCTAGAGTAGTTCCAATTTTTAAAAAGGTGGACAAAAACAATGCTGATAATTATCGCCCAATTTAAATTGTTTCTGTCTCGGAAAAAATTGTGGAAAAAGCGATTTTCAGCATATTGAGAGCAATTTGCTTTTTATTATGAAACAGTATGTCAAGGGTTTTTTACGATGTAGTGATGGAGAGCGTACATTAATTCAATCTTACTTCTTCAATCGAAATCACTGTATCAATATTAACAATACCGGTTGGCCATGGTATACCACAGAATTCCGTTTTTGGACCTTTTCTGTATATTGTTTACATAAACGAATTCATAAACTATTAAGCACTCGTGTTATTTACAGCTGATACCACGTTGATAACTCCTGTAATGAACAAGGATTTTTTGTCGAATGTGTCACAGTTTCTGTGTTCTACGGCTGAGAACTGGTTTTGTGCAAATCTGTTTAAGTTGAACCCAGTTACAACACAACCTTTAACTTTTTCGTCTATATGTAGGGGCAATTTAAGAACAGTTACTCTGCTTGGTTTCACTCTGGATAACAGATTGGTTTGGTGCCATCACATTGATGGGTTATGCAGTACCTAAAATAGTATTAACGCTTGATACTCCAAATAATCTTAGGCAAGATGAAAAGGCCCAGTTATAGATTAAGTTCGTTATTGAATATGTCGAATTTTCGTTCCGGAATGGGAACTTCTTCAGGACACCTGTTAAATAACAATAGAACATAAGAGAAAAAGGAATACAAAATAAAATAATCAGTGAGACTACTTACACAACTGAACTTTTATATTAAATAATTAAAATTATTAGACGTTGTAACTTTGATAAATAAATACATTATAAAATTATTAAGACACAGCTGTGCACATTTTAAAACCAATCTGAAATGCAAAGACGTTGTGTCGAGGTTTTGCCAGAATACAAATACTAAAAACAAACAAATTACAGTAAATTGTAAAAAGAAAATGCAAGGATAAATACAATCAAATATCAAAAAAGATTGACAAACATTAAACTGAATGAAATTACCAAAGAAGTATAAAGGTGAAGTCAATTAGGTATAAAGTGATTAAATCAGAATAAATGGTACTTAGATTCTCAATATCTTTCCTAAAATTAATTGAAGTAATAGTCTTCTGTATAAAGCACATTTCCAAGAAATTACGTTTTAATTTATTACGTTCAAAATCCAAAATCTCGACAGTGTCAAAATCAAAAGTGTGGCACATCTCTTCAGTATGTACGCAAAGGGCGGAGGATGCGCAATTAAGTCTAAGGTCGCCTTTGTGGTTGGAGATGTGACTAATAAGTCTCCTACCGGTTTGACCTATGTAACACCCATGACAGTCACGACAGTTAATTCTATAAATAAGGTTAGATTGTTGCAGCATGGGAGACTTGTCTTTGAGTAGAGAAAAAATCTTTGGATTTTATTGATGGTGTATGTACAAATTTGTATGTTTTCATAGTGACGAAACAGATTCAGTTCTATTGTTATTTAACAGTTGTCCTGAAGAAGTTCCCATTCCGGAACGAAAATTCGACATATTGAATAAAGAACTTAATATATAACTGGGCCTTTTCATCTTGCCTAGGATTATTTGGAGCATCAAGCGTTAATACTATTTTAGTTACCAGTACTCCGTTACTGTCTTCCAGTTATGCAGTAGGTTATCATCTCTCATTTTTGTTGTAAGGCAACTTATGTATTCGGTGGAGTTACGCTTTAGTCGGTTTATCATTTTTTATTTTATAGTTACGCTGTTGCTCTCTAGGGAGCCGTCCTCACATACAATTTGTATCTTCAGGCTATAGATACGAGCCATAAGAATAATAATTGGAGGTCTACGTTTAAATCTTGTAAGGTATGTACTTCTCTTGACTGTTTCCTCACACGTCGTGTTATCTGCTTATCGGTTAGTCTATGCGGCACCCAACGCCAATAAAATTTCTTTACATGCAAATGATTATGCAGAATTGAACAAATTTCCGGTGCATTTAGACCTAAAGTGTCCTCTATCTGCTGCTGGGTCAGACGCCTATTTTTGTTGAGCATTGTCGACACAGCAGTAATGTTTTTCTTTGTAACCGACGTTTGTGGCTTTCCCGCTCTTTCAGCGTCTTCCAGAGTGAAATTTCCCCTTTGGAATTCTCTGTAACACCTAAATATATTTGTAAGATGTGGACAAACATCACCTACTTTAACAATCATTTCTTCTAAGCACTTCACACTATGAGTGATGAATAGGTGAACCTACACACTTGACGCAACGGCTACTACGCAGGTATGAACATGTCTCAGCACACAGCAACAAGCAGCCTCCTGTGACTTATTGTAGTGCCATATTGGAAAACTTTCCTATCGCCCTTTGTATATAAATTTGTGTGTAATGTTTAAATTTGCTAAGTATTTAATTTTCTATATCTTCATACACTGTAACGATTTTAAATTCTCTTTTGCATAACACGTGAATAAACTAGCTATCCATGAAAGCTACGAATTAATCTATTGAAGGTTGCAGTCAATTTTCAACTGGCCCCAATAGATTAATTCATCTTGTCCAAAATTGGCGTAAAATTAAAAAAGAACAAAGAATTTGTTACATTATAATAATGATCAGACTACTCATCATTATAAAATTATAAATCTGGATTCACAAAGGGCCCCTTGCTACTTTAGTCTATAGTCGATAGTATCTCGCGTTCATCTACTCTTGACAAGACAAAGAATCCAGAACGCGACATTGGGTGACAATCTTGATAACAACATTCACTATAACAGTCGTGTTATCGCTGAAGGTTGTCACAATCGCTTTGACTAAGAACTTTGTTGGACACCTCATAGACATTCATTATAGCTCCTCAACTTTTCTTATAAGATCATGTTAAAAAAAAGTTTTTGAGTGATTGCCAAACAGGGATTTTAAGAACAGCTTTTACCTTTTTTCCTTCCACTAAACAAATTTCTTTTTTATTCGCTTTCGCATATGTTATTGAGACCCTGTAAGACATCTCGAATATAACAAGGGGAAAAATAAGGGAGAATTCGATAAGGTATCCAGGATTTTTAAGATTCGTTAGTATTTATTCAACAAAAGCTTACAAAGATTTATAAAAGTATTCTTCTGAAAGAAATGGTGAAAGCACTGCTCTTTATAAATATAACTGTAAATTCTGATCATAATAAACGTTCAATTACAACTTGAACAAAAATATTATAATGGCTTAATTACATCAATACGTTAATATTAAAATTTCCCGGAATTTACTCGATAGCAGCAATGTATACTACACATTATATTCTCTTTTCGCGCGTTTTTCCTCATTATAATTTATTTATTCGACTCGTTGGTTCGTTGTGTATTTTTTTTCTCTCTCTCTCTCCTTTATTCTGGCGTTCACAACCCGACTTTACTAACTTTTACCTAATCTGCCCGCTATTCGTTCGGGTTGTTCTCATCGCGGTTGCTACGTTGAAGGAAAGAACTGATTAAACGAGAACTCACAATGTTAAACGAAACCATCTATTATTTAAATAGGCAGTCGACGGCGGTTCTATCAATATTTTGAAGCGAAAATAACATGTAAGCGTGACGGAAACGTACGATGATATCCGATCCTCCATAATAAGGCGATCGCGTTGGAGCTTCGTCGTCAGTGGCGCATTGTACAGGGCGGATGCGAGATAAAAAAAAACTAAATGGAATTTGATAGGACTTCGTGGGATAGGTGAACTTGACTTTTACGTTTTCTGCTATTTCACATATACATACATACATAGGAATGCATCTGCCTATGTAAATTATCAAACAAACTCTAACGGTAGTAATATTATTTTACTATTACTATTGAACTAGATTATTTGAAAGCATATAAGTGTTACTCATTTAAAAGAATGTGTATCATTTACTTATTTTATTAAGATCATAAAATACATCATGTTGAAAGAAATTTTCTACCTTAAAAGAAGCCTGCCGGACAGACACTATTGTCTGGAAAAGAAGAAATTATAGTGTCTCATGTTATTGTTCGCTCTACCCATAGACACATATTAATATTTTTTATTTAAGGAATAGTATCTCTTACTTGAAAGCGACTGGTAAAGCCGTTTCTTTAGTTAAACATGGCAGCTTTCCCGGAAAGGACTGGGCAGAATTATTTTTGAATAGATAAAGTAAATGATATTCAGGGATGGCTGAAAACATTTTGTGCATTTGCTCAAAAAGATTGAGGAGTACAGAAGCTTTGGAGCATACAAATTCACGGCGCATGCGCTGGCGCTGGCCAGAAAAACGTTAGGTCGGTCGGAGAACCCGTTAATACAACACCTAACAAAACTTGATCCGAGCAAGCCCCCTTCGCGGGTCATAACAAGACGCGTCCTTCAAATAACGCAATAGCCCCGGCTGCAGCCGAGCCATACGCATAAGAGGACACCATCTTCAAACATTCCACGTGACACCTGGAACCACGCACCCTAGAAGAAAAAAGGGCTAAAGTAGCAGCAGCTCCAACTCTAATACAACAGAGGTCCTACGAGAAGACAAATTTTTCTGATAACTCTGGCAATAAACCCGTTCTTGTTAAAAAAGAGGTACAAAATGAACTGAACAATCGGAAATACAACTTAACCTTGCACTATATCAATGATGGCTAGCAATGCTGCTGGCAATATAGATCATGTATGTACATGAGTCTACAAATCTTAACAGGTCTATTTACCTTCAGAAATCGAGAACTAGCAGTATAAAAATAACAAACTAGCAAAATTGACAATGAGGGTGGTAGTGTCTCAAGGAAAAGAAAAACCATTGATGATCTGCCTAGTCCAAACTCTCCGGAAGTTTCAACCATATAAAAATAAGGAAAGGAAGCAAGATATAAGAGGCAGATTGAGACAAAACTGAGTGATAGCAAGCAGGAGTATGATGCTTGTGTGACTTACGCTAAAAGCGGGGAGGGCTTGTCGTGCCAGAAGATTCTGAAAGCGATGCTTCTACATCATAAGAAATGAAAGATAAGCAGACTACTTGATCTCTTATTAGAAGCAACAGAATAATTATTCTTTCATAGAAAAACAACCAGTGGTGTAACTTCAATAAAAATGTTAATGTAGAAGGGGAACAACACAAGAAATATCAAAAATCTCTACTCAACTTGTCCAAGTATATTATATAACATTTTAAAACTCAAAGTGGTCAATTAGTCTTAAGTGTTGAAGAAGAAAAATAGGATATAATTTGTAATGGCCAAGCATGGATGAAAATATCCGGCAAAATTATTTATAGTTCTCGTGTGACTCAACAGATCTAGCCTTCTTTATGCCATTCAAAATGGCAAACTAGTCAACTACATAACTAGTTGCTTATAACCTTCAATAGTAATAATACTGATGAACCAGGAATGTATATTACACAGGTGGTGGAAGTTGATGCAGAATTCTTTACTGCAAACTTTTTAGTAGAGGACCCTGACACCGACTACATCTATGAATCCCCAAACCTTAATTTTAAGTTTGAAAAGGCAATAAACGTCCCAAAGTTGTCACCATAGAACAGTTCATTCTAAAAACTAAGCTTTTATATTGACCTCAACTATGAAGCGATTGGAATCAATAATTAAAGTACTTTTTCTGTTTCTCCTCTAGAGATCATTGCAGATGATGTTTGGATATTTTAATAAAATTGTAGTCCACCTAAGCTAACTGTAATAATAAACTGTATTTTAAGAAAAATTGATATTCTTTTAATATTAATATAGCCTTTACAATTTTGTCTATAGCAATTGATATGACGATATACCTAGGTATGTACAAGATGTACTTAGATCAAACATGTAAGCGTGATTCAGAGCTTTAAACTGAGTTAGAACATCATATATTTATAACAATTTCTTTTTTCCGAATAAAGATTTATGCTGGGAAGCATTATAATAATGAAACAAATATATTTGCAAAAGCTGCCACACACCAATTACAATTAACAATAACAAAAAGAAATTACCTGTCGGTCATGAATCTTCGATATTTAATTGTATTAAAAATGCAGCAAAAATTACGCAGCACAAAAGTAAAAACAAATATCTCAAAAAAAAAAATACAAAGATGGCTCTTATTGGTTTAGGCATAAGCAGATTTCATAGCCATTAACAGATGACAATAGTAAACGTAACAATGCCTATGAGTAAAATCTAGTTTTTCATTCAGTTTCAATTTATTCTAGATCTAATTTTATATGTACATATTCTTATTTTTTATGTTCAAATGTTTAAATGAATTTGGGACGATGTAAAGCGATCATTTAGATTTGAGGTACCGCTAAGGCTTTTTAAGTGATTTTTTGAGATTTCGAGGGTCTTCAGAGGATTCGAAAGGAATGTATTTTCTAGTTTTCCATCTGATCTCCAGTGTACAAAATAGCATTCGCAGGTTCACCCCCTGACCTATTAAATATTCTTCTATGTTGTTAATATATTCATATTGATCAATTAAATAAAACAATTACAAAATGTATCGTTGTGTAAAAGGTTTAAAGGTTGGTTTTCATTTTAAATGTCTGTATGACTTGAAAATTCGATGCTTAAATCAGAAATTCTGCCAGGTAATCAGACTTTATTGGATCTCTTGGTGCAGAAGTAGAACACTAAACACTTCAACCCACAAAACACCAAAATACTTTTTACTAAAACACGAACACGTTTCGACAGCAAAGCTACAGTTTTTTTTTGTATTTTGTGCATTGAAGTGTTTAGTGTTTTATTTGTTGCTTAATTAAAACTGTCTAAATTCCACTGTGCTATGAAAACAACTTCTTACAAATATTTTATTTATAAAACTCTAAAAAAACCTCTGTCTTTCAGTAAATCTGTGTTCCCCTGTTTGTCTTCTCTACGTTCCCATACATTTATAACTATATTGATTTTCTGGGATATCCAATTCCGTTGCTATAGTAATTATTTTACTTTCATTTTACTCCATTTTAGTCCTGACGAATCATTTCTGATTTTATAAAATTCTTCTATAGGAATAAATTGCCTGTAGTGTTGAATTACCTGAGTAATTTATTAAATGCTTTTACTCGATTGCTGTTTTCAGTAATTGTACTTTCTACTTTGACATTAATTATATATGTGTGTATTTACATCAATAAAAAGTTCGAATTAATATTAATATTGGACACAGAAGAAAAACAATCGTATCAGTAAATGACCAGCGAGAGTTTTATAAAGCGCAAAATCCCTGCCAACGTTCGACCGTTCAACGGTGTTGTAATCTATTTACATAAAAAAAAGACGAAGAATGAGAGAGAGTGAATCCATCAACTGGTAATTACTTAATTGTTTTCAGTAGAAATTCGACGCTCGTAAGTCCGTCGTAAAACAATTCATTCCCTGTCTATCCGACGATGGTATATGGTGTTTCCAGATAAGCGCGGGGATTTGCAAGGCACCGAAATCAGATAATCTCGACTAATAAAACAGTTAACTCTCCGTACTTTGAGGCAATGAACGACCTTCACAATTTTTTCAGCGCACAGGTCGAAAACCCTGCGGTGCCGGCGACAGTTCACGTATACAGGAACCAGTGGCGCCGCATTAGGCAGCTTAATGTACTGTTACGCTGCGGGAAATCTAAAGAAAATATTGCGCAGCGTTTTACATTTATTTCGGGCGTAGATATCATACGTATACAATACGGCACTGTTGCAAAATGGAAATTATATAGTCGATTACGTATATAATGGTTTGAAAAGGAGGTAGTTTAGTATCTGTTTCATTATTTTAAAGCTATTCGGGTTAATTCTCTCTTTTTCAGTAATTCCTGTTTTATTTTAGTCACTAAGTTTATTTTACTTGGACGTCAATTTTCAAAAAATAATATTCAGGCTTTTTTCTGTTCCAAATAAAGCCAGAATTTATTGTTAATAGGAAATTCTCGGAACTCTTTAATTGAAATATTATTATTAAAACTACAAATTATATCTTATTTTTGGTATAGATGACATAACAGTTGTATCAACAGGCAGCCAGTTGTCATTGATGTGCAGTATTCGTTGGCTCTGATAATTTTGCACATTATAATATGTATATATCTTTAATTATGTACCTACTCTTACATATTGCAATATCTAATTTGATCAAGAAGTACTTTAGTATCATGTTTGACAAGAACACAAGAACCAATAGTAGCCACATCCATGAAAAAAAAATTAGAAAAAAGTATTTTACTTATTGAACCTATACTATTCTATTGTGACAAGTTCATGACGGTTACTGTTAGAAGTTTTTTAGACTTGAACATAATAATAGGCACCACACTTTATTTAATATCATAATTATTTTATAGAAATTTAAAATTTTGTTACAGCCGGTGGTTTTTTTATTCTGCCAAAAAGTTTCTAGCAAAGGATTCTACATCAACCCTCACCACTTAAGCAACATAAAATTCTTGGTTTATTAATATTACTACTGTTGAATATCATAGGTATGGATTTCGTTTTAGATATTATACCAATATGTCACCTCCTCAGGAGAATCTTCAATAGCAATAGTTTTGTCGATAGAAATTTATATCCTGTTCGTTTTGTTTTGTGTGTCATTTCAGTTTATATCGGCACTTTCGTCTTCTCTTTGAATTTTAGTTTGCGGAGAGATATAACCCCACATTTATTAGATCTCTCAAGTATGTTGGTCTTGTTTATCTTTTCAATAACAAGAAATATTTGTTTAAGTGTTGAAAAGATGTCGTTCAAATAAAAGTTTTATTTCTTTTAAGTCTTTTGTTATAAGGCTCAAGGATGAGACGTATCGCCTTTTTCAATGGTTTAAAGAAAGCTATATCTCGTGATTGAGTTATTTGATTATAATTGCTTCCTACCAGGAAGATAAAACAAATAGTACGTTCTCTATAATGCATTTACAGTTAATACCTTTTCCGGAAGTTTTTTTGAATGTGATATTGCTACTAAAACAAATCATTTCTGTTTAAACCAAAAACAGTCACACAAGCCAAAGTTACATTGTTACATCTAGTCCATGGTAAACTGTCTAGCATGCAGGAACTATAAATATTTATGGACTTAAGATCATACTATTAATTGATAATCCTTTCTGACTATTTGCATTTACCCCTACTCATTACATCTTTACGATTTGAGTTTTCAGCACTACACTCACTGTAAAGAACCAAATTCTTTCCTATATGTTCTTCAAGACTTAATGCCAGTTGATCATTTTGAGTTTTAATGTTATAATAATCTTTTTTTATGCGTGGTGGATGATTACAGTGGCTTCGTAAGCTGTATCGTTTGTATGACTACCAGCTTCTCCCGCTATGTAGTTGTGTATCTTATCATGCCCATACTGTTAATGATTAACAATCGAAATCCAATTCTCTGAGAAAAATGACACCATCCTGCCGGAGACTTGAAGCTCGACCCCCATCGTTCCACCACAACGATAATCATCCACCTAACCACTGCGGCTATCGATCCGGATATATAATATATGACCGGATGATTTTGGAAGAACTTTTAAAATTCCTTGTATTATTTCTCTTCTACATTAATATTTTTATTAAAATTACACTGGTGGAAAGAAGAAGCTCCAAATTTGAATATATTTTGCCCTTCACTAAACTATTTTATAGTAAGACAATAATATGTTCGTCTTTCATTTCTTGTTGGGCAGGAATATTTGACACAAGCCTAAGCAACACAATCATCATGGTCCTTTTCTTGATCTGGCTCTAAGAGGTCAGATTGGCCAGATCATCAATGGTTTTTCTTTTTTACTTGAGGGACCATCATCTTCTTTGCACGTTTCCTTATTCCTGTACTGATGGTTTCAAATTTATAAAACTATATACTACATATGCAGGAACTATTTCACCAGCAACTTTACTGAACATTATTAATGTCGTGCAATCTTTAGTCGTACTTCTGATCTTTCAAGATAGTTTGTACCTCTTTTAGCGAGCACATTTTTGTTGCCAGAGTCATCATGAAGATAATGTTTTAGCCATCCTTGATGATGATTCTCGTCATCTATCTATCAATTAATAATAAGTAAAACTAATAATTAATAATTCTGCTCAGGTCTTTCTGTGGATGTTGCTATGTTTAAAAATGGGAGCCGCTCTAATATGAACAGGAAACCTATAGATACGTATCGATACTACACTTTTGAAAGTACAAAACGTATAGCAGATGAAACAGGCAAAAACTAAGCTGTTATGCGAAAAACCCATGAACAATATGAATTTTTTAATGTTCCAGGTAATGATGATGAATCCAATTGAAGCAAAAACACAGAAGTTGTACCACACTCTATAGATGATAACAGTCCTATATTAGATTCATTAATAGCGTTAGGATCTAGTATAATTTCTACAATAATTTCTACAAAAAACTGAATTGGAACGAACATCAAGATTTCCTATTTCGGCAACATCATCTTCAAGTCAAAGCACAGCAATTATATGCATGCACTAAAAGGTACTGGTTCAAAAAATAGAATTTTAAAAAAGCTGTCGAATACCAGATGGTTTGCCTAAACTAATTAGGTAAACACTTTTTTGTGGTTTTAATATTGATAAGCAAATTTTGTGTGATACTTTTAATCATATCGGCCAAAAGGTAGAGTGGTATCATAACGCTTAAAGACTAGGCTCGATAATGGATAAGTTTAGATTTAGATCGTCCAAACAGTGCACATTCTCAGATATTGAGGCGAACGCCAAAATCCATGTTGGCTGGGAGGAAAATAGCAGAAACAAACTAATCTAAAAAAAATGTTTTATTTAAATCAAATTAAGGGCTTGCTATAGGTGCCACCCTTGCTTAATCCGATATTTTTGATAGTGCGATTTTCCGTCATATACAGATACAGTGTTCCAATGAGACGTGTAACATCTAGAATCTAATTTTATATCTTAAACTGAAGGCATAACATATTCTTTTTTCGTTCTAAAGATTTAACTAACTTATAATTAGTACAATAAATTATTTCTTGCCAGTCAATACTCTAGCAGGTATACAGCTAGTATTAGAATACTTTTAAAATACTTACATAAGTTAGCCAAGCATCCATGACAGAGCAAAAGAAACATTGTGAAATATTTAACAGAAAAATAACAGGATTTATCAAAGCGAAAACGTACATTTACAAAGTAAGCAAGCACAGACACGTAGAAGAAATGTATCATTACTATTTATTACACGCTATGCAAATTTCGCATGCTCCAGTCTCGTAACATTCACACCAGTTAACATAAAGTTTGAACAATTGCTTTAGAAACATGCATATCTAAAGTTTAATGTAATTGTGAATGCGTAATGAATTCCACTTTTATTCCAGACAATTTTCATGCCATACCAAGTTCTGTATACACGCTGGTTTAAAACGTAATTACAAATTTCTACTTAATTTAATAAGATACTTTATTCTGTTAAGGCGTGGATAGATGGCGCACTGTTTGTAATAGTATCTCTCTCACTACTTTAGCTATAAATACACACTATAAATTTTGACTTAATTAGTTACAAATTAGACAGTATTATGTTGTCTTATCTGCAAGATATGTATATGGAAAAATACTGAAAGTATTAGTATTACTGCGTGATTACGACGGCGAAGCTAAACTAAAACACGAAGATCTTTAAACTATAATTAGTAGTTACGTTTTCATTACGTGTAAGTGATGTATAATACGATACATCTGTGTAACAGTGAAAAGGATACAACAGTAATTAACTGTTTGTTAAAAATACATTTAATTAATAATAAAGTACACATTCTTCACGATGAAACGGTAAACCCTATTTAGTGTTCGCGGTACGCCAAACAGTTGCATGATACAATTGCACATCTTTTATTCAAGTACGTTGTAAATGCAATATTTCTTTGTTTTGCCACGAGATGCAGTACACGAGGAAGAAACACTGGCAATGAACTATGTAGTAGGGTACATTTTAGTTAATTACTGTGTCGTACAACTTCCACTTTGTGGTATCAAAATACCTATCATGTTTATCTCTAAACACATTCTGTTTAATTGCTTATTTTACAATACAAAGAAAAATAATGAGGTTAAAGCTTGGTTTCTTTATTACTATACAACCCTAGGACGCTTTATGCTTTACTGTGGAAAACACCTACAAACTTAATTCTTTTATTGATAATTGAGTCAATCAACCTCTATAGGTACTTCTTTGAGGGGAAAGCAAACATATAAAGCATTTAATTTCCAACTCAGTGTAATATCAAGCATAAAAATATAGCTAATTTATCATATCAGAAACTCGACTGGACATAAAATATGTATGTAAGTTCCATCCTTTATACTCCATTCATTATTATTCTAATTGAAGCCAAATTTTACAAACATTAGCATACTATTCGAGAAACTCCTGTCGTCGGTTTTTCCACTACGCTTCAAAACGAAAACCTACATGACACCGTAGGAAATACTCCAGCTCAAAATACTTTTACTTTTAGGTCATTTCACATATATTGCCCTCACAATATCAAAAGCAACCCCCACTGGGCGATGTGTGCCGTTTCTCCGACGCTGATGCCTCATGCATATTTTTGATGTTATTTTCCTTCTTTTCCGAGGGGGCCGGCGTACGAAGACTACGATAGGGTGGCGGTAGTGGTAGTGGTAGCATCTGATGCCCTGAAACTCGTTATAGTTTTTCGCTTTTCTCTCGTATATAAATGTATTTTCTATTTTCTTTGGCTTCCCCTTTTTGGGATATAAAATAAAATAGCTATGATAGCTCCTTTTAGAATTCACTTGTGTTGTACAGAAATTTAAGACAAACTTGCAATTTTAAATTGCAATTTTTATTGATCGATTTGTTGTACAAATTGTCTTGGACTTTTTTAATTTTATTTCTGCTTTCAAATCAAGCGCAAAAGATGTAACGCTACCAATAACATTTACTGGACATATCAAATTAAAAGTATATGTCTTTAGTATAGTAGAGTTGACTTGCTTCTCTCAAATGGTGAGTCATACATTTATATTTATAACTTACTTTTATACATACTTTACAACTGTGGTAAATCATTTAATGGCATTAAATAACTTGTAAGAGACATTTGGAACAAATAAAGTTGTCACTGGCTTCTAAAAGCCAATTGCCGAAGACTGCTTCAGTTGCTTCATTCCAGATTACATAGTAAACGAAGCAAAGCAAACATGAAGAGAATTAATTTTGCGATAAATGACTTTACCGTTTATTGATACAATATACCTAAAAACATACAATCTTAAGAAGCCGTTGTAAACGGAAAGTATGGTATTACCTGCTTAATTTCATTGAAAAACATAGAAAAGAAGTACAAATATTAATTGTTTCTCCAATAGGACTTGTCCCAAGAAGCTTCAAACAGATGTTAGATTTAGATTTAGATTTAAAAGAAGTGTGATATTGCGCTGCGATCTATTGATCTATTGTGCCCCTTGCATGAGCTGTAAGCTGCTGGAGTATGCTCGCTCTCAAAGCGCCCCGTCCAATCTAAGAACTTTAATTGACTGCAATATCTGTTATGGTTTCAGAGCAGGTATTTTCTCTTTGTACATCACGTATTTACAGAACCTGCAGTCGCTATTCTGTTTTAGACCTATTCGTGTCATGTGTTCCACAAGGTGGCAATGCCCTGTAAGAAAACCTGTGAGGATGCATAGTCTATTTCTGCTTAGTTACAGCAAAGGTCTTAGTCGGTGCTTATTGTATTTCCAAGGAGTGTCTCTGGCCAGAGAGATTCTTCCAGAGCGATGCTCTGAGCCTCCCTTCTCTATCCTTAAGTTCTTTTTTATAGGTGGTCATTTCTATACCACAGAACGGTTCCAGTCCCACAAGCAAAGTTGTGGCGGCCTTTCTTATTAATAGATTAGCTTTTTCGTTACCTTTGATTCTAATATATCGTGCTACCCAGCATAATGCTAATCTGTTTTCCTTGCCTGGGTTGTTTAATCTATTAAGACATTCCCAGATACATTTTTTAACTGATGGTATTAGAACACAGCGCCGTTATGGCTGCTTGACGGAGAAAATTGCAATTCTCTGCTTCCGATAGTTCCTGTCCAGGTTCAGTTGAGCACATCTTCCAATCTTCATTCCAGATTACAAAGTAAATAAAGCAAAGCAGGAAAGAACAGAATTAATCTTCCGATGAATGACCGTTGATTGATAGAATAGGACTAAAACGATGCTATCTTAGGAAGCCTTGTAAATTTTAAGTCTGATATTATCTGCTTAACTTCATTGAAAAACATGGGAAAAAAGTGCAAACCAAATATTAATTGTTTCTTCAATAGGCCATAGGTCTTAAATGACGTCTCATAGATCAAATTCAGAATTTTAGATTGTTTTGAATAATTAACACCCAAGATATTAATATCATTGAAAAGAGAAATTTAACATTACAAGGTCCGGATGCTGAAGCAATTGGTGGTCAGTAAGACAAGCTACATGGATAATAAGATTAGACAGTATTTATATTAAGTATACTCAGACAGCAATACAGTTTAAAATGCCGTTGCAACTAGGATGAAAAAAAAGTAAAAACAAACAAACATTTAACAAAGCAATACTCTATCAACATTTTAAACCAGTACACAATAAAGCTTAACTAATAAATACTGCGCGAAATGTTTTTTTTTATTACAAAAAAAAGTTTTTCTAGGTCGTACTGCGTGTTAAAACCAGTATGACTAAGGCCGCTATTACAGTATCAAAGATTTGATAAAAGATACTTTATAAAAGATCTTTGTGAAAGAAATTTTACAATGTAATGGGCTATTTTTTATAAAAGACTTCTTTTATAAAATATCTTTTATCAAAGTTACCTACATTCGACCAAATGTGATAAAAGATTTGACAACCACTTTACAAAATGACGTCAACTAAGTTTACGTGGTCACTTGATGCTACAAAAATTTTAATTTCTGAATATGGAAATAATGAATTTTTGTTTAATGTTCAACACGAAGATTATAAAAATAGAAATAAAAGATTAGAGCCGTATAAAGAAATTTTCAATGTGATCAGCAGTGGATGCACACACACTCATATAAAAAAAAAAGTTAAATGGGCTGAGAAGCTAAACATTTAGCAGAAAGAAATGAAGGCGAGTACACACTGCAAATAATTTTTAACAGATAAGTACAAATAATAAATAACATTATTTTTAATTCATTTTATTTAAGTAATTACCTTCAACGAATATTAGTTACATGCATTATCTTCTTTTACAGATTGCTAACAGTGTAAAGAGTGGAACCGATGCAGACACAATGTATAAACCAACTGTGTATTGGTTTACATTGTTAAAGTTTTTGGATGCATCAACAAGTGCCGATAAATCGGAAAGCAATTTAGAGGTTCCATCACAAAACCAAGATTCACACATTAACTGTACTTGTCCTGCCATGGTACCTTATCCACTCCATTATAAAATGTTTTAAATGTTTCTCTCGCTACCTGTCTTGAGAAAAGGAGTCATTTCTGGAGTCTCTTCCAGCGCTCTTTGCTGTAAAAAGTTATTAATTCCTTCTCTCATTGAAAACAATTCTTTCTGGATGTAAGAATGCTTCCCCTGTTCTACTAATAGGTTGTGCAGAGTGCAAGCAGCTAAAACAATTTTTGTAACTTTATCAGAAGAAAGGCGAATTGACGTCAAAAGAACACGAAATCAGCTTGCTAAAATATCAAACGTGCTCTCCACCATTCGTCGCCCTCTGAATATTCTATAATTACAGATTTTTTCCTTATTTGATATGTTCTTTAGTGGATATGGTTTAATGACACTGTAACTTAATAGAAATACGTCGTCAGCTAATACAACGTAGGGTGTCGACGTGGTAGTGCCTGGTAGTATTTTCTCTTTTGGTATATTTAAGATAGACCTATCAATAAGGCATTTCCTAAGAGAATTTTTGACAAAATCTCTAGCGTCACCAATTCTTCGGTTTGTTCCAACGTCTACGAATATTAAGTCGTA
This sequence comes from Holotrichia oblita, assembly GCA_023690525.1. NCBI lineage: Eukaryota > Metazoa > Arthropoda > Insecta > Coleoptera > Scarabaeidae > Holotrichia > Holotrichia oblita. The sequence continues at coordinate 21,282,804 of CM043018.1, read as the reverse complement.
GTTTGCGTCTGTCAGAGCAAGCAGCACAATACTGTTGAAATGTTTATAGTTGAAAAAATGTAAGCCACTAAATTGTGGGCAAGTAATTCTAATATATTTGCCATCGAGAGCTTCGATTGTGTTGTACACATTCCATTTTCTTTCATATTCATACGCAATGTCTTCCCATTCCTTTTCAGTTCGAGGCACCTGTAACAAAATACATGTTTTTATTTTTTCTGGTGTTAACTATTACTTCCTGATTTATTATTACTTTATTTATTTATTTTGTGTTTATTTTTTTTGTTGTAGGAAAACGAGATGTCAGTCAATGATACTCATGATGATTTCATTCGAGCGGGTGTAAATACAAGCACAACAACATTAAATTCTACCGCAAATAAAAAGCAAAGATGTAAAATAAAAAGGCTGAAAGCAAGTAATATGGATTCGTCGTTACAAGAAGCCACAAGTACTATGTCGAAAATAGCAGAATTTGCAACACTGCCAAAAGTAGCGCAAAGTGAGGACGATGAAGACATATTTGGCAAATTTATTATATCAAAACTTAAAAATATTCGAAAGGCTACTACTGACCGGTTTGTAGAAAATTCAAGCTTTGTTAATGTCAGCATGAGACAATATTGATTCCTTGGTAACAATATCACCAAGTGATCATTCGAGTTCAAATTCTGGCTATTCCAGTCGTTGGACTGGTCCTGTCAACCAAGAATTTGCGCAACCTTTCACACTGATAACAAATGAGGTCGTTGATCATAATACATTGGGTAGTTCAACATCAAACTCCAACCAGTCGAGCCTTTGGACCAGTCCTGCTTCTATTGATCCTATTAATGAGGCTATGCGTATAGCCAACGTCTACGAGGACTGCTAATTAAATATTTAGTTTTACGTTATTTTTTCTTGTTTCAAATTTTTTTTTATTACATGTATTCAATTTTTTTTTTTTTTTATAAATGCCATCACAGGTTTCGGCTATTATAGAGCTTAATGTACATTGTGGTATTCGCCTAGAATACTTTAAGCTGAAATAACTTTCTCCAGTAGCCAGAAACCGAAAAGTCACAAGAACGCGATCTTCTACACTAATGCAATTTCTAAAATGGGTATTCTTTCACGCAATAAAAGGAGCAACTTTTGATACAACTAGCTGAAATGTAGCATCATCCATTCTTAAATAATTTTTATAACATGACATATCTTCAACTCTCAGTTCCTTCTACAACTTTTGGTCTTTTAATATTGCACAAATTACGACAGTTGAACTAATTGAAGCTACAGATCTATGCTTCTGTAGTTGATCCATGATGACGAGTGACAACTGTGATAAAATATGTTATGTAGTATAATAATAGTTTTCAGATCTTTTTTTAATCTTTGATCAAAGAATATTTTATAAGATCTTTTATTAAATATCTTTTATCAAATCTTTGATAGTGTAATACCGGCCTAAAACAGACCAACTAACGACATATTTAAAAGACTATTTCAGAAGAACGTATAGAGACAAGAACATACATAGATAGGATACAAGTTAACAATATACAAAAACATAATAGTGTCAATTCTGTCTTGAAATATGTTGCGATTCATAAATAATGCCGTCGATTCAATTTAAACCCTAACCCAGGAATTTTGCAGCGTTTTTGGCCTATCTGTCAGTTTTGGATTCTTGAGCACCAACAATGATGCAAACTGTTTGCCCTGAGCACCAAATTTAGGAGCATGACGATGTCTCATAAAGCTAAAGAGTACGAAATGGTGTAGCAGAATATTTTCTCACATGTTTGATGGGGCGGTAATAAATTCATGCCTTCTTGATGAAAAAATTAAGAAGCAGGAAGCTCAGGAACAACAAATCATGTCAGTTTCGAAATCCAACGCCATATTACATGTTTTTTTTTTTAGATAGTCGTAACAATTATTATGAGGATTTCTGGGTTTCATTTGCGCCATAGTAGTGTAATATGCATATTATACAACAACAAACTAAATACAAAATAAAGTATAATGAAATCACAAAAAATTCAAAATTTTACTAATTCGACGTTTTGGCAATAACGTAAGTAGCTTCTTCGGGAACGAAAAATGGATACGAGATGCCAAAGGATCACGGTAACTCGACCTGCAAACCTTCTGACCTGTCTGAAATCCACGCTCAGTTATGTTCTACAGTATAGGGTGTAGCATAGATGAGTATGGTGCATCGTATTCATTTAAAAGATATTTTTTAATATCTTACCCCAAAGTCCCCAAATACCAAAGTTTGTACATATGGTACAATTAGTTTAAAAGAAGTTATATAGCTTAGAGCAAGTAGATTCCAACAAGTTTTTGGGAATTACTATAAATACAATAAATAATATGTGATTGGAAAGAACAGATTGATCAGCTGTGTTGTTTTAATGAGACTTAGAACTAGTAAGTATGGAAATTTTATCTGTCTTCTACTACGCACATTTTGATTCACTTATATCATATGGGGTCATAGTATAGGGAATTTTTACTGATATAGAAAGAGCTTTTAAATTACGAAAAAGGTCCATTAGATTAACGGCAGGAAGTACCCAAGGGTCAATTGTAGAGCGTTATCTAGTAACTTAAATATTATGACTTTGCCGGGTATTTTTATATATCAGTTACTAGTTTATGCGAAATAAAAGTTCAAAACAATACAGAGGTTGAATAACTATCACAACTACAATACAAGAAACCCAAATGTTTTGGAAGTCTCATATCATAAGTTTCAGCGAGAGAAATCCTGATTACATTGCTATTAAAGCATTCAATAAACAAATACCATTGAAGCAATTGAAACATACAGCAAATCTTGCATGCTAAAACTTGTTATTCTTTTAAAGAGTACATGAATGATCCTGAAATCTAGAAGGCTTATAGTACTGTTTTTATTTCCATGAGTTCCTTATTTTATAATGTCTACGTGCCTTATTGTGTTATTTATGTAAATTAACTTTAAAAGTATTTTTGACGTGTCCTATGCTCTTTGTAGTCCAAAGGATTAAAATACATTATCATTGCTACTTATGGTCTGAACTTTGTGCAGCCCTCTTCGAAACCATCATTTTTAAATTCGTTTGCCATCAAATGTCAATTAAAACATGTCAAAGCGACAACGCTATAGGTATCCATTAAAAAAAATACTGTTGTTACCTATTCAAGCTGGTACAAAAAGAAATCACAACCAGCTCTATTTTGCAGTGTTTGCAAAAGGGTTTCTGATTTGTACTGTTTTGTAATCTGATAAAAAATCACGACATTTCGTATTGAAATATGTTGCTGTTTTTATTAAACAACCCGTCAACAACTGCCTTTAAGGGATAATATACTGATATTGAAGAATATAAGCCGATAACTATCAAGTATTTTGACAGTAAATCTATTGGTTTGGTATCATCCTTTTCTTCGACTCATCCCATAACATTTACAAAAAGATTAGATAGAACGTCTTACTAACGCATTTCAATAGGATTCACTAATTATTATTGTTAACTTCTTTACAAACGATATTGTGAAAAACTGTTTCAAAAAAAATACAGTGATTTAGTAATGTTAGAAAACTATGCCTAAACTAAGAAATTATTGTATCCCGATAACATTATTTATTATGTGGCGCTATGTACCTACTCGTACATTTCACCGTGTATACATACAAATCTAAGTACAACACAATTCCTCTTTCAAAAGCTTTCGTTAATTATTCCTTCGAAATTCGAGCGCGAAGGTACGAAGAAGATGATAAAAAAACAAGCGTCGTTGCGCGAACAAAACCTGAAGCTCAAGTGAGATCGGTGGCTCCCTCTATTAGCAGTCCATTGTAGCGACGTGTCAAAGCACCAGCAGCGCGTCCGTACGCGCGCCACCCACGACCTCCCGTTATTACTTTACACAAAACGCAAGACACATGACACTCACGACAAACGCATTCTTTACGCTTGTTTTATCTCCTTCGTGAACTTTTAAGGGTTTAGCGGCCTTCTTCGCTTTCAATTTAAATTATGGAGCAAATGTACCACATGCATGCGTTGCGTAAAATATAAATTTAGCACTCTGTCGAATCTGGGGAATCGTTTTAACGGATATTTGCCCGCAAGGTTTTATAGTAAGGATTTCGTTTCTATCTACACTAAAGATGATAAATATTTACTCGCTACCGATTATATAACTACACATATGTATGTATGTATGTTGACAAGGGCGAGTTGTTCTAATACAATAGAATCTTTCTACGGCTTTGCACGAACACATCTTCTTCACGCTGTGCTATTACTGTAAATTGGTATTCGACGAACTGTAAGCATGAATATTGATTTACCAATTTTCTTACCTGTAAATCAGTACTTACGCAGTTTGTTTGGAACAAGGGTAAACTTTTAATAAGATTTTAGCAGGATAGCAAGGTGACGTGATATTACAAGCCAAAACTTAAGCCCTCCTGTAATGCATGTTAAACAGAAGTAGGTGCGAGATGTTTGACTATCTATTTTTTAGCGATTGATACAATCTTGAGCTACCATTGAACGGTCAACGCCATGGAAAACTCTACATACATCAACATTACAGAGCAAGAGCTTGAGAAACAGTACAGCTTATAAAGTCGCTGTAGCTGCACCTACCACGCAAGAAAATCGTTCATTACTCATTATTTCCACAGATCTGTAAATGTTATTATGCTCCCCAAACGCAGTAAGCTCCTACAGCTTCCTATCGGTCTATAACCATTCCTATAGGCTTCGTGGTAAAATGACTGAAAGAAGCTTGCCGCCGAACGTGTCGGTCGGCTGTTAGGAGCCCTTGTTTGCCGACCATCAACCATCAACCATCAACCATCAACGTGGTCACTATATAAGATGGCATCTGGGGATTAGCAATAAATCCGGAATTAATAATGATAATTCAGTCTTGTCTTGCCGGATGGTTGTTTTGTATCAACCATTTGGACTAAATGTCAGCCAACGGCTGGCTTACCTCACAGCTATCTTTTTGAAGCAGAACCTGTTATTATGTACTAGTAACATTACAAACGCCCATCACCACTAAGCTTGTTGTTTACACGGATCAGACTAGCGTGTTTATATCTTCAAATAACAATGTCCTACTGCCTTGAGGTCTTCAACATTTCGTTGATTGTACTGTGAGATTCTTCATAAGACTACGATATCAGCCTTTATTCCAATCCAAAGGTACGTCTGGAGATTTGACTCAAAGTTTCTAAAGGTACCATCACCTACTGAACGCTGGAAGCTGTCTCATTGCCGTCAATAACCTATCCTAAGCTATGCTAATCCTAACTATCAATGGTGTCATAGAAATGATCTACTTCTCCTCTACTTGATTGCTACTGTTTCTTGAAAATATTCTTTAAGATCACTGAAAAGGCGCCGCACGAAAATCTCCACTATAGTCGCACACCTGATATCTATTCAGCGCTTCGCTTAGAAATATCACGCAATTCAACTGTGCTAGTGGGCCACTAACTTATTTGTCCTTTTTTAAATATGCTCCTGTTACAAAAGTTGTAACGTGAAAGATCATTTCCTTAAAAGCCTATTATCATCAAAGCGCACATCGTTTTCTGAAAAAATTTAGAAAAACCACTAACTTATTTGTCCAGCATTAGTCATTATGGACGGAATTGATACCAATGCAATATTGGAACAAAATTTGACTTCTTGGCTAAGGCTAACCCACGCCGCAGCCAGCTTTGTCACTGATACTACGAACAGTAATTTCCCGGAGAAAGTTGGCAGTAGTCCGAATCCTAGCTGGAAACCTAGGTTGTTACTGTCTCTTGACAGCTCTTCAAGATAACTAAGAAAGTCATTATAGACCGATTTAAAGGCCATCTTTACAGAACATTGGACTATTATTAACATTGTTGCAAACTACCTACAAGACAGCCGTTCAAACTGAAACCAGGTACCACCCTATTGTAAATGAAAGCTGTTGCACCTGACGAGTTGTAGGAATGTTGCCTAAGCTCCACGTTTATGACATTTACTTCCACGCTTTCTCCCTCAACCCTAAAAATCCCAACCACCACATCCACAGGCAACGCAAATTCACGACTGGACGTCCTCCTTTGAATTACGCAGGCTGATAATACTTTACATTTATTACTATATATCTGCAGAAAGAAGATTCCATCTTCAAAGAAAACTGCTGTGAAATAGATTCAATCATTTAATCTAATAGGTTTTGTATAACAGATCAAATTATTAGGAGATAATAAACCGTTCATAATAATGGATATTTCTCTATATCAGATGATATTTTCCATGTCGTGCAAATTACGTGTCGTAAATACGAAACGTATTGATGCTAAGGGTTTAAAGAAACCGTACACATGTTCGTTTTATCGGATGAATAGCGATTTGCCATGTGGTGTGCGTTCTTACTACGTATTCGAAAGGACACAAGTGCAGTTGCCACGGTCGGTCGGTGTTGATTATTCCACGGTGACGCATCACTCGTCGTGATTTAAGGACACCATTAATGTTAAAATATTGGCATTGGCACAGAGCACACAACAGCCAACGCCAACGGGCATATACACACCACTTTGTGTATAACTACGTCGAGTATTCAGTTATACGCAACAAACAGCAGCAGTATTCAGGAAAGGTCTTACGTTATTGCGGGTTTGCTGCTGGTAATGTTTCTATAAAACAGGCCGCAATGGGATATATAGATTGTGAAAACGGATTCGTTCAACTTGCCGCGCCACGGTAAGCGTTTTAATGAGCCGACATAAATCGAAATAATCTGATGAAGATCTTGTACTTACACATTTTTATTGAATGCGTAATTTATGCAAATATTTATTCTAATTATTTGATAGGAGGAACAGAGAGGACGTATGCGCTCAAAACTGCTGTAGGGAATAATGAATCGTAAATTACTACGTAATGGTATTTAGCGTATTTAAACTGTGAAAAGAAGAGACCGAAGAAGATTGCGGTCAACATAGAAATTAGCTCTTTGTTATTGCAAATCATTAATGTAAAGATTTAAAAGTAAAAACGTATAGATCAATTCGAAGAAGAAAATGTAATGAGTGTAGTAGATCTGGTGGAAGATTTTGCTTATTACATAATATAACGTGATTTTAGATAAAATCATATGTTGTGCATCAAAGACCAATTTGTCGAACATGCAAAATTGCATAACCAACTTCTGCAATAAGTGGCACGACTTTATTAAGGGGTGCAAGACACAATATATATCGGAAATTGGGTAAATATTTTCACCGAACTCCCAAAGAAGCTACTACAAAGCTGACTGCCGCGATCCCACGTCTCGACAAAGTCTGCTTACAACGACATGATTTGCTAAAATGTTTCACACTATCGTGAATGTAGCAAACGAAGCTCGCCACATCGTAACAGCCGATTTACGACGTAGCGGACTTGCACATTTAGTGTTGATTATCACCTGCTCGAGTTCAATGAGGACTTTTCCGTGATTATAATCTTAGGCAGTTATAGTTGATTTCGCGTTTCTATTTCGAACAGTTTATCTTATCAAAACGGTATAAGCCTTTTCTGATTTATTTTCATAAAGATAAAGGTCCTTAGATGAATAAATTGTATACTCCTAGTTCTTCTTTAGTCAGTTTGACACAGTTCCCAAGTTTAGGAAATAATCCCTCTAATTGCACTTAATTATCACTTAACTGTTCATTCTGGACTGCTCTGGAGTACCGGCAATACATTTTTTACTACTAATGGTTTGCCCGTAATGACCCTTCTTATTTCTAAGATTCATATATGGAATGACGCATTTTGAGATTCAGGTTTGCTGCATACAACCTCTCCTCTGATTGTGCCTTTTCTTTAAACTGTAGCATTTTATAATATACTAGTAGTAGACATCTTTATTATTAAGCTTAAGCTCAACCAGGACCAAACTTCCTTTCTATGACAAAATAACTACATGGGAAGCAGTGTTGGAGGCGAATAATTTCATTTTCCAACTCTACTTCACTACATCATTCTGTTTCTTCTGAATGGACACTAAAGTTGCTACTTTCGTATGACGAGTCACTTTGAAAATTTTGTTTTCATTGCTAATGCTCCTTTCTTTCTGATTTTTTAATCTTTCACGTGATCAATACCTGAAATTTTTCATGATTATCCAAATGGAGTAACTAAATTACTATGAAAGCTATGTTTGCCTATGTGTTTTGGAGGATTAGTCGAAACATGGTACCGTAAAAGTATTTCTTTTTAACGTAATAATACTAGAAAAAACAATTTTAGGGGAAACTCAATTAATTCCCTTGGTCATGCGAAGGGTTTCTTCAATCTTGGTGTATTTTTGATTTTCCATAACTAGTTTAGGAGATTCTACGAAACTCAAAAGGAGTTTTAAAGAATTTCGAACTTTTTGAGATGAATACTTGTGTTGATGATGACGTAGCAGAATTCGAAGCTTGCTGCTTAGTTGATTGGGGTGGTGGCGTCTTTTCAGCAATAGTAGCAGACCTTGAAGGACTATATTCTATTTTTCAATGTCCTCAAATTGTAGTGGAGTAGAACCAGAAATATCTTCGCGATTTTCTGACCTGCCGAGGACCTCACTAGGGACACGATCTATATTTGTCAAAATATTTCTGTTATAAGAAAATATACTGGTAGCTTTGAAGAAGCTGCAAATAATTTCGCTGGTCTTAAGGGGTCTACAGACGATACGGTCGGTTGTACGACTTGTCGTACTACAAGTTGGACATAAAATCGTACAGACATGTCGGTCGTTGTTTTGCCTCCACACGTAAATAATTTAAAGTTCGACAGGTAGTACAACTGATCTCTAAACTTCATTTCTAGTTGACAGTAGTAGTGTCATTATAGTATCATGACATCCAAGAAAAAGAAAGCAGCCATTCTTGCGATAGCATTGTTTTTGGATGATTTTGAAGAAAAGAAGCAAAAGCATTAATAAGTTTAATAAAAATCAGAGCATTTGTCATAATGACAGACGAAATTGCCATGCGAATCGTATCAGCGGTAGTAACCATGTCTACGCATTGCAATTTTTGTCGATATGCTAGTAGTACAATAGATTTTAGATATCTCCGTACTACCATCCAACTCGACCGCGTCGTATAACAGGTTGTACTACAAGGCTACAAACGTTGCAATTACCGTCTAGACTGTCGAACCAACTACGATCGTATCGTCTGTAGACCCCTTTAGACTTCAACTGAGCCTCGTGACAATTCTTGTCTTACCTGGATGTCGTAGCATCCAACTAGATCCTACTAGATTGTAATAATTGCGACATCAAGTGGTCAAAGTTTTCTAGCACAATATGCTAGAACTGTAAATAAACAATTTCATACTGTCAATGTCACAGCTCTCAAAGATGTTTGGTCTTTATAATTGTCCATAATTAGAAGACTCAGCTTTTCTTTTCAGTTGTATGAATGATTTATGACATGTTGAAAAGTTTTTACAAACAAATCCAAAAGCGTCACGAGATCTAAAGTCCAAGTTCCCATTACCTTATGTTTCTTAAAGTGAACTCGGGGAAGGATTCATCTGCCTTTGCCAATCCAAATAGTAGGTATACTCTTGTTCCGTTTACAAAAGAAGGTTGTCGAAGGTTTGTCACGAATATCTCGTAAACTAACTCTCGAAAATCAAGTGTCGTTGGACCATAAAACATGTGGCTGCAATTCATTCAATAACAGCGTAATACTCTCTCCTACTTTTCGGTAAAAATGTTGTTTACTTCATAGTTTGAGGTTAATCTTATTGAACCATAAGTTCTTCTCATTTTATTCGATACTGTCGTCGAGTGGATAAAGGAATCCCAGTTCCTTTTGTCACGGCATTAATTGACTAAGATTCTGAAACAATGAGGTCAATAACACTCTGCATTGTATCAGCAATATGAAGTCCAATATCAATTCTGCTAACACAGTTCTGTTGTTTACTACAAGTGACAAGGACCGATCGATATGTATTCTTGGGATTTAAAAACTTGTAAATCGCTTATTATTAGAAAAAAAATCAAGCTTATGCAACTAATGCACAAATTGATATTCAGGCATGTATTTCAACAAACAATCAGGACGCATTCATTTCTTGTTGTAGTCAGGTTCTTGCTGAATACAGGGTCGTACAAGGCACACTGGTTGTCCATATAGCCCCAATTTAGAAACGCCTGAAAAAGCTTTAAAACTCACGAACGAAAATATACTTCATTACTGTTTCCAGAAATTCATTTGATTCATTCATTTGAAGTTAAACATGATAGTAAGGTAGGAACTTCATACTAAGACTACTGGTAAACGAATCCTCTTACCTTAACTAGTTAAAGTCAAAAGCAAATATCAGACATACTAATTACGAACTGTTACCTACCTGATAAAAAATCACCCGCGTTTTCCTTCAATCTGGAAAATCCAGGATCTCAATCGATCGAAAAACATGCATGAAAATTTACATCCCTATCAGAACAGCTTCCATAATTAATCAGAAAATATACTCCGGAATTTTAAACATCCAGATCGGAAAAATAATGGACTGGGTAACTTCATATATACTACATACATTTTTCCTAAGTAATCACGCTTAATTTACACGGTTAAGAATTAATTACGTTTAAAAAATCCCTCATCTACCTGAAAGCGTTACGGAAACACGTTAACAGTGTGGTACCGTAGCGCGCTGCGGCATTGTTCAAATTTGCAAAGTATAAGCTATACATATATTTATATTAATAAAAGCCGGTGTGAGTTGCCGCGCAGCTGCGCTGCTTTAACAAACATGTAACGGTGTACGTCTATCTTTGTCTAGATGCCGTCGGAGCTCAGCTAATCGATTCGGATGACTGAATATTCCACAGTACTCTCTACCTACCACAGAAGTGTGTTATCGAATAGATGGTTGGTGAGCGTTAGTAATCTCGTGCTGGATAATAAAGTCTGATTGAGATAATTGAACAGGATAATGGGGAAATTAAAAATCAAATAGTATTATATATAATACCAAATAATGAGGTTATACGTTAATGCATTACATCATCATTTTATAACATTGAATAAGAAAATAATATCACATTTTGGGGTAGCAATTATGTGCCGTTTCGTTTTCGTATACATATTTATACAGGGTAATGAAATAATGTGATGTCAGAAAATTGCATGCTCTAATAAGACCTTACATCTAAATTGTTTGTGTTAAACAAACCTTTCTACCGATATCCTATAAATCTAGATATATGGAACATTTTTATGGAAAGTACGTTTCTGTAACTTCAATAATTCCCAATTTATCAAAGCTTGATTTTCACGGAAAGTTTTCCAGCGCTTTCAAACTCCCTATATTATATCTAATGGAACTATGGTCTGAACCTCAGAAACAAATCTAGTCACGTCTGAACATAGTCATTCTTTAAATATAAAAAATACGGAACAATATTGTTCAGGGCAGCTCTGGATACGAATATACAAGATCTAAAATTACTGTAAATTATCGCTACGGCCGCAACCGGAACCCCAACACCATTTGCTTATAGTCTTCGAATAATTTATAGAGGTGCAACTCATTCGACTACTACCTATCTTTATTATTGGATAGATAATATCAATACGATCATATTACGCTCACTGAGTTTGCAACGGAAATGTATGTGTTAAATCCCAGGTAATGCAAGAGAGACCACAAAATTTTTCTCAGGGGCCTAAGACTGTAAAAGATTAGTTTAGGCCATATTTTTTAGTGACGTTATGAATTATTTTTGTGTATAATATGCAAAAAATTAAGCCAACCAAAGATTTTCTTCTATTCAAGATCCTCTTTAGGAGCCAGACAAACACGCACAACTCACATGTTTATCCTGAAGCTATATTTGTAAGCGTAACAAGTAAAAGTTTGAAATCTTCTCATTCCCTAGCATAATTTCGTATTTTATCATCAACCAAGTTGAAATTAGAAGATCTTTCACTTCTATACACACTCTCTTCGTAATTAGCCCGGAGTCCTTTCATTTTATAATTTAGTTTCGATTCTTTCTTACCCTGTTTCGTAGTATCATCACAGCGCACGGAGCGTGCCCCACAAGGGATATCTGTAAACAGTAATTTAGTATCGGTTGCCTGACGCGAAAGGAAAGGGAACCCTCCTCCGTTTGAAATCACGCACAGACCGTGCGTTTCTCCGTAAATATACATATATGCCAAGATCTGTGTCAGACCAGAGAGCACAAGTTTTAATCTAATATTCCTTCGTCGCCGCACATCTCATTGCGGTTGTTACACGATCTCTATTTCAACGAAATGAGGAAGGGTTCCCTGATGGTGATGGTGATGGTGGTGGACGATGAAGTCGAACTGAATGGTCGGTATGACCGCAAATGCATATGGGGTGACTGAGTCGTTTTGTGTGGCGGACTGCAGATTACAAAGGCGACTCACTGTGACATCATTAGTGAACAATATTGTTAAGTTGCACGTCGTTTGTTATATTAATGTGTGTTCATTGTGTGTTACTTACTTACAGTTTGTTATAAATCATAATCTACCTAATATTTTTTGTTGATAATTCCTGGCTTTGATAGGCTTTTGTCTTCCTCAGATGCCGATATTCTTCTTCATTATTATTTTTTTCTTGATTGTTAAAGATTTCTATTCGAATGGTAATAAGTTATGTTGAGGAGTTATGTACCAGGAGCAATATGCCAATGTAGCACGAGCAGGTTACACTGACGTAACTAATTAGTCCTGAGTAGGTGGAATCTGAGTGAACCGGAAATTTTCTGAAAATATCTTTTATATATCTTTACAAAACGACGACTCACGCAGGCAAGTGCATTCCAGTAGAAGCAATGCCTAGCAGCGAACTTAGATCTGACATAAGCTTTGATGCTGCCATAAGAACTCACACACATTGATTGTGGACCTGAGAATGGTCGCTCCCTGGCACATTTTGGTAGCTTGTCAGCCATTTCATTGTCTCTGATTCCGCAGTTGTTTGGCACCCATCTCAGCGTGAGACGGTGGTGTTGCGATGACAGCCTGTAGTACTTTTAGGGCAGCCTGACTGTCAGATAAAATTTCTACCGCTCCATTAATCTGCCGGCGGTTCCAAACGGCCTTTGCGCAGGTCTGGATTGCAATGACGTTCCTTGCAAATTTAATTTCTAAGAGACGTTAGTTATCAAAATGGCGCGACAACTAAAGAAACCTAAAACGTCAAAAAGACAACATTATTTCGTCTGTAAACTGACAACATGTTTTTGTCGCCAAAGTGACACTTTTATACACCGCCATTCTGGTGAATTAACGCCTCTTGAAAAAAAATTACAATTAACCTCAATACGATGTGAATGTGCTACCTAGGTTGTTGCTAGCCATAAGACTATTTAAAGAACTATTTAATTTATGAAAACGTCGAGAAATGGCAGACTATAAAAACCAAAAAAATGTCTATAATAGGCGCTCACGGTATATTGTTGGAATTCACCCTGCGAATGAATGCAATGATAATAGATCAAGCATTAGAAGCGGACCGCATGGTTTCGACCTTCTAGGTCTCGTCAGCGCAACTACGAATGCAAGATCTAATTTCATCGCCCTTCATATGACAACTTTAACTATATAATATCTCCAACAATGGACTAATTCCAACCCAATGCCGTCTAGTGGGCAGGGAGGGAAGTAGAACACTGCAAGGCACTACACAACACAAGTCCTCCATGTCCACTAGAAATTAGACCTTGCATTCGTAGTTGCGCTGCCGACACCTACAAGTCACTTTTTTGAGTTTTAACTATTTAATTAATGTAGATATGTGCTCTTTTCCAGTACAGCATTGTTTTATTGTTTATTGTGGTGGTAGAATTCAAGCCGCCTTCTTGTAAAGATATTTTCAGAAAATGTTCGTTCAACTCAGATTCAATCTATTCAGGTTGCCCAAAAATGTTTATTAGAATCCATCTTAGTTGCTTTTCTATGTTGCTAATTGGCAAGTTGTCTCCAATTAGCCAGGTTTTCAATCCGTATAATTTTTGAGCTTTGCTCTGCAGCTTTTCATATTCGTGTATTGCTTTTTCCATGAAGGTGATGCTATAGGTTTGCAACAATTTAGCAATTCTGTCTATGCTTTCGTCACAATATAATCCAGATAGTTGCATGATTTTGCCTAAATACTTGAATTTGATTCAACCAGAGCAACACCGCAACTATGTTTTATTATAATTATTGTTTTGTATGTTTCTTTTTCCTGTAAAATAATAAAATATCTGCATAATATGGCAGTACAAATTACTGATTTTTCACTACCTGTAATAAACATTTTCGAAATGTCAAAATATTGGTCGCACTGTTAATCGCTCCTTAGTGATTGCTCCAATTTTTGGCCATAACAACATGGTTGTACATTTTAGCTCTGCTGTGAACTTTTGTCTCAATTAAATTTTTGTTTTCTGTATAGTATGAGAAAAGACATAGTTTATTAGTTGTGTACACATCAGCACTAAATCTCACTATCCATACTTTTATTAGAAATTCAAGTTGTACTACATACATACATATTTGTCAATACTTTTTTAATGCTATACATTACAGGTTGGATACCGTTTGATAATAATTTAAAGCATTCTTTTTTTGTGATACCACCATTAAAATACAAATAAAATCCAGTTAAACATATAAAATCTTACTTCTGAAAAGCTTAATTGCTAATTAGGAATATAGAAGATGTGATAAAGCGGTTCTTAACATCAACACGTGCTATATTCTTTAATGATTTACAATAGATGTTTCACCTTCTAACGGGAGTTATTAACCATTAATTAGAGATCGTAATAGAGTAATGTGTTCGCGTCCGAGAACGAAGCTATAATTATATTGCATTATATTACACTAAAAGTTCTGGACAGAAACCGCTAGCGAAATGTCAAAGTTTAATCGCTTATTAATTTAATTGCACGTATTGACCGAACGTATTTTACAGAAATGTGCTATATTAAGTTTGTTATATAGTGCACGTTCGAAAGATGAACAGATCCGTAATAACGTGTTTCACAAAACAGCAGTTGTTAAATAATCACGTGTGTTACAGATAATGCAACAGATGGTAACGTAAATATGTAACAAGCCGGTGTACACATGTTTGTGCTGCATTTAAGCGAACAGGTATTAAAAAATAAAGAAGTGGAAAGTGCGGTTGGCCTAACAAACCTCAATATATTCATGTATTTAAGATCGGTTAAGGATAAACAGTATATAACTAATTAGATATTTCCGATATGTGTACTAATATTATACTCATTTCTTTTTATTAGAGTATGTAATATTTTTGTAAAATGTGTTATATTTCATTTATATCTACAGCATCTAATTACCTAATTATTAAAGCTAACAGGTAGACCACACATTTTAGCTGTGTTATATTAAGTTTTGAATTAAGTCAGTAGTCGAACACAAGGAAGTAAATAAACCTGTGGTATATAATGAAAGTATAATTATGTTTAAACTTGCATTTTTTACTGACTAATGATTAATTATCGCTATGGCTTTGCAATTTAATACTAGCTGCTGTTATTTATAAAAAAACAGCAAGTCAGTGTATTTTATTGATATTTTTTATAAGTCTGTTGTGGTAATAAATGTCACAAATAATCAATTTGTTTAACTTAAAATTATAGTTTATTAGATGAATACCAATAACACCTGCTATTACATTGAATTATTACTTATAATTAGTATAATTGATTATAAAGTGACAAAACATGAAATTTGTTTGGAGATCGTCATCAAAAAATGTCCTCCCGTTGTTTCTGCTGCAACGATAGTAAGGAATGAAGAGGAATCGAGCTGAATTACAAAATAGGATGCCCACATCAAACACAGGAATATCTTGAAACGTTCTCATTACTTTTGAGCGCCAATATACATACATATATGTGCATAAATATAATTTGTGTTGAAGTCTAAAGGCAATCTTTAGAAGCCTTCTGAAGAAGCTGACAGCATGATCAGTGAAGACTTCAGCCCAGTAAACAATGGTCGTGAAAATCTACGCTCAACTATTAAATATAATTTCTTTCAGTTTTGTTCTTTTCCTATTAAACACATGTCTTCTTCGTAGATTAGTACGTGGTTGTTGAAAATTAGTTTCGCTTTAGTGAATTGTTTGGGACTTTTAAATTATTTTCTCTGGATTCTTTTTTGTTTTAAGGAAATTTCTTCTTCCCGTTGAAAGAGGTTCACATACGAGTTTGTTGTCGATAAGCTGCATTGCTGCATTGTACAAGAGAGAGAGGTTACATATTTTTAAATTCACAATTAATTAAGGTCTCAAAGGTCACTCAAACCACACATTATATATAATATAATGATGATCTACAGGTTAGTTTTGCAATTATTTGTATAAAATATTAATTACGATGACATTTTTTGTTTACTAATAATTTTTATTAAAAATCTCGCTACTTTATCTGAATTTCATGCTACACTTTTTATTGTTGTTCTTTTATAATCTTTAATTTTCTTTAACAGTAAAAACTCATTTCATAAAAAAACGGCCCTTTAAATAATTTTACTATATGTATATAAAAGACAGATGTATTGAATGGAAAAGCCATAAAATTTCCTCGGGACTAAATCAGGTAGCGAAATATAAACAGACAAACATATTGGTCAACTCCAGCTGCTGTAAAATATTTTAGAGATGAGTATAAAGACATTTATAAATCTTCCGAATAGCATGCTGCACTGTAAATACACCTACAAATAGCATTATCATTGTGTCCGCTGTAATATTTATCAATATATGTGTTAGTCGTCATATTTAATTTGCGATATATAAAATACTTCCTTAATTATACTAATAGATGGATATTTACTTCTTAGAAAGAGTTTCTTGTAGTTACGGATTTGCTAATACAAATAATTAAATACTTTTATTTTACAATGATTGTATTATTATATTGTATGCTATATTCTTTATCTGATCGATTTATAGATTAATAGAGTGATTGCAAATGATTATAAATGTGGCTATAGAAAATGATGATCCTTTCGAATAATTTTAACGCATTATCATCTTCTACATTTTCGTGAAATATTATGTTAAGTAGATTTTTTAGTTAACCTTTATTGTTAATTATTGGAAAATTAAAAAAAATTAAAACTTCCGCTTTTGATGAAACTGTAGACACAATCGCTAAATAAATAGTCACAAAGGTAGCGGCTGAGTCTACAGTTTCATCAAAAGCGGAAGTTTTAATTTTCCAAGTATTTAACGTAATTGTCACCGGCAAATAATGTGTGTTGAGATGTCCTCTAGGCAGACAAACTGAAAAATTGAGAAAAAGCTCCATTATTTTCGTAAATTTTAAGTTTGAGTGAAACAATTACATGTATTGAAATGATCTTTACTAATACACTGTAAAGTTTTTCATTACCAGTCACCCTGTATACTGATTAGCAGTAAATCTTTACCGTTTATTACTGTTCTAAGTTTAACTACAACATTCAAAAAACAATAGATAGAAAATGTCTTTTTGAATTATTAAGAGGGCCGACTACCGTTTGATTAAATTTTTTCAGAATATAATGTTTTTATAATTTATTTAAACCGTATTTTAAAATTGAGCTTCATACACACATGTGTAGACGTATTTTGCATGCTCATAGCAAATTTCAATAATTAAATCTAAAAATTAATTGAATAATCTCTATTTCCCTATCCAGGTAAACGGGAATAGAGATTGTGAAGTTAATATCGAATATTAATGGATTAAATTGTATATAATAATATAAAATATGTATATAAAAAATAATATAAAATATTTGTAGAAATATGTGTATGAAACCCAATTTTCAAATTATATTGAAATAAAGTCAAGCAAACAATATATAGAATTATGAGAACACCGCTGTAAAATAATAAGCTGGTAAACGACCCTCTTAAGTATTGCAAACTACTTCATCATGTATTTTGTTGTCGTAGATAAATAATCATTTTTCAGATAAAATTGTTTCTATTGTTTTTTCATAGTATTTTATTTGACTTCGTCCCTTTTCACGCACTATAGCGAATTACTTTATATGATATAATGATACTATACACCTACGTATTGTATGTATATCAGGAAATATGGATTGACTTATTAAATAGAAATTAATTTAATTATTAATAATAATAATTAATTTTGAATATGTATACTAATTGTGCAAATGCAAGAGTTGTAAGTGATACGTTAAGACTTAAAAGTATATATGTTTAAATATATGTATGCAGATATAAACTGTAGCGTATTTTATACATAAATATGCAAAGCCGTATACCTGAGACATACAGTTTACCAAACAAATAGTAAATCAGAGATTAAATCGCTATCGGCACCCCGCAAAATAGGTGATTCAATTCTTATGTCTGCTATGGTACATATATTACAATATACAGAGTCTACTAAATTCTTATACAAGTTAATTTTTGTAAACAAATAAATTAATGAATTTTGAATGTTTTTTTGTGAGCAAATTACTGCTTTTCTTTCTGTGTTGATAGGTTTCAAGGGAAGAGGTGCCAGGACAGCCGACGCTAAGCGCCTGTTACGAGGATTAATCCTGATGCTGGTCATTGGACTGTCGCACAGAAGAGAACCGAATTGTAAGACCACCACACCGGCAATAAAAAGGTTGTATTGCGATTTGTTTTTCTTCCTCTTCAAGGATTGCATCCTCAAAAATTATGAGCACCTAAATAAAATTATTTAATTTTGTCAAAATTTATCAAAAATTTTTGAATTTTCCAATAAACATTATTAAATTTTATCTACTGTTTTCTTTATTTCTTTGATTCAATATTTTGTATGGAACTGTATCCCCTAATACCTTGTGTAGTGGTACCTAAACTGTCGACTCCCGAAATCTGCTGAAGATCGGGTTATTATTTTGTAATCAGTTCAATCTACACAAAATTTTGTTAACCCGATTGGTTATAATGTAGTGCTTGTAATGCTGACTCTCTAAATTTGATATTAAGCGATAAAACACTTTCTTGTGTTCAGAATATAAATTTTGCTACCACTGCACGGGTAAACAAACTTCCTTTCTATTCCAAATCTTTAAATAGTATATCTTTCAGAGTAATAGTACTTCTTTGGCATTAAAATGGCTAAAAAAGACTTCCTAGCAGAATTGTTGCAACAATTCATCTGGTCCATCAGGCCAGAAAACTTAGAATGCCTTATTTGATTTTTCCGAAACTGATGCTCCTAGGAAAAGCAAGTTTTAAGCACATCTCACCTCATACTCACCTCTCACTCACTGGAGAAAACCTTATTCTCATCTCAAGTATATGATTCATAAACATGAGTAAGTACCTTGCTAAGTTGAGTAACGGTTGAGCGATCGCTGAAATACTACGTCACCCCTGTAATGACCTGCGTGTGTGACGTCTTGTATGTGTTAAACCAATCGTAATGGGCTACTAGGAAGTATTGTTAATATAAAAATGATGAGCATAATTAAACGTATAAAAAATATTTCATTTGTTTTTTGGAGGCGGATACCTTTAAATAGACAACTCTACTCTCTATGACAGTCAAATTGATAGTTCTCGGTTTTTTTGGAGTTAGTTTAGTTAGACATTCATCGGGCATTACGTGCATTTTATGGTGCTCATAATCGCCCATCAGAGCGATTACTTCGAGAAACTATGGATGGTTTTCGCAATATGTTTAGTTTAAAGGATAATACGAATCCCGTAAAACATCGTACAGTGCGCTCACAGCAAGCGACTGATGGTGTGCACAACTAAACTTGTATTCATTCACTTTACAGAAAATTATGCGTAAAGATCTTGGTCTAGGTGCTTACAAGCTTCAACTTGTATAGGAATTGAAACCACACGATCATCCTTCGCGCCGTACATTTTATTATTGGGCCGAAGGGAATATTGCTATGGATCCAAAATTTCATTCGTTTACTTCAAGTTTAGTTTTGCTTAAATGGTTATGTCAGTAAGCAGAATTCTCGCATTTGAAACGATGATAATCCACAAGTCATTGTTGGAATACCATTAAATCAGAAAAAGTCACCGTTGGTGCACTTTATTGGCCGGTGGAACCATATGTCTTCAAAAATGAAACGTTACAGTGAAAAGCGATTTTAAAGAAATACTGAATTCTGAATATCTAGTCAAAATTTGATAGATTACACACAGACTTTTCTTCACCAAGAAAAAGGAGCCAACAGTTTCAGCAGTTTCTCTTTGTCGTGCTCAAAGTTATTAAGAACTTTTTGGAATTAACATTCATCATAAACCTAGCAGCCAAAATCAAAATGTCTATTTCATTTCATTGATTGTATTTATCTGAACTGTTGTTTTGCCTCTTTAAAAATTAGCTCTACAATATTTACATAATAATTTCTCTATATCTTCACTTTGGACAATTCTTTGCTTCAAACAATATTAAATAATATAAAAACAATATTATACTACCACTTTTAAAGGTTCTATATTTCTAACATATCTTCGGTAAAGATGAACGTAAGCAGCTTATTGTGTAAAGATTGCTCACCATCGAATATCCCCCATGCTACAGTTATATTTAACACAGCCTTGCGTACACAATATTTCTAGGAATATATAAAGTTATGATATGAGAACGATGAAACTCTTAACCGTAATATGTACATTAACGTAGCTTACTTCAGTTCGTCTACTTTACATAATGCTACCTCGAATTTACGTAAAACGCTCCTCGAACATTTTATCCCAATATGTCGCGTAATTGCATAACTACATTAAGCCCAGTATTTGAAATTCAAATCCTCAACTTTCCTAAAACGTACTTCTACTACTGCTACATACATACATACATACTGCTTAACGTCTATCTCCTCTCATCAGATAGTATGTTTTCCCGTCCACTCATCCGCGCTTGTAACAAAGGATCTGTGGAGCATTTGTAAAACGGATGGTGGCGTGAAAGAAAACGAGCCGACAAACTAGTAACGCGCGGACGACATATTTGATCAATAAACCGGGACAAATGGAAATCACCGGCGCTGTTACCGCTAGCTTCGTCGTTGCCGGTTGTTGCTCTTAGCGCCCAAATCCGCAGCGCTTTGTAAATTTAATTTTACAGTTCTAGTTAAGACATCGTTAGCTACATACATAAAGGATAATGAAAATGTTCAAAAGGTTTCTGAAGAATACTTTGAGATAACAAACATGCAACTCTTTAGTTTTAAATCCGCTAGCATCTTGTATGGGGACCTCAATTATATTTTGCTTTAACACTAATGAAGCATTCACAAATGCAAGACGCTTGGTGTAAGTGTAAACAAATTTATTGATCAGTGAAAAAGGAAATATAGGTAAATATTATATAAATGTAGCACCTGAGTAATGTTTTTATCACATTACATACGAAGAAGAATATTTTAGTTGTTAATTTTTAAAGTATTTGTACCATCAATCACTTCAGTTAATTGATAACGGTATGGAAAATAACGTCTCCTCAGTAGTCTTTCCACATTTCTTCATAACGGAGCTTATGTCGTGGATAATTCTAATCAAATAAATTATATTTACGGAGAATCGGTTGAGTACCTCCTCAACAAGAATAACAGCCACTTAATCTTAAGGAAAATGGTGACTGAATTTTCTAGCTGATATCTGGGTGCGATCCCTTTATGGACGTGAACAACCTTTACTGGGCTATTTCATGGATTATAATTGTTTTTCAATCGCAGCAGTATACACAATTAATATCGTCTATCAGTGGACTAGAGAAAGAGACAACATTTGCATCCTAGGATGCCAAATTGTTGCCAAAAATTTATTATCTGTGTTTTGTTTAACTTTTACAACAATTTTGGAAACGACTTGATTCGCCCGTAGTTTATCATGTGAAATTGTTAAAACGCCTTTGGTTCGTAATATATTTACTGTTTTAATGATAGCGGAAACTTTGGAATGATCACTTTGAAAAAGCATTCTTTCCATTTTCATGCTTCAGGATAGCATCTATGTTTCTAATTAGAATTTAAATTTTAGAAATAGAAAAATTGAACCTTGACCTGAACTTATATTAAACCGTAAAATATTATAGCCTGATATAATTTAATCCTGAACATAGTTTCAATGTTTCTCTATGACGTCAAAATCTTCAGATATTTGCTTCTATCTTTTCTGTAATATGGTTATATTTAATATAATTTAAAAGTTATTTCTAAACCAAGCCCCCAAAGACAATTTTTCTAGCATTACCAAGGAAATGTCGTAAACGGTCTCCGCACCTGCTTGTTGGTCGGTCTGCTGTACCGACTTGTGTTATGTAGTGCCCTGCAGTGTGCTACTTCTCACCCTGCCCACTAGAGGGCATTGGGTTTGGAATTAGTCCGTTGTCGGAGGTATTATACAATTAAAGTTATGATGTGAAGGGCGATGAAATTAGATCTTGCATTCGTAGGTGCGCTGACGAGAGCTGACCGAGTACGACTGACGAAACAACGAATTCTTTTAGAATATAATCCCTTTTGTTGAAGTCCGCTGCCCACGTTGGCCAATTTATTTTCCTTCATTCAATTCATATATTAAGGTATTGGTACTTTAATAAGATCCTAACTGCAGTATTAGATGGAGTGAGACTCCGTCCTGTGTAAGTCAATGTTCCAGCTTGATTATTTGTACAAATAATTTTGACTAATTGCAGGATTTGAAAAACCAAGAAATCCTCTCAAATGTAGACCAGTAACTTACACAAGCATTGATTTTAGAATCGTGATGAAAATATTGAGGAGTTAGTTAATAAAGTTTTATATCAGCCTATTCATGATAATTATGCATATTTCAATGCCAATGTGTAAACTGACTTTTTTAACCTGATTTCTCTAGAACGTCTTCAAGTCTTACTGAAAAACTACCTGTCTTAACTAACTCGTCCCATTCAACAATGGGAACCATACACTCAGGAAATCTTATTCGAGATTCTTCTACACTTCTTCTCCAATTACGTTCACAGAAACCCAACACTAACGGCAGTAGCAGCTTGTTCTCTAAATGAAATCTTTCCAACTATTTTCAAATCAATCAGTAAACAATTAATGAAAGTTATAGCCAACTATTAACTCATTGTTGACATTCTAGTTAACATTTTTAAAATACATTTCTTCAATTATTCAAATTTTCCATAAAAATGACTTTAAAAATCTAGAAAAACTTTTACGCCTAAATTCTCCATTATTTTTCAAGTCTGTCAACAGATACGCTTTTTTTATTTGTTGGTGAGTCATCCAAATCAACTACTGAGAATGCTTAAATTGACTTGAGTTTATAACCTCTGAGAGACACAACTTGATACAGAGATCAGTTGCATTAAATCGATATATTTTAGGGGCCCTTTTATATGTATCTTTGCTTTATGTTATCATATAGGTATAATTTCTTCATTTAGAAATTTTATAATGGTAGACGCTTTATATGATCGACGGCGACTAAGTACATGAATTTGGAATCGCTTTAAATGGAGAAAACGAGATTTACTATTCTGGAGCTACAGGTATTACCCAATCAAAAATTATTCCAAAAGATATTTAATTTTGTTGTCGGCTTTGCTAAAATAAACGCAGTAGGTAGCTTAAAACAACAAGACGTTTTTTTAATATATTTACTTGCAGCTTACACTTTCATTAGCAATCTTGGCACTGATATGGAAAGGAAAAATTGCCGGTGCGTTTCTGAAAACTTTTAGAATAACGTCAGTTATATTATATTTTCATATGGCTTTAAGTAAATAACCAAAATTTTACAAAAACTATAACTCGAAAACCTTGACTTTAAAATATTTCGATATCCTAATTTTCCTTGAAAATCTAGAATGACAAAAATGTTTTAAAATTATTAAAACGTGTGAGACACAGAAACTTTCGATATTACATCAACAATAGTGTTATGCAATTTAGAAATATTTATTTTAAAATTATGTGGGCGTATACGTAAATTACACATCTTGAAATGGTTATATTATCGCATTGTGCTGTATATCTCCAACAGGTTAGAATTATATCTGGCGACGCTGAATTTCTCTTCGTAGCATAGTTGATTACCGTCGCTGTTGTAAAAAGAACGCGTCTGTCTGGCGACCGCATGGAGCTTTCGAAAGACGGCACCGTGAACAACGGTCGCGACGACGACTTTTACAGAATGCTTGGTGAATAGATAACGCGACGAGTTTATGGTAGTAGGAGAATGGTGGCCGGCTGGTCTATTTGAATAGTTATCAAGAGCTGCAGCGTGTTCATAGTAAAGCTTCCTGATAGTTCGTACGGCGTTATCCGGCCTTTTCCCGTAATTACTTACTAATTGGTTATAGCTTTTTGATCGCATCGATGAATGCAGAAAGCTGGAGACGTCTTCATTGAAATTTTTACTTGTAATAAAAGTTTCAACTTTTTTGCCGGGGAGTAATTTGAACTTACTACGGATTCGTTTCTAATCAACGTGATTCGTACATAATCAATTAACTTTCATCTTTATTTACATAAAGGTTGTCAATATATAAAACAAGAAAGAAGGGAAAAGAAACCTTACTAATATCATGTAAAACGTTTGATGATTAGTGTAGATCGGAATTTGGTATTACCGTGAACTTCTAATATTTAACGTATATGGTAATAAAAATTGTTTCTATAGTGTCCCATAATTTTTCCACTGTGTCTAGTCTAACATTTAACTTTGATATTGCTTTAAAGTCTGGACTTTTAGCAGGAAAGGGCAACGTTTCGATATTATTATTTGCAAACCATTGCCTATTTGAAATAGCCGTCTGGACAGGGCATGTTATCTTATTGAAATATGAAATTTTTGTCTGGATACATCTGACTGACTGATCCCATCATAACGTTTTCTAATATATTTTGGTAAAATAAAAAATCTAAACCATTGCCCATACGTTTACTGAAAAACGTCCACTTCATTGCATTGCGTTTATATCTGTTTCATCAAATCTTATCCTTTGTGGTCGGTAAACACGAACATGTCCATCATTAACATTTTGGGAAACCTTTTCATCACTAAATTCAACCCTTTTCCAACATTCATTGCGAATGTTGGTATAATTTAATATTTTTGCAGCGGCACAATTGCGAATGTATTTTTAATTCTATGAGTAGTCGTCGGTTGAGGACTTGGAAAATGTGTTTCTATAACAGTGTCTTTTGCAGTTTTAAAAGGATTCTGGCGTAAAAATGCCATTAAGTTATTATTCTGAAGATCATTGGAAACTCTTGATCGACTTGAACCAACTTTTCTTGAACTGTACTTTTATTTATATTTAAATGTTGAACAACAAATCTGATGGAACAAAACAAAGTAAATGCAATAATTTAGTTTTTGTATTTCACGGGTTACATCATTTTTTCACTAATGTACTCGTAAGTAATCCTTGGATTAACTGGCACATCAGGATGGATGCCCTCAGTTTTATTTGATGCTCTTCGAAACTATATTGATCTTCATATTAATACGTCAAAAGAAACTTGCTAGTTATTGTTACCTAATAACTTTTCGAGTCACATTTTCATCGAAGCTGTCATGTATGTCAAAAACAATGGTCTAATTTTACATATTTTCATTTCAACCACATTACTACCATCGCAAGCAGCCCTTTAAAGTCGTTATTGATGAACCTTTTAAAGGAGCCTTCAAGATTGCGTTCAATGATTGGGTGAGAACCAACCCTAGCAAAATAATTACAATCTACAATGGTTCTGTTCTCGCTACAACAGATTTCATGATTTCGCTTACGCCAAAACATAATTCTTCTTGAAAAACCTGGAATTTATCCATTACACTGGTTAGATTTTACAAAGAAGAATTTTGTTTCACTAATAGTCCTGTTCCAGTCATAATCTCCACGCTTCTACTGCTACACTGATAACTTACAGCCCACCACAAACTGATCTGAGGCGACTGATATTTGAAGTCAGGAATTTGCAAGAGAAGGAGGAATGAAATGTTAAAAGCCAATCTTCAGTTACGAGAAAATACCTGAAAAAATAGATCTGTAAAGAAAGAACTTTTAGAGAAAAATATATAAGAAGCCTTATATGTAGTTGATGAAGAACTCGACTTCTAGAGATTTTCTTGGATATGGAAGTGTTGTCAACATACATACATACCTAAACCTATTATACGCCGTAATAATGACGTGATTAGTTTCTGTGGCTTTATTTTCGTTAAATTTGAAATCAAAAAGTGTTGCTATATTGGACATTGATTGATAATCATGATATCACTGATTATGACGTTAAATTTATGAAGAATTTTACCTCAGCCCTAGATAATATTGCCAAATGTCACATTTTTATGCGATGTTTATTGTCGACAATGACCCCATATCATCTATTCGTAAGTTCGGATCAACCCCTACATAGGGAACAACAATTACGTTTCTTTTTAATTCTGTAATATTTTTATTATTAAACAATAAAATAAATATTTATATTGTATTGTTACAAATAAAGCATAAGTACACAGTAATGGGAATGGAAAAAATCTTTACCAGAAGAATTTAATCGTCAACCGAAATCCATTTGTAACACCGGAAAGAACAGATTCAAGTGCACTAGATTTGGAAATGAGGTCTTCTCGGCTTCGAAAACACGTTGGTATAATAAGTAATAAATATATTTACTTATAGTCTTTTGTAAGTACTCTCACATATCTATATACATATATGTATATTTTTATTTATATTCTCTATTGATATTAGTTTGTCACATAATTAGATTGTCCGTTAGGTAAATAGTCTAAAGGATGTCGTAACTTTCTAAATACCCGAAAACGACAACAATAACACGTGCTACAGTCTAACAATGGTAAAAAAGGGGCAAAGGTACAGAAATAAATAAAAAAGTGGAATTGGTAAAACGTGTTTACACTCCTAATCTACATATTCATGGTCGACGACTATCTTCACGGTGACATATTTGAAAGTTTTGTGGACAACGGCCTGTGTGTCGCTCTTTAAAATATGTATGTATATGCCTGTGTGTTGTACTCTGGCTGATTATTAAAATATATTCAACTTGTGTTGAAGTTAAACCAGTTGCATTATAGGTATTGTATCCTACAAAAATGATGACTATTTTTGTGAAATACTCAATTTGGTTTACTTACTTTGTTTGCTTCAGCTGTATATAACCCGAACCTCAAAAATGAACGTATTCTCTAAAATGGAAGAGATACAAATCTACCATACTCTAGATTAATTCTCAAAATGACATCGCGTTTCTTTTTCTGTATTATTTATAAGAGACGAACACGTAAACAATATTTTTCATGGCTGACTCCGCAGCCAAGTTTTTACGAATAACTATAACAATAATATATAAAATAACGATAAAGACGACAAAAGCAATCTTACGCTTTACTGGTGGCTGTACGTGATCAGTGTAGGAATCGAGTAAGGATATATACATATACGGAATTCTTACGAAATCGTCCAGAGCTTTATTTTTTTCGTCTTCAACTTCCCATATATCTTTTTAATATAGTCACATTTTACTTTAACTTTAAACTGTACATGATAGAGAGTTAGAGTTAGAGTAGTTACGATCATTTTCAAAACGACTGAACCTCACTTGTATCACATTAGACATCACCAAACTTTTTTTTACTTTGGAAAAACGTTGTAAGAATAAAATATTTTAGGAAGGATATGGAGTATTACACAACATAAACTACAAAATGTGTTCTAAATTTAATCAAAAACTCATTGTTACAGATCAAATATAATCAATAATAACTGATACCATATAGAACTCTCACCCTCTATTTGATTTGCAGTGCCATCAAAGTTAAAGCGGAAATATTTATGGGAATCCCTGTCTACAGGTGGTGTCTCAAATCAAATTGAACCGTTTGAAACCTAACTGCTAACTGCTTAAAAAACCTAGCCATGAAAAATACAACAAGACGCAAAAGAAACGGTCTCCTACATTGTCCGGATATATCACAATAATATCAGCCTGTATTAGAAATCGACTAATTTCAAAGCCATAAGGTTCAACTCAAAAGCAAGTAATAAAAATGTAGTCATTCTGATATTAAATTCATCACAAATTGCTCCTACATCGAATAAGGAAATCAGGTATACAAATCAAGGAACATTTACAGAGAAGGAAAAGCAACACATCTCAGCTACTCTACCTATATGCAAACATTGACTAATTGATTTTAACCTGAAAGGTCCTTCCGTCCTCTACTAAAGCCAGACAGGCTTTCGAACATACTTCTCTTCAGGGATATAGTTGTATTTCTGCTGTTAAATGTGATCCCAATTGCAATGGTCGTGGACGTTACGTCTAAAACTATTTATGGTTTGGAAGCGTCATCGCATCGACTATTGGATTGGAAGAAGTTCTACTAGCTATGCTAATTGGTGTACTGAGGTAACTCTCAACCTTAAAATCATTATTTTGTAGTATATAAGAGTACGAAAGCAATAAATCTGAGCTTTTGGAAACACACTATAATTCTGTTGATGTGCAAAGTCATAGCAAAGAAACTATTCATCGAGATGCCCAAATACATCTCTGATAAATTCTATTAAAAAAAAAGTCATTAACGTAAAGATTTTCTGGTGGAAGGATGGTACGTTTTGTAATCCTGATGGCTACACATTTTCTTTGATTGAAAAAAGCACTATTATCGTGACCAGTCATAGACTTGATCCAACATTTATTGGAATTGGCTATGAAAAAGTTTCTCATTTTTGAAGGTCGTGAAGATGCCTGCATATATTACCAGTTAGAGTGCCGTAACTATCTGAGGATTACGTATAAAAATGAGAAGCAATGTAGGTGCAAAGAGAAATTCTCGGACAACACCAACGGATATCCACAGCGATGAAGTGAAACATTGTTTTGGCACACTGCAATGCCCGTAGATACGAAGCCATCTCGTTTATGGTCTCATTTTGTAGTCTATATGACTTCGAAAACACATACAAAAAATTCTTTTCTACGAAAGAGCTGTTAATCTTCCTTCAGTCACCTTAGAACGGTTGCTTCAACTATTTCTCTAACCTTGAAGATCAGTGGGAGTCGGTCTAAGGCGCTGAAAGCATTCAATTGTAATTACACTTGGAGACTCCCACTATCCGATACAATCTTTGCAATAGATGCAGGAAAGTTTGGTCTTTGTAATATGATCGAAAGCGACAGCCTTGCAAGGATTAAGTTTTCTTGTCTAACCCTAATAATTCTGTTTGAAGGCTAGGAAAACAGTAACTAGCACATAAACGCATTTTTCTGAATCACATTCTGTACCACTAAAAACCTACTGATGTGTTGCCTTGATTGCTACTAACTGGAGTAGTATTTCCGGTTCAATTTAGTTCACTAACTATTACAAGATTGTCGATTTAAGCCTCCTCGCAAATGTCCCTAACAATCATAACGTCAGTCATAAATTAATAATAATCATTTGTTCAAGTGTTAGTCTTGAAAACGATTCCTGTCTAAAGTTTTGCATCGTTGCGTCAAACTTTGCGTTAATCATTAAAATCATTCTTCCTCAAATGGTACAAACATTTAGACAATTAATACCTATACATTAATAATGGAGAAATACATATATATAAATACAAACATATATTTTCCAGATATAGGTATAACGGCTTTACTTATTTGGAGCTACTGATAAGAAAATCAGAAAACAAAATGTAATAGCTAGAACATCAAATAGAAGCCTCAAATTTGGAATAATAATAATAATAAAAGATAAAGACAGAAATATTAAATAAGTAGGTGCTAGAAGTTCTCGTTAAGAATCAAATCAGAAAATTTAGAGCATAATCATAACCATAAAAGTTTTTTATTCAATTATAGCAGACACTTTCCAGCATATTATTGTGAAACTGCGTAAAGTATGTAGATTTTTTTAAGGATAGCCTAGAAGCTTATAGTCGATATACACGACCATAAACAGCTGTACATTCGGTATGTTGGCATGTAAACCTATACAATATTTAAATTGTTCCAGTTAGGAACGAAAACAAGCAAGTAAATGGAATTAGAAGGCAGTTGTTCACCGAGCGTAACTGTTATAATGACAACGGGCACCATCATCGTCGAGAATGAAGTAACAATAACAGCAGTAGCACAGGCAATATTGCCGCCGGTTGATGGTGCTAGTAGAGTCTCGGTGCCATTGACCCATAATTTAAAAATTACCTGTGCCGTCATTATCGCGCACACATTTGTTCGTTATCTCGTTACCGAGTTAATTTCGTATCTCTGTTATGCAGTTTAAAACAGTCGTCGGTATTGTTCGAGATAAAGAGAAATTAGGTTTACTCCTTTTTTTATTAGAATACATTTGCATTTGTAATGACAAGATCCTATTCAAAGATGTTATAAATGTATTTTAATTTTACAAGAGGTTTGTCCGTACCTTTCTCAGAATTAATTACTGGATTAGCAATGTTTTGGTTCTTAATCTTTATTTAATTGTAACAGCTAATGATTGTAATTACGACTATCTAATATATCTTGATCGAGTGTCGTCTGAAGCGATTGCTTCAGTTCAGGCAGTGTTTGAACATTTGCAATAGAAGAAATACGAAAATAGGTTACTAAACGAATTTAAGACAATACAAATGTTGTTAACCGTACGGAATCATTGCACATGTGCAGTATGAGAAATGAGTGATTTTTTCGGCGATTTCGTATATTTCTATGACCGACAAAAAGTTTAGAACGTTATTTTATCTTATAGTTTTGGAATACCAGTTAATCAACCATAGAATTAAACTCTTGATGTATACCGTCAAATGGGGTCAATAGAAACACTTTGGAACATTCAAAGACTCTCACAATTAATAATAAAAACAATATCACTTTAACAACTACTGGAAAAGTCCGGTCTATGGTTGTACTAAAGAATGGTGTATTTGCAAAAACAAAAAAAAATAACAGTTTTTTCGATAAAAATTATTTTATGGTTATTTCTATTTACACTAAAGTTGGGGTCAATAGAAATTTTTACAAAAATATATATTTGTTGCCAAAACAAAATATTTTGACCAGAAATTTTAACGTTTACCATGAATTGTATAAAAGACTTTGCCAACATTCTTTTAATTTTTTTGTAGTGTACAATTGGTTGCCATCATTCTACATCATTTTCGCGCAACCAAACTAAACTTTTGTTTATTAGTTTAAAAATAAACAAATTATGAAAAACTTTCCGATTTTCTGTTTCTATTCACCCCATGCTACGGTACTAAATTAACTTCCTAATTGAATAGAAACCAAAACATAAAAAAAAGATGAAACTGAAGGTTTTTTGCTTGATTTCTTTTCCCACAAAATCTACGACCACATCTAGATATTACAATAATACAAAGCAATACATTAAAAGAAAGTCCTACCTTTAGTAAGTTAATATTTTTTCTTTGCGGACAATTAGGCATTGCGCGTGATTTTTTAGAAGTGAATTGCTGCAGTGCTTTTCCATCTCTCACAAAATCTATTGCAATAATTTTTCGTTGTGTATATAATAATGAATTGAAAAGAAAAGAAATTATACAATGTTAAGTACAAGCGAATGCAAAGATAACATATAAAAGTCAAACAAAACAGAGAATCAACAGAATTCAAGAAAGAAATGGGTTGACGTTTTATCCCTCATTAGCAACTTTTTTGTCATGGCTGAAGCTGTAGCGGCTGTCTAAGCTGCATTGCTTGTCAAAATAGTGCCATAGCTTCTGCTGTGTAAAATGTTTTGCGACTTTGTTACAATACTACCTTGGCGAAAGATATATTTCGCTTGCCAATTATATCCTAACAATGCTGAGAGGTAATTCCAGCAAAGTACCAATCTCTTTGGACAGCGCTACCTTCGTTAGTTTTGCCTATGTCTTCTAGAGACGAGACGAGACGAAAGGTTACAATTAACCAGTTATTGGTGAACAATTAAACATTAGAACCAACTGTAGAACACGTGATTTCTTGTCCACGATTTTAACAGGTGATTTTAACGTCTCTCTTTTTTAAAATTAAATTCATTAATTTTAATAAAATAACTACAATTTCAACACCTTGCTTTATGTCATGTTTACGAATGACCATAATCAGTAGACACCATGTTGATTTGTACATAATACATATGTAAAGTTTGGATTGAGGTATAAATAAATGCTGATATATATATAATGAGATTAGCAGACTGCTAATCTCATTATATCAGGGTAACATGTTTTTATGTGTTGGATAGGGTTTACTATTGAGGAGGAAATAGATCCTGCCAGTCTTCTGGCATTATTTTCCTTTTCTTGCTTACAGCAGATTGAAGTGAAGAATACTTTCCTCGCTCTTTTGATACCGTGTGGCAATGTGTTCTCATATATAAGATGGTGGAGGCGTGGTTTAACCCCGGGCTTGTCAAGCTCGTATGGTCCTACTTGCAGGATCGAAGTTTTGCAGTTGGGTTTAAGGAATCCGTCTCGTCACCATAAATGGCGTCTGCGGACGTCTCGCTTCTCGGCCAAAAACTCTTCTTGATATTGATCCACGACATACCCAACACTCAATAAAAAATCATTCAGATTCGAGGCCCTCGTATGTCGTCACCTCCAGCGCAGTCTTGACGAAATCCTGTGCTGGTTCACCAAATAGCAACTGAAGCTGAACGAAACAAAATAAGTCCGGTTGTTACATACCTTAGTATGATTTCCAACAAGAGGCTCACACTTCCGCAACACACTAGTACAGTTATCGGTCGTGTTGCGGCTACCCGATACATCATTTAGCCGTTTCTTTGCTCCAAGAGTTTATTATCGCTAAGACTTAAAAGTACTGCGTTTATCTCCGTCCGGTCTTAAGATACGGAGCCTTAACGTGGACGTATATTGCCAAACCCATCTGAAAAGGCTGAAATCTGAGCACAATAAGACCCTAAGGTTGATCGTAAATGTCTCCTGGTTCATCCGCAACACGGATCTGTGCTGAAATTTAGAAATGCCATCACTCCACCAGTTTGCAGTTACTTGGAATTGGAATAGAAACACCTTACTTTTTTGGAAGGCGTATTACTTCAACATCAACCACTCTACACTCATTAGGAGCTGTTCCAACGAAAAATAAGGTGGACCAGGAGCTCCGCTGAGCACTAGGAAGAGAGGAAAGGACCATCGAAAGTTGAAACAGCCTGTACAGTCGCTTCTGAGAAGACACAACATAAGGCTTGATTTATGAGCATATTACTTACAATTATCTACATCTGACTCTTTATTTCCGTAGGGTTTAAGATTAATGGTGTTAGGTTTGAAGATTTCTTTCCTTTCATTATAAATTCAACGTTTCCTTCGGTCGGTATGGTACTAATGATATAAATATTTCTTTCATTATAAAGGTTCCAAATTGTGTTTATAAGATCCAAGGCCATCCAATATCGCAGATCTCTTACAATATCAAATCCATTATCTGCACCATCATCAGTTTTGCCTAATTTTAGATTCGCCTGCGTTCTTTTTTATGTCCATTTTTCCTATTCAATTGTTTGGTTTTGTAATATCTTCAGTATTTTATATCACAATTGGGTGTTTATAATATTTCCGTGTATTTTTTCAATAATCATCAGAATCATTCTTATTGGAAGCCGAAAGGATAATAAAAAAAAAATGCGACAAACTAAAATGACATAAGCAACAACAAATTTTATAAATATTTCGAATTATATTCGAGTATGACACGATTTTAAATCAGATTCAATGTAACCCAAATCTTCCCATGTCCAATAAATCACGAAAAAACCACCTGAAATGAAATATGTCCACATGTGCCTACCGTTTAGTTTCGATCCTGGTCTGCGGCATATTAAAAACAAACAAAGCAATAACAACCGTGGAGAGTGAATGAATAGTCAAAAAAAGAACGTCATACAACAAAAGTACACAGACGACAGCTGTTGCACTGTGTATCAAGCAAGCGGTAACCGCACAGGTGAAAAGCCGGAGTTAGGTCTGTGGGGTTCTGTACACCCTTCGGTTATTGTACTCTAAAACACATGGGGAACCCTCTCTTGAATAGTCGAGTGATTCCGTTCTTATTATGCAGTCCGCTTATTATAATATATACTGTGCGATTTAGTACTCATTAATTTATAAGTTAAGTATAGATAAAAGTTGTTACATACATATATATCACACACACAGATACAGTTTTTAAGATAACTAAACCATAAAATTACCACTCGGTTACAAATATGGTCAAGATTATTTTGGAAGTTATTACACGGTTACATTCCACGTCTTTTGTAGGTGATAAAATAATAAAGTTTGTACAATAATGTTGTTAACACCCCCATAGTAATTAACCCAAAATAAACATCCAAATTGACCTACATTTTTCGTAATTAATTTCACATTACCTCTTATTGTTGGTTCTGTTATAATAACCCTATACTTTTATATTGACATAGATTAAGTTATCAAGGTTATTTTTAAAAGTAAAATCGTTCTAATCTGAGTTCAGCTCGTATTTTCTTCTATGCAAGGTTGATGAACCACCCTCGTATTAAGTACTACCTATTTCGGGATGCTATCGATTATTCCTCCCTTCATTCTTCGTTCTAATATTACGCACTACAGTATTTATTGCGTTAATATATCTACGAAACAAAGAATATTCCGAAAAATAGAATGGGGGGAATAACAGGCGAAACGCAGAACCTTTTACACCGCAATAAATAGGTATTTTATTGCAGATTTTATGTTACATTTACAAAAACCAGTTTTCTTTTCATCACGACAGAAAATAAATTTGATGGAAAAGAGCGCGCCGGTACTATACAGTCGATAATATGAGTTAAAGCAAAAGAGAGAGAGAGAGAGAAGAGTGGAAGTTAGAATGGTGGCAAGAACGAGGGCGCAGAGAGACGTAGTAGTACCGTCGTCGGGCGAGGGGATGCTTTCTCACCAACATCCCTCCAACGTTCGCTGACACAAATCACGACTTAGGAGCGATACGGGGGATAAGGGACGTGTTGCGCCGATATAGAGAGCGGTATTATAAAGAAGAGATAGAGAAGGAGAGAAGTACGTGAGGTAAAAGGTGCAGAGACGGTGAACGACAATCTGGAAGCCAAGGCTCTCTACTAGCGAGCTTCATAACCTTTTAATACAGTTTCTAGAGAGAGAACATGCTTTAATATTTAACTGTGTTGTAATTCTATAAGTACCTAACTTTAATTTTTTTACACTGGATAAACGGTTTCTTTACATAGGCGTTAATTGGATATATTAATGTAGTATGTTACTTGCGGTTAAAGCATGTTTCTTGAAAATATGATCTGTTTAAATAATTTAGCGTTCAACGTGGGAGTAAGTTCGTTTCAAAGAAACAAATGGAAGGCATCAGAAGCAACTTTATTTAATGCCAAGTAGAAATGTGTATTTAAACTTGTACAGTTTTATTTACTTATTCTTTGGATGGCTGGAATTTTTATGAATGAGAAGTCTATTTTAAAGTCGTCTGGTTAATTTCAAGGCTGGATATATTTACCGTTCCTAGACAATTAATTACCTCAGTGCTTCCCTCCCCCTCCCCCTCTCCTCCCACACATGAATATTCTTCTTTAGTAAAAGTATCATCATTAACCGTGTTGTCATGTTAATACCATTTTTTTTGTCGTGAGAGGAATTGTCTATCTTCGAGAAATTCAGCACAATTTTTTGCTACCTCACTAGGGTATTATGTCTAATTGAATCAACGGTTATGTTGTCGTCGATTCAATGGGATTACCTAAACCTCTGGAATTAATATGAAATAGAATAATAATAATTAGAATTAGAATTAAATACTACAAATCTATGCAGAACCGGTATTAAAATTTGAATTCACAGAAAGAGAACTCAAATGCCAACGTCGACTATACGGATCGGTATCTTCCGATTCCATTCACGAATCAATAGATGGAATTAGCACACGCTGCAGTTGATTGTAAAAGCCCTTAGGAAATATACATATTTACAAACAATTACCGAACTAACCGATTCAGAAAAATGAAGTTAAATAAATGATTGACAGAAAAGTTCTTCACTCGATCTCTTGGTGCAGAAGTAGAACACTAAACACTTTAACCCACTAAACACCAAACAAGTTTTAACTAAAACACCGACGCGTTTCAACAGCAATGATGTCATTATCAAGGCGATAATAAAACTAAATTAAACTAAAATCTACAAATACAGGTAACCTAAATGTATTGCACGGTCAATCCGATACGCATCATTAATTTCCGATTAACGAAAACAATGACGAATGCAGGATAGGTCCGTTGTCACAGTTCATTGCATATGACTTATTTTTATATATTTCTAAACTTTCGAAAACATTTAGCAACTTACAATTGTTTATATGTCTAATTAATTTAACATTCGTATGATCGATGTTGTGATCTGTTTCAAAGATGTGTTGGGCAACGCTCGATTTCTCAATTCTATTAAATCTAAGATTAGCCATATGCTCTTTGAATCTAGTTGAGACTGCTCTCCTGGTTTGCCCAATATATTTTTGATTACAATCTTTACAATTGATTTCGTAAATACCTGACTTTTCTAGAGGTTGTATTTTATCTTTAGGGTTACCGATGAGACTTCGTAAACTAGTCCCAGAACTGTAAACTATTCTGAGCTCTTTGAAGATTTTACTCAAACCTTTAGTGATAAAGGGAGCGTAAGGGAGGGTCACAACGGGTGAAGCTTTAACATCCTCTCGAAAAGTCGTAGATTCTTTCACAGTTTTCTTATAATTAAACTTCCTAATTAACTTATAGATATGCTGATGCTGGAAACCATTACACTTGGCCGCATCTTTTATAATTTTAAGCTCTTCCACATACCTCGTCTTGTTCAAGGGAAAAGTGAGAAGTCTGTGGACCAAAAAATTCAGGCTTGCCATTTTGTGTTGAACACAATGATGGGAATCTGAAGGAATATAGCGAAGTGTACTGGTTTCCTTTCTATACATGTCAAACTCTAATCTATTGTTATTTCTAATTACTAAAGTATCTAGAAAGGGTAGCTGACCGTTTTCTTCTCTTTCACAAGTGAACTTCATGGTTTCGAACCGATTATTTAATCTATTGAGAAAATCGTCAATATTACATTTTTTAGTGTCAAATATAGCGAAAATATCATCCACATACCTCAACCAAACCCTAGGAAGGTATTCGCTCTCAGATTCTAAGTCCTTTTCAAAACGGCTCATGAAAAGGTTAGCCAAAAAGGGCGACAAGGAGTTATCCATTGCCGTTCCTTCCAGCTGTGAACTAGGTTGCTGTATTGGCAAATTATTAAATTCATTGGTCAGCCATTTGGAAACCTTGTGCGTCAATTGTCGAAACAATTGGCCTTACCGACTTGCCAGGTTTGTGAATTTTAGGTGAACAATATAATTTAGGGATATCAGGATTGGAAACATGTAGCTTACGTCTAACATCGGCAGTAACAAGGTTGTTACAAGCATTAAACACATTGTTGACGTCTCTAATCATTTTCGATAAAGGATTTTTTGAAATTGACTTATAAGGACCACTACTCAACAGGTCACTAAACCGATCATAGTAGTCCTCTTTATCTAAAATAACAACCTTGTTCCCTTTGTCAGCTTTCAATTAAAAACAATCTTTTTCCCGCAAAGTTTTAATGATTTTAATGTTTCCAGATTTCTGAGGTGATTTATAGAATTTCAAATTTTTTGAAATAGTATGTTTGCAGGCCTCCCTAACAAACTGTTTTGTGGGCTCAGGAAACCGCTGGATAGAGGATTCTATCCCGGCAATAACCCACTCAACATTCGATTCACGAGTTTGCAAACCAATTTAGGTTACCTGTATTTGTAGATTTTATTTTAATTTAGTTGTATTATCGCCTTGATAATGACAGCATTGCTGTTGAAACGCGTCGGTGTTTTAGTTCAAACTTGTTTGGTGTTTAGTGGGTTAAAGTGTTTAGTGTTCGAGAGAAAAATACTATTTATATTAAATCAGTAAAATAAAAATTCCTACTTCGGTTTGAAATCGTCACAAATGTTAATTTTACCACCGTTGTACCGCTCAATTGCAATTATTTTTGACAATATCTCTTGTGTAAAAAATATTCACGCTAGGCTGAAAAAAGTGTATGTAATTTTTCGGTAGGAATTTAGTGTGAAAGCTTGGAAAAACGATAACTCTGACAGACCATGACCATATATTATAGTACCGCTTGTAAGTACATTCCAACCACTACACTTTAAATGCCCATGCAGAAGTTTATTACAGGTTTGACTGCTTATTGAGATATACAGAGTGTTTTGAAACATCGTTTACGGATTTTTAGGGCATGTTTTACGATCGAAAATAAGGTTAATAATCATAATAAACCATGTATGTATGCCCGCAAATTTACTCTTTATTAGATAACAGCAATTTTATCGCAATTGCAGAATAAATTTGCTCCAGCGGTATTTTAACATAAAATAGATTATAACTAAACAAGATTTTCAAAATGACGTTCTTCCGTTTCGACACAGGATCTACATCTTCTTTCAAAGGAAATGCGCACTCTTTCAAAACACAAAGATTTTTCTTGAATTATCTGGCAACAGTGTTCTATTCGTTGGCGCAAATCTGGAAGATCGCCAGAATAACTGCAGATACTAAAGTTCAACGGGGTTAGATCGGAAGACCTTGGAGGCCAAGCAATTGGACCTCCTCGCTCTCTCCATCTCCCAAGAAATTCATTGTTAAGATCTTCCCCAATAGCACGCGTAAAGTGCGGTGGAGCTTCATCTTGCATAAACCAGAGGTTCAGTCTCAGATTTATAGGTAAATCTTCCAAAAGTTCAGGTAAAGACTTTTCCAAGAACTCGAGGTATGGAGGACCTCTTAAGTGTTGTAGCAAAACAATCGGTCCTAACAACCGGTCCCCTATTATGCCTAGCCAGATGTTTAGAGAGAAACTTTGCTGGTGTCTGGCTTCAACGATAACATGAGGATTCTCGTCACACCAAACGTGAATGTTGTGGAAATTAAGTATTCCATTTTTAGTAAAACCAGCTTCATCAGTGAAAAGGATGTTATCAGCGAAATCTGGCCAATCAGCAGCTGTTCGCAAAAACCACTCTCAGAAAGTCCTTCTCGCTTAATAATCCGGGTGGAGTTGCTCATGAAGAGTTCTCGACATTCTTCTAACACTAGTTTCGGGATTTTCATCAATAATATTCAAAATTAGATCTTCTATCTGTGGAGTACATGCTATTCTCTGCCGTCCAGTATCATAAGACCGCTTCTCAAACGAACCAGTTTCTCTTAGTGGTTGAAACACCGTCTGAAATATCACATACGCAGGCAGTTGGCGATCAGGAAACGTTTCAGCATAAAGGCGATGTGCTTGTAAGGAAGTTCCATTGGGACGACCGTACATGAACACGATATCGCTCATTTCAGCATTAGAATGCGCTACCATTGTAATTGTTGCAAATTGCACAAAACGTCAAGTTAAACTGTCATAAAAGCAGTAGAAAATAAGCACCTGTTCACTGGGATATGTTATCGTTAATTATTTCATGTACTACCAGGAACATTCGCTGTTATCTCGTAAACGGTTAATTTGCGGACATATGTTTATTATGGCTTTTAACCTTATTTTTGATCGTACCTATACTAAATGCCCTTAAAATTTTTAAACGATGTTTTAAAACATCCTGTGTAGACAATTCTTGTCATAGTATAAAACATTAAACAGTTACAGTTTTCTTAAACCTAACCACAGCTATTCTAGTATAACTAACTAGTCCACTTTTGGAGCCACCACGACTAACCTACTGTGGCTAAAGGCAAATGCCTTGTATCTTTATACTAACGACATTGATGCACCACCATGTCTAATCATAAGGAGGCCGTTGGTTTTTTGCCATAAAGCACCACTAGAATGTAATACCATCATTATCTGATATTCTCTCAGTAAGATATCCGGGCCAAAATATCGTACGATGTTATGTAGTAGTAGTAATGTCGAAAATTTGGTACATCTAAAAGCAATCTTGGCGATGCGCTAAGAACAAACAGTTTGCCGTCCCTGTAATTCAGTTAGAGCTCCAGCTCAACAATCTAGTTATTAAGTTATTGTGTCTCCAATTATTAAATACTTTACTATAATTTGCCTATACAGAGGAATAGATCCATTGTTTATTGCGCACTATACGTAATATTGTCACAAGTTTATGTTTGTGCTTCTTTTTCTTTAAGTTAAGTTAAAAGTGTAACATTTAATAAGTGTTGAGTATGTTTTACATTTGTATTTGGAGTGCACTAAAGCTGCTTTTGAAAATTGCTGATTTTGTATTACAAAGACAAAATTACTTGCAAAGCATTATTATTTATTGGCCAGCAATAACTATAGAAGTTGAAACATGTGTTACAAAATGCAAAATTTATGAACAATTTAAGTTAACAACCAGTTCTTTCGTTATTATATCAAAAATATGGAGTAAATATAATGACAAATACAGAAATACTGATTATTACTCTAAATGGTTAGATATCAAGAAATTAGATTATTAAAGCCCAGAAGAAATAATAAAGAAACTTGAATAAAATGTTGCCACATACACAATACCAAAATTCATTAAGTATCCACCACATTGATAACATTGCAAACCAAGATATCGACTTTAAAGGTGATCAAAAGATTTTATTTCTAGAATATAGAGCAACAGCAATGTTCTGGGAGCACTGGGAATATCATCCGCACAACCTCTAATGACATATGAACTACAAAAGATGTCACGACAACAAATCGAAAAAAACAATAAATTACTAGGTATTATAAAGGAAATGTCAAAATACAAATCGGACAAAAATGGGTATCTGGTCCAGTGTACTAAACGAAGATAATACCCAAATAAGGTCATACTTGATAATGATGAAAAAACAGAAATATAATAAAACGAAACAAAATTTGTATCAGACAAAAAATCAAAATCAAGTATTAATAAGGAGACGACAATATGATTGTAAAGAAGACATATTAGGAGAGGAGGATTATGGGAAAATAACGAATCTCGACAGTAGCAATAGCAATATAGAATATGATCGTAAAGCAAATCCAAATGCATATACTGACAATACGCTGGTGACTTAATAATAATCCTATACTTGAGGAAAAGTAGAGTTTATTGTCTGTTAGGTAATGAAGTAGTATATGGCCCTAGGAACTACCCATAGTGCACCAAGGCAGCAGGAATGACCTACAACGAGCACTAGTATGTCTTTAATTAATAAGAAGTTATAACAATAAGAAGTATCATATTCATTATTTCTAGTAGGATTAATTGTTCTGGATCAGTCCTTCCACTAAAATACAGTTGTTGAATTATTTAGTACCCTAATGTAATTAATTAAACTCCACTAATCAACCACC
Organism: Holotrichia oblita; assembly: GCA_023690525.1. NCBI lineage: Eukaryota > Metazoa > Arthropoda > Insecta > Coleoptera > Scarabaeidae > Holotrichia > Holotrichia oblita. The sequence goes on along the minus strand of CM043018.1, from coordinate 21,241,341 downwards.
CAGACGCAGCAACTATTCGAGCGTGGCTTCTGTAAGACCTGTTTAACTAAAACCATCAAACAGTGAGTCTTATTACAGTTTATAATAAAAATATAAGCAGAGATTCGTTACAGTAACTATAGCTTTGTTACTGTTCATTTAAACTTTAATACTATCTCTAAATTTTATTTCCCAGCTTCCTTGATAATAGCAACCAATTCATTCTATTCTTTGCCATCTTTGTGATCTTCTTATGAATATACGTAGTCCTGCTATTGTTTTTATTTTACTATGCCTAAAGCAATCATTATTCTCAGAGTATTGCTTTTTTCAAAAGCAATTACTTTCGTTGCTCTTCTTAATGATACCTTTCCTATTCAGATTAATTTGCAAAGCCTTGGTCATGAAACTATTACAATAATCACAATCTTCAACGAACCTAAAGAAACATAGAGTAGCAAATAAAATGGAAAATAAAAGGTTACCAACACGGACTTCCAGGCCAAATTTTGATGCTATAATCATGAGTCAATCACTCAGTTGATCAAGACGAACCCTTTTATATAAGTATATATTATGACACTTTAAGGGATAAAAATATTCAACTTGAACGCAGTAAAAGATTTATGTTACCTAAAAGAAACTATCAAACAACATTGGTCCCAAAATATCACCCTGCAGATTAACAGATACCCATATCAAAACAAATCGATACTGGCCGGATAAGCCTTTTAAAGTATAACAAAAGGTATCCGTAACGCCATTAATTAAATACGGGTATATTGATTTTATGCTTCTTTTTAACGTGCGACTATACTTAAAATTCACGCGACCGCCTCAGTCAACGCTATTAATTATTATTAATGAATCCGAAGACGTCGGGGCACATAATTTTACGATCCTTTCTCCTCATCTCTTTCCTACTAACCAGTTCTCCCGCTCTATCTCGCGCCCATGCCCGCTGCGAGTTATATTAATTCAGTAATTAATTTATCTCGTATATCTGCCGCCAGCTAGCGTAGCTTTCAATTTCTTTCTTTCCTAGACATAGACACGGGCGTATATTAGCGTTACTATATCTGTAAATTATTCGCATGTATATATACATACATACATAGGATAAGTAGAGATGAACGCATAAACGCGTAGATACAATAAATGGCCTATAAAGGATTTCCATTTGCATGATGTACCGTTCGTGCATCAGACGGCGACTTATTACGGAAATAGGATCCCTCGAGCGTGTAGTTTGGGTTTGATAAATATTTGTTTACTATTAATTGAAGCTGAAACTAAGAAAACACTTCTGTAAGGAACGATTTGCATCTTAACGTAATTTTCTGGCTTGTTAAGACGAAATTAGGGTTCTTCAGTATTCCATTTTAGACTCTGTTCTGTTTATTACTACAGGGACAGGGTTAAAGCAAGATGGTGCGAGTACTGTAGTCATACAAACATTTTTTGTCATTAATAATACGGTAGGCATTCGAGTACGTATTTTTTTATTTCTAGTTCATACCTGAACTTGATGGAGGAGTAACTGATATTTATTGACTGAAAAAAGCTTCCACAATCAAATTAAATTAAATTATCAACAAATCAACGAAAACCGGGTAACGATATCGTTTTCCTATCCGAAGATATCTTCAGGAACATGACCCTCAATTTTCTTGGTCGCCCAGATGCACAGATTTGACTTGAGACTTTTATTTGTCGGGGCGAAAAAAATATCTTAGTTTGCAACGCGACCCACTCGTAACAACATGGTTGTAAAAATAGGAAATGCCGTTCAAATTCTCCAAAATTTTCAACAGTTCTCCCTCTTATAATAAGTGAAGTGCATGTCACTTATTATAATGGTTCGAATTTGTAATAATTAGAGCGGTGTGCAACAAGATCAAGTTTGCAAAATTCGGCTCAATAGAACTTGAGTTATAAGCGGTCCTTTATATCAAAGTTCCGCTTCTTCTGTTTCTCTTATTTTACAAAATATGAAAAAAATGTCCGGTGTATAAGAATTAAAATTTTTGATGAACAGGGGCCACTTTGGTCAGTGATATGTATTCCCAAACGTGTTCTTGAGGTATGGCCGAACGCCATTCTTATTTGGCTACCCGTTACATGAAGCCTTTTTCTCTTAATTTTTTGATCATGCCTGTTACTGTAGTAACTGTTAACACTGTTATGGCACTGTTTCTGGTGTTGATCCTTTTCTTTTCCTAAAATTGTAGTGACTTGGTGTTTGGCTTGATCCTCTAGATTTAATTTGGTGGATACTATTCAGGATATCTTCCGTGGTAAAGTTTTCTTAGTAAATGCTGTGTTTTGAACATTTTTGTAGGAATTGTCTTCTCCTGGCCTTGTCGTCGCTGGCCGTGTACATGTTTGGTCTCCTCAGAAAAAGCGTGAAAAGACGAGTCGTTTGCGTAGTACCGAAAAGCAGACCCTTATCAATGCTTACAAGAAAATTATAGCCGATACACCCAATCTCAAGAAACTGGACATGATAAAACAAATTTCTGATGTAGTAGGCAAGTGATTTCAATTTATTACATATGATCTATGTATATTTTACAGAGTATACTTGCAGGAGTTTCAAGAGCAACAGTATACCGGGTAATTAAACAGTATACAGCCTCTGGAAAATGTGTGGATCCTAAAAAGATTACTGGTAGGCCATCTTTACTGAAATCCTTTGATGAGACTGTGAAAACTGCTATACGGCAAATAGTTCACAATATGTTACGGCAAAATGAACTTCCGACATTAGATAAGGTGCTGGTGCAAGTAAAAAATAATGAAGATTTGCCAAACATGAGTCGATCAACATTGTATTTGCTAATGAAGCAAATGAACTTTAAGTAAGAATTATTTATTATATGGACATACATGTTTCTATATAATTGTGCTATGTCCTCTAGATACTTAAAAAGGGGCAGAAACAGCATTTTGACCGAAAGAGATGAGACTATAAGATGTAGGCGACAATATCTCAGAGATATTTCACAATATAGAGTTCAGGGATGATCAATTTTCTATTTGGATGAAACATGGGTGAATGAGGGTCATACAGTACAGAAAGTGTGGACTGACACAAGGATTCACAGTCGTAGCACAAGCCTTTAACGAAGGACTTACAACGGGATTAAAAAATCCAGCTGGAAAAGGCCGTCGTCTTATTTTGTTACACATTGGAAGTTGTGATGGCTTTGTAAGAGATGGCTTGTTATTGTTTGGAGGAAAGAAAACCACTGATTATCATGATGAAATAAATGCTACTGTTTTTGAGGAATGGTTCTCTCGAATATTAAACTATTTTACCTGACAATGCTGTTATAGTTACAGATAATGCATCATATCGTAGTCGAAAAATTGAAAGGCCACCATCATCGTCATGGAAAAAGATGGATATTAAAAATTGGCTAACAAGCAAGAAAATACAGTATGATGAGGATATGGTCAGAGCTGAACTGTTAGGCTTGGTTAAAATTCATAGGAATAATTATAATTCCTATGTAATTGATAAACTGGCAAAAATCACAAAATAAAACTGTGTTACGATTACCTCCTTACCACTGCAAACTGAATCCCATCGAGCTTGTTTGGGCCCAAATAAAAAATGAAGTGCCCGCGAAAAACAAAACATTTAAATTATCTGAAGTGAGACAATTATTACTTGACGCCCTGGGAAATGTAACTGCTACTACTTGGCAAAAATGCATACACCATGTTATAAAAGAAGGATCTCGTATGAAATATACAATCATTGACGATGTAATACTAAACTAATTCATCATTAGAGTTGGAGAGGATAGTGACAGTGAAGATTTTGATTGTAGTTAAATATACGAATTTATTTCCAATGGCTATGAGCAACTCATAAGGTTATGATAAATATTTTTATTACATTTGCATTTCTGTAAATAAATATTTGAATGTAATTTTTGCAGAACCTGTAAGTTTAAATGTATTATGGTTGTATATTTTGTAATAAATAAATGTTATGTATCTTATATATCTTCCGTTTACACTTTCTAATATTTAAATTCTTTCATCTTCAGAATTCTGACGGTGAATCTATAAATTTAAAACTACTTTAAAAATAGACTATAACTTTAAATACGAGGTATAAACTATCCGTACAGTCAAAAATGTATGTCCAGAAAGCAATGTACCGACTGAGTATTATGTCTAAAGGGCACAGATTGGATAGAATTCACTGGAACGTATTTTAATTTCATTTAATCATTGGTACTTGGCCAAAAAGTTACCTAGTACACTATATTAATGAAAACTAGCCCTAAGATTATATTCAGTCGTTCTAGTCTAAGCTTCTAAACAGTTTACTGAACTATTTGGTAACCATCTCATTTCTGCAGATAATCAATTCTAGTAAGCATGTAAACTAACTTGTGAAAACCATTATAGGCAAGAACACTAACTTACGATGTTCAGTTTTCAAACAACAAATTTTCACACTTTACCTATGTATACCTAAATAAATATTTCAAGTATGAGAGTGCTTCATATTACACCTTGTACCAGATACGCAAGCCATTTATCCCTCTTCCGAAATGCAAGCCTCTTCTAGCTCCTGAGAACCGTAATAAATTAACAGGAACACCACGAGAAAAGTAATTTAATAATTCCTTTTGTCCGTCCCCTCCCTTACCATTTGAGACTATCAACGAACGATCTGCCGTGTAGATTCCTCTTGAGGCCTCGAAAATGCAACTTGCTAGGGCGCCATCTACCGCGAACCTATCTCGTTCATTACGAATAAGCCGCTACTTCGCGTTTGTCTTTGTCATCATATAATTAGACTTGTTCTTTCTCTGTTACATTTATTACTGTATACTTTATAGATCTAACTCATTTTTTGACTCATCTACAGACATAAAATCGAAGCGTATTAAATGCTTTGTAATACATTCGTAAGAAATACAATGTTTGTAACAATTAAAGGGAGAGTCATGTCTTTTCTTGGTTTCAAATCTCTCTATTTGAATTTAAAATAACTTTTTTGATAATTTTAAATTCTTCTACATACTATTGTAATAAATAAAAAGAACGCAAAGCATTGCTTACACTGTCGAGTTGTTGAAGCAAACGCCGTACTACATTATTCAAATTATTTAAACCAGATCGTATCTCACGTAAATTATTACTTACAAATGTGTGGAAAATAATAACGTGAAATTTTGTCTCGCTCGTAAATTTCGACTCGTTCTTTGTCTTCTGCACGTTTCGTCTTCACCTTCTTCTAGTTCGCACTTTACGGGTTGGTTGCTTCTCGTAGTGCAGTCGTTCGGTTTTATTACCTGCATTTGTGTGAGTGTACATAAACAACTGGTGTCATTATTATTTCTCGCGTTGTTACTTGTACGTGTATGTTTTCGGTGTAAATTCTGTAAAATCTTCGGGGTAAACATTAGTTGTTTGAATTATTAAGTAGCCCACGATAGGTTGAAAATAGTAATTTAATATTGTAGACACAATTACGTTTAATATACGAACAAATTAAATGAAACTGTGTTACACATAGTTCTCTCATTGGATGAATAGTATCAAAGGAATTGCAGTCTCTTTGATACTTTAAGTAGACATGATTGTATACTTCTCTAAGACAATTTAACACGGTATGTGTTTGGTGAAAGAGAATGCTATCAAACTAGAAACAAATTAAATTGTTAAGAAAACAGAATAAGTTGTACAACTTCTCAAATATAATAACAGATGTTTGACTACCCTGTTTGTCTGTAAAAAATTGTGATTTCTATTACCTTGACCATCCCTTTACGGTTTTCTTTCCTGTGTGAGCTGAAAAAATATTCACCATACTTGCAATGCTATTACCTATAAATGATTACCTGTCAACCTAGAACTTATAAATGCAGCTTACTCCAACACAACATTCCAATCTTCCAACACTGTCCAATATTTTTGTAATTGTTCAGAAAGTAAGGCACGACTTTGTACGAGCTAAAACTCCCAACAAATGTGAAATGCGTAATGTTTTGGTTTTTAAATTCGTAGAGTGTTAGACCTACTAAGATTAGTGGGCAAATCTAACAACTTTATGGCGAAGTTATGAAATTATGAATTATTGAATGTGATACATCATACATTCAATAATAGTTCAAGAAAAAATGACGAAGAAACTGAAAGAAGAACTAGTTTAATTATGGATATATCTGACAGAAATAGCCCTTGGTTAGCCTGTTCTGTGCTATTAATATGATAATAAATTTTCTAGCAATGAGTATTGTAATCGAAGATAAGAAGCTTCAAACACCTTAAATTAAGTAATCAAACAAGCAATTCGTCAAGTTACATTTCAAAAATCTTGCCTAACTCTGCTTCCTTTTTTCAAAGTATAACATTATTTTATTTTCCTTCATTCTGATTAACTTAAATACATACATGATTTGATATGACATGTTAATGAGCGCTGAGTATCTCAAAGCTAGAGAATTCTCGTTGGGTAATTAATGCGTTAGCTGCAGGTAAAATTACAAACTACAATTGTTATAATTGTAAATATAATTTTTGTATTGTCATCTGATACAAAACCTCTATAATATAAAAACCGAAAAAATGACTATAATAGGCGCTGATGGTATATTGTTGAATTCACCCTGCGAATGACTGCAATGAAAAAACGTGGTTTTGACCTTCTAGGTCTCGTCAGCACAACTACGAATGCAAGATCTAATTTCATCGCCCTTCACATCACAACTTTAACTGTATAATACCTCCGACAATGGACTAATTCCAACCCAATGCGCTCTAGTGAGCAGCGTGGGAAGTAGCACACTGCAAGGCACTACACAACACAAGTTGGCACAGCAGATACTGATCTAGCTCGCATAATTCGTGGATTGTCGTTCCCGCTAGATGTCTCTTCTGAAAATGTCAAGAAATGCTACAATATTGGCACAATTTGGTTTTTATATTGCGGCATTTCTCGACGTTGTCATATAAAACTTTTAAAAAGAAAAATTCAACTTTTATATCGACATGGCGATTGTTTATAACAATTCAATAATAATATAATGTAAAGAATTCGTCAACAAAACAAACAATTTTAATCGCAGACTGGTCTCAAAGAGACATAATTAAATATATACAATGGTATGGAAATGATAAATAAATAATCAAATAAATGGACACAGTAATAAAGTCACATCGGTGACAATCCGAATGTCTACAGGAACTTGGGGTCTAATTGACTTGATGCCTGATCGTCAACTAATTACAAATATTGATTCTATAAATGGTATATTCCATTTGAAAACGCAGTGTGCCCGAAAATTGAGTAAAATTGCTCTAATATATATAATCGCAAGGCTGTAATGGGGTGAAATTGGTATACATGTATGTATTAAATGAGTCAGAGTTTCTAAAATTAGATCTGATTAGATACGAATGTTCTTTTACAAAGCGTTTGATCAGGTGAATAAATCTAGGTATTATCTACTAATATAAAAATTAAAATCTACTGAACAGTGACTGTAACATTTCGGTAGCTGTATGAACACACAAACGGATAAAAATGTTACCGGTATTTTCGATTCTGAAGCTAAACTACATTCAGGGTGAAAAAACCCGTAGGTACTAGCTAAGAAATTGAAACAAATCGTTCGAAGAGATATGCTTTCCTTACCTTTCTGCATGGTCTGTTTCAGTTTCTTTGCTAGTAATGCTCTTGTTGCAATTCTACCTAATCAAAGTGAAACAGAGAGATCAAGAGAGACTACAGATGTTTAGATATGAGTAAAAAATATTCAAAAGGTTTTTAACAAGTAACACAATTAGGTATTGTTTTATATACTTAGGCCAACACTCTAAAACAATTGTCAGACTTTCAGTGAGGATGTTTCAAGATTTTTGGCAATTTTATTTACAACAATTTTAGACCGCAGAGCTTGGCTTCGACATGAGTCAAAAGAAGAAAAGGAGAGTCATAATTTCATAAGGACGACTTCTCTGTGGGACTGCTCCAATGGTGGGTGCAAGTAATGCTTAGTATAATCTTCGATGCAGCAGGTATTTCCTGGCACTGCTTCATTTGAATGCTGTCAACACGGAAAAAAGAAAGCAGTAAATGTAGATCATGATCAAAGAGCTCTACAAGACCCTGCACAATAGTAAAATGTAAAAAATTAGGTTTTCGATATTGTAGGACCAAATCAACTTGAACACAAAGACTCAAAAACAAAAATGATTCCACTTAAGTGTGCTAAAATGTGCCGCTCTTCTTGAAGTCTTCTAGGGGATCTCCTTCGCTGATGAATATCTGAAATCAGAAATGAAGTATTAGTGTTGGTTCTATTACGTCACGTTAGCCGAAGTGTCTCCGTCGTCGTTGTATATATATATAGTATATAGGGGTAGAAAAGTTTGTTCGCTTAAATTAAATTGTGGTAAAATTATCGCAACTGTATTAACAGCATCTCAAAAAACAATCGTTTTGTGCCTATATCCATGAAATGACAGTTATTGTTGTGCGGTAAAAGTTGATATTAAGCCAAGTATTTATTTGCAATAACATTTGTAATAACAGTTTTATTCAAACTTTAACATTTTTAATCCAAAGCGATATATTTGTTCGGTCTATGTTCTGTGAAATTACGGCATATTTGATTGAAGCAAATAAATATACCTTATTAATGCATTTAATACAATAGGAACATATGTCTGGAGTTAAAGTTCATTCCAAGCATAACATCACAACATCATAATAACATAAATCAAGTGTTGTAACAAGAAGTTACAATCTAAGAAATCATTTCTAGTGCATTCACCTAGGGCACATATTATGAGAAATATTCCACAGGCGAAACAAGTTTCCAGTTTGTCATAATGCTTTCGGAAATGGAAGCAAATATACAATATATACGGAGCACTAGCAGCAAACCTAATATATAATTTATCAACAGCTATACGACTATTAACGTAATCGAACTTCATTCAGTCTGCACCACGTGAATTAGCACAATACTAACCATAATTTCTTAATTTACAACCGGAGAGTCTGTGTTATGTCGCAGTGGTCCAGCCGAGCTAATGGCCCACTGAATCCGTCCTCGATCTATTGTACTCCGACACGACCGAGCTAAGACCCCGGATCATCCACAAAACAGACGTTGGCCTCCGTTCAATGTATCCGCAAAGCAATTTAATTTGTCACAAGCAAGACGTAAAACGATAGAGTTTATGCACCCAATACTACATACATATATACATGAGCGCTATTTCCGAGAGAGTAAGTAGAATTCTCTGAACTATGTAAAAATATAACTAAAAGTTACGTTTCCACCGTTTTCGTTCTTTTTGATATACATAGCTTGCGCTTATTGATTTCAAATATATCAGGCAATTTTTATAGGCAATTTTTAGCGTCGATTTCGTTCTTTATTTTTTACAAATCGCGTAGAATCATATAAATATAAACTAATCACAAATAAAACACGTAAGATAGGAGCTTCTTTTTTCGATTAGGATTTCATCATAGAAGCTCGGTCCTATCTCTTCATTCAAAAGAGATTTTAATGTTTGTTTTTTATAAGCCCTCTTTTTTCCTTTATGATTGAATGAAATTTAATATTAAAAGAATTTTAGTTAAACAGCTCACATTACCTGTTCAGTATGATGCAAAATAGTGCAACCCTGATTCGTATGAGCGTAGTAGGAATTGATGAGAATATATACTCAAGAAGCAGGCTGGAAGTTTCCTAAAGAATTAATAAGCCGCCATCGATTCAGAAAAATTGGACTGGAACAACGATGAGAGTCCAGGAAACAGAATTTTGGGCATAATCAACATAATAAAAAGGCATACGATTAGCTTTAATAATGAGTTATAAAACAACTACATCTGGACCCTATGACATTGACGAAACAAAAATATATATAACATATAAATTCAAATCCAATATCCGCAACCAAATTACAAGATATAGACTCACTCCACATAATAACAAGTCTCTTCACTTTTATATATCCCGTTGTGATCAATTTTAAGCTCCAGAGCGTATCAGTGTTATCAAGTAGATAAATTTATACCAGTCACTTTAACTACCATAGAAGTTAAGTCTCAGCCCAGCATTATAGGTACTCAGCACTTTATTAGTATAATTAAAGATATCAAATTCGAAGAACATACCAAACTGGTTAGCTTCGATATAACCAGCCTCTTCACCAATGTTTTAACCGAACCTACTCTAGCAACAATAAAGCAAAGACTGTCTGAAGATACCATACTACAAGAAAGAACTTATTGTCCATTTGTTTAAACACTGCATATTTTCAAGTGGTATTAAAGTTCCTACTAACTCTATAATGAGCGACGTATATATTGAAGAGTTAGAAGGAAAAAGAGCTATCGATATGGCATCAAGCCCACATTGTGCTTAAGATATATAGACGACAGGTTTTCCGTGTGGCCAAATGGTAACAGTTCGTACAATATCTAAACAGCATTGAAAAATCAATCAAATTCTCCATGGAGAAATCTAGACCACCTGACTAACGAAGCTTCCCAGCTAGGACATGGTCTTCATGTAGCTCGCCGCGTGTGGGTATGGTTCGCCAATAACAATAGAGAACTATCTACAGGACAGTACCTGGACAGGATCTGTACTTCAACTGCAACCATCCAAATAACCTCAAACCAAGAATAGCTAGATGTATATATGACAGATCATTTGTTCACATGAAAGAGACGAAGAAGATATTGGGGGTGGGTTGACTAACTTAGAATGCAGAAGAACCCAACATTTGCATTATCTTTTCCAAATTAAATACGAAATTATCAGCGCGGAATGTACACTTGTTCAAGCTTTTGTTTTAATAGAATTCAATTACTCCGAAGAAATTCTTCAGAACAGAAATCTTTTACTAAATGCAAATTCTCCACCATAAAATTCATATTTAATTTGAAAAAGATAAAGAACAATTATACCATACCTAAAAAGCCTATCAAAAAGAGATTCAATGATGATCCAACGAAGCAATGAATACAAGAGAAGAACAACCGTAAAAGCAACCAATACCATCAGGTCATTCATCACAAGAACAAAGCTGGACAATGAAAGGAAGAATTGCATATACAAGGTACCTTGCGAGTATCTTTACATCAGAGAAACTGATAGACCCTTAAATGTAAGTACCTAAAAACGCCAAAAGATAGTTTACTTAAGGGAAACATAGAAATTAAGCTTGGCTCTACATGCTTGGAAACATATCTTGAAAATAGAGAGCAGAAGAGACTGCCAATATGTTGGTCTACAATATCAAAAGATGAAAATAGCCCAATAAACAACTCAAATATACATATACATATGTATGTGCATCAAATGCCAGGCCAACTAGAACTTATAAATAAAGAACAACTGAACGGTAATTAAATTAAATACAAAACATGTGAGAAGGTTTTATTATGATGAGTATACACATATCTCACATCTCTGAAAAAATATATTGAAATTAAAATGTAGAAATCACTCCAGGAATAAAATTTAGGAGAGACCATACGATTATTCTAATCTGCAAGCTTTTAGAATTAATCTAGAAAGATTATTCTTGTTGTATAATATTAATCCAAGAACTTGAGGCTTATGCATTCTCAATTATTACTTTGAAATCTTACCATACTTATTACAAGATTTGTTTATTACACTAATTTAATCTTAACATCTTCATCAACTTATATAGTTCACCATTTACTTATTTATGGCGAAAATATATTATATGCGTGATTTTGGAAAAATTGCTTCCGCATTCCAATAAATTAATCAAAAAAAACTACTGATTCAGCTTCTTAGTGGCTAACATAACTTATTTTATGTATGTTTAAGCATTTCTGCTCTCGAAATCATTGGGAAATTATCTTTTCTCTGGTCATAATTTTTCTGTATCTGTATCGTATATCTTAAGATTTTATGACTTTACTGCGGAAAATATAAATTACTTAGTTAGATTTATTTATTCCTCTTTTTATATGAGAAAAATAAGTAAGTAGTAAAAGGAACTTGATGAGGGACATTATTGCATAATTTATTTAATTAAGATAATCATTTTTAGGGGAACCTTCTTGAAACAAATTTTATGACTTAATAATATTGGAAAATAAAACAATCGTTTCAAAGAAAATAGTTTCTGATAAGTACTATTAATGAGGTTAATAACACAAGCCGACAATTTTAAATGTACACAACGGAAAATTGCGGACATATCAAATTCTTGTATAAATAGAGTTATTCTTTCCTCTTATGTCGACTGGTGCCTTCGGAGAAACCAGCAATTCCACCTATCTTAATATTGTTGTTCCATTTCTGAAATATCTTCATAGAATTTTCTACCTCTGCATCACTCATCTTTTGGAAATTAAAACTTTGAGCGGCATTCGACACCCTGTATATTTATAATTTTCTAACAAAATGGATGCGATATCTTGTTAGTTTTGACTCGTTTAATATCCCAGAAAATGTTTACATTTTTAAGAAATCTATACTGCCAGCTCCAAATTATTCATGGTATGTTAATCTTTGAAAAGTTTCCAAATTTATGGCTACGATCTGAGTTGTACAATCTATATTTTCAGAGCTCAGATGCAGTTTAAAAGATATTAAAGGCTATTTACCATTTTGAGCCATCTGGCATCACCCATCAAAAAGCCACTGTGATTCTACTATAAGACAATCAAAGATAATATAAGATATTTTAATCTTGTATCTAAAATATTCTGCTGGTATTATATATTAATCTTATTGTCGCCAGAACATGCAGTCTCTTTAATACTTCTATCTGCCTTTTCTTTTTTACAAATGAAGCATCTTTAGGCTGATGACAGTTAGAAGATAACTGCTCTGATCGCTTGCCTTTCCAGTTAACAGACACAAATCCTCTCTGTCTTACATAATAACTCTCCATGCTCTATTAGGTTAACAAGTAAAAATATTTCTTGAAAACTTTCCATAACTTTAACACTAGTAGATATTCTCAGCTTTCTTTTCCAAAAGCCTTAATATGGTCTGGATTTTTCTTGATGGGTTTGATATTTTGGGAAATATTTAGTTTGGCTATGCACTGGTTTATTATTTGCTGCATATATTGCTGCAATTATTGAAATCATTTTAAACACTAAAAATGTTTATTAAATATTAGTAATTTCTAATCTAATACTACAATTTCTAGCAATTAAGTTTAGCACAAGATCCTCCCCAAATAATATTATTCCTATAACTCTCTAACCCCGGCACCTATCGTCCTCTCATATAACCTATACCAGTTACCATTCAATGGTGTAGGTTCTCGTTCCAAATAATATTATTCCTATAATCTCTATATATATAACCTGTACCAGTTACCACTCAATGGTGTAGGATGTACAATACCTATCTCTATCTTTATGTTTGTATCTTCTCCATTCTCTTCTATCCTTGGCCAGCTTCTTAGCCTGCGTCCATGTTGTGTTCCCTTCCTTGTAAACAATTCTGCTCACATTCCATCCCATGTTTTACGGGGTCTTCCTCTTTTTCTCTTATTCTGGCTTTTCGTTACCCATACTCTTTTCACCGGGGTTTCCTTCTTCATGCATTGCATGTCTCCCTACCAGCTCAATTGTCGTAGTTCAATGAATTGTAGTACTGAGTCTACTCCCTGGTCTTGCCTAATATCTATGTTCCTCATTCTATCTAGGTTGGTGAGTCCCCTAACTCTTTGCACATATTTCATCTCCATAGCCTGTATTTTGGTCCTCTGCCTTTCGCTCAACACACACGACTCGCATCCGTAAGTTAATATCGATCTATATAACGCTTTATATACTTTTATTTTAGTCTCTCTCGTTATTTCTTCCATAACTGTATAATAAATTAAAAAAATATTTAAACGGAAACCATAAACGGTAATATTCATCGCAACTGAATTAATAACACCGACCATAAATAAAATTGTTACGAAACGCTTTTATTGCAGTGGAATAATGTTGTTCCTTCATTCCATTTGAATCGATTAAATCTGAAGATGACGTTCCATGAAATGATAATTAAGAAAACGTTTTATTTGTCGGTTTATAGTTAATGGAGAGACAACAGCAGTATCTCACCAGCAGCAGATCGTCCACACCCCGGAAAAGCTGAACAGAATCCGAATACAAGACAATCTAACCCGATCTTACCCTCTCACACTCGAAGTGAAGTCGCATGCTATTTATCTCACTCGCGCTATGAATGTACTACCGCGCAATAAAGAATTGAATTTATCCAATCTGTTGTAGAGGTTTATAAAATAAGAAGTTCACGACCTTCAGTGAATATCTAAACGTGCAAAAATATATGTACATACATATAATTCGTATATGATCTTATTTTTAAAAGTACAAGTATAATATAATAGTTAATGAATCATTTCCAGGAATAGAATGTGTGACAACGATAAGGATGGAAAATTATGGGTAAAATTGGAAGGGTCAGCACGTTTTGCCTCTCTTGTAAGGGGCTTTATCAGGAGAAAGAAAGAGAAAGTCTATCACTGAGAAAAGTGTTTTCTAAGGCCAAGAAAGTTGACTTTCTTACATTCATTTTCTTCAGAGAAGTAAGTTCTTTCTTGGAACAAGAATACTTATTTGACATATGACGATGACTTTTCTTCGCAACAGCAAATGTTTTTCTAAAACAATCTCTAAGGTCAAGCAAAAAATTTCTTGATTTTAAACTGTTAGTTATCATTGACGCGGTGCGAGTAGATGGAGAGTTATTTGGTTCAAGAAAATATATCTTTGGATTTCCAAGAAAGTGAAATATTTCACAGAAAACAATAGTTTCTTGCGTATATAGGAGAATGAGAATTACTTAAATTAAGTAGTAGTTACTTGCGCTTAGTAAACATTTTTCTGTGTGTACATAGTATAATAACTCAACATTATCATAGTTTGTTTACTGGTTAAAAGTACATCTGTATACATTCAAATTAAAAACGTCTATTCATATACATATTTAGATAGATTTAAGTTCAATTCTTATCGACAAAACAGTATATGTATACAACAGGAAGGATTCAAGCCCACTCTGCACTAAACTAAGATTCCGTATACCGGAAGTGTAAGAAACTCTAACAAGAACAACAGTTCTGGAAAGTATTTCTCAACATTTACTTGTACTAGGTTAGGGAAAATTTTGGAGTAGTTGCGTTGATAAAGTCTACTTCTTCACCTCGACTATCACGACCCACTTATGCGGCCACTTTAAAGAAAGAAAAGCGAACAAAGAGTTCTCTTTCAATAAGTAAGTTTTCGATAAGATTTTTGCTTGCTTGTAAATGAGGTTTAGTTAGAAAGTATTTTAATTATCAATACTACTATTCATTTGTTAATACTCCGTAAAAAGAATTTAGTATAAATATATGAAGTAATAACCAGTTCCTACATATTTAATCGACTATAAGTATAATATATTGAATACTGCTAATTCTATTATTTATCGAAAATGATGTAGTAACAATTGACTATATGTGACAATGAAGCACGCTACTGAATAGTTTATGAAACACAACTGCAAAATTTTGATTGGACAGTTTGTCGATCAATCTTTCCACAATTTCATATTATTGTCTGTCTCGGGTATATATTTCGCAATAAATATCCGATATTCATATATAGCACAAGATTGAAACGAGTGTTTTGGATAGTATGCTAATAGATTTTTACGCTTTATTTGTTTCATTCGTCGATTGAAATTTATATCTTAAAAGAAAATTTCTCGAGAGACACAATTTGTCCTATTATTCGAACACTTTTGACGATTCATCAGATTCAGTAAACTCTAGAAATGACTTGAATGTTCAGAAGTTACCAAAACTACCAGTACCGGGATTATTTTGTTTACTGATATATATATTTAATTTGAAAACCACTACCTCGAATTCTTCTTCATCGAGTACAGTAATCACAAAGTAATGATAAGAAAGTTGTAGGAAACTCATACTCCCTTTTTTATTAATTGCCAATATCGTCGATTGTTGAATTTCATAAAAGGTCCTAGGCGCTCTTACAAGTTTCCTAAGCACATCACTTCTGTAATAATATAGTAAAGTGCTCAAATCACAGATATACGTGCTACTGCTACATTTCGCAATTAGCTTAAATAAATCTATCATGTGAATCTTGCCGGTGTGAAGGATTTAGTACTAAAATTTTATACTGAACACACATACGCTCGCAAATTAAAGTGCTAGGACAGTCATATGAACCGAGAGGTCCCCATACAACCGCCATCTTTCTCACACCCCCTCACATACACTGTGTTCTCGCAATGCGGTGAATAATTTTGAGGACAGATAGTGCACAATATTTAGAATGTTTTGACAAAAATATGTGTAGTAAAAAGTTGTCAAATTTGTTTACATATCTCGAAATTTGATAGCCAAAAAAATGAATGATGCAATCACATCAATGTTGACATTATCAGTTTGTTACTTACAAAGGGACTATTTAGTGAACCTGACCTTCGTAGATACACACTGCATTGCTTTGTAGGTTACGATTCTATCGATGGTTGTCCCGTCCATAGCACACGCACTAGTTTAACATACACTTACGTTTTGCATCTTCTATTTCTTGTATAAATGCCAATTTTGTGTATAAAATCTCCTTCATTCGTAGTGGCAAACAGAGAAGCTCTATATGATTCGACCTGCACACCATCAGCGCCGATTATCGTTGAATGTGTGGGTGGGCATCAGCCATAATTTTATTTTTAGGCCAATTTTGGTACCACCTCGCCTAAATGAACAAAATTATTTTCATTTTTTAAATAATAACATTCTATCCGAATTACCGGAAATGTCCCTTTGAGTAGGTATTCGGATGTGGTACCGCATATTATATAACAACCTCTGACAATGATCTAATTCTAACCTTATTTCATCTAGCGGACAAGGTCGGAAGTAGCGTCGCGGGTTGTTAAAAATGAGGTTAGAATTAGTCCATTGTCGGAGGTTGGTACACAATAGAGGAACGCTGACAAGACCGAAAAAGATCGAAGCCATGTGGTCTGTTTCTAATACACGAGCTTTATTTATTGCACTCGTTTGCAGAATGAGTCCAACAATATACCATGAGCCCTATTACAGGCATTTTTTTGGTTTCTTATATTGTGGCATTTCTTTACGTTTTCAAACTTTTTGCGCTTAAATTCTGATCTAACTTTCCAATTAAATTACAGTTTCATACTAAACATTTTACCTTTTTTGAAATGTTTTCTGTTTTCTTTTATTTCTAATTTGATTCTAATAAAATTTTCCTATTTGAAGCAACTTGTGGAAGGAAATAATATCTTCGAACAAGAATAGATGGTTAAGACTTAATGAAATATCTCAATCTAGAAGATTTCGTTTCAAGTTTTTCAGAATCCGAATACGAGCAGTAACGAAGAAGAACCACTATAACTATAGTTTCAAGTGTTTGAAGTAGATGATAATGACAGAAATGAAAAAGAAGACGAAAATTTGATGAAATAGATGGACGTTAAATGAAAGAGAGGCAAATTCGAGATAAAATTATTTCATATTCAGTACCTCGTAATTCCAAAAAAATATCTTTTCTTAGAATCGAGAAATGACAATTTTTTATTGGTTTGTAAAGTCGAATAATCCACCTGTTTGTTGAAGAAGATTTTAGCGACTTAAAACACTGACCTGTGGAAAAGTACATCAGGATGTATTTGGATGCAGGCCTTTGCAAATTGCTTAGCGTTGCTTACTGCATCGAGGCGTTGAAGTAAAAGGAGTAGATATCTCTCAAGTGTGAATAAAATCAAAGCGATTTTTGGGTTGGTCGTCCTTGTCTTGTCTAAAATACTATAAAATTAGTCAAAAATTACTCGAGTAAATAGAATCACAAATGTAATATCCATTACTCTTAGTACAAATTCAAAAATAGTTGTTGATGGAAACATAACTGCAGACAAAATAGAAAAAAAGAATGGTGTTTTAATGTTAAAACAAATTCTGAAAAATAATTTGAAGTTGAAGAGAGAAAACGTAGTTGTCGCTGATGTCGCCTTTTATAGGTGTCTGATTAGCAAAGCAGTTTGTTAGAAATAGACCTAAGCCTAAAAAGTTGATAAATTTTGATAATGCTACTTCTAGACTCCCAGACGACGCATAATTGCAAGCAAAATACGATGACTGACTGTATCAAATTATCTGTTATAATAAATCATAACCAGAGAGCTTAAATAATGTTATCAGTAACCCTTAACCCTTAACACAAACTGGATGACTGAGGATGGTCTATATAAGAGATGATGTTTTAGTGTAAATCTACTTACAGTACTCTTAGAGGAATTATTAATACCATCAGCTACACGCAATTTATGGGACACCTTCCGAATTTCAATTAATTAATTTAAGTACATTCTGCAATCTTTTCAATTTAAACCACAGGTGCCAACTATTATGTAGAGATTAGGCATATGTTTTCGGAATCAGGTATGCTATTTCCGATAACAACTATAAATTAGCTCAAGAACTCTATACAGCCCGATCCTGTTATTTCAGCCCCATTTTTGTATATTAGTGTAGGTCAGCAGTAACTTGTCATGTGTTCTATTATGTTATATGAATGTGCGCACGTAACTGTTTAATAATACAGGTCCATAAACAACACAATTAGACCCCTTGCTGCTCAGGCCCGTCTTCCAGAAAGTAGTTACGCCACTGTATATAATACCAATCTTTTCAAATAAACATGCTGTTAGACATGAATACTATTAAATATAGTAAAGTTATTGTTTCCAAGAACCACAACTATATATAGATATAACCTTCCATCTTAAGCCAAATGAGTCACCTCTCTATAATAGTACAAATATAAAATCTAGTAGTAGTACTAATTTTTATGTCTAAATTAAGTAACATATTCCGAGTACACCTATTTAAACTCCAGAACTATAAATTACATCGAAGGTAATAAATACGTCAGCATGCTCCGTGAAGATTAATTACTTTTATATTTAAAAGCATTTAAGTTTCCGAATGGATTCCAAAAAGTAAATTATTCTAATGAGATCTAGCAACCGTTACTGTTGTCGTGTATACTCTTTGAAGTATCCAATGTACGTACTTATTTTACGCTTAATTTGTTACAACATTTTTTCACACGTCAACGAAGAAATTGGGTGTATACAGCGACGTTAAAAAGTCGAAGCAAAATACTTGTTATATAATAAATCTTAGCGTCTGGACGAAAGGTTACTGTTACCTAATTAGATAATTCCGTTACTCGTAAACGAACAAGTCAGGTTACCATATGACAGCGGTACTCAAACATTTTTTCGCTGCGGTTTATTTGTTTGAATAAAAAAGCTACACGCGACCGACACGCTTCATTTATTGGCTATTAGGAAACGAGAAAACCATTAAAATGAAATGAAACTTTCGTGGAAAAGAAAGACAATTTTACGAAGTAGTTCGACTAACTTCGTTATGCTTAAAATCGCTTTTAGTGGGCTTAACATTACTTTCCCAGAAACATCACTGAATAAATCAATTTCGAAGGAATTCAAAGATAGTTTAGTTGTAAATTTCGTTGAAGACTGACATATGGCAACACAGTAGGCAAAAGTAGGTAATAGAAAGGTGTTACTGATAAAATCAATTTAGCAGAATCGATTGCTGAAATATTAAATCTATTTTAAACGAAACTACAATTTTTGAAAATTTGTACATTTCCCTAAAGTTGGACAGCAGATCATATGAGCGGAAAATATCTTGGTTGTAATTACATCAATACTACAGTATATACAAGGTGTCTTCTAACTCATAGGCCATACTAAAACCTACATGTGATTCCACCGGTGAAAATTCAATGGAAAATTCACTACCACGACCTATTCATCGATTTCGAAAATGCTAATTCATATTATTTTAAAACAACACACAAAAGTGTGTCATCATCTTGTGTTAACAATATATTTTGTCTTGCACTATGAGGTAGACTATCTAAGCGATAATGTATGAATCCTTTAATAAAAAATGCAAATATTGGTCGATAATATCGCACCAAATATTTATAGAAAATTGGCGCTAAAAATGTCTTGTTTTTGATCGGCACGGCTTTTTCAAAGCTTAATAATGATTACTTTTCTAGTTATAAATTCCTCATCTTGTGAAAGTTGCCTCGGGAGTAACTATTGCCTTTTTCAGAAACATAGGATCTTTGTTTTTTTTTTTTTTTGGAGATTTTGACAATATTTTGATCTGGCTTATAAATCTCCAGATAATAAATCTTAAACGGACATAAAACGGCAGAGAAACAACACCTGTGCGTGGTTGAGTCTTAAGGCGGCTGACTGGCCAAATTTTGTAGAAGCTTCGAAACGCCTATATGGTTAATTGAAGATTTCGCTCAATTCATCTTCGATTGTTACAGTTTCGGGTCGTCCACCAGGGCCGGAACATATCCGTGTCACCTAATTGATGGAATTTTCGGTCTTCAATAATGCTGGTTAAGTAGAGTTCATTTTACCTCCGATGTCCAACACAATTGATGTAATTTTCTATATTGACAAACGTAAGGTAGGGCAACAGCTTCAAAATTAGCTTTCGCTTTCAAACGGAGTCGATAGCCGCAGTGGTTAGATGGCTGACTACCGTTGTGGCGGAGCGGTAGGTCCGAGTTTCAATTCTCTGAAGAGACGGTGACATCTTTTCAGAGAGTTGAAATCCGGATCGACTTACCATTCGCTATTGGGAGCAAAGTGATTAACAGCGCGGCATTATAAAGGGCTGTCACAAAGCCATTTGGACACAATTTACACACACAAAACTACACCGCGAGAGTTGCAGTGAAGCCAGACAAGTAATACAGCTTACGGTGTCGCTGCAAATAAGCCCATACCACGCATGAAAAAAAAACACATTGTACCTCTTTAATGTGTAACATTTTACCTTACATTGCTGTATGGAACAACTTGTAGAGACCCATTATCAATAACATAAACACTGTGAACTATTATCATAAGCTAAGTCTATACACTGCATTTATATCCACATTTCTTATTAATTATATTTATCTAATTTCTACACTAGTGTACCAGTCTATTATGGAACATAGATGGAAGATATTTTGCAATCAAAGACTACATTTGAAAGTACCGATATCACAATAGAAATCGCAACCTCAAAAGTCAAAAATCAAATCTTAATAAATAATATATAGGTCTACACAAGAGT
Organism: Holotrichia oblita; assembly: GCA_023690525.1. NCBI lineage: Eukaryota > Metazoa > Arthropoda > Insecta > Coleoptera > Scarabaeidae > Holotrichia > Holotrichia oblita. Next base: position 21,220,122 of record CM043018.1, on the reverse strand, counting down.
TATAGGTAACACTTTAGTAAACTAACTGTATTGCTTATCGAGACTATTGACGACCGCAGCTCTTGATGTAAATTCTGTGTTACCGAGTACCGATCTAGCGAGACATTTTCATAAGCGTTATTGGCAACATTCTAACCCCGAATCACAAGGACTGTCCTACCTGTAACTGTCGTGCCGTACTAATATTATTAAGCAAATCAAACTGTCACCTAACTAATGCTACATAGGGATTCTGTTATCACAAAGATCTACAATGAACGCTTCCTATTCATATCATTTATTGAACTCAAACAAGCGTTCTCCCAAATTTCTGTGGATAAAGAATCTGAACCAAGAATAATATTTTTCCGTTTAAAGAAGAGGTACCTTTGAATTTAGTCGAGTGCCCTGTTGGACTTTAGTCTAGCCCTAAAACTACATTTAATGGGTGAAAAAATTAACAGTAAATTATAAGAAATCTTACTCTCAAATTTTCAGATTTTGTTGTTGGTCAAGAGAGATTAAGAAGTGAACCCGGCAAAATTTGAGTTGTTATGGTCTATCCAGTTATTAAATATCGCACTTAATGATAAAAATTAAGTACGATGCTTCCAATACTAGCGTGGATGCGATCCTTTGCCAAACTGCATATGGTATAGAATAGAACACATCGTTACTTCTTTAGCTATAATTACAAGTCATGCATCTCTGTAAAGACAAGCAGAATTTGTCCTCATTGTAAGTCGTCCAATTTATCCAATGGCGCACTAATGGATTTGTATCAAAATATCAATGTCCTGTGTCAGTTAATTTCAGTTGATCTATTTAAACTGCATCTGCAGTCGCAGAACAGCAACTAATATCTGTTAGTAATGATGGATGGGTTGTCTCAAAATAAATTACTGTCTGTGGTCTAAATTTTGTCGTATGCCGCTACACTAAACGTACTATCATCCCCAAATTGATGTCACAGAAAGACAAAATAGGATTATTTTTACCGCTAGTCGACAACAGTATACTATATATTTTTGGCAAGTGGAGCCAGATACAATTTCTTACTTACACAAGTTTCCTGAAGTCCCCAGTTATTATCTCGGTTTTTTCCATCTGCTCAACATGCTCTTTGTTTGGCGTATAGTGCATGTCTGAACAAGGCGCAAGGTATCATGTTGATATTACGTAATGTCAGACCAAAATCTAGCAAATTGAACAAACCGTTTTGGAAAGAATATCATAGTTTATTGAAATGCAAATATTCCGTCATGGTCTGTCATCCTTTGTCAACTTTTAAGTAACAAAGGTATTCCACCTTTATGGAAATGTATAGATTTGCTTCTGTGTTATTTCAAAAATTAGGTAAGTGTAAAAAAAAAGATAATAATAAAACATGTGGCCTAGCAGTGTTCATAGTCTCAATGAAAACTACAGTGCTCTGTCAAAGACACAAGTCATCTGCAGCCAAATTCTTAATCATTACAGGTCATTTAACCTTGAAATGGACTCAATATCTAAATAACATTAAAGGTTGCCTCAGACATTGTTAGCGTGTACATCATCAAATCATGTTCCGAAAGATAAACCAACTGATTTTTAGCCATGAAGTGCTGATCTTCTGTGAGGTGTAATAAAATATGCAGGCGACTGAATTACAGAGTTAAAAGAAACATTGTTTCTCTGTGAGATTCATTCGAACTTTGCTCTATTCCCAAACTTTCCGACTATAGTGTACGCCTCATACAACACCGTAATCTGCCACGTTCGAGACCATCTGGCTTCGCTAGTCCGTGTAGAACGAACGAACGACCCACGCTCAATTTAAGTTCTCCCAACGTCTGTACGCGTTGTTTTTTTAATGGTGGTGCCGCTATACGCAATGTTTAACGCGCACATACTTAATAAATGGTCTTCATATGTTGATGTCGCCGTGATGGTGCAGTAAAACGAGACCGACTGCTTAATTGCTGCGTAAAACGAAAAGAAGAAGAGACGATATGGTATCGATATTGAGAGGACTGAGACGGAGATGGTGCAAGATGTAACAGCGCGGCCGACGATACGTGTTTATTATTATTCGGGCGGCATAAAATTCGATAGTTATATATTTAAGCCGCGCGTGTAGAGTGCGAGCCATTAAAGTCGCTCCTAAGAGATTTCAATCTGCGTCTAGTGATGGTTGGTGAATATATTTTACTGAAGTTGTAATAACGTGTAAAATATGAATAGAATGTTTAAAATTCTTCTTAAACTCAAAATGTTCAATCTTTCACTCACATTCTGAGTGGTAAAAATAAAATTGGGAAACGGTAACCTGCTCATTTATTAAAAATAATGATGATAACATTTCTCCTGCCGCGCATAGGTACAGATTATTCGACGAGTTAATGAGACTTCTGATTTTATTGCAGTGTATTGTACAAAGGTCATTTAGATTCAAAAGCACCACTCCTCATTGCGACTAAGTGATTCGTGGTGATAACATAGTTCCAATATTGCCTTCTCCTCCAATCCCATGTTTCTAATGGATCCTGCGATTGACACAGGTGAAGCTTTTGATATCTTCGAACGAGAAACATTGCTTTTTCTGACATCACTAGATCAGAATATGCCCTGATCAACTTTGTACATACGTCGTTTAGTGGGAGGTATAAAGACAAGAGTCCCGTTGCTGGGCTTCCTTGCTAAGTTTGCCTTTATCATTCACCATATTTTTTTTTTTAGCATTGCAGTGTTCTGGAAGCTATATTAGAGATATTCTGTCATTTATGGCTAATTATATAAAGTTGAATTGATATTTTCATACCATTTTGGTCTCAAAGCTATGTGATTAAAGCTTTTACTGAGCCATAATTGCCAAGATAGATGTTTAGCCTTTGCATGTCTTTATTTAGACTTTCTCATGCACAAAAGAGATCTATTGTCTCTGTTTCCGCTTGAAATACCATTGGAGATGGTCCTTGCTCCCACCCTCCTCTTTTTACCTGCCAGACCTCGTACCAGAAATGTAATGCGGTTTTAAGTTTTTGCCGTAGCTTCAAAAGAGCACCTCAAATATTTCCCGATTATTTTGACACGCTTACTATTTGTTGGTTTGCTTAATGAATCTATTTTTAATGATAATAAACAATAAACGCAATGTTCTTAAGCAATGTCCACTGAGGTTAGCCATTTTCTTGATTGTGGCCACTATGCAAGAGTAGCATAGACGACTAACAAATATAAGGCAATCGATTTTGACCAATGACACATATAGTGTGCGACATCTCCACTTAAAGCCACGTCAATTCATAAAACACATATAGACCTTAGCTCTGCTGACTTAGCCAAGGTAGAAATTTTAAGCTCATGTACGGAAATGAGTAATTACCTTCATTGTTGCAGTGAAGTAATTGAATCGTTTATTGCAGAAAGAGTCTAAGTAGGTACTCAACATTTTCGATGATTTTGAAATGACTTTACATTTGAGTTCTCTGATTGTAGATTTATCGTTTGGTGTAGAAACGAACCTTCGTCCATAAGCCAATCACATTTATTTTCGGCACTTAATATCTCGTTTATTGTTTAAAAGGACCAAGTAACGTCAGATAGTCCCTTGCTGCAATAAACTGTCAGCTTGACAGATTGTCGAAATAACCTTAAATATCTAGCAAACAGAAAACCGAACGGGTACAGAACGTTATTATCTGTGAATAATGGAAGTCGTAGAAAGTGAAAATTCGTTAAGTGAAGAAGAAGTAGTTCCTAATAAAAGGAAAAGAGGGATTAAAAACACCGACAATTATCATCGGAACGTAATAAAATATTCTAGAGTTAAACGAAAGCAGTATTTAAATTACAAGGGACATGTAGTACAGGGGAAGAGGATTAGAGAAGCCTGTCGCTGAATATTTTACGAAGATATTAGAGATAGTTTTCTTAACTTATTAACTCTTTAAGAAGATCAATGAAAATCTGAGTGATGAGCAAAAACTGAGCAATTTCAATAAGTTATATTTGGAATTCAATACCAAAGATGAGCAAAACATTTACTTACAAAGTCTTTTAGAAATGCACGAGGTTCGAAGAAAAATCTAAACCCACAAATGCATTCCATTACGTTTATGTTGAAGGACGAAGAGAGAAAGTTTGTGAAAACGCTTTTACTAGTCTCCATGGAAGTGCACAAAAAAGAGTTAAACGTCTAAAACAGCTACTCAAACAAAATTTAAGTCCCCGTGATAAGAGGGGAACTAATATCAAAGTAAATACGATACCAGAGACAGAAAATATTTTAATACGCCAATACATAGAATCTTTTCCTATCAAAGAGACACACTACTCATACGAGGATTACTATTACCTTGATGGAAGGCTCAAATTAAAAATTATGTACACTCTTTTCATTGAAAAAAATCAAAATACTCGTATCCGTTAGAGGTACTATGTTAAATACTTTCATGAACATTATAACCATCTGCATTTTGGCCGTCCTCAAGTAGATTCATGCTGCAAGTGTGAAGAACTTGCAAAATTCGTGATGATTTGGCGGTATTAACCTTTGACTTCATGCAAAATGTCCATTTGCTAGAAATACCTGTTCAGGAAATGTTCTATTTATCTCAGTTATCAGGCAACGTATTCAGTATTCATAACTGTAAGAACGGATAAAATTATTTTTATATATATCATGGAGGGATCGCTAATAAAAGCCCTAATGAAGTATATTAAAAAGCAAATACTTGACACAGTCAAAGAATTACGCATGTTGAGTGATAATTGCTCCAGGCATAATAAGAACCATACAAGTACGTATGTGTATGGCTCTAGTTAAGACCAATAGATTTTAGAAGGTGAAACAGATCTTTCCCGTAAGAGCTCACGCATTTCTTCCGAATGATGATTTTGGTGTGGTCAAAAGATGTCTCGATAGAATCTAGTCTGTCCACAGTTACACAGAAATTATTGCTGCTTCAAGTTCTAACGCCAAATTTACGATAAATGAAATTTCTTCTAAGGACATACTCAATTTCAAGGATTGGTGGCCCAAGTACTACAAAAAATCTGAAAACTCGCTTGAAAATCATGATTCCCGGAGTGACTCGAGCTAATAGGCAAGCATTTTTACTATCTCATTTTCATTATTTTCTCCATGAAAATACAAAACCTGGGTATGTTGTGGCGTCAGAATATGTTAATGGATTTACATTTCACGCTTTTCAACTGCATATGCCAAAAACTTCTGAGAAATAATTCCCATAACAGAACCTACAACTGCAGCTTATGTTAATGGTAAAGTTTCGATTTTAATAACGATACCTCGGCGCCTTTTTCGAAGTCTTTTAAGAACTTCTCGGTAAAACTTTTGGTTAATTGGTTGGCACACTCTTTGTAGATATTTCTCCATGGCTATCAAAAAGTAAATTTGCCAGAATTTTATCTTCAATTTGGATGTTTTCATCCGCAATTAATTGTTCAAAAGCTGATGTGGCATGAGTCAAACTCTACCCCACTTAGAAGCTCCTCTTAGAAGTCCTTTGACAAAATACGGTCCCCGGAGGTCTGTTGAAGTTTTACAAAAGTTTTTGCTGCACGGTGCTCACCTTTACAACTAAATATTGTTAATTTTCTTAGCATAATGCTTGACATGCCTGACCGCACTTCGAGATCAGTTACTTACTCATACTACAATACATTCATTAATTTCGAACTGGCTCATGTTCTTTTCTCTAGAATCAATTTTTCTGCTATGATAGGAAATATTATGAAAAGGCAATTACAAACATATAGTTTGCACCACGGTTTGTACCAACAGCGAACCTGTTAAAAATGTGGCCTAACTTTGATCTTAAATAAGACGTTAAATACATTTCTCGTTAAAGATCTCCCACAGCGCAAAACTTCAGAGCTGCGGTGAAGTCAACAGATAACTTTATAATTTAAGTCTACTAGCGTTCTTTAAACTGTGAAGCACGTTATTTTGCATCAATTTACGCTAAGATATATTTTGTAATCACTTTTATATAACATACAGCCGGCCGTTTTAGGTACACTTTGTCTATATATTCTGAGCCAGTTGATCCAAAATATGACAGGTACAAATACGCACAGCTTTAAACGATAAACAGTAAAAGAAGAAGATAATCAGACAGATATTATCTCCATTTAGAAAAAAAGCTGCTATCACATCGAGCTACTCTTTTACGCTAAATTAATCGCCTTCTAATTACTAAAACATCAACGAAAGCGTAAGTCTTCGAGCGTGAGCGCCGAAAAATAATCATAAACTTCGCCACAATAATTCCTTTCTATCTCTTTCTCTCCTCGAAAAACAGATAACGGTTTTAATAAATCCGTTCCCCGTTTGATCTTTCTCAATTTGTTCCAAGTTTTACGAGCGAAAACAGAATTTCATTATGTTTTATCGAACGGTCGCTTCTCCTGTCTCGCTCGCTCTTTGTCGCTGCCATGCCGTCGTAGTCGGCTGTGTCGTGGCTCGCGACACGAACGAAGCTCCTAGCATCGAGCTGCTGAAAATCGAACATAAAAACCATCATATAATAATCCGGTAAACTTCCATGAAAGCGAATCAGCGACAAACCCGTCACGTCATCGCCCGAATAGGCTGTATAGGGGTACGAAAAGTGACATGGCCCGTTCGGCTAATGCATGTTTTAACAGAACCGAATCCTGTGTGAGATGTGGACCGCCGATTTTGCACCCCCTCGTTTGTGATTAATCGATTGAGTAATTGAAAGTGCAAATTTGGTATCATATTATGATAGAAATACTCTTATTGGCTACTTTGAAACACAATACCAACTATTTTGTATACGGAGTGACTCGTAGGAGGGTACTTTTTTTTATAGATTTTCAAATTTATTTCCTCCGATCATTTCATTGAAGTGATTTCATCATTGCACTGCTGCAATCATCAAGTTCGTATAATACTCGCCTTTGATTGTTTTTTTCTTTCTGAAGATAATCAACTAACCCAGGAAACTAACGACATGCCCTTACCGGCAGTTGAAACTTTCTTCGCCTTCTTTAGACTCCATTTTCCCCTTTCAGTCCATTGTTTTGACTATTCCTTGGACTCAGATCTGAAGTGATGGACCCATGTTTCATCCGTAATTATGAACTGACTGCTTTATTGTTGTGAAATTACATTCGATTGAAACATCCTTACGACGCTGTTTTTGTTCCATTGTGGGTAATAGCAGTACCCATCTCGCGCATAGCTTTCGCATGTCCAAGTTTACGATATAGGGCCTTTTTTTAATGCCTATCATATCTGCTAGCTCACTCACTTTCACTCGAGGGTCGTCCAATACCATTTTATGGATTTTCTTCGCCATTTTTGGCGTGATCACCACAGAGGCATATTCCCAAGGAGACGAAAACGTGTTTTTAGAGAGATAACTAAACTGTTGATCAACAAACAACTGACTGTCATGAATTAATTTAGAAAGAACCTTGGAGAGAAATAGCTTTAATTAAAAATAATCTTAATCGAAAAGTGTTATCATTTTGGTAAAAAGCTCTTGAAAACAATAATGTGATAATCATTGCAACAAATAACAATGAAATAATTATCAGCCAGAAATGTAATTGAACTCGTTCAAATATGTCAAATATGACATAAAAGACGTGATGCATTCAAATGTTGCTTGAACCCCATTATTCGAACAAAACATACGCAAACTTGATATTTACAGCTCATTTGATATATGAAATCACAAACATTCTACGGTAGTAAAGCACGAGAATCCAGATCCTACGAAGGAGAAGAAATAGAAAAACAATGTCATACTAACATCACATTTCAATAACAGTTATCAAAATCGGAAATTCATGTCGTTCAACAAGGCGGAATGTATCCGATGATGATAAAATAAACCGCCAACAAAAAAATAAATCTAGGAATACCAAATTGTCAGCCAGATAAAGAAGAGGAAAAGGGACGGGGAATAATAGGAGAAAGAATACGACATAACTTGTACTTTAAACTTGTATTTTAAGCGAAGTCGGTAGATGAAGAGGGAAAGAGATGAAAGACCGTATAAGCAGCGGTATGAAAACAGCGATAAGGCACGTCAAAGCGAGAGCAATAATCCGTATCTTCCTAATATTAGAAAAGGATGATAAAAAAATCGATACCAACGCCGCGCTGAAGAGGACGGAAATACGTTCCGGGCTTTGAATAGACGAAAAGGGAGAACATCTGGCACGAGTGGAACTTAGATGCTACCGCTAGACCAAATGACTGTTATTGAACAGTAATGCATATACATACATTTATGAGATGAAAATATCTGCATGATACATTTCCATATTGTATGCCTATATAGAGAAAGGAGACACCGTATAATTTTATTTCGATTGGAATAAAAACATGTATACATATGTATGCCTATAAAAAAGTAATGAAACGGATGACAGTTTTAATTGACAGATACGGTTATCGGATTATTCTCTATTTATTACATCAATTGTTCAATTACAGCACCAATGTGTGTGTGATGTAAATGTTGAAATATCGCTCTATCTGTAATTTCATTCATTTTTAATATAATTATAGAAGTATTTTAGTACTTTTCTAAACAGTTCTGCCTTCGAGATTATACAAAACTACAATCTAATATCTTCAATCTTTTTCGAAATTAATTAACGAAGATACGAAGAAAAATGTTGACGATTAGAATTTTTATCATCGTTATTTGTGTGGTAATTGGTAATGAAAACCGTTACAAATGTGATAATTCCTGAAACAACTTGTTTTCTGTGTCGCATTTGCAATTAATATCAAGAACCACGTCTTTAAGAAAGTACGCAAACCAAAGAACGTCTGATTTGCGAAGTACTAAACCAGTGGCGTACTTAGAAATGCAGGTAGAAGAAAATTATTACAAACTTTTGTATGAATATTAAATATCCGTAACTACTTGTTTTCCACTAGGCTAAATTTACAGTAAAGCAACAATAGTCGAAAAGTGTAAAGATACGAAAAAGCTGACGTGATCGAAGCAACAAAGCGGGACCTATTGCCACGTTTCTTTCGCTAACTGTATCCTGCGTTTTGCTGTTTGCTAGTGGATTCCATAGTATTGATACATATGATGTAGCAGCACTTAAAGCGATCAGTTCCGCAAGTGCTGACTCAAAGCTGGTTTGGATCACCAGGATAAAGACAGGCTAAGGAGTTCCCAAGGGAACAGAGGTCTGAGTTTACTGAAGACCTACTGAGTAAGGACAGGAAGACTGTCAAAATGATAGTAGGTCTGATGACCGGTCAATACAGACTGAATAGGCATATGTTTAACGTAGGCCTGACGGATAATGCTCTCTGCAGATTCTGTCAAGAGGAAGAAGAAACCCCAGTTCATGTTTTGTGCCACTGTGACGGCCTAGCGAGGAGAAGGTTTCTAGCAATGGGTGTAGAGAACCCCACAGCTACACAAAAAAGCCGCTCACCCGATTTCGTTTTTGCTACGGTGTGAGCAAACGCGGTACCCATCGCCCCGAAAGCTTTTTCATGCCTAAAATTTTGTGTAGGACATGGCCAATACGTTCCTCTGAGATACCTGTTGTCTCTCCTATCTCTTTCAGCTTCAATCGGCGATCGGTTAACACATCATGAATTTTGTCGACCCTTTTATCGTTGGTAGCGGTTTTTGGGCGTCCACTACGTGGTTCGTCACTTGTGCTTATGCGGCCACAAGTCGAACTCGCTCCCCAGAAGCTGATGGTCGAAAATGTGTACGAAATTCGATTTTATCCATTTTTGCGAAATCGCTTGACTTGCTACACAAAACACACTCTTGAGCAACAACTATTGACAGTAGTTTGACAATTACTGTAAAAAAAGGTTGCCCTTTCCGACCAATGAATCCACTTAAACCGTCGTGCGCCATCTGTTGCCGATTCCGAAAACAGGTCCTCCTCGTATTATTACGTTCCACTGGCATACACATCTAATAGAAAGTTGGAAATATAAATTAATAGAAATATACAAATTAAGTAACTATTAATATTATTTTAAAGTAATATCTATTTATTGCCCATATTTGTTTTTTATTCGATAATTCAAGATAATCCAAGTTCGCTATAGCGCTTTAATTATTTTTTCATAATATGTAGTATTCCTCACGATAATGAAAGGAAACATTCATTTTGGCTTTCGTACGTTTTTTACAAAGGTGTTGTTAAAGCAGACACGTGGAATGAATCCTTCTTGTCTCTTATTACTAAACTTTGTTTTTCAACAAATACTGATAACAGAACTCTTTTGACAAATCATCAAATATGTACAGTACAAAGAGCAGCAAGGCTAGCTTACTACCTAACCGTAATTTGTCTGGACTTATAGGCTCTTTAGCGTTTCAATCGCTACTATAGCTACTATCTAGCCATAGTGTGTTCAAGCAAGAATTTTTCGTGTGTCATGTGTATGACTCCATCATGGCGACTGTCAAGGGTTCGTCTCCGGAATGCGTCTTATGGCCACACGGCGTATCGCGGTCATTACGTGAAATGAAAAAATGTTTGTACACAAAATACTGTCAGCACTTAAAGGGACATCTACAACATCTAGCAGTTAGTTTACTTAAAATAATTAGCCATAATAATAGTTTTATCTGATTAATTTAAATCCTCTCAATCTGAAATATATAAATTATTCTTATGTAAATTCAGTCTACCACAAGTTTCTATGTTTTAATCTACATAATAATTACAACTAAATAAATAGAATTACGCAACCTTGAAATAAACGTATGCAAATTTATTAAATATTACAGGAACCTTTAAATATTGTATATTCCCCCTAAAAGCTCATTACAAGGCAAAAGATAAAGCATAAATAATTATTGGCTTCTTGTCCCCCCACAAGAAAAGACTTTGAACTTATCTTCGTACTCCATTTAATTAAGAAAGTTTTGTAAAACTTAGCAGACAAATGCGAAATACTTCGGTAAATGATAGGAAATTTATTGCCTTCCCGGAAGTATAGAATCTTAAATTAGTTCAAGACCATTTTTTAGTACGTTAGGCAGCCGTTCTAACAAAAAAATAGAAGGAACTCCACAGTACCTCTTGTTTCACGGGCTACATAGTGGTATACTATGCTGCGACTACTAGCTGCTAATCACAACTATGGTTTCGAAGATTCTAGAATGACGAAGATACTGCTGTATCTTGAGAGTAAAATCAATCTCTTGCTTATAATTAATTCGTTTCAAATAAAACTACATACGATACATATTTAAGTTTATATGAATGCAAAAATATTCTCCATGTATGTATTTTGGCTTGAAATTATATTTTTATGGCAATCACCAACTCAAAATTATTATTTAGAAAACGCTCGGTCATCATTAAACCCAGATACAGTTAACCGTATAGATCACGCCTGTCCTATAATGACGTTATATCTGTTCAACGAGCAGCAAATACAAATAGTTAAGGTGTGATGTGTTATGTTATGTAAAAATAGGGCCCTTTACAAATATATCAACCACAGTATGATGAGATTGGGATTAAGAGCTCTAGCAAGAAATAAAAGAACAAATTAGTTACAACCAGACCAGTAAATTTAACAACATAAGCTTAACAGCTTATAACTAATTTCAATAGTTATACAGCAAAGGTATAAGAAGAAGTTCTAGCAAAAAGACTAATTCCAGCATTAACGTTTTCGTAGTAGCAAAAACTTTGGTATTGAATCATGATGTTATAGTATTCAGAGGTAGTAAACAATTATCTGCAAAACCTCAGGACTCACATATTTCATTCGTTAAATACTGTTTTTGCGATATATGTATTTCTGCAAAAAATAGTTAATGGATTAAATCTGTATACATTGTAAAGAGATCTAAATTAACCTGCCAATATTACTCAGAAAGACATTTGTAAATATCTAAGAGTAGGTATCTACCTATACGAGTACATGTCTATTTAAAGCACCAAATTAGGTTTTACTCAAACAAAATAAGCAATAAGTGACAAGAGATTTGGCAAATGTCGCCAGTCCATATATTTCAATACAAACAGTAAACTACTACTAAGGGACTAAAATCAGACCTGTTATTGATACCTTATTTTCAAAATATCAGTCAGTTTCACTGGAAAGTAATTTAATGAGTAGATTTGTGCAAGTAAAGGCAGATATATTTTGAAGCAATATATGCCGGCCATCACACTCAAATGGGGCATCAAGCTATCTATTCCAGATGGTGTAATTAGCTTTACGTACAATGGTGCAACCAAGATGGGGTGGACGATTGTAATTAAACTATGAGGAAATTCGAAAAACCTTTTTGAAATTTGATTAATGGCTACATGGGCTAGGTTTCAAAAATATTTTCTTTATACATGGTGATCAAACCAGTCGGTGAGGAACCAAACTTATGTTTTTTTTTTAATTGAACACTCGGTATTAGAATATTCCAATCGATTCTGCCAATTAATACAAACAATTTAATAAAACATTAGTTGGGTCTAAAACCCATAGTTACGGAGAGAAAAGCGATTGGAGATGGCCTACACTCAACTTGAAATTATTCACCATTATACAGGATGATCGAACTTTGTAAATCCAATTCGGACTTATTTTTTTCAAATGGAACACCCTATATATTATTTCTCTATGTTAAAGAGCACTTTATCAGCTTTCTAAAAATGCCACACATGTTACCCTTTTCACTAACGGTTTTTAAGCAAAGCGACCGCAAATGTATTTTTTTGGATTTGTTACGTTTAAACATTTAAAGTCATCAAAAAACTAATCAAGTTAGTACTTTAATGCAAATGCTGCAAAACTTAACAAGTGAATCAGTTACTGTCATCCCTGTCAAAACGATAAATTCTCTATTTGTAATTTGTTCGTGATTTATTATTAACTATTCAATAGAAATGACTCTAATTACAGAAGAATTGGTAAATATGGTGTTTATACCAATACCAAAACCTACCGTTGGCTAATACAATATATTATGCTTCCCGATATTCAGAATGCGAAAGCCAAGACTTGATGCATTTCGAAGTTTATTAGAGAGATTACAAACAGAAAACTTTGCATTTACGAAACGTAAAATAATTGACAAATCTGTCACAAAAGAAGCAAACCAGTTGACGATGTTATTAGCAGTTGAAGAAAATCCTCAGGAAAGTACCGCTGGAATTGAAAGAGTGTCTGGCATTGAACGTAGCAGCATCAAAAGGATTTTAAGAAATATAAATATCATCCATCTCATATGGAATTGCACCAGCAACTTTAAGATCGCGACTATGCCAATAGAGAATTATTCTTAGTTTTACTTTTAAAAAAGATTTGGAATGATCCAAATTTCATCGCTAATGTAATGTTTACTAATGAGGCTATTTTTAAAAGCAATGGAATGGTTAACCGGCATAACATGCATTATTATTTTGTAGAAAATCCGCATTGGATTCGTCAAATTGACAATCAAAGTAAATGGTCGATAAACGTCTATGGTAGAATAATTAGCTTGCGTGTAATAGCATCTTTCTTTTTTGAAGAACGGTTAACTGGCGAAGTATATCTAAATTTTCTTAGAAATGAGTTGCCACTACTTCTACGAACTCTAAATTTGAGAGCAAGAGAGCAATTTTGGTTTCAACACGATGGAGCTCCCCTACATTCCCACGGAAACGTAAGAGCTTATCTCGATAACCGGAAAGCAAATCACTGGATCGGACCAATTGCGTGGCCACCGAGATCACCTGATCTGTCACCAATAAATTTTTTTAATCGTAACAAACTTCAAAAAATTACATTTGCGATCAATTTGCTAAAAAACCGTCTGTCAAAAGAGTAAAATGTATGGCATTTTTGGAAAGCTGGTAACGTGCTGTTTAAAAAATAAAATACAGGGTGTTGCATTTGAAAAAAGTAAGTCCGAATTGGATTTACAAAACTCGATCATCCTGTATAATGGTGAATAATTTCAAGTTGAATGAAGGCCATTTCGTCAAGAGTATGGCACATTCAATGATACACTTAATTTTTTAATATTCATTTCCGGTTTTGGTATAAAATGGACGACATTGGAGCGATTTTTCAACTGTAATCGCTTTTCTCTGGGTAACTATGGGTTTTGGAGCCAATTAATGTTATATCAAATTGTTTGTATTAATTAGCAAAATCGATTGGAATATTCTAATACCGAGTATTCCATTTAAAAAAAACATAAGTTTGGTTCGTCAGCGACTGGTTCGATCACCGTGTATAACGAAAATGTTTTTAAAACGTAGTCCATGTAGTCCCCAATCGAATCCCGGAAATGTTTTTCGAAACTCCTCACCGTTTAATTATAATTGTCCACCCCGTCTTGGTTGCACCACCCTGTATGTTGAAATAGGAGGCAATGAGCTCTTTCATAACACTGAAGATGGTCTGGACTCAACCGGAAATTTAGTTACTTTGACAACTTTTACACAAATCTTCCTCTAGCATCCCGTTTAAGAAAAATAGGCATCTTCTCCTTAGGTACCGTGAATAGGACCAACACATCAAACAACAAACTTCCATCAGAAAAGGAATTCGACAGAACGGTCAGAGGAATTTCATGTAAATTTGTTTGAAATTATAATGATGTCAACATCTCGCGTGTCGCGTATTGGCTGAAAAGATAATAAATTTCTTTGTCTCCTCTCTACTCACGCAGGAACACTACCAAAAAGCAATTGTGCAAAGATTTGGTACAATGCAAAATAAGCGAGTTGTGATAGAGTCTATACACATTGTATTGTACTATAATCGTCACATGAGTGGCGTATACTTAATGAATACTTGGAAGATATGATCAAAATTCAATCAAAAAATGGTGAATGCCTTCATAGGCCACTAGCAAAGAACAAAGCTGAACGTAGTCACAATGTTCATCTTTGTGGATAATGCAACTTGTTTTGTGATTGGTACAAAAACCGATTTACAAATTAAAAATTTACTTAAAATGAAAAGCTAAAAATGTACTACCAAATTTAGCACAAATAAATACTTTATACTTAAAACATAATTAGTAGAATCCAAGAAGAAAACTAAAATAAATCGTATTATTAAATTAAATTAATATTTATTAAAATCACCGTCATAATTACTTTCGCAAGTAACTAGGAATATGAAATTAACCTAGTTACCTAACCTTATTACTTTCCGCACTCAGAAACTGTATTGAAATTAATGGTATTAGATTTATCGCGGTTCTAACAACTAGACTGCGAATCTAGGTCAACAGATTCATCGTAGCCTCTGACTTAATATAACGCAGGGCTTTCTACATCCGTTAAAAACCCTTAGTAATTAATAAAATCTCTCTACTGACATAAATGTGTAGAAGGTTCCATCCCTCTATACAAAACGGTGAAATAAACGACAATTTTCTATTAATTAACATTATTAAATTTCAGCGATAATCCACCCTCGCTTCTAAGTACATAGATATATGTAGATATACATATATATATTTCACGTACAGAAATATATACGAAATCCCCTGCCATCTATCGTATTAAACATGTATGTGAATACCCATTAGTAATTCCATCTCCGCTAACTTGGTGCTAACATACTGAAGCTCTGTTTGTGTAGCAATATCTACTTCAGTCGGTCACTTCGTTGCTGATCGCGAAGCCTTTGTGTGAACCCGGCTTTCGCGAAAGCTCCATCTGGACGGCTGGTTCGGTAGCATTTGCCTACTAACAGGTTACGGCTGGCTCTCCCACTCGTTCCTGCGGACCTGCTCGATCGAGATCACGAAGGGTGAGAGCCTCGTTCTCTACGGTTCAACTCAACTGGCCGATTGAAAATAAGCAAAAGCCGATTTGAACGTGTGGCGGTTTTGCGGATTTCGAGTGTTTTAAATGTTAATCATGTTTACGAGTGTTTATTTTGATTCTAGGGTGCACCTTGTACATGTAAATATTGCGATACACTACGAAATGCAGTTTATTTATTTGATGTAATATCGAAACAAAACTCTTAATTGAGCTACAATACTCGAATCGAGATGTCCAATCTAAAAGGTCCAAACACTGAAAAATTTTCATAATCACTTTATCGATTATCGACAAAAAAGCAAAATAACCAGCGCCATTTTCACTATGAGTACATATGTACATACATGTGGAATTATCCTTTGAAAAGGACGTTTGAACATTGCATACAATACTGGCATTTTTATACTATTTTCAGCTGTTCCAATTTCAAGCGGACATTCGCGTTGATAGAGTATATTAGCCCAGAATAATGTACGGTGTGGTAGTAGATCAAATTAGACGAAGCGGACTAGTACTCTACACGATTATTCTACGCATTGATTAATGGCGGAATCTGCTTAACATATAGATTAAATCGCTGAGCCGTATTAGAAGTGCGAATACGTATGTATGGATACGCTAATGAAAGTGCAAACGTATAAGCTTAATTTAATCTATAGCTTGAAAAAACAAACGAACGTTAAACAAGATTGAAATATGTACCTCCAACTGCAATAATTGCAAATTGAGAGATCCGCAAACATCAGAGTTAACAAAAAAAATTTCCAGAATATATCACCAGTATCGTAACCAAATGCCTGTTTCAAGTGTATTTAGTTTTGATAATATCTTTTGAATTATTTTCAAACGTTGTAACTTAAAAGGGTTTATACCCAAATCATTGTAAACGTTTTACCCTGAAATAAAACATTGTGGAAAGTGGGCACTGTTTGATGAACATGTTTGCGTAGATTTCGTGTTCTTTTTGGACATAATCTTATTCCTAACTAGAAACATATGGAAATGTAATATTCGTTTATTAAGATAAATGAAAATATGGCAGGAAAGCCAAAGGCTTCCAGCGATTAATGATCATAGTGATTGAAAGTTTAAAGTTGACAACAGATTTTCTTCTAATTGGAAGCGCTATGATAGTTCTAGCACAAACTACCAAATTTTGTGATAAGAATAGAGATACAAGAGTTAAAAAAATTCCTTCGAGTCTTAATGCTAATAATGGTTCTTCATCATGATTTCAAGGGTTGTAGTCCACAATTACGATGGTCCAGGGCCATCGGTTTGATAGCCTTAGAATCATGATCTAAACTCGATAGCTTCGATTTTTTAAACCATCAACGATATGATCAAGTACAATAAAGACCTTACCTTAGGACTATCAAAGCTTGAAGACCATCAAAACAATTTACTTCGACACTAATATTCTCGAGGTTATTGATAAACAGAACATATTTTTAACACCAACGCCGCACTGCACAAAATTATTGCCTAATCATCTCAACAAATTCTTAAATGGATTATAACGTCTCTATAATGACAACGAGCCTATTTGCTTATTAAATTAATTTCAACAAGTAGCAGTCGTTGTCGGCAGCTCTTAGTGACAGCAGAAACTCTCCAATTCAAAATGACACGAGTCCAGATCAAGGTAGGCTAACATGTTTGGCGGTGTTCGTGTTATTAAACAGGAATAAAGTAAGGTAACAAGACAGTAATTTATTCGAGTATCCTTCGCACGTTTTCATCAAGACAAAGCAATGATCATTGAAATTTCATTTCATTGAAATAAATTTTTTAGATAAAAATAACAGCTTCAATTAAATATTAATGGGCTACCTAGACGACTTGGATAGTGACGATGATGAGGTCATGACCTAATTCATAAAAACGATAACGGAATGAGTGATGCAAATAGCAAGCACAACTTCTATGCGTTTTCTAATTACTGAACTGTATATTATTTTAGTTTAGATCGTACCAATGCTAAAGTAACCGAGATGAATGCAAGTTGTGGAAATCCTGTGAGACTTACTAACCATTTTATGCATGGTCGGTAATTTCAAATCAAATCACAAAACTGTGTGGTTACTTTGGGACACTGATGGCACTGCAAAACCAATATTTAAACCAACAATAGCCTAAGCATGTTTCTTACTTCTTCCTTCATGCAAAACGAGAGAAGCTTGGCTGGAGACTCCATTGGGCAAGTCTTAGACAAGTTTGCTTTGAATTCTCAAACTACAACTTTGCCAAAATCTACAACAGTGGATGAAACATTAGTAGGATTTTGTGGTCGCTGTTCTTTTAGAATCTATTTCAAACGCAAACCAGCTTGATATGGATTCTAAGTTATGTCCTTATGTGACGCCAAAAATGCATTATATTGTCAACGGACTTATTTATACTAGAAAAACCAATGACCCAAATCATTACAAGCTTGAATATATCTACAAAATCAATTTGATATTTAGCAAGCTTTATTGTAAATACGAACTGTAATGCGACAACTGGTTTACGTCAGTAAAACTTACAAGAGAACTGCAAACGTCCAGTCTTATGTACGTGCGTGTACAAATCAGCGTGAAATACCTGCAGAATTTCTCCTAAACGAAAGATGTAAAAGAAGCCATGCAATGTTTAAGTTTACAAGCCATATAACCATCTGCTCTTTTGTACCAAAACAATGAACCGATAAAGCACCATGTCACGAGACAAGATGCACAAGCGTTTCCGCAGGAAAAAAACATCAAATATGCTGCATTTATTCTAGAAAACTGTACAAAAAAATACAGCAATCTGTGCTAAGCTTGTAGCCGAAGCGTTTGCAAAATTTATTGAATGCAGCTAATAATTTGCAGCAATTGCATGGAAAAAGTACTTTCATAAAATTTATGCTAAAACTAGATTATTTAAACATTTTCAGCAATTTTTGCAATTTCGATAAAATGATGTTCTCTTTTTAACTTTCAAACATTGATGTAGGTTTCCAAAAAAAAAAAATCCGTTTTCCGTTTTCGAAAAATTTACGTGAATATGTATCTCAAACTAATCAAAGCCTCAAAGAAAGTATTTTCGTTGAAAATTAGATCCTCAAATTCAGGTTCCAATATCTTTTATCACTTCTAAAAATTTTATTGCTTCTTACTATAGTTAAAAATAGAACTGGAGATGTTTACAAATATTTGAAATAAATGCTAAACTTTTGAATTGGATAAAATATTGCCAAAGTTCTTATTCGAATTTGTATAGGTGTCAGTGCCATTGATTTTTTCGCACATCCTACAACGATATTGTGTACAACACATATACAGAATCATTCATCCGTAAATCCTCTAGCAAGGTATCTAGCTACTAAAATAAAAGCTCGTGTCATTCTTATACGTAGTTCGTCTTCATCGCCAACAGTAAAAAAGAAATTTTTGAGAATCAGTCTATATATATTTCAGTCATCGGTTTTATATACTACTTATAAATTTATACACACAACAACCTCTATATATGCAATATTCTGAGAAGGCGAAAAGAACACGAAAGTGGAACGGAACCGAATAAGTACTTATAAAATATTGAAACTCACACCCCTGAAAGCCTGGCTTGTCCTGATAATCGATTTTTTACTTTATGTAACAGTACCACACGGCACTACAAATATAAAATTTCACGAGCTCTGAACTTCGCCCGACAGTAGCGCGGTACCAGAGAACGAAAACGAAATATGCTAAAACATATTTATACAAATAATAGAGTTAATTAATGGTCCCCGGCGAGCTTGGTGAAATTTAATTTTACGACGATTACGTTCCGTTCCTTTTTTATCCAAGATGATTTTAACAAACTTAATGTATCATTTATGTTGCGACGAGAAATTTTCTATAGCAAATTAGTTATCTTTAATCCCGGTTATGATGTTAATGGACGTTGTTAATTTTTATGCATTTAGGATTCTTTTTAAATAGTGATTAAAACCGCGATAAAAATTTTATTGTCTGAGGGATTTTTGACCGGATACCAATGCTAATGTTAAAGCTTCAAGTTCTCAATTGCTTGTGCTATTTTTCACCATCACCCATCAAACATCAGCTACCTTAAATAAGTAATGAATAACTAACTACGACTCCATTTTTATGATCTTAGGAGCCAATTTATCATTTCCTGCTGATTGGTATCGGTTCACTAAAAGCGTTGTCTGACTTTTCCAATTACCAAAACTCATTGGTAACATTGTTCCGTTGAAAGTCTTTAACGACCAGTTCACAACTCTTTCCTTCTCCATCTCAGCTACAACCATCATTTTGTACTTCGAGTAATCTGGTAATATTTGCTCTAACCCTCTGTTCGTACACGCCTCTCATATGGAACCCTATTGGATTTTGATTATCCTTGGAAACAAATTTCTAACGCTGCTGTTTGGACAAGCGTTGATTCGAGTCGGTTTTCTGAAAAGCGAAAGCTAGCAGAAGTAATTGGTGACGTTGTTTCGTTAAAGATCGCTCCTAACTCAGTAACTCCATCTCGATCATCACCACCTAGACTGCTCCTCAATTAACTCTTCTGTTCCGGCGCGTACTAAATTATTGATTAGCAATAGACGAAAAGTTTACTTACGGCCCAAATTGCAGTAACAAAAGCTTTATTTGACAGATTGGGGACAGAGCTTTTCGATTTTAGGCAGCATATGTGGTGGAAAAAGGTTTGCTCGCTGACACTACGAAAACAACTTGATTTTGAGGATTCGTTAGAAAATTTCTTTAAACAATTGAACGCTGCTCATGTAGTATTAAACTCAGTAAACTTGACACGAAAATTCGACATAACGACGACCCTAAGATTGCGTTCAAAACATTCCTAAAATGTTTTGATAAATTATAATCAGTTCTATTAATTCTAGAGTTACAGTGCTTTCCTACTGTACGCTAGGACAACTAATATATTCATCATCTGAAAAAGAAGACATTTCTTCAAAGTTATTAACCCATAAGACTTATTTCTTATTTGCAGAAGCTGGCCGTATATTTGTCACTCAGTAGACTAAATGAGGGATTTTCGTGAAAAACATAATCCAAAACAAAGTATTTTGTTTCCGTCACAAATTATTTGCGATATTTCTTGGCTTTTCTATTGCATTCAAGATTGTGTGGTACCATGGCCTAACACACAAAATTATTAATTGCGCTCAAATTTAACTCACTAGAGTTGGATTTAATCCTAGTGGAACTATCGACTGCAGTCTTCCTATCAGGAGGGTGGAACCGTTACCATCAGAAGAGATGAACTAATACGTTCTTGAG
This sequence comes from Holotrichia oblita, assembly GCA_023690525.1. Classification (NCBI taxonomy): domain Eukaryota; kingdom Metazoa; phylum Arthropoda; class Insecta; order Coleoptera; family Scarabaeidae; genus Holotrichia; species Holotrichia oblita. Next base: position 21,199,087 of record CM043018.1, on the reverse strand, counting down.
ACCGAGATCTCCAGGGCTCCCCAGTTCTTCGGCAACGGAACACGCTTTCTACGCCGACAGTAATACCACATTATACACTCCTCTCAAAAGTGAAGCAATATCTTTAGTAGGCTACAACGTAATGTTGAAATTTCTGAGTCACATTCCAAGTGGAGGCTGAGCTTGATTACTTTTGACTTATGAAACATTATCATGATCGGAGGTAGGAAAGTTCTTGTAGGCTTGTAAACCCGCATCCAGCCTTGAAAGACCAAGTTAATATCAACATTTTAATTGCCTAAAAATTTTAATTTCACTTGTCGCACCATCTATGTGTCGATAGCAAACTTAAGTGCATAAGTTAAAATGGGTAACTATTTACAACTGTCTAAGTTTGAATTATGCCATATATCTTTGATTTCCTGTTTATTAGTTTAATTGATTATACACTTTTTATTACTATAAACAATGGATAAACAATATAAATGTAAGCATGATTTGCATACCTTCCGGTTTATATAATCTTGTTCGTTTATTCTTCAAACGCGTTAAGGCAATACAA